>JAZKJV010010219.1:0-651101 GCA_037367405.1 Ottelia alismoides | reverse complement strand
TTTTCGAAGATCAACAACCACACATTTGATAAAATTTCTTTTGACTATCCCGTGCAAATCATCTCTCTCCTTCTTGATTTAAACCTCATCATGGAACTCTTGTCCAAAAACTCTTGCAAGCCCAAACCATCATTTCTTTTAGCTCTTTCAAAAATGACCGAACATGTATCTGAAAATCCATCGGAGCTATACTATGAAAATGAATTTGTCTCGATTAGGCCCAAATCAACTAAATCATCTTCTTTTAATAATCCTCCAACACTTGCGGGAGACTTTCACCTGCAGATGAATTCGGCCTCCTCATTGAATTTCTACTCGAATCATCCGACCCACACATAACCATCTACCATCTTGGACCGAACCGTCTTATTCTCGGATTCTCGCAGATGAGCCATTTCAAGAACAAAACACCTTCGAGTCTCATGACTGGTCGAGAAACCAAACCCAGATGGAAAAACTCGCACTTATTGATCATCGGCGTTGTATTGACCATGAAAAACCCCTCTTCAGACATGATACTCATATAGAGGACTGGATTGACCACATAGAAACATATAAACCCAATATGATGACTCCACAATATTAAGGTCTGACCAATCATGATCAAAGGATTGAACTCTACTTAGACCAACTAGACATGCCTGAACCATATGAGCAGCCCCCTTCCATAATTTTTGAGGAGAAATTTTCAGAAAATAATGATCATATAATGGATATTTCAAGAAACTCTCTTCTTACCACATACAGGAAAATGGAAGATGAAATTATTGAACACACACCGACTGCTCCCATGGTTGATCATGAACATGAAATTTGAGGATAATATTTCAAGGATAAATAAAGAAATTTGAATTAATGGAGGAAAAATTCAAAAATTTTACTGACCGACTCAGTTTATTTTATGGGAGCTCAGACATAAAAATGAATGGGGAAATTATTGGATCTCATGCCGAAAATTTTGAGGATATTCAGAAACCTAGGGACGATTCTGACATCGACACCTCTGCATACTAATCTCCCTAGGAATGACTATGCCTTTGACTCCTATTTCGAACATCACAGCCCCTGCTCATCTGAAGAACATACCACATCACCACACCACACAGAAAATGCCAAAAAATCGGATATTCAAAAACACCAAAAAATCGAAAATCCAGAAAATTTCATAAAAATTGAGACTGAAGAAGATCTGACGAATTTGGATCCTGCTGTACGGGAAGCATTAGAGAAGAAATTAATTTTTGAACTTCCCTTTCTACAGGCCATTGAACACTTCCCTAACTTTAGAAGATTTGCAATGGACAAATTAACTATGAAAAAGTCGGGCAAGATTAGAACAAAGACCGAAAGACATATCTTGTCAATGGCTTCCTCCATGGTGTTTGTAGAGAAAAAACAAGAGCCGCATAGTGAAGCGGTTTCCCAGATTTGACTGTGAAATCAAAGACACAATTTTCACCCATGCTCGGATTGATGACTTTTCACCGATCAATATCCTCCCGACCTCTGTATTTCACAAACTCAAACTCGGACCGATCAGGAAAATTACGAGAGATTATTCAATTGGCGGACCGATCGATAAAGTGGTCGAGAGGAATCATTTCTGTCATCATGAAATTCCAAGGTGCTCCGCTATAAGTAGAATTCATGATCATTGATATTGAGCATCAAGGAGAATTCACCCAGTCTCCAATCATTCTCGGAAAGCCGTTCTTAGCATTGGCAAGGGCAATTATTGATTGTGAGACTCGAGAAATCAATTTCACAGCATTGGAAGCACTTAGATCAAACCCTGTCTTTGAGGAACCACGATCTACTAAGGCAACCCATGAAGTTCCCGACAACCGCAACCATGAAACGGTAGAAGAGCCCTACCCCGCTGCTACACCTGAGATAACATTTTTTGATGAGACGATTGGTTTAGAGAATTTCCCCTCTGCTCCGTTCCCAACCACTCTTACAATGGAGAATCGAGTACACGAATCATATGATCATGAGACTTATGCATGGTCGCACCCTGGGTAGACCTATTCTGACTACCTTGATCACATCAACTTGACGCAAGAATGCTCCAATATCAAAACAATTAAGAACGAACATGCAGAGACTCTCCCCAGTATTTCAATTCCCGTAGATCTCAAAATAGACAAATCCTTCTACTACGATCCTAAAACATATGCATGATCGCACCTTGGAGCAACCTTCTCTAAATACCTTGACCAAATCATCTTAAATCGAGAGTGCACCAACATTTAGAAGACCAAGAACAAACAAACAGAACAAAAACCGACCAAGGAGAAAAACTCTAATGGCTTACTCATCTGGATACTCAAGTGAACCGACACCTTCATGAAACAAGAAAAGGAAAGTTACATTTGATCTTTCGGAAGAGGAATCAGCTGATGATCCCTCATCAGGTCCGGAAAAGGTAGTCTACATGATTGAAGTCCATTCGGTAGCTCTAAAGCCATATCTTCGCAAGGATCTAAAATTCAATTCTCATTGGACAACTCCCGTTCCTAACTACTATTCATCAAAAGCTGATGCTCCTGCCCTCTTCAAGTAAATTTGAATTATTTCATATGAGCTGAATGAGACCAGTGCTTCTGAGTATTCATCTGAGGATAACCGCTTGATCTAAAGAAGGAACGAATTCTGAGGAAACAATTGAGGAAACAAAAAGATCAAAATAGTTGTAGTATGTCCACTTTCAAATACTACTCCTCTGAGGATAATTCGTATGATGGATATCTTTCATCTGACTCAAACACTTCATCCACTATCCATCATGATTTTTCTGAGGATGACACTGATAATAGTTGGGAATCATATGCTTCATCTCCATCTCGTTATTTCAATCTCCCATCACAGGCTCACAAAAAGATCAGTCGAAAACTGCCTTAATAATTGGCTACCCACCCTCCCTCCCGACCACATCGGTCTCCTTGTACAGCTTCTTCCTCTACTATGGAGGGAACCGATGCCATTTGTGCATACCCGTTTCCCCTTCACATTCCTTCTCCCGATCGATCCATTTCCACCCTTCTTCCATACTTAGGCTGACCGGAGCCTAAGTATAGGGGGAACCAACACCCACCTGTTTATACTCTCCTCATTGACATACCCCGACCACTTCATTTTTTCTGCTCTTCTTTTATACTTAGACTGGTCTCAGTCTAAGTATAGAGGGGTGGTTCTGTAAATCTTGTTCTTTTTCTTTCCTTTTTCACTCTCTTACGCTTAGCTCGAGCTATGTCTTTTTTACGCTTCTTGTGCTCTAAGGACACATCACTCGCTAAGTATAGGGGGGTCTGTATATATACTTTGTATATATTTTAGCCATATCTCATACTTTCGTGTAAGTCTATATGTATTTATGGGATGAGTTATTAATTCAAAAAAAAAAGAAGAGAAAAAAAGAAAAAAGAAAAAAGAGTTTTTGCTACTAATATTGATTGTGCCCAAAATTTTTGATAAAAAATTTGCTTCTTTTTCATTTTTGCATTAAAAAAATCAATCAAAAAAATTCACAAAAAAAATTGTGTCTGCATTTCACACACCTGCACCTCATCCAGCATCGCATTCATTTGCATATGTAAAAAGTCATTCGGTTCTGAACTGAGTTGTGAGCAGAAACCGAGAGTGGTGTGGACTTGACCTTAATCCACCTAATTTTCAGAGGAACTTCACCGAGAAATTGGATTTTAAGACCTTCGGGTCTTTTAGTTAATTCTTTAAGTTCCACATGACAATGTGCAGCGTTTAACTCTTAGTGTCTAACCTAGTCTCTTCATTCTGGGTACAACTCTGGAATAGGGAATAAATTTGTATTCTCGCACTATGCACTTAGCTCAACTCAGATGGGATGTTGGAAGACTGTGTGAGTTTCTTTTCTTATAGCGTGGAAATCTAAAGACTGGAGTACGGGTTGAAATAAAGCTTCGGAAAAGGGATGGACGGCTAGGCACAATTTTTCCTAAGATCCCAAAAAATTTACGGAACAAAAAGATTCTATATCCGTAGGGGCACAACAAGATCCAAGCAGAACCACCAAAAATTCCAAATACAAAAAAGCAACTACCAAATAAAATCTGACCAAAAAGGTCCAAGCTTCAAGAAAACCTACATATCTTAGTGGAGACTCAGTTACACTAGTCAGCTTCACAAGGAGAGGTGACTACAGTGGCCACCCTCCAGTTCTTTTCCCCTTCTTCTATCTTCTCCCCCAATTCGATTGTGAACAAAGCGCGACAGACCTTAGAAGGAAATACCTGACTCCCCGAGGATGAGTTACTGGAGAGGAGAGGAGCATGGTAGTCCGGCATTCTGGATGGGAAGAGCTAAAACCCTTCACACACATGAGTCGGTTGTTCAATGTTCATAGGGTATACTTTGGGAAGAGGATTGATCTAAGATGACTTCTGAGCTGAAACTTTGACAATGATGTGTAGAACTTGAGGGTTGTTGATTTTAAAATTCTAAGTCTCACAGAAGTTCCGCCACACTATTAATCCAAAGGTCAAGTTTAGTTTCATTTTCACCTTCAGCTCATGGTCTTGGTATGGAACCCAATCTCATTTCACCTCATGGCATTTCTTTTTGATGCTCAGGGACGAGCATGGTTTTAGTATAGGGGGAAGATGAATCTCGGATTCATCACTCTAAATCCCATTTATTAAGCTCAGATCCCTCAAAATCAACTGCATTTCTGCATCTATTCTGCATAATTAACATTCATGCATGTTTTCATAAGAATTGCATTTTATCCATTACTTATGCATAAAATAAGAAGCCAAAAATCCCAGCCAAAATTGACCTCTAAATAGCCAAACTTCCCATATTTTTAACTCATTCATGCAACTCCGAATGAGACAAAACCACCTTCACTGTGTACATATCACTCACAAGAATAAATGAAAAATACAAAAAAATAACTAACCCAAGTAAGTGGATCAAAAACCCAAACCCTAGTTTCAGGATTTTCAGACTAAAAGCCCCATATCTTCCCCATCCAGTGTCCGATTTGATCCTACTCACTTTTGAACTAATGTACATTCAACTTCCTTCAAAACAAGACCAAGTTCAAGTGAATTGGAGCTCATATGTGAAAGTTGGGTTTTGGGCCTCTTTTATACATTGTGTATTTTAGCGGTTTTTGACCCGATATTTTTGTACATATTTTCTTAATTTTAAAATCCAAAAAATTAGGTTTAGATGTCTTTATTTATATTTGATTTTTACATATTTTTTTCCAGATTTTTATCTGGTTTAAAAATAACAAAAAAAATACAAAACCCAAAAATATAGGTATTCTATGTATATGGGATACCCCAAAAATTCACTTTATGCATTTGATCGATTTTGGTTTTGATGTCTTCATGAAAGTTGTAGATCTCATCGAGAGAGCATTTTTCGTGAAGGAACTTTTTCGATCTGAGGTTGTTTACTATTTATTTTTTATTTTACACAATCTTTATTCTCAGAATTTTCTGGTGCTGACACGTGGCAGCCCTTAGAGCCGCCACGTGTCAGCATTTTTTGGGCCTCTTTTCATTCGTTTTTAATAAAATAATAATAAAAAAAGAAGACGCACATGCTTCGCACGTGCCCCCAGGCACGTGCGTCGCACGTTCCCCGCTCCCTCTCCCTTTCAGCCACCACGTGGCACCTCCACGGCCGTTCGATCAGCGGCCGACCGAACAGCCACGGTGCATCTTCAACCTTCAGCAATCTCCTCTGCCAAACTCCCCCCGACTACTCTGCCTCTGACCGCGTCTCCAACCGTCGTCCCCGTCTTCGCCGCCAACGGCCAACCGCCACCTCCGGATCCCCCGCGCCGCTCGACCCCACTCTCTCTCTCCTATTTAAAGGACCTCGACTCCCCCCCCCCGACTCCTCATCCTTCGATTGCACTGCAGACCTCCTCGAGGTGGTGACAGCTCCGACGAGTAACTCCTGTGCGTCGAGATCCAAGGTGGCGACGCCTTGCTGCAGACCACCCTCACGCTTTCTGCCCCAGCTCCAGAGTACAGCTTTCGAGCCTACGACAACCAACGCCATCTCCAGCTACTTCACCGCTGACATTCACCTCCGCCTGATCGTCTACAACCTCCAACAAAGACCGCTCCTCCACCTACGCTACGTCTTCTCCGACGATATCTCCGGCTCAACTTCTCCTCCGCCAACTCGTTCTACGCTGCCATCGCATGCGACGCCGATCTCCACCGACTCAATCTTCATCGACAAGCTCCACTCCACCGTCCCCGCCGTCTTCGACAACCTCCAGAGGCTCCTCCGCCTTTGTTATCACCGCGGGCACAACCGGAGCCAGCCCATTCTCTGCTTCGACCACGACCCTAGCCAGTGTGACCGCGAGAGCTCCGCCAGAGCGGCCCCCTCACCGTCACTCCACCCTCGCCGCGCGGCCGGGCGCTCAGACCCGAGGCCCCCGCCTCACGTGCGTACCATGTGGCGGGGGAACGACGTCATATTCCACCACCCCCAGGGGTCACATGCATTGCACGTGACTCGCTGGGTCAATTGCAAGCAACCCCTTGGAGTCATTCCTATTTGCACTAAAGTCCAAATCCAGAAGGTCACGTGCGTCGCACGTGACCCCCTGGCACAATTGCAGATGTCCCCCTTCAGTTTCTGGTAATTATGCTTAGGTCCCCCACTGCACTTTTGATATTTATTTTATTTATATTTATTTGCATATGTACCCCTGTGTTCCCCATTACTTTTAGACCTCTACATGACTTTATTTTGTTTATTCAAAAAAAGCATGATGTTTCTCAATTAAGTCTTTATATTTTTGACATATTGTGGATATTTTTGTGATTAATGGTTAATAAATTATTAATTGTTTGGTGAAAATTATGTATTTTGCCCGTTTCATGCTCTAAATTTTTTATCTGGTTAACCGTTGCTCTAAAAATTCCCAAAAAATCACATATTGTAGAGTTAATTGTGCTGATATTATGCCCAAAAAGATTTTGCATTTGCATACATAGATTGCCCTGTAAAAATCATTTTTTCATATTTCAGTTTTGATTTTTAATAGGTATTAGATCTCACATTTTCAAGGTTTAGGATTTTCTAAGGTCCATCACCCAGTGATAGATCTTAGATAATTTTATCTTGTGAAAACAAGTACGTTTAATATTTATCATAATTAAATATTGAAATTTACTTTATTTGCATTTAAAAATACATAAAAAATTCATATTGCATCCAAATTTCCAAAAAATTACAGTGCATTCATTTTGTCATAATTTGCATCTTGGCCAAATTTCATATTTTTCGGACATTGTTTGGTTGACTTTTTCCTTTTAGTCCCTAAAATAGGCAAAAATTGCATTTTGCATCCTTTATTGCATTAAAAATTACAAAAAAAAAGACCGCCTCAAAAACTGTGCATGAATTTTGATAGACATAATTCTAGGTTATTCCTTTGCCTCCTTGTGTTCGACCTTGGGACTTGCCCAAGTAAAATAAAAATAAAACCATGAACTTAAAAATTGAATAAAAATTGTGGTTATTCTATTGATCGATTCCGATTGCCACCTACAATGAACGACACATTAATTTTATGCACAACGATCACAAATAAAAGCATCTTCTTAGCTCGGTGATTCCGGACCCGTCAGTGAGCGCGCAAGATGCATGGTGTGGTCAGGCGAAGGGGCTGTCGGGTTGTTGCTGTGTCGAGAGGGCTCGGTCGTGGATGCGATCGAAGGAGCATTGGGTTGTTGCTGCATCAAGAGGGCCCGGTCGTGGATGCGATCGAAGGGGCGTCAGGTGCAAGCGAGGTTGGCGAGCTCGTAGGTTGATCAGGCGGCTGGAAAGGAGGCACCGCTCAAGCGCGAGGATGGATGATGGAGGGCCTAGGCTCGGTTGGGCGGCGATGGATGCTACTGGCTTCAGGAGGTCCAGGCGGTGGAGGCGCGACCGGTGGCAGCGTCGCTAGAGGCGTTGGCGCTACCACCGGCAACTTCTTTTTTATATTTTTTAATTTTTTAGGTGCAAGCGAGGTTGTAAACATTAATAAAAAAATTTATTTTTTATTTTCTAAATCTGAAATAGAGAAATTAAAAATAGAAAATAAAAAAAGTTTTTTTTTTATTTTTCAATTTTTAGATGATCCTGCAAAATAAATGTTAGAGAGAAAGAAAACAAATATATATTATTTATATATATATAAACAAATGAGGACACGAGCCCGACGGCTCGGTCCCAAAATCAACAGAGGAGGTGAATGGGGATCTAACGAAAAATGAAGAATGGATCCGAGTTTCTGACCACCGTGTGTAGCCGAAGTTGAGGGTCGTGATAGGTAGAAAAGAACGCGTAGAGATCGAGAAAGTGAGATGAAAAATCGAGTTGGTGGCGGATCAAATCGCGATGGATTCTAAGATCTAGATAAAAAATTGACAATGAAGGAAAAAATGTGAGAACATAAAACTACGATTAATCTAGTATAAAAGAAGAGAAAATGGATCTCACCTTAGGAGCAGAAAAGACCTTGATCACCTTAATGAAGGCCGACTCCCTGTCACTGGACGGCTTAGAGGCTTGGCACCCTTCTGCGATAAGAAGACTCTCAGAGATCAGGCTCCTCGCAACAAAGATTGATCAAGTTGAAATGATGGATGAGGAGTCTTATTAACAGAAAGAATGAAATTCGAATTTTTAAATTTTTCAATGAGTATAAGAGATAAGAGAAAAGAAAGTTTGAAATGAGATAAAGTAGAAAGATAAATGTTAAAAAAATATTTACAAAAATTAACTTCTATTTATTTTTGTCACTTTATTTATTGGAAAATTAAATGTTAATTTCTTTATTTTTTTGTGGTAGTTAGTTAAGAAAATTAACCATATACATATGCTATATACATATATGACATTATATACATGGGTAAATAAGCAATTTAGTTTTTTTGTTTTAAAATTTTTATTATTATTATTTTTTTTCATTTTAAATAATTAGTAAAAATATTTAAAAATACTAATAAAATACAATATTTACAAATACATGGGAAAATTGTGCAATCTACCCCCAAAAACCAACTTTTCACCTGTAACTCTAAAAATTATGAAATCATAGCCATTTTTAAGATAATTTAATTTAGAATACAATGGAAGTGAGTTTGGTTCAATTTGAATTCATTTGGAGCCGAAATTGGTTCAACTATTGCTTAGTCGTTTTTTTCCATGCGTGGTTGCTATTATTATGTACAAGATTTGATTGTGGAGTTATTTTTATTATTTATAACACATTTTTATTTAAAACTTTTATTTTGAAAATTATTTTGTTTGAGGTCAATTTATGTACAAATAAAATAGTGAAGTATACAAATATTCACAGCACACAATTTTTTTGGATTTTTCTTAATAAAGACCCTATCCCCCCCTACTTTATTCCTTGGTCGATCAAGTCAAGACTTGACCTTCTATCGAGGTTCAGGTCAGCATATATCTATTACATACATACAGTCTTCCTTTTTTTAATTTTCTCTTCTTTATTTTTCCTTTCTTTATTTTTTTAGGTTAAAATGGTAAGAAATGTACAATATTTACACACAGATGCAAGTTAGTAAGAATATGGAGTTAATGTTATATACAAGTATTTTATAAGGGATTTTAAGCTAAAATAAATGAATAAAGATAACAAATCATAGATTCATCATCCCCGTAAGCTTTTCCTTTGCTAGTCCATTAGCAAACACTTATTCGAAAGAATAAGTGAATAGAAGAAAAAAAGAAGGAAAAATAAAGAAGTTAGGACAATATTGAGTATTAAACTTATCTTCGTAAAATTGTAGCTTGGAGCTCTGACAGACCTTTAGATTATGAGTGTGTCGGAACCTTAATGGGAGATGGATTTAAAACCTAACAACCTCTAAGTTCCACAGGAGACCTATTCAGGTCACCTCAATAGTCAGGTCAGAACAAGTCTACATACACAAATTATTTACTTGTACAGTGTAAGTGAGATATAGCTCCCTATCTCAAAAGTAGCAAAGAAACAACCTCCCTCAACAAGGTAACTCTAGTTCCCCAGTCTTGCAACTCTTTCCTCGAGGAGCGGAGATATTCTCTTCTAAGTTCAAGTACAACCACCTCAAGAAGAGGGGCTAGAGAAAAGAATGGACGGTAACCAGTGTAGCTACCTATCCTTGAATGCATGACCAGTGTAGCCAAGTCATCCACTGCAAGCTTACAAAAATTTGTTTTTGAAGCTCTTATTGTAATTTTTAATCCTTTTATATACACTCTGGTAGGCATTTTACTTTTCAATCAGGCATGTCCACTTTTGGAGATTCTGCATTTTCATACTTTTTTTTGAAAGTATATACAAGGTGCATCATGTACATAAGGAGTTTTTCCTATTGAGCCAGTAGACTATCCCTCTTTTGAAGCATTATTGCAACCTACAACATCCTATCTTTAGAGCTCAACATCGCTAAACCAGGTTGAGACACACTTCCTTCCCTAGAGGAAGACGAGAGGTTCTGCCTAGATGTACTACCCTCGTATGCTACCCCAAACCAAAAGATTTTGTCTCCTCACTACCTCATCCATGAAGAGCTACGTGTAGAGTGCTTGTCCAAGATAAGCCACAGTCTGAAAGAATCATGCATATGTTGTTAAATGTTCTACTTAGACTAATCAAGATTACATGTGAACATAGTATTATGGACTCAAAGAATTAAGTCAATAGGACCTGAAAAGTCTTAACTCCATTTCTTATAAGGTTCCTCAAAAATTACGTGGATTAAGGCCCAACTAAGCTCCATTCTTCAATTTTATTCCAGACTTAGTTTAAATGTCAATACTATCTTGAAAAATGCACATGCAAATGCAAGAAAATATGAACAATGCAAAAAAAGTTTTTTTTTTGAAAAAATGATGCACATGTGAAAAGAACATTTTAAAAAAAACAATTTTCTAATTTTGAACATTTTATGGATTTTCGAAAAAAAAATGTAGAGGTAAAAGAAAGGGTTTTTTTTGAATTATGCAAGTTTTTAAAGATTTTTGGTTTTGTAGTTTTTTTTAAAAAGGAAAACTGTTAGTAAAATATACACAAGTATATACAAGAATTATTTTATTTGTTTTTGTTTTTTTTGTTTTTTGTTGTTTTTCTGTTTTGTTTCTGTTCTTGTTTTTATTTCTATTATTTTTTTGTTTTTTTACACATGAGGATTTTACAAAATTATATACGTATCCCCCAAAATAATTATCTTAAAAAGTATGAGTTATGTCTAAAGTATATATACAATATATACGACACCCCCCTATACTTAGCTCGAACTATGTCCTCATAGTGATCAGAGAGCGACAAAGGAAGACATAACTCGTGCTAAGTATAGAAAAGTGAAAAGACTCCTATGCTACAACGACTCAAAGAAAAGATAAAAAGAAGAGAAGTTGGTGATCCCCCTTTACTTAGGATCAAGTAATCCTAAGTACACTAGGTTGTACAAAAGGGGAAAACCGATGCAGAGAATGTACATACTCAATAATAATAATAATAAAATGATATGAACAACATACCTACCCATACTTAGGGTAGAGTATCTCTAAGTATAGGCAACAACAGGATTGATGAACAGGACGAATATGAACAACACAAATCATTCAGCCACCCTATACTTAGGATAAAGCACATCCTAAGTATAGCATATACACACACAGGGAAAAGGGGTTAATGGTAAAATGGAAGAACAACGAGTGAAACAAAAGGATATACAAGAGGAGTGGATACTCATGTATCAGACGCAGAAGATGGAATCAAAAGATCATCATCTGATACCACAGATACTGAATCAACGACGGACAGGAATGTATCATGATCTAGATATGGCTTCAGCAACAGTCCGTTCACAACAAATGGTTGTGCGTCAGATGACAACCCAGATATGACAATACTCCCATTGTCACGTACAGCTCTCACGATGAACGGTCATGACCACTTGCTTTTCAATTTTCCTGGAAGCAGCTTCAACTTAGCATCAAATAACCAAACTTTTTGATAAGGGGAGAAAGTCTTCCTTTGAATGTGTTTATCATGCCAGCTTTTGGCTTTCTCCTTATACATGAGTGAGTTATCATATGCAAAGTTTAGGAATTCCAGTAATTTATTCAAATCCAACTTCATGTTCTTTCATGCCTTCTCATAATCTAGATTGCATACACAGAGTGCCCATAAAGAATTTTGAATTAATTCCACTGGTAGGTGGCAAGACTTTCCATACACCAATCTGTAGGGAGACATACCCAGAGGAGACTTGCGCACCGTCTGATAAGCCCATAGAACTGAATCAAGCATCTGGGACTAGTTCTTCCTATCTGAACGTACAAGTTTTTGCATTATCATCTTGATCTCCCTATTTGAATTATCGGCCAAGACATTAGTCTGAGGGTGGTAAGGAGACGCAACTATGTGCTCAATGGCGTACTCCGTCACAAGCTTCTTTACTTCTCTATTAATGAAATGGCTTCCCCCGTTTGAAAGCAGTATTTTGGGAATACTGAACCACACAATAATATGGTCCTTGAGAAAGGAACACACTATACGACTATCTGCTACCCGGGTGGGGATAGCCTCCACTCATCGACTAACATAAGCCACTTCGAGCAGGATGTAGTGAAATCCCTGACTGACAGGAAATGGGCCCATGAAGTCTATGCCCCAAGCATCAAAAACATCATAGATCTGTATATATCTTAGGGGCATGGTATCTTTGGAACCAACCATTCCTCCCATTTTCTAACAATCAGTACAACCTCGAACATACTCTATAGCATCCTTAAACAATATGGGCCACCATAGGCCACTCTGTAAAACCTTTGCTACCGTGCATTTCCCCGAATGATGCCCACTAGATTCTAGTTTATGACAGTGCTCAAGTACATTGGTGTGTTCCTCCTAAGGAATGCACCTTCTCCAAATACAATCCGCACCCTCGTAAAATAGGTACGGATCCTCCCACTGGTAATAATGAATCTCTGATAGAAATCTGTCTACCTTGTACTTCGGCAATCTTGTGGAACTTTCTTGGAGACAAGATAATTCACAATATCAGCATACCATGGGAGTGAGTCCACAGACAAGATTGCCTCATTTGGAAAGGTTTCGGAAATAGTGATCATGTTCTACTTAGAGGTCTCTGCATCTGTGATACGGGAAAGGTGATCTGCAACAACATTTATCACTCCAGGTTTATCTCGAATCTCTAAATCAAATTCTTGAAGAAGAAGGATCCATCTGATAAGGTGTTGTTTGGCATCCTTCTTTGCTTGCAAGTATCATATGGCAGTGTGATCCATGTATACAATAATGTGTGAACCGATGAGGTAAGATCTGAACTTTTCTAGCCCAAACACAACTGCTAAGATCTCCTTCTGTGTAACTATAAAATTTCGTTGTGCATCATCCAGAGTCTTGCTAGCATAGTGTATAGAAAATGATATCCCATCCCTTCTCTTTCCTAAAACAGCTCTAATGCGAAACTGGATGCATCTGTCATAATCTTAAAAGGAAGAGACCAATCTGGTGGCTGTAAGACAGGAGCACTAGTAACCATTTCTTTCATCTGATTGAATGCAAGGAGGACTTTCTTATCGACAACAAAATCACTCTCCTTACACAGAAGCTTGGTCAAATGTATGGCGATCTTGTTGAAGTCTTTTATGAATCGCCTATAGAATCCTACGTGTCCCATAAATGACCTCAACTGCTTCAAATTCTGCAGTGGCTCTAACTTTGAAATCACATCAATCTTATCCAGGTCAACCTCCATACCATGTTTGGAGATGACATGGCCCAATACAATTCCCTTAGTCACCATAAAGTGACTCTTCACCCACGAGAGCACTAGGTTTACCTCACAGCAACGTTGAAGAACTCGGTCTAATAAGCAAGGCGTGTCAAAACTATCCCCGTAAACTGAGAAATCGTCCATGAAGACTTCAAGAAAATTACCCACCATGTTGGCAAAAACGTCCAACATACACCTTTGAAATGTAGTGGGGGCGTCACACAATCCAAAGGGCATTTGTCTAAAGGCGTAGGTGCAAAATGAACAAGTGAATGTAATTTCTCCTGATCCTCAAGAGCAATAGCAACTTGGTTGTATCCCGAGTACCCATCCAAGAAGCAAAAGAACTCTTTCCCTGCTAACCTCTCAATAATCTGATCAATAAAGGGCAGTCGAAAGTGATCCTTCTTTGTAGCTGAGTTCAGGCATCGGTAATCTACACAGACATGCCATGAAGTAGGTAACCGAGTCGAAATCTCCTCACCACGGTCATTCTTTACGATCGTAATACCAGATTTCTTTGGGACCACATGTAAAGGGCTGACCCACTTGGAATCTGAAATGGGATATATAAAGCCAGCATCACACCATTTTCGGATCTCCTTCATGACAACCTCCCATAGAGTTGGATTTAAACGGCACTGACATTCACGGGAGGGTTTACAGTCATCCTCTAGGTAGATATGATGTGAGCACAATGCTGGATTAATCCCACGTAGATCCAAGATATTCCATCCTATGGCCTTGCGGTTTTTCTCAAGAACCTCTAGCACGCGAGATTCTTATTCATCGATCAACTACGAGCTGAGGATGACCGGAAACATTTGGGGAGGGCACAAGGAAGGCATATTTCAACGTCGATGGTAAAACCTTGAGCTCAAGTGGGGTCTGAATCGGCTCTACAATAATCTTTGCTACTGTACTGGTAGATGGTATGTGATCTGTACTCTGTGGACTGTCCACCTTGGCTACTGACGGCTCAGCAAATAGAATATCTGATAGGTTTGCATTGAATGATCTTTGCTCAGAAAGGAAGGGCTCATCAGGATGTTGAATATTCTTATCAATTAATGGCTTAGATATCTCAACATTAATTTCAGAAAGATGTCTCTCATCTATGCACAAATCAGGAAATTCAACGAATGACTCAGATATCTGGACCTCAGAACTCTCAAAAGGAGGCATATCATCAGTAATCTCAGAAAAGTGTGTCAACGGAATATCATAAGGTGCCTCTAAAAACTCAGATAGATCCTCATAAATCAGCTCAAACATCTCATCAGCAACTATCTCAATTGGACCACCAAGAGAACTCATGTCGATTGTGCTTTCCATAAAGTCCTTTTGGGAAAGGAACTCCTGGGTATCTATAAAATCAATGAAAAGATCTGTCTCTTTGAATTCAGTAAGAAAATCACAGTCATCTGGCTCTGATATAACTTTCTCTGTATCAGCTGCAGCTAGTGCCGGTGATGGTCTAGGATCAGAGATCATCTCAATTTTCACCTTATCACTACGAGAGTGAAAGATGATCTCTCCAGTGCCATAGTCAACTGCTACTTCGGCCGTTCAGAGGAATGGTCGACCTAGTATGATCATGGTATGGAGTAACAGTGCAGGTGTGTACATATCCATGAAAATAAAATCAACTGGGAATTTCATTCCCTGCACCATTATAATAACATCCTCTAAAATACCTAATGGCCTCTTAATTGATCTATCAGCAAACGGAAGGATCATTCTGATTGTTTTTCAGAGGCCCTAACCAAAATTCAGTTAGTAAAGAGGAAGGCATGAGATTAATGGAGGAATCACTATCGAGAAGAGTACGATAAAATTCTTGATAAAGGATATGGCAACGGATGTGAGGAGCTCCCTTGTCTTTCTTTTTAGGCGGAATGTTACTGATGGCATGAACTGTGGTCATGGTCAAAATATGTTTCTCTATTTTCTTTTGTATGTTCTTCCTTGGTTGATGCTTTTGTGTACATGCCTCTTTCATTCCCTTTTTTACTGTAGGCATGTATTCCATGGCCTTGAGGAGTGGCATCTTTAAAAAGATGTTCTGTAAGATCTCAACCACTCCAAGATCAGATAGTATTGTTTTTAATTTTTGAATTTTTTTAACTTTGAGAGCAGAAGGAAATGGCACCGAATCAGAATAAACATGCAAATGTTCATTTCCATTATTCAAAGTAGAATCCTCATGTACAAAAGGACAACCAGAATCATTTTATATTGTGTTATCCAAACTAGGTAAAGGAAAAATAGAATCTAAAAAAGAACAGGATGATGCTGGTAGTGAAGAGGAAGAATCTGTGACTGGTATATTATCCCTTGATGATGGTGATCTACATCTGCCTGGTGAAGGTGGTGGTGAAGGCAGTGAAACTCCTGACGTGGGTGTTGCTATACTAGGCCTCTCGACTGCTGGTGAAGGAGATGATGTAGAAGATGATGCTCTCTCAATGGATCGATCTCCCAACCCCAACTGATGTGTAGGAGACTGCAATCTACTACCGCTCGTGAGATGAATGGCATTAGATAAACATGTAAAATCAAGGGACATACCTATCTCAGGGTTGGGTGGGCTATTGGCTACCTGCTCCTTACATCTGAAGTTGTTGGGGTTGTCTTCGACCTATGCTGGAATCAGTGTCTTGGTGGTGGTCAGGTCGTCGATCCGCTGAGTCAGTTCATTCATGTTCTTCATGAGCAATGCAAGTTGGTCCAGTGCTTGATTGATTGAAGGGGCCTCAGGTTGCTCATTTGCTGGCTATCGCTGAGGATGATAGTACGGAGGCTATTGGTACCCATACGGATTCTGATAATGAGGAGGAGGAGGAGGAGGATACTATCCATGATATGCAGTCTGTTGCTGGGTAGGATAAGGAAAATACATAGGTTGTTGTTGTGGCTGGCCTTGTCTCCATTTTTCGTATTGTGGTGGAGACTGATACTGAGGCTTGAACTGTTGGTGCTGGTACTGGTACTGCTATTGTCTGCCTCGCTGAAACTGGTGGGCTTGTCTCTAACCCTGTTGTGAACCCAACTGGCCTTGCCCTGACGGACGGGGCTAGCTTCTCTCACGGTCGGACTAGATACCATTCACCTCTTGAATACCAGATGGAGGTGGAGACTGTTGCTCAAGAATGTAGGCTACTTCCTGTTGGTACAGAACTATCGGATGTGAATGCTGATGAACCTGATCAGGTGTCTGCACGTAGTAGACATGTTGAATAGTGGATGGTCCTCTGCTACTGTGCTAGGTGGAAGAAGTTTGCTCCATAGTAGAGGTATCGATTGCTGCACTCGTATCGTGGACTGCACTGATCGTACTCACAAGAAGCTCCAGATTCTTTGTTATCTTGTCCAGTTTATCCAGGTTCTTTGTCCTCTGCTCGATCACATGAAGCTTCTTAAGCTCCTTGGATCGTTTCTCAATTATGTCCACTTTGGATAGGTGATTTCCAATAATGGTCAGATCAGAATTGTCCACCCTATCCACTTCATCTGATGTTGTCATATTGACATCCTTGTGGGGTACTACAGAGGCGGTGACGGGGTGCTTCTAAAAAGCATGTGAAGAAGAAAGAGCTGTTGAACTTTCCGCCATCTCCTCAAAAATTTGATAAAGGACATCCTCGTCCTTGTTGAAGTGGCTCCACCTACAAGCGGCATCTACCAGCTTCTGATTCTCAGTGCTTAAACCCCCAAAGAAATTTTGTACAAGGCTAATCTTTAGAATATCATGATGAGGGCATTTCTCCGTCAGATCTTTGAATCTTTCCCATGCCTCTTGGGGCATCTGTGAGAAATTAGCAATCAATGATCACATTTATTGAGTCGTCCAAGTGGATAATACTTGTTCGGAAATGTGGACCTCAACTCTTCCCAAGTATTGACAACCTTCCCCAAATGATTTAACCAATACAAAGCTTTGCCCATCAGACTGAATGGAAAGGCAGTCATCTGCACTACTTCTAATGGGACATTTGGGTAGTGTACTGTTCCAAAAATGCGATCGAACTGCTAGAGGTGTATATAAGGTTCTTCATTAATATTTCCATGGGATATTGGGAGAAGAGGTAAATAGTAGGCTTAAGTTCAAAATGCCCATGAACCGCAGGGATTTGTAACCAAGAATTTGTCCGGCCTGCCCCTGGATTATAAGCATCCTTTAATGTAGGCTTAGCCCCATGTTCTATGTGAGGTTCTTCTCCCCCATTTCCACCTCCAGGGTTTCTGTTATCCCCCTCTCTCCTATTTTCTCTTTCATGTCTCAGCTTGAGAATCATATATCTTAATGTGGTCTGAAAATTAGCCTGCTCTATTATCCAGGCTTAAATTGACTGGATGGAGCTAACATGATGCTGTTGATCTCACTCTGCTCCGACATGGTTCCCTTTCCCTTTGGTGGCATCAAGCGTTTGATGTTTGACTCTGAAAATGTGCATGATACTCGATTAGTGCTCAGAATTGATGGAGTCTCAGATATTAATAAAGCCAATCTTAAATAGTGGGTTTATGGATGTCATGAAGGGTGAAGTGGAGAAAGAGGAATATTCGGGAAGTGAGTCTCCTCGAATAGAAGATGAATGGATCAGAGTGTAGAATGAGTTTGCAGAGTCAGAATGATAAATACTCCGGTCCGACATCTTCAAAATCAATAGGAAGGATGCGAGAACACAAAGGTCAATACAAGAGTGAAAGTGAATGAAGTTGCAAATTGCGCAGGAGGATCTATATCACTAGCAATCAAACACAATACAAACCTCAAGTGCACCAACTC
Source organism: Ottelia alismoides (assembly GCA_037367405.1). Lineage (NCBI taxonomy): Eukaryota > Viridiplantae > Streptophyta > Magnoliopsida > Alismatales > Hydrocharitaceae > Ottelia > Ottelia alismoides. The sequence goes on along the minus strand of JAZKJV010010219.1, from coordinate 632,483 downwards.
AACTCAATGTGAAGACCGTGAAGGTTCAGTCAATTATCTTGTCAATTTTTAGATTTTGGTGATAATACAATCTATCAGAGTGGTTAAAGCAAGATGTTAAGAACCCAATGCTCTCAGGAGACTGGTCTAATCCCAAAGTTAGATCATTCCCAGCCAGTATGAATTACAGACCATTTACTGACTACCCGATCAATTCAATCTGTTAAGGATGTTGCGGGCTGCTTTACCGGCTACCGGAGAGATCCTCACTAGAGAACGACTAACCCAAGATAGTATTCTGAAAATAGTTCCGGCATGGTTCTATCCTAGTGTGTGGGTCGCTCTCTCGCTACATACAAACCAAACAATGAGGGGGATACTCTCCCCAAAACAATGATTTTTCCTTTTGTTTATTTTAGAGTCGAGTTTTCTTTAGCATTCTCGTATTTTAGGCATTTGTCACTTGGTTAAAATATTTTCAAAGAATCGCCTACTGAGTGACCAATTTCTTTTTTAAATTATGTGAGTGAAAACAAGGAAGGAGATCGGAAATGCCAATGCACGATTAAACATAATGTTGCATTCAGGGGTTAGAGATGCGTACCTTGTCGCCAGCACTCTACATGCAAGTGATCCAAGCAGAATTGAAATACAGAAAAATAAACTAACCTATATGATGCAAGTGAACTGTCCTAGATGATAGCCTCTATTAACAGGCAAGAACTGGTTAATTTGACTAAGTCTAGTTACGCTCTATTCTATAGGTATAGAAATTCTCGTTTAGGGTGTTTATACCTAATTAATTACTGGCTCAAGCAAATTAATTAAAGAAATCAATAGGTAGCTCACGAAATCCTCGTGAAACAAGGAAAAATAAAGGTGATGAAAACAAATCCGGTGAAGTCCCCCAAGTGCACCGACACTTGGCGAAACAGACCCGCAATAAATGAATGTTTGTTTACAATGGTTCAAATGCTAAAAATAAATAAAAAATCTCTCTCTCCCTCCCTTTTTTGGTCTCCTTCAATTATTCTTCTCCTCCTCTCACACTATCCTACGGCTCAGTGAAGAATCAAGCCACCTCCACTTCACTTGGCTGCTTCGGCTCTCCTAAGATCACCTCCTTCGTTCTGCGGGCCCTCACAAGAAAAAGAAAAGAGAGAATGTATAAGAAACACAATTATCAAATATTAGAAGAAAAAAATGAAATGAAACAATGAATATGAACAATTGAGTGAATGTGGAAAAATATACACAGATATTTAAAACCAAATATAGCAGGTCAAAAGAGAAACCTAACTACCCGCACCATTCCTTCCAGGAAACGGCATCATTTTGTTGACACGGGATTCATAGAGGTCTGGTTATTAATGGATATTAATCGTCGTTGTTGTCCCAAAAAATCTCGAATCAAACAAGCAATTTTTTTCTCCTCTCGCCGCAAAATGATTACAAAGAAAATAATGTGAAGCAAGAGAAATGTTTTTGCTACTTATTTACCTATATAGCGGACAGGATCAAACTCAGGGAGGCTACAATTCTAGAGGGTTATTCAAATAATCGACGTAAAATCAATTAAGAAAAAGAAGGAATCTCAAAAGCAAACTACCTCGGTTTTTGTGGAATTTTCTCTTTTTCACATTTTTTAATTTTTTAATTTCTTTTTTTTATTTTCTGATTTTCAAATTTTTAGTGATTTTAATTTTGCATTTTTTTTAATTTTCTAAAAGAACAATATGCACAAGATAAGTTCTTATAGATGTTTTTGTATTTTTAGAAACATATTTTTAATGCACAATATCTACAAACAGCGACAAAAATGAGAAATAATGCACAGCCAGGAGTAATTTGCAACTTAAAAATATTTCAAATGCCCAAAACTCCTGACAACTATTTTTATGATGAAATATATGCAAATATCTACAAACAGGAACTGAAATCACAATTTTGGTTGTAGAATGTTTTATGATTTTTATAAGATCTTCAGTATTTTCCATTTTTTGGGTTTTAAAAAGAATTAATGCGTGAAATTTTGATAGGAATCGAAAGACAATAAAATAAAACGTCTCTAATTCTTTTAGACTTTCTGGAGCAATATTCAAAATTTTATAAATTTTTAAATTTCACAAAGAGAAAAAGACACTATTTTTTATTTTTTAATAATAATAAATGAATTTAAAATGCAATGAGAAATTTATGCTAAAAAGATAAGCACATTAGAAGCATAGCATGATTTTTAGGAGATTTATTGACCAAAGAAAATATTTATTTTAATATGAAAACATGCAAGATAAATAGTCTGAAAATGAAGGACTAGAATGTAAATATTTAATGTTTTGGCATTAAAAAAATAACAAAAACAAACAGAGGGTGTAGAGTGTAAATTACTCAATAATAACATGCAAAACACTTGTGTTTGACAGATGGAGGTCTACTTGTATATCTGGAAATGTCTAGGAGTGGATCTGCAGTTTCGCCCAATACAGTTTGATCTGGAGCTGGTAGTGGTCTTCGTACAATATCAATTATATCCAAAGGTTGAGTTGATTTTTCTCCATTTTTTTTATTATATTCCCTAGGGCTTCTCTTTTTCCTTCTTCTCGATCGACAAAACCAAAGGGCAGGGAGGGCGTCGCCCTTCTTCTTCGTTCTCGGCCCAGGCTACCTAAGCGGTTACGGCGTGTGGGCGTTGGCAGCTGGGATGAGGTTGTCGCCCCTCCTCTTCTTTATCTCTTCAAGTCGCAGTGTACGGGCGGTGGCCGATGATGAACTGAGGGCTCTCCAAGTTTGTGGGTTGAACAGGGGCACAGCGGTCTTAGTGGTTGTGGTGCACCTACGGTGAAGGAGCATCTTCTAGGCAGGTGCGCAAGATGCACGGTGTGTTGGGCGAAGGGGGGGTCGGGTTGTTGCTGCATAGAGAGGGCTCGGCCATGGATGCAATCGAAGGGGTGCCAGGTTGTTTCTGCGTCGAGAGGGCTCGATCGTGGACGTGATCGAAGGGGTGTCGGGTGCAAGCATGGTCGGTGGGCTAGTAGGTTGACCAGGCGGCTGGCAATGGAGGTGCCGCTCAGGTGCAATGATGGATGATAGAGGGGCCTGGGCTCGATTGGGCAGCGGCAGATGCTTCCTGGCTTTAGGAGGTCCAAGCGGTGGAGGCACGGCTGTTGGCGACACCACTGGAGGTGCTAGTGCTACCGCCGGCAACTTCTTTTTTTTATTTTTTTTTTATTTTTTAATTTTTAAATGTAAACAATAATAAAAAAAGTTTTTTTGTTTTTTTATTTTGTAAATACAAAATAGAGAAATTAAAAACAGAAAATAAAAAAATATTTTTTTATTTTTATTTTTTTCTTTTTATAGATGATCTTGTAAAATAATGTTAGAGCAAAAGAAAACAAATATATTTTTTTGTGTGTATATATATATAATTTTATTTATAAACAAATGAGGACATGAGCACGATGGCTCGGTCTCGAAATCAAACGGAGGAGGTGAATTGGGATCCTGCTAAAAATGAGGAATGGATCTAAGTCTCCAGCCATCGTGTGTGGCTGAAGTTGAGAGGTCGTGATAGGTAGAAAAGAACGCGTAGAAATCGAGAAAGTGAGATGAAAAATGGAGTCGGTGGCAGATCAAATCGTGATGGATTCTAAGATAAAGATAAAAAATGACAATGATGGAAAAAATGTGAGAACATAGAACTACGATTAATCTAGGATAAAAGAAGAGAAAATGGATCTCACCTTAGGAGCGGAAAAGACCTTGATCACCTTGACAAAGGTTGACTCATTGTCACTGGACGGCTCGGAGGCTAGGCACCCTTCTGCAACAAGAAGACTCTCGGAGATCGGGCTCCTCTCACCAAAGATTGATCAAGTTGAAAAGATGGATGAGGATCCATATTAGCACCCTTCTGCAACAAGAAGACTCTCGGAGATCGGGCTCCTCTCACCAAAGATTGATCAAGTTGAAAAGATGGATGAGGATCCATATTAATAGAAAGAATGGAATTTGAATTTTCAAATTTTTCGATGAGGATAAGAGATAAGAGAAAAGAAAGTTTGAAATGGGATAAAGTAGAAAGATAAATGTCAAAAAATATTTATAAAAATTAACTAATTTTTTTATTTTCCTCACTTTATTTATTGGAAAATTAAATGTTAATTTCTTTATTTTTTTGTGGTAGTTAGTTAAAAAAAGTAACTATATAAGTATGCTATATTTATCTATGACATTATATACATGGGTAAATAAGCAAATTAGTTTTTTTTGTTTTAAAATTTTTATTATTATATTTTTATTTTTATTTCAAATAATTAGTACAATTATTTATAAATATTTACAAAATACAATATGTACAAATACATGGGAAAATTGCATAAACCACCCCAGAAAACTATCTTTTCACCTGTAACTCCAAAAATTATGAAATCATAGCCACTTTAAAGATAATTTAATTTTGAATACAATGAAAGTCGGTTCAATTCGAGTTCATATGGAGCCAGAATTGGCCTTTCAATTATTGCTTTGTGGCTTTTTCCAAGTGTGGTTGCTTTTATTCTGTACAAGATTTGATTATGCAATTATTTTTAATATTTAGAACACATTTTTATTTACAACTTTTGATTTCAAATTTTTTTTTGTTTGAGGTCAATTTATGTACAAATAAAAAAGTGAAGTATACAAATATACACAGCACACAGTTTTTTTTGGATTTTTCTAAATAAAGATCCTATCTCTCCCTACTTTATTCCTGGTCGATCAGGTCAAGACTTGACCTTCTCTTGTGGTTCGGGTCAGCTTGTATCTATTACATACATATAGTCTTCCTTTTTTATTTTCTTTTCTTTATTTTTCCTTTATTTATTTATTTATTTATTTATTTTCTTTATTTTTCCTTTATTTATTTATTTGTTTATTTTATTTAAACATAGATGCAAGTTAGTAAGAATATGGAGTTAATGTTATATACAGGTGTTTTATAAAAATTTTAAGCTAAAATAAATGAATAAAGATGACGAATCATATATTCATCAATAGGTTAGTACCATATCTTAAGGGAAAGAAGCTTTCCTTGGAGTTTTCCAAAAAATGGAATATGTCCAAGGTGTACTTCTAAAGTGAAGGTGACAATGCCCTCTTCTCTTTGCTTCTGAACAACTTCAAAACTAAGATATAAGAGGCATCCTTGAGATCTTTTTATCTCAAGGTTTGGAACAACCAGACCATAAAATACTCATTATCATCATCCTTATATCATTCCAAGTGATTAGGATTTTATCTACATTTAGCATGATGAATACAATGGCTCTACCACTATTTCACGGTTCATCAAAATTCTATGTGAAATCATAACATTTATAATTTCATCAATTCTTATGTTCCAACTACAATAGGCTTATTTGAGTCCATAGATGGATTTCCTTACCTTCCACACCTTGCATTCTTCAATCATGAAGACATGGGGCTGCTTCATATGAATATCCTTGTTGAGGTATTCATTGAGCAATGAAATCTTGAATTTCATCTTACAGATGTCATAGTCAAGTCGTGTAGCTACATTTAGCAATATTTCTGATGGGTTTAAGCATGGTTACTAGAAAACAAGTCTTATCACAAGCGATGTGTTCTTTCTGTTTGTAGCTCTGGGCTACGAGTCATGCTTTGAAGGTTTGTACCTTCTCATTAGGTTCCATCTTTCTCATGAAGATCATTTTACACCTAATGGGTTTGACCCCTATAGGTAGATCCTCTAGGGTCCATGAACAACACTTTTGTATGAAGTCAACTTTAGACTTTATTTCTAACATCCATATTTTCATGTCATGATCCACAGAGGCTTCATCTTATGGAGTACGATCATTGTCAGATTTCTCTGACACATGGAATCCATACTCTCTAGGTGGTCTTACCACCCTCAAACTGATTTGAAGAGGTACGAGTGTCTCATCTTTAATTGTCTTTCTAGTTTTTGTTTATAGAAGCCTCATTATCCTCTCAAGATTGAATGAGTCCCATTACTTCATTCTTATCTAGATTCTCAACAAAGCCATCCTCTTAGAATCATATTCTTAGAGATTAGAACATTTAAGAATCTCAAGGTCATAAAGTAGGCATCCAATACCATCATTTATATTCCTAATGAAGTACCATTCTCAAGTGCAAGATTCGAGCTTTTTTGGATACATGTTATAGCATGTACTAAGCAACCCTTAAATCTTCCAGTGTCTGACACTAAGCTTCACTCCAAAACATAGCTCACAAGGGGTTTTGGGTTCATATTTGAATGGAATCTTATTAAGGACATATATTATAGTCTCTACTACATACATACCCGGAAACTGAGAGGTAATTATGCTAAGAGGCATCATTGATCAGATCACATCTAACATGTTCCAATTGTATCTCTTTACAACTCCATTGAGCTGAGGTGTATTAGGAGGAGTGAGATAGGAATGATATTACTTTCTCTATAAGGTATTCCCTGAATTAATCTAATAAGTATTGGCTAACCTAGACTAGATCAAATTCTTTTCATCTTCCTTCTAACTTTGGTTATCAACCAAAATCATGAAATCTTTTAACATTCCAACGGTTTCTTATTGGCGAAGGAATAAATCTCATACCATGAATAATCATTAATGGATATCACATATCATTAATGTTCATTATAGTATAGAGGGTCCACATACATCAATATGTATAAGGTCTTGAATACCTCGGCATCTTACACCATTCTCAGAGAAGCATCAGATATTTTAACTTTGAATACAATATTCACAAGTATGCAAGATTTGAACTTTCAGACGGTCTAAAGTTCCATCTCTTACTAGTCTATTGATCATTTTAACGTACATATGTCCAAGGCTTCATGCCATATCATTGTCAAATGATCATTATCCTCCTATTGATCTTTTGATGTTTAAATTCTAATATAAGAAATGTTTATGAACCATTCATTAATATTCTAATTTAGTAGATTCCTCTAGATGTTAGATTACTATCTGAAATATATCCATCATAACTCTTTATGATAGGTCTATTCCAGAATGTATGTCCATTTCTAATAAGTTTTGAAATAAATAATGAATGTATTCTGATATCTAGGTCATAGCAACATTCTCTAAGACTGGGGGCTTTCCCACTAAAATTATGCAGTCTTTCTATCCAATGAAGATTGTTGCAACAATTTCATCATCTCCCATGTGTATGATAATAAAACCTTAAGATCATATTTTTTGTCTTCTAAAACATATGCAACCAGTTGCAAGTGTTATTACAAGGAGAAACAATTATCAGATTTTTTATCTTATCTAATTAAGTCAATTTCAATGATGATATGTAGATGTAGAATATCCCGATGCACTATTCGGGTCCATCTATAAGGATTTCAGATAGTCTAGATAGTCATACTATTAGTACACCAGCTTCTTGTAGTATTGGCATTCATCCAACTCTTTGAATGTCATATGTTTGGAAGTCACAAAAGTACAATCAACTCTATGACTCTCCTTCTTACATGGGTCAGACCCATGCTTCCACTACACTTCCTTAACACTTAAACAACCATTGCTTAAGACAAAGGATCTCATAAATTGAACATGTCCTCAAGGTACATCAATATAAGAGTATTTTTCACATTTAATTCTTGCTTCATCCCATTCATCAATATGAATAATATGATGCATCATTAAAGACTTGAGTAGAGATAGCATAATGATGACATTCATCATATCCACACTCATCTTAACTCAAAAGGACTTTGGTTTAGTAGGTACTCAAACAATTTGAATACATCTCTCTTGTCGAGATACCATTCTGCATAATGTAGCGAATCGTGTCATTCAGGATTAGATGTTGAGAACACATATGTTTGCCAAAACACCTTCCTCGGTTTTTAAGAATGATCTTGATAATTATGATCATCACTGACATGTTACTTACAAAGCACACTCGATGAATCAAGACTATAAAGACATATAAACCCTAGGTTGTTGTCCTATTGTCTATTTTGTCAGTCCTCATAATATGAGGAAACTTGCACATTGCAACCACATACATTATGTGTCCAACTGCAAGTACTACATCTTAATCATGGATCTAATCCATGATACCGGTTATGATTGTGTATAGATTTGAGTGGAATCAATGAAGGTTATATGAAATAAGATAATTTGCATAAATATATATCTTTGATAAAGGTTATTAATGTTTTAAATCATAGTTGTCTTGCCTTTTAAAATCTGAAAGTTCATTCCCTTATTCACTTTCAAAGCAAGAGATATATTGGCTGATATATCTCTAGTAAGATCTGGGATCTCGATTTTATCTTTGTTACATTCCAATAATATGAGAAACTGCAACTTGGATAAAAGAAGTGGCAATTCATTCTGCCTTGCAAGTCCAACTTGTATTTCCCTATTCATTTTCTAACAACCGAGCCCACCACCCCTAAGGTAATGTTGATCCATTGTTAATTGAATAAACTACCAACAGGAATAGAACTCACTAAGCACAATCCAATATCTCTCCAATAATATGAGGAACCAATATTGGGGTCACTATGCATATGTCCTTACTCTTTCGAGAAGCAAAGAGCCCGATCCATGTGCGCTTGTATGCAGGAGCTATCACTTCGGATGGGCATCTTCAATATACAATTCATAATAATAGAATATTTTGCCCTGATAGGAGACCATGGATGTCATTTATATGATCCTCCATATCCCATTCGAAATTTAATTAATCAGTATGAATCATATTCATTATAATTAATTCTTCTAAGGGAATTACATCTCCATTCATAATAGATTGTTTATTTTAATTGGATCTAATTAGTTTAATCATATTAAATTAATCAACAATCCAATTCAACCAACAAATAATTTGGGTTTGCTTGATATTACTATATAGTATACACCATCATAGTTGTACAATTGTATTATTCCAATTGGTTGATTAAAGTACGCAGAGACTTCTCATGCTACCCATCCTTGAAACAAATCAAGCCAGGTTGAACAGATTATGCTAACGGGGAGCGCTTCCACTGTGGTGTAGGGTACCAATTAAGTAGCCCATTAGCATATACAGGGCCTAGACACCGATACCGAATCGATTCAAGACAATACAATCTGTACAAATTACACTAAGATGTTTTATCCATCACATGCTCTTGGTGATTGGTATGATACATATATAGTAACAACTCTGAGATATTAGGCATCTTAAAACACATTTGAGATCCTAAATTTCTAAGCATATCAAGCAAACAAGTTCTTGGTTTTGCATGTAAAAATTGTCCTACAACTATAGTAGGATAAACTAGGATTTTGTCATGAAACTCTCATTCAATGGTCATTGATGTTTAATCAAAAATTTTCATAAATATTAAGCATTAAATTAGTCAGGCCAAATTCATAATTTTCTATATTTTCATTGAAGGATAAATATATTCAGAAAGATATCTAGATGATTCAATCATCATCCGACCCATCTCCACTAAATATGGAATATCTAGGGTAAATGGAGTTGGAATCATGCAAAGTAAACTTGAGTGATTTTTTGGTTTAATTATCTACTTAATTAAAGTATTTATTTCACATTCATATCAGGAAAATATTAAGAAAAAATAATTTCTTACAGATCCTTGAATACATGCAAAAACAATTACACTGCGAGAACTTTTCGAATTTTAATTTATGAACTTTTGGTGCAAACAATTAGCTACTGTTTTGGAGATATATTTAGACATTCTAAATACATTTTATTATACAATAAACATGATAAAACAGTTAAAAAATAGGACTTTTCATTTTAGTGAAAAATTTTGAAGCATGCATCATATGCACAAATCATGAGTCCCGGCGCAACCAATATACAAAACCTCGTTCCTTTAAGGTTTCGATCATATCCAAGACCTTCAACCTGGCTCTAATACCACCTAAAGTCTAAATTTTAGGCCTTAGCATATCACAGAAGCGTGTAGGTCGCATGGCATATGACCTAGGGCAACTAGCCATACTAGTTGCATCGACCAGCGGAAATTAAAAATTTTAAATAGATGAAACTACATGATTCGATTACACTTATCAAAACATTTCATAAATATAACAAACAAGTTATAGTAATAATTCTTGATGTGTATTTACAATCCTTTGTCTCTAAAGTAATAGACCTCTTGTCTCAAGTCCAATCCAATGAAGGTCGCAGTTGCGGGCACATGGATGAGACGCAAGCTTCCCATAATCCATGTTGATGATCTGAGCAAGAAGTATCATGATTTGGTCTCACGAAATCCAATGCCTTCTTCATGATCAAGAAACACTGAAGATGGAGGATATCCACGAGCAGTCAATCCGGCAGCACAACGACGTCGCAATGACTGCGGGTATCTCTAGGTCAAAAATGTCGACGACCACATTGTTGAGAAAGAGAGAGAGGATGTGTATGAGAATATGGGGAGAGAGAGAGTTGTTTATCTTCAATTGTTGCATGTAGAAAAATTTAGGGATACCACTCCTTTTATACTAAATTAGATGTCCATAGATCTCAAATCTATGTGCACTCATAATCAAGGGTCTAGATTATGTTTGTTAAAGAATGTAAGACTCTATTTATTCTGTGAGGTCTAGGGGTCCTTATATAGGACTAAACCCTAGGGTGCTCAGAGGAGAACTTACATAAATACCCCTATGGGGTTACATCGGGAAACAATTGATAAGGAAACAGTGATACATAAGGAAATAGAGGTAAATAAAGGAACAATAATATATGGTATTCTCTAACACTCCCCCTCAAGTTGGAGCATATCCATCAATCATGCCCAACTTGGAAGATATCCATAAAAGACGCTTCTTTGGTAATGCTTTAGTAAATACGTCTGCAAGTTGAAGATCTGTAGAGATATGTGGTGTGACGATCTGTCCTCCTCGTATTGCATCTCGGATGAAGTGACAGTCAACTTCAATGTGCTTCGTCCGTTCATGAAATACAGGATTGGTGGCAATATAGGTAGCAGACTTGTTATCACAGTATAGCGGTATAGGAGCAGTAGTAGGGAACCCAAGGTCTCGTAGAAAAGATACAAGCCACGTAATCTCACAAACAGCATGGGCCATTGCCCTATATTCTGCCTCTGCACTCGATCTGGAGACCACGGTTTGCTTCTTGCTTCGCCATGAAACAAGGTTGCCACCAACAAACATAGCATAGCCTGTAATGGATCGTCTATCCTCAGGAGAACTGGCGTAGTCAGCATCTGCATAAGCAGTAATATCAGTATGACCGTTGACCTTATAGATGAGTCCTTGCCCTGGTGATTCCTTCAAGTATCGAAGGATCAGAAGGACATCCTGCCAATCACTGTGAAGAGGTCTCTCCATATGGCGGCTGGCTCTGCTTACAGCATAAGATATATCAGGCCTGGTAACGGTGAGGTAGATCAGTTTACCCACGAGGCTTCTGTATCGTGTAGTGTCTTCAAACTCAGGATCAGTGGATGTAGCGTGTTTTCGTACTTCTGCAGGGATGCCAGATGGTTTGCATCCTTGTAAACCGACTTCCGTAAGAATATCCAAGCAGTATTTTCGTTGTGATAGATGTAACCCTTCTGCAGTACGTATCACCTCAATACCAAGAAAGTACCGGAGTTGTCCAAGGTCCTTGGTGGCAAACACCTTCTGAAGGAAGGCCTTGGTCTCTAGAATTCCATTGTCGTCGTCCCCAGTGACCACCATATCATCAACATAAACAGCAAGTATCACAGTACCAGTGGATCGTCATCTAATAAACACAGAGTAATCAGATGTTGTCTTATGAAAACCAAGAGAGCTGATTTCACTGGTAAGTCTGTCAAACCAGGCTCGAGGACTCTGTTTTAGGCCATAGATGGCCTTACGAAGTCGGCATACATACTCCCCCTCGACGGAGTAACCCGGTGGCTGCATCATATAGACCTCTTCTTCGAGATCACCGTATAGGAAGGCATTCTTTACATCCAGCTGATAAATCGGCCAATTCTTGTTAGCGGCAACAGAGAGAATTGTGCGAATGGACCCCATCCTAGCCACAGGAGAGAAGGTCTCAAAGTAATCGACTCCATATGTCTGGGTGAATCCTTTTGCCACAAGTCTGGCTTTAAGTCTGTCAATAGAACCATCTGGAGATTGTTTGGTCGTGAAGACCCATCTGCAAGCAACAGGCTTAATACCTGTAGGACATGGCACAAGATCCCATGTGCCTCTGGATATGAGTGCATCTGTTTCTTCATTCATGGCCTGTCTCCAACCTGCATCTTGGAAAGCACTGTGATGATCTTTAGGAATGGAGATAGTCATTAGTGCATCGGCATATTGTTTGTCAGTGCATGAAAGTCCAGCAGTAGTAGTAAATTTAGACATAGGATAAGTGGTACACTTTCTCTTTTGCCTCTGTAATGCAATCGGCAGGTCGTCTGGATCATCCGGGACAGTAGTGGAGGGGACAGTTGAAGCTGGCATATCATCCTGAGGCAGAGGTATGGGTAGAGGGACATCTGGTGATGAGGTCTGAGATCGATGGGTATGGATGCTTGGTGATGGAGGAAGATGTAAAGGGACATTGGTGACAGGTTGTGTGAAGAAGCTGGTTTGCTCAAAGAAGGTTACGTCTGCAGAGATGTAGTATCGTTTGTCAACAGGATCATAACATCTGTAACCTTTTTGAGTGTAGGAGTAACCAAGGAAAATGCATTTGATCGCACGAGGGGATATTTTGTCCTTGGTGTGGAAATTGTGTACGAAGGAGACACACCCAAATATCCGTAGAGGTAGAGGAAAGGGAAGATCATTAGGGTGGAGCAAAGAAAATGGTGTAGAGCCTTTGAGAGTAAGAGAGGGAATCCTGTTGATAAGATTGACTGCAGTGAGAACAGCATCACCCCAGTATGTTTTGGGAACTCTCATCTGGGTGAGAAGGGAGCGGGCAATGTTTAAAAGATGACGGAGTTTGCGTTCTGCCACCCCATTCTGCTGAGAGGTATAAGGACAAGAGGTTTGATGTATTGTCCCATGGGAAGCAAAGAAGTCAGAAAGATCTCGTTGAGTAAATTCCAAGGCATTGTCTGAGCGGAAGATCTGAATATTCGATGAGAAATGATGTTTGACATAAGCAAAAAAGTTTTTGACAATTTTATTGATTTCGGAGCGTTCTTTTAGAAGATAGACCCAGGATGATCTACTGTAATCATCCACAAAGACAATAAAGTAGCGGTGTCCACCAATGGTTCGAGCAGGACAAGGTCCCCAAACATCACAATGAATTAAAGAGAAAGATATAGCACGACGGGGTTTAGTCCTAGCAGGAAAAGATGCACGGTGATGTTTCCCGAACTGGCATGCCTCACACTCGAAGGGTTTAAGTATGGACAGTTCAGGGTACATTAAGGAAAGAGCTTTAGTAGAGGGGTGACCCAGACGAAGATGCCAGAGAAGAGGATCAGCAGAGATGGAAGTTGCGCCAGCGAAACCAGAGTTGGAAGGGATATCAAGATAATATAAGTTGTTCTTCTCATGTCCCCCACCAAAGATCTGTCTCGTCCGGATGTCCTGAAAATAACAGCATAAATCATCAAATATCACACGGCAGTTGAGTTCTGTACATAATTTGTGAACAGATAGCAGACTGAGAGGAAAAGCAGGAGCACAGTAAACATCCGTTAGCCTAAGTTTAGGGCTAAATTCCATGGTCCCCACACCAGTGATAGGTGAGTAGGCTCCATTGGCCACACGAACGTGCTTCACCGCAGAGGGCTCCCTGGGAGAGGTGAGGAGACTACATTCTCCTGTGAGGTGGGTTGAGGCACCCGAGTCGATGATCCAGGTAGAATTAGAGGTGGAGGCAGAACTTGCAATTGTACCTGTGGTGGCTGCTAGAGTCGCAGTAGGGCCTGAATGCGTAGTGTCAACAACTGGGTTCTGAAGGAGCTGGCGAAGACGAGCGTATTCTGCAGCAGTAAAAGATCCTGAAGCCTCTGTGAGAGACTGATCTTGGGAAGTTTCCATAGTATCATAATTCGTGTCATAAGTTGGTGCCTCATATGCGTTATTAGCTTTGGGCATGCCAAAGGTAGCCCAACATTTGTCAGATGGATGGTTCCAGCGGCCACAATGAGTACATGCTGGATACCGAGCATTAGAAAAATCACGACCACGGCCGCGTCCTGAGTCACGTCCCTGTCCCTGTTCACGTCCTCGACCGCGTCCAAACGTACGGCCTCGTCCTCCTTGGAAAGGTGGGCGTCCTCCAGCAAAGTAAGCAGCAGTATCTGTAGGAGGTGATTGGTTGGGTGACTCCAGCTCCTGTAATCTGCCAAAAATAGTTTCAAGAGACGGTAGGGCAGCCGCTGTCAGGAATTGATCTTTAACAGATTTGTATCGAGGGTGTAAGCCTGAGAGGAAACGGTACACCTGCCATTCTGCTCTTTCACCTATTTGCTTGTCACAGCATGCAGGTTGAAAAATAAGCAATTCTTCAAATAATCCTGTTAGGAGCCGATAATATTCTATCAAGGAGGTTTCTCCTTGACTTGCAGACCAAATCCTTGTGTAAATGTCAGAAAGCCTGGATTTAGTTATTTTCTGGGAGTATGTATTCTCAAGACTCTCCCACATTTCTTTTGCAGTTGTTTTGTAGAGCAAATTTGATGCAATATTAGGATCAACACTATTTGTCATCCAAGTGATGACCTGACAATTGTCGACGTACCATGTGTCATGGTTGGCGTCTGTCTCGGCAAGCGGAATGGTAGTTAGAATATAAATCTTGCGTTGGCCACCAATGAATATTTTAAAGGATCGAGACCATAGTACGTAGTTCTCCGAGCCCTTTAGTTTGATAGAGGTGCCCTGTACCATCATAGATGAAGTAGGGTACAGGGGCTTGGAGTCCAAAGGCGCAGGAGCAGATGTCATGGTGACCGCAGGATCAAAAAATGCAGTGACCTAGTATGCAGAGGAAATAGAGGTCATACGCAACTAGCAAACCATTCTGATGCATCCGTGCAAGACCATCAATCTACGGTTGGGGGTCTAGAGCGTATAGAGCCAAAGGCTTTGCGAGGAGGATGCCGAAGAGGTCGCTGGAGCCGTGGGGCCGTGTAGCAGGAGCAGTTGGGGCAGGGGCCGTCGGGCCTGGGGCCGTGGGGCAGGGGCCGTGGGGCCGAGGGGCAGGGGCTGGAGGCCGATGGCCTGCAGCAGGCGTGGAGCAGAGGGGAGCGAGTGGCCTGGAGAGCAGGGGCCTGGAGAGCAGGGGCCGTGGGGCGAGGGGCCTGGAGGCGAGGGGCCTGGAGGCGAGGAGCCGTTGGGCGAGGGGGCCGTGGGGCCGTGGGGCAAGGGGCGGTGGCCCTTGGGTGAGGGGTCGTGGGGCGGCGCACGGAGGGTGCGCGCCTGTCGGGGCGCCTAGAGGTGCGCGCCTGGAGGGCGGGAGTTGCGCGCCTGGAGGTGCGGGAGGTCTGCACGCCTGGGGGCGGTGGGGCACGTAAGCCTGGAGGTGCGCCTGGAGGTGCGCCTGTCGGGGAAGGAGGTCTGCGCGCCGAGGAGGGGAAGGAGGGCGGCGGGCGTGTCGTGGAAGGTGAGCGGTGAGCCTGGAGGGGAAGGAGGGCGGCGGACGTGGAGGGCGGCGGCGAGCGGAGGGCGCGATGGCCTAGGGCGGCGGATGCCCTAGGTTACGATCATTGACGTGGATGGTAGGTGGGGTAGGGGTAGGGATCGAACATGCTTTGATACCATGTTAAAGAATGTAAGACTCTGTTTATTCTGTGAGGTCTAGGGGTCCTTATATAGGACTAAACCCTAGGGTTCTCAGAGGAGAACTTACATAAATACCCCTATGGGGTTACATCGGGAAACAGTTGATAAGGAAACAGTGATACATAAGGAAATAGAGGTAAATAAAGGAACAATAATATATGTTATTCTCTAACAATGTTCTTCATTCAATCAATGACCATAGTTTTTGTTGCATAAATTTGCAACAAAAATAATCAATTTAAAAGAAATTCAATTTGTTGAAAATAATTTACAATATATTCAATTTTAATTCAAATCAATCTCAAGTGGGAATAAAGGAAAGAGGACAAGCCTCCTTCCCTTAAAAAGTGGATAACCATATATGGAGTAGGACTCCATGATCGTCCACCCTCTTAAAGGGAAGGTGGCTTCCATCTTCCTTAATTGAGATATCTCATATCTCTTCAAATATTCCGCATGTGCAACAACTTTTGTTGCATAATTATGCACCAAAATAATTCTAAATTATTTTGTGTAAATTTCGATCATGTCATCAACAATTATGAATCATATTCATACATCCAATATAAAATGTAAATTGTATTTACAATTAACTGTTCAATGTGAATCCAATTCACATTAAAATTTAGTTTGTAAATAGTATTTACAATCAAATCTCTCCATCATATTATAAATCATATTTATAATATTATGACTATTTTAAATAGCGTTGTCCACATTAATAAAATCCTTAATAATTAAATCCTATTTAATTATCTTGGATGACTATTCTCATGTATCCACATAATATGATTCATATCCATATTATTCATAATAATTAAATCATATTTATTTATCGGTTGTTCTCAATGCCCACATTATCAACAATGGAATTATTCTTGAATTCTTTCAAGAATAATGCGTTTTCTCCGTGGATACTTAGAGATGAGGTGACTTGGATTAGAGACCTCTCATAGATGTTCGGTGAAATCAAACTGTAAATCTTATCTTCTTATTGCATTCAAATCACATTCAGATAAAAGTCCAACATTTGGACTAAGATTAATTTATTGATCTACTAGAGGAGTCACTAAAATCCAAACATGTTTCATCACTCCCTTAGAATGCAAGTGTCACGATTATACAATCGTTTACAATCACATCACCCTCGAGTATTTCCAATACCCATACATCCTGCATACTGGAAGAACTAGAATAAACTCTAAGTTTTATATCACATTTGAATTGTCTCCTTCAAGATTTTATCATTAAGTTTCTTATGTGATCATTTGGAGTTGGTATAGATCATATAATTTCCAAAAACATATATCATACCTAGGTATCAATCATATAATTTCCAAGATCATATATCCTACCTACAAATTCAGTTAAGCTTCCAAAGTGAGACAATCGTGCACGGACTTTGATCCTAATATCTCATTAGTGAGATCATGTCTTCCGGATCAGTAATGAACATGTATGATCCCTTTGAGAGATCATATTACTCATATGCCTTTGTATGCACACCAGCTCGCCGGTATATAGATCTTGAATAGGTTATCAACCTATTTGTTTGCCAAATGTATGTACTCAGACATATAGTAACACATATGTATCCAGTCAGAGGATGCGTGCCATTATCCTGACAGTATATGACATAGGTCTTCTCATTAAGTCAATCCTTTGACTTAACTTATTTAACACCTTCAAATCTTTATTCCTATGTAGAGGACCTACACCAAGAGGTTGGTTAGTTATCATCCTTTAGAGAAGGATTTCCATCTCCTTCGCAGGCTAACGATCCTTTCTTAACAATCATTTGATGGTGCTTGATGAGTCCGCAACTAACTCTTTAGATCACATTCAAGCACCATCTTCTACGATTCAACCATTGAATCAACAGTTGTATATTGATCTGAATGTGATTCAGATGAAATGAGAATATTAGATTCACAATTTTATTTGATCAAACATCTTTGAGAGGTCCCTGAGATCTAGATTTTAGATATGATCTCAATCCGAGTCACTAAACATAAAAAGTACAATTTCCATGTCCTTATCTCCAAGTATCCATGGAGAAAGCACATTATTTTGGAAAGAGTTCAACATTGTTGATAATATATCTAAGCATTGTGGAATTTATTATTAAATGTGACTTAATTATCATAAATAATATGGATATGATTCATATTATTTGAACACATGAGAATATCTATCCAAGATAATTAATTATGATGTATTTATTACAGATATGATTAATATGGATATGATTATCCATAATAATCATAAAGATTATAAATATGATTTATAATATAATGGGGAGATTTAATTATAGATAATATTTACAAATTAAATGCTAATGTGAATTGGATTCACGTTGAACAATTAGATGTAAATGCAATTTGCATTTTTTACAAATGGATGTATGAATATGATTCATAATTGGTGATGGCATGATTGAAATTATCACAAATAATTTGGAATTATTTTGATGAATAATTATGCAACAAAAGTTGTTACACATGTGGAATATTTGTTGAGATATGGGATCTCACAAAATTGGAATGAGAGACACATTCCATACAAAGAGGACGACCACACTGAGTCCTATTTCAATGTGGTTGATCCCTCCATGAATGGAAGGAGGTTTGCTCTCTTTCCATTCATTCCACATGAGATTGATTTGAATTATATTTAATTTGTTGTAAATTATTTTGTAACATAATTAATTTATTTTAAATTTATTATTTGTTATTACAATTTTATGCAACAAAATCATGGCGATTGATTGAAAGCACAAAATCATCTACACATTGATTTTGTGAGCACATGGATTGGGATCCATGGACATCCAATATGTTATAAAAGAAAGGGTAACCCTAGCACTTTCTTTACAACATTGAAAGACAAATCTCTCTCCCTCATTCTCTACACACGCCCCATCTCTCTATCTATCAACATTGTGGGTGTCCACCTTGTTGACCTAAAGAGCTTCGTCATTGTCGCCACATTATTGTGTTGTCAGATTGACTACTCGTGGATCTCTGGCCTCTTTGGTGCTCCTTGCTCGTGAAGAAGACATTGGATTTCGTGAGACGTAATCAAGAGATTCATCGCTCAGATCTTCGACTTGGATTAGGAGAAGCATGCATCTCATTCACACACTGTGCAAGTACCTGTTCGTCTAATCGGACTTGAGACAAGAGGTCTCTTACATTGGAGACAAGAGAATGCAATCACGCTTCAAGAGATATTACTATAATTTGTTTGTGATTTTGATGAAACGATTTGCGAGGTGTTCTCGAATCACGTGGTTTCATCTATTTAAACATTTTAATTTTTGCTACCCCAAGCAATTAGTATGACTAGTCTCTCTAGATTTTGTGTGATGTGATCTTCACGCTTACATGATGCGCTAAGGCCCAAATCCTAGCAGTAATTAATTATATACATTAAGTTAGATATTAATGTCACTTATTAGGATTAGATTTTAATGAATTATTCAAGGAAAGAGAATAATAAATAAATAAATAAATAATATGATAAATCACATATTTATAAATACTCGACCCAACGTTACATGCCAAAATAAAGGTGTGTTGAGTATGAGAATCCATGTTCTCAACAGTATCCTCCAACTGAGTAGATTTCTCCCATGATTTGTCATGAGAACTTTTTGGATGATGACATTTATAAAATTGTCGAGAGATATGAATTAATTGAGGACATGTTGAGAAATGTGAATAACCAATTAATTTCATTTTCTTCCAGCTCGGGTATGCAAGTGGAGAATGAAATGAGCGGATTTAATGTTGAAAATCTAGAAGATACTAGAAAACTAACAGACTTTGTACATATGGAGCTATTCTACCTCCCTCTTCTACTAACCACTTGTCCTCCAATCTAGACTCTGAATATTTTCCTAATCCTCCTTCATCTATCAAAAAGCCCAAAAAAATGAAAAACTCAAAGACAACCAAAAAATTGAAAAAGTCAGAAAAGATCATAAAAATTGAAAATGAAAGATCTAAACAAATTGGACCATGTCCTGACAGAAGCAATTGCTAAGGAACTAATTCTAGAACCTCCCTTAATAATGTTCATAGAACACTTTCCATACCTTAAAAGATTTGTGAGAAGTAAATTGATGCCTAAGAGGTCGAGCAATAAGAGAACCAGGACTGAGAGACACCTAGTGTCTATGGCCGCCTCCTTAGTGATGGGGAGAAAGACCAAGAGATGCATAGTGAAGTGGCAGCCCAAAGTTGAGTGTGAAATAAGAGAGACCACATTTCCCATGCTCAAATTGATGGTGACTCATCTATAAATATCCTCCCAACCTCTGTATTTGACAAGCTCAAAGTCGGACCACTTAGGAAATCAAGAGTGATCGTTCAACTGGTTGATCGATCCATTAAATAATCGAGAGGGATTATTTCAGTCATCATCACTTTCTAAGGTTCTCCACTCAGAGTGGACTTTACGGTCACTGATATTGACCATCGAGGAGAGTTTGCCCAGTCTCCTATTCTTTTTGGAAAGCCATTCTTAGCCTTAACTAAGGAGACTATAGATTACGAGACTCGGATGATCAAGTTTCCAGCATTGGGTACACAACAACCTTATCTGGCTTTTGAGGACACAAGTTAACACAAGGCAACCCACACAGCTACATACAACCATGATCGTTAAGAGGCAGATGAGTCCCACCTCTCTGCTACACCTGACACATTGACTGTTGAGCTGACCATTGGTCATGAGACGTCGGACACCCCAAGACCACTACATCCATTAGGAGAATTCCTAATCATCGATCACAATTTAGCTTATCCCCCTAATGGAGATCCCATGCGTTGCCTCACCACCACAATGACAACTTCTAAGAGGACTCACAAATAGAAGCTATCCCAGACACTCTTTTCCGATTGCCTCAACCATTTCGATGATCTGGTTCTCATGACTACATTGCCACAACCAATTGATCACTCACATACATTACCTCCAGGACCTTCAATAAAGGAGACAACCAGGACTCAATTGACCCTTCCCAAGAAAGCAATTGCTCCATCCTCTAGTCGGTTATCTAGTAAGAAGCTAAGTACTAATTCCTCGAGGTGTTCTGCGAAACCTCTCAAGACATATCACTCTCCTCTTCCTCTCAATTCTTCAGGTTCTAGAAAATCAGTTAAGAAAGTTGCCTTCCACATTCCAGAGAAGGGTTTTTTAGACGATTTTTCATCAGGTTTGGATGAGATGATCTATATGAGTGAGCTCAGTTCAGTTGTTATTATGCCCCTATCTAAGCAAGAAGCTGTGTGTCAATCCCCATTGGATGATCCCTTCACCTCATTATTATTCCTCTGAGGATGACTTCGATAGTGACACACATGTACATTCCTTACATCCTCGTTCCTGCAAGAAGGTTTGTCACAAGCCTTCTTGATCCTTGTATGTTCTCACTCCATCTTGTATAGATTTTCTTCTTTTTGTTCCCTCCTCTCCCATGATTCGCATCACTCGCCCCAATTCTATATCATTCTCATTTGTAGGTTTACTTAGGATGACTAGATCCTGAATATAGGGGTAAGTGACTTGAGTTGCTCTTTCTTTTCTTTTTCATTTTCCTTTGTACATTCTTACTCATCGTCCTCAACCCTCGTATTTTCTTCTTTTCTATACTTTGGCTTACTAGAGTCTAAGTATAGGGGGAGTCAATGCCCACTATGTATATTCATTCAACCATTCCCCTCTTGACCTCGACCGCCCCATTTTTTCTCTTAATCTACACTTAGGCTGAACAGAGCCTAAGTAGAGGGGGCATGTCAACTTATATTCTTTTTCACTCTCTTACACTTAGCACGAGCTATGTCTCTTCCTCACTTTTTGTGCTCTGAGGACATAGCACATGCTAAGTATGGGAGTGTATATTACATATATACTTTACCCACCCATAGTTCGTACTTTCATGTATTTTATGTGTATAATATTTAATAATTACGTGATGGATAACTACTTGTAAAATTTCAACAATATTGAAAAAATGTTGTAAAATATGTGCAAAATATAAAATACATGTAAATTTGTAAAATTCTTGTAAATTTGATTTTTTTATAATGTATATATTGTATACTTGATGAATAAGTTTGTATAATCTTGTGTAAATAATACTTGTTTTTGTAAAACTAGGTGTATAACAAAATCTTTCAAATAAAAATGGTGTCTCATTCATTCCTTCGTTCATTCAAAAAAAACTTGCATTTCATTCATGCATATGTACAAAGTGGAAAGTCATCGGGTTTTGAACTGAGTCATGAGTGAAAACCGAGCGTGGACTACACTTGACATTAATACATTTAAATTTTAAGAGGAACTTCACTGAGAAGTAGGATTTTAGAAACTTCATGTCATAGATTTAATTCTCCAAGTTTCACAAGACAATGTCTAGACTTTGACTCTTAATGTCTAACTTGATTTCCTCATTATGAGTAGACGCTTGGATTGGGAACTAATTTGTACTCTACCACTATGCACTTAGCTCAACTCAGATGAGGTGTTGGAAGATTGTGAATCATTTTTTTGGTAGTGTCGACATCTAAAGATCAGAGTAACGGGATGAATAAAGCTTCAGATAAAGAATAGACTACTAGCATATTTTTTTCGTAGACCCTAAAACATGGACAGAACAAAGATTCTATATCCGTTGGGGTACAAAAAGATCAATGTAGTGAAGCTATAATTCATACCAAAAAGAAGCAATTCCTAAAGTACATCATTGGACAAAATGGTCCAAGATTCAGATAGCCTGCAGATCTTGGTGGAGACTTGGCTAAACTGTCTAGGCTTCACATAGATGTGACTACACTGGTCACACACCAGTTGTTCCCCCTTCTTCTAGACTTTTCTCCCTCAATATCCATTGTGAACTAGCATGTACATGAACTTAGAAGGAAATAACTGACTCCCGGGGATGAGTTACTGGAGGAGGAGATTGCATGGTAGTTCAACATCTTGGATGGGAAGAGCCAATACCGCTCACACACAAGAGATAATTATTCAATGTTCATGTGGGATACTTTGGGAGGGGGTTGATCTAAGATGACTTCTAAGTCGGACCTTGATGATGACTTGTGCAACTTAAAGACCGATGTTTTTAAAACCCTAATTCTCATGAGGAATTCCACTACATTATTAATCCAAAGGTCGGGTCTAGCTCCATTTTCACATTTTGTTCTTGACCTTGGTATGGAACCCAATTTCATTTCACTCGTGCATTCATGTTAGTAGCTCGGGGATTTGAAAGGTTTAAGTATAGGGGGTTGATGAATATTTGATCCATCGTTCTAAAAGCTGAAAAATAGAGCTCCATTCCCAAGTAATTAATCGCATTTAATCATTTATATTACATATTTATCATCAATGCATGTGTAAATAGTATCCATATTTTAGCATTCATAATTGCATTAATAAGAAGCTAGATTTATGTGTATATTATCTTATGTATATTTAACATAATTTCCCATATTTTATTTTTTTCCACTAACTCTAAATCCAATATAATCAACTCCATTGTTTACATATTACTAACATAATAAAGTAAAAAAATTAGAAAAATACTAACTGTATATTTTCCAAATATAGCTAAACCCTAGTTTTGAGACAAAAAGTCATAACATAACATATCTCTCGCATACAGTCTCATATGAATCCCTACATACTTTTGAATTAATGTACATTTATTCATCTACAAAACATGATCAAAATCAATAGAATCGGAGTTCATATGTGAAACTTGGATTTTGGGTCCACATTGTACATTGTATATATTTGCAACATGATGGAGAAATTGATGGAGATGTTACTAATAGAATAAATGCAGGCTGGCTAAAGTGGAGAGGAGCCTCCGCTGTTCTCTGTGATAAGAAAATGCCTTTAAAAATTAAAGGAAAGTTTTACAAAGCAGCCGTGAGACCTGCTATGCTTTATGGTTCTGAATGTTGGCCTGTGAACCATAGACATGTGCAGAGAATGGCTGTAGCAGAAATGAAAATGCTAAGATGGATGTGTGGACATACACGTAAAGATCGGATTCGGAATGATGCAATCAGAAAGAAAGTTGGTGTAGCTCTGATCGAGGATAAGATGCGAGAAAACCGCTTAAGATGGTTTGGTCATTTGCAAAGAAGGTCAACTGATGCACCGGTTAGGAGATGCGAGTGTTGGGGTGTTGAGCCGGCTAAGAGAGGGTGAGGACGGCCCAAGAAGTGTTGGAAAGAGACTATACGAAGGGATCTTAATTTGCTAGATATAAGTCCGAGATTGACCCAAGATAGATCTGAATGGAGGCGAAGAATCCATGTAGCCGACCCTACTTAATTGTGGGAAAAGGCTTTGTTGTTGTTGTTGTTGTTGATTGTACATTGTATATCTCGATCAATTTGACCTTATTATTTTATGTACAAAATTAAATCTTTTAATTAATTTATTTTTTATTTGTTTTATGAATTTATTTTTTAATAAAGTGTGAAATCCAAATCAAAAATACCTTAAAAATCAAAGAAATCAGATCTTTTTAAGCTTTATTTTCTTACTTATTAAAAACACCAAAAATTATATTAGTGTGTCAATACTTTTATTATATTTGATTTTATTTGAATTTTCTTTATTTAAAATCACAAAAAAAATTATCAAAACATAAAAACCAGGTATTCTTTGTACATAGAATACCACCAAAAAAGCATTATGTGTATATGACTTCTTTTGGTTTTCATTCATTCAGAATGTTGTAGAACTCGATGAGAGGAACAATTTTTATGAAGACCATTTTTATTTGATGTTTTTTACTATTTTGTTTTGATTTTTCTTTTGATTTATTTCTGATTTTTGTGGGGGAGACACGTGGTTGCTCATGGAGCAACCACGTGCCCCCCCCACTTAACTCACTTAGTCGACCTTATCTTGGGTCGTTGGATGAAGGGTGCTTCATCTAATAACGCACATCTTTTACCATTTACTTTTATTTTATTTTCTTTATTTATTTTATTTCCTTGCCATGTGGCATTCTCTCGGTCGTTCATCTCGACCGATCGAACGATTGAGACCCCTTCTTCCTCCCCGAGACTTGCGATCGGCGAAGTCCTCCGCCTCTGCCTCTCCACCTTCCTTGTGAAAGCCTAGATTTTAGCATCGCAACTTGATCAAGTTGATGATGATCAAATAGTTGCAGTATATTTAGAAATTCATGGAAAATTCAGTTTTGATATGATTGTAAAATAAGATAGCTTATTGGATGCGTATCATTGTCAGGATTCCAATGCATCTAAAATTTTACAAATTGGGCATCGGATGAATGATCATAGAAGATAGATTAAGTCTGAAATTGTCATATGGGATTTGAGTGGGATTCATCTAAGGATCCACCAAAGTCCATTTAATGGATTTATAAAATCTTTTTTTTAGATAATCTCTTCCCATTTGCAACCCTAGCACCCACCTTCAACCTCTACCTATAATCTCTTCCCATTTGCAACCCTAGCACCCACCTTCAACCTCTACCTCCTAAGCTCTTCGGAGATTCACCGGGAAGATGTCGAGATCGCCGAAGAGGGTGGATCGCCACCATTTTTGGAGAGGAGCTTCCTCTCGGCATCCTCCATGCAAATCGCACGTTAGAAAATGCAAGAACATCTCTCCCTCTCCGTCTATTTGATGATTTTTTATTGGTTGGGTATAAGAAAATATTTTAAGAATTTAGATATCGTGATCGTGATAATATGTGGGAGACAACTTAGAGCAAAGACATGGTATTGCATGCAAGAATGCACATATAGGTACGTACGGACCCCTCCCATTTTTCTTGTGATTTTCTTGCATTGCATATGTCCCATGGACCTCCGTGTCCCTTCTTCTTGATGGTTTCCTCCTTAGTGTGGTGCTTGTTGGTTGTTCATGTTCCTAATAAAATAAAGAATGTTCAATGGTATTTTTGCAAAACACTTGCACTTGCACTTGCATGCTAAATAAAAATGTGGGAATGAAGGATCGAATGGATGCATTGTGGTTAAATATGTATTATTTATACTCATGATATGACCGTAACAAGTACTAAAAAGATGCTTGCATGAGAACGAATATGTGCAATGATGTCCCTTCCCTCCTTACAGTAGGGTTCCACACATTTTTTCAAACAGAATTGTGTGCCCTTAGAGCCTATACTTATTTCCTGTGATACGGTTCTTATGTGGTCGTTGAGGCATTATTTATTCAGATTGTATATCATTACACGAATTATCAGCCGCATTTGTACATGATATGCAATGTATAAACTAATGATAACAAACTCCATCCACACTATGCATTCATTATTTCACTGGCTTTTGTCAAAGAAAATATTAACGGAATGATGTTGACATTGTATAATTCCTAACTCACAATTATCAATTTGTTGGATTACTAGTAATCTACTATCCCAGGAATAGAGATAGTGGGATTAATGATAAAGTTCCTGTCAAAAAGTGCAATGGATTTGCATATTACATTTTTTATATATCTATTCTTTAATCTGTGTTATAGTAAATTATTGTATTAAAATAAATGTACATCTTCATACATTGTAGAAATCTCCGATGAAATGTTATATTAAATTAATATATTAATAGATTTAGGTATTAACGTTACCATTGTGGAATAAAAGAGAGGGTTCCATTGTGTCAACAACTTCTCCATGTACATGCAAGAACTTTTGGATTTTTTTTCTTTATGAAATATACAGTAAAATTGAATGGGATACAGTAAGAATATGTAATTAAAGGTGTGTCATTCCTTCGGGAGTAACATACATTATCTGTAATATTTAACTACGAGAGTTGGTACAATAACAATATGTGCACATTAGACATTATTACCGTTATGATATGCATGAGTCTAATGGATGCAAATTTTAATGTAGAACATGCACGTTAAAAGTTATAATAATCATGAGGGCATTTTCCTTTACAGTCTAATGGATGGGAGGAATACTAATTATCGCATATGATGCACATCAATTGATACTACATTCTTGGTCATTATGTTTACTTTTTATTACAACCAACGCATATGTCCATGATTAGATCTCATTTATGCCTTAATAAATACTTTGTAGAAGTTATTATGAAGCAAACGGTAAGACTTTTATGACATTATTTATAAGTTTATGTGACATACCTATTGGGTATTAACAACAACTTTGACAGTAGATGTACGTAGAATGCCGATAGAGTTAAAACCAATCTTTATAAACAGCAACTGTATTCACATAGTAGGAGTTACCATTCCCAACCAGGAGTAACACTTATATTCTATGGCACCATATGGGTGTATTAGATTTGTTAGGATTCACAGACAACAATCAAATCAAAGGTATATTACTACATAAAGAACCATCAAGATCAATCCATGTGTTCAGACCTATTCTACTGTTGGATCGGAACATATCATATATCTTTGACTGACTTCACCGGTTCCTTTATTATTAGTTATGCCTTAGATTAAAGATTCAAATACATTAAAGATTCAAATACATATTATAATTTGAGTGTTTTGAATATTGAAGTTTACTCTTAAGGCACACTCGACCATCGGGCAAATATCTTAAATGTCACAGCCCCAACTGATGAGTTGGGTGGCGTGTTGCATAAAGCATCCTGTTGATATTCAATCCCTTGAAGGAGTAGGCTGGTGGTATAGTTTACATATGCTTTTTTGTGAGAAATAATGCATGATCAGATATATGTAATCACTTTTTACATCATTGTTAACTCTAACCAACAGTAGAAATTACGAGATCAATGTGATATTATTCTTAAGTAAATGTTAAATTAATAAAAAAAAGTAAGATTGAAGTACCACTTTAGCGATGTCTGGATGTATGTGTCATGCTTAGAGAAGTTAGAATACCCGAGAGTGGGGCGCAGCTCTCGTGGTCTCAGTGAGTCCTAATGGAATGTCAGTTCTAGTTTCGTGAGTTTATTGGTGTGTTCTGCGACTTTGTCGGTTGAGCATAGTATTATGGGTACAGTCGGTGTGTCCACGTCCCCAATATGACACTCATTGAAGACTCGTACTTTGTCATAAGGGTGTATCCGGTGTGATCCCGTTTAGCCATGGTGTACTCATTCCTGGGTATTCCCCTTGTGGAGAGTAAGCTGGGGAAATGGGTTGAAGTTGGAGTTGGAGTTGGTTGCTCGAGTTGAATGCTATAGTGTACATGATGTAACTGTTGAGATGATGTCATTATTATTTGAACTCAACAACTAAATGATGAAAAGACGCCTTGAATAGTATACCTATGTGCATATACGTATATGATCATCCCAAACAATGCATGTAGATAAATGTATAATTAGTTAGATCATGATATGAATAAAGTACTGGCACTTGTAAAGTATGGGTAGACAACTGCTTGCAACTTATAATAATAATCTTATCGATGGTTTGGAATAAGGAGCAATAATTACAAAAATAATAATGGAACTTGAACATCCCTCTCTTTACTATTTTATCCATTCTGCTTAGTGTAGTGTTAGCATGTTTTAGTTGTACTGAGTTTTTTCTCTCATGCGTACTTCTTTGGAAACCCATCCAGGTTTACAGGTTGTTAAGTAGTAGTAGTAGTGGTTTGAGCTTCTGCAGTTTTTACCGGACTTCATGGTACATTTTCACTCGTAGAGTTGTACAAGTTGTTATACTTTTATTGTTCATGCAGTTTAAGTTTTTAATAATGTAATAATAATTGTGGACTCTATTGCAAATTTATGATGTTTTAGGAACTATGAATATATATATGTCATTTGAGAATTTTATTATTTACTTTTCCTTCTTTACATTCCAAATGTTAATCATGATGTAAGAATGTGGCTATAGCTTAGTATCTTAATGCTAGGGAGTTAGGTCCGACGCTCTCCCTGTGGGGTGGGGCATCACATTCCTGAATCGAGCAGCCTCCTCCACATGCCATATCTTACGCAAGCCATGGCCACACCCTTTCTCCTCCTCGCGGCCTCTCCTCCACGTAGCTCTACCCTTGCCTTCATTGGTTCGACTTAACCGCCCTTAAAAGGGCACCAACACCATACTTCGCTGATCATCCACCATTTCAAGAGAAAAAGAAAGGCCCATTTCACTCTTGCACGTTGGTGACAACATCGTGCATTGGAGCTTGAAGTCGATGACAACCTCTTCTCTGATTAGGCAAGATCTATCGATCTTTGATCTATGTAGCATCAACTTCAAGCTTGCTACTTTAGCTTCATAGTTGACGCCCAACTACTCGAGGTGAAGATTAGAAAGTTTCTTCCATCGAGCACCCTCAAACCCATGCGATCATATCAGGTAATTCCTTACCCCTCCCCTTTTCAATGACATCTATTTTGAGTTCCTCTTCTCTCTAACATCTTCTCCTTTTTCTCCCAATAGTTTTCTTCCTTGCTTCATTCTATTGAATCCTCCTCCCAAACCTCCCGACAACTGACAGTCACTTGCACCCTATCCTTCCCCTATGCTTCCCTTCTACCTCACGAATCATATCATCTCTGGTCGAAAGCATGGTCGGGGAATCACTCCGTACGCCCCATACGACGTTGGAGTTCTACCTCCATTTCCATCTTTCATTGGACTTCACGATTAGGCCAAGGATCCCATCTTCGAGCCTTGCAGGCACTCAGAGCCATCATCAGTGAGCCTTGATCTTACACAAATGCCCCCCCCCCCCCCCCGTTCATGACAATGGTTGTGTGTCGGCTTAAGCAGAGGAGCTATCGCCAGCTCCTCAAACTCATTGGAGAAGGACGATCCAAGCCGACCTACAGTTGCCCTTGGATCTCTTCCAAGGGATTCATCTCAATCGTCAAATGTGCCTCATCGCCAACCGTCAGATCAATCAAGATTGTTGCATCCTCACTATTCATCAGGGTGCTCCGAACTTACAGCCTTGACAACCTCGAAGCAATCACGCTCAGTCATGTGGACCCAAACCAAGCCGCCCCTGATGCGGCTCAGATCCGATTGCGGTTTTAAGTGTTTGGGATGTCGGTGTAGAGAACCGTAAAGAGATTCGAGCTTTTACATCAAACAAAGATCATTTTAAAACCTTACACTATTTCTTTAACCAGGTAAGTGTGCATGTGTCGAACTCAAGGAGGCAGAAAAGGATATTTTGATTTTTTTTATGTGAAAGTATATTTTTGTGATTATTTTACCTCTTCTTAAAGTGATCAAAGAAAAGCGATATTTTTATGGAATTTTGATTTTTAAATTTTTTATTTAATTTTTATATTTTTCCAGTTTTTATTTATTTTTTAAAGTGATATTTTCAAACAATTTACCTACAATATAATATGTAAAGAATAGATGAAATATAGATGATATTATATAATAGGTAAATCGAGCGAGCAACGAGCTCGAAAAAGACTCGAAAGCAAAGCAAAACGGAAGGAAAATTTGACAAATCAAAACAAGATGATGAAGCGACGAAAATGCACAAGAAATACTGAACAACCTCGATGGGGTAGTTGCGTAACTACCCTAAAAAATGGAAAATAATGTCAAAAGTGCGTCCAAAGTCCCCCTACAGCACAGGGGTAGAAATGCAAGAAAAACTAAGAAAAGTTCTACAGTTAGGTCCTCTGTCATGGATTGAATTGTAAAAAATATGAAGTATTACGTTTAGGTCCCTGTGTAGGGACCTAAACATAATTTCTGGAAAGTTCTAGGGCGGTCTGGAATGTAGGAAGTCCTTTGGATTTAAGATGCAAATTGTACACCGCTTCAGCTTGGACGGACTGGATTATAACGTGCAGCACGATCTGAGCCGTCCGCTGAGGACACATGTCGCAAGATTGTACCCCGGCTATTCTTGGGTCGTTCTTCAAGCGGTTGAGCGGCTGATGAAGGCAGCATCTTCTCTGAATTCTTGCTGGCGACTGGAGTGAAGCTTGGGCCTCCTGCAGGGCCAGAGGGGTGGCTCCTCCACCCCTCGAGCTCGCCTGCGGGTGAGCACGGACGGAGGTTGCAAATATCAGCGAGGCGAAGCCGATGAAGATGGTGGTCCTCTGCTCCTAGAGACTGATGGAAGGTTGTTGCACCTTCTTTGAATGGCGATTTAGTGAAGATGAAGACTCCAAATGATTCGAAACTGCTCCAGATGCAAGATAAAACTGCAAAGATCAAATGTGTATGCTGGATTTGCGACAAATCGGCTGAAAGATTAAGGTTTTTGCAAGCACAAAAATCGTTTCCAGAATAAACGATACATGTTTGATAAATACTCGAGAATTGAAACACGATTTGGTATGAGTATGAAATGAAATGACAATGGATTTTGAATGCACATTTAAGAAGTTTGATTAGGCTTCCTAACTACGTGATTATCTACGCTAATGTATGCACGAAGATCGAGAAGGAAAATCGCAAAGATGGATGAGTAGATCTGGGAAAGAGAGGTGTATTTACCTCAGATGGTTGCTCTACGGTTGATCTTTGCCAGAGCTGAACGCGTACAAGGCGGCGATGCAAGGCGAGGATGATGCCTTGGAACTCCTCCCCGATGAACCTTCTTCCATGCGGGCACCTTTGGTCGGAGCTCTCACCTCCTGAGCAAGTAGAGCGAGTCTAGGAAGAGATGGATCGGCCGCTGGATTCTGAGCTTCAGGTGGTTATGGAAAAGTTGTTATAATCTGCCAAGTTTAGGGGTATTTATAGAGTAGTTTACTTGGCTTCAAGGTTAATCCAAGGGTGACGTGTAAGTAGGTTGTTAGGAGAAGGAATTCAATGGTTTAGATCGCCTGAAAAAGTTATAGGGTGCGTGGGAAAAATTGGTGAAGAAAGCCAGTTGGAACAGAAAGTAGAACTGACTTCTTGAAGAAGATGCACTAGGTGCTGACACATGTCAGCACCTGGGTGGCCTGATGGATAAATACATTATATATTATATAATAAATAGTAAATAGCGTTATTTTAACTAGGTATAAAAACAAAAAATGTGAATAATTAAATTATCTAAATTATATAATAATTACTTTTTATAAATAATAAATAGTATTCGAGATATAATTATTATATTAATAAATAGGTATAGATAAATAAGTTTTGGATTTTTAATTTAATAAATAAATAATTAAAAATTAATTTTGTATTTTTTTAATTATTAGAATAATAAATAAGGGTTGTGTGAATTTTTAGGGATTTTAATAAATTATTTTACATATATTAATAAATACAGGTATAAGTTATCCAGTTCATTTTTATCTATAACTTAGGGTTTTGGATTTTATTAAAATAATAAATAAGCTCCAAAAATTCTGAAATAAATCATGATGAAAATACAATATCATGGAAATAATTAGAAATTATAAAATTAATAAAAGTATAAATAATGTGGTCTATATAAAATAAATAGCCTAGAAACACCATTGTCATTTGGTCCCAAAACCGACTTTTTGCAAACGGAATCCGAATTCAACGAAACCACCTCTATTAATTAGATAATATTATTTTAGGAACTTTAAAGGTGAGTAGAGTGAAATTGGAGTTCGTATGAAGAAGTTATGATGTTCGGAAGTTGAGATTTTGACAATTTAAAAGCTAGATTTCTTGGCATATATAAAGGATAATATTTTTAACTTATTTTTATATTTTTATATACATTTTTAGAAATAATTAGGAAAAGAGTTTGGTGAAAAATATGTACATATGAATTAATTAAAAATCAATGAAGATTTGGTATTTATTGGATAAATAGTGAGGATTATGTGGAGTGTAACTTAATTTATTTTTATGATTTTCTTCCCTTATCTCCCCCTACTTATTGATTTGTCGATCAATCCATGCTGACTTGGTCTTGGGGGTTAGGTTATAAATATACCTTGCAGCTATATTTATATTTATAAGTCATATTGTACATATATATATACAATCTTCCTTCTTCTCTTTCCTTATTTTTTTATTCTTTTATTTATTTACATGTTTTTGATGCTTAAAAGTGCATTTTTATTCACGAATGAAGTTTTGTTAAAAGATAGGAATTTATGGATATTTTCATGTATTTGTTAAAGGTTTTAAGACAAAAATGCAACAGATATGTTAATGAATCATGAATTCATCAACCCCCTATACTTAAAATTTGTTAGTCCCTTAGCAAACACTTATTTGAAAAATAAGGGGAAAATAAGAAAGTTGTAATGAATTTGTTTTCCTAAACTAATTCATGAGAACAGACAAAGGACAGAGCTCGATCTGGCCTGAAACAAGCATTCTATCGGATCCTTAACAAGGATTAGGATTTTATCCCCAACAGTCTTCAAGTTCCACAAATCCTTATTCGAGATCACTTCATCAGCTAGTCCAGACTCACTTATTCATATCGCAAACTCTATCATACTTGAAGTCAATTTGTACAGTGTGTGAATTGATTTAGCTCTTCCTGCTTAAAGAAATGAAGAAACCGTCCATCCCGGCTATACACTTCTATTGCTTCCTCATCCAGCTACTCTTTCCTCGGGGAGGGAGGTATTCCCTTCTGAGGTCAGTTCGTGCTATGTCCACAATCGAATATAGAGAGAAAGTAGAAGAATGAGAAAAGAAGTATAGTGTGACTAGTGTGGACTCATCTCCTTGTGAAGCTCAGCTGGTGTAGCTAAGTCTCCATAAGATGTGCAGACATTTTTGGTGGAATCTTGGACCATTGTGGTCGTATTTGTATTTGGTAGCTTCTTCTTTGATTTGACTTCGTAATTTGCTTGCACTGCATTCATCTCTTTATGCCTCGACGGATATAGCATCTTTTGTTCCATCCCTTTTTTGAGGTCTTAGAAAAATTATGTCAGCAGATCCTTCCCTCATCCGAAGCGACTATCGCAACCCCAACTCTCCCGTCTTTAGATGTCAATGCCGCAAAGATAAGGATAGAAACACACTACCAAGACGTACTACCCTTCGCAACTTTATGCAAGTCGAGCTAAGTGCAGAGTGCATGTGTTCAAGATTGGTTCACTGGTGCAAAGTTGTACGAATGACACCAAATGGTCTACTTAAGCACATATGAATTGATTTCCCAAATATAGTCTTATGGAACCCAAAGATTTTAAGTCAAAAGACCTGAAAAGTCTAAAATCTAGATCCTAACTAGGCTCCATACAATGAAAGTTAAAGGTCGTGATCAAGCTCCATCCTTTAGACTAGACTCAATCATTAGTTCCAGAAATCAAACTTATTCTGAAAAATGCGAATGCAAATGCAACCATGTTTTTGTGAAGTCTATTTTCTGAGATTTACTCATTTTTATGAATTAAGGCTTTTGTAACTTTTATGACTTTTAGGACTTTGTATTTTTTATGGATGATCTGATTTTTATAAACAAGTTTTTGTACATGAATTTTATAAGATATATTTTATTTGAGTTAAATATCTAATGTATTTTACAGATTTTATCTACAGAGAATTTTACAAGGATTGAATAATTTTAACACATGTTTTAATAAATAGGATTTTAAATAAGTATTATACAAATTTTAAATACCTATTTTAATTTAAATCTTTTAAATACAGATTTTAGACATATTTTACTTATTTACAAGGATTTTATAAGTAATAAATAAATGTATAAATGGATTTTAAATTAACCCTCACCCACTTTTTATGGATTTTATAGATATAGAAAATACATAAAAGTACGAGTTATGGACAAAAGTATATATACAATATATATGCACCCTCCTATACTTAGCTTGTGTTATGTCCTCATAGCGTGAAAAGAGAAAAAAGAGGACATAACTCGTGTTAAGTAAAAGCGGGTGAAAAAGAATAGAGAATACAAGTCAGTCAACCCCCCTATACTTACTATCAGGTCATTGTAAGTATAACGGAAGAGAAAAAATGAGGTGACTGAGTAAAAAGAATATATAATGAAGGAACAAAAGAAATAAAGAAAACGAAATCATCGAAATCCCTCGGTCCCCCCTATACTTAAGATAAGGCATCCTAAGTATAGAAAAGAGTGTAGCCAAAAATCGGAGACCAGTGATTTGTGAAAAAAGAAAGGATATACAAAGGTATAAGACCAAAATATAAAACACTAATCAACGAACAATCGGTCCCCCCTATACTTAGGATCCGGTATCCTAAGCATACAAGACAAGCAAAAATCGGGACGATTGTGGTCTACGAAGAATATACAAGTGTTGCATATTTTCAGAAATCGAATGGCTCAAAAGTCTTTGTACAGGATGAAATGAAGTAAAAGAATGATCATGAGTCCTATACAAAATAGATCACTTCAATACAGACCAGATGATCAGTAGTTTCTACGAAGTGCTTCAACATATGCCCGTCAACCATGAACGGTTCTGCACCAGGTGACTCATCTGATATTGCTATACTTCCATTGTCGTGCACCGTTCTGACTATGTAAGGTGCTTCCCACTTGCTTTTCAATTTGCCAGGAAAAATTCTTAATCTTGCATTGAACAACCACACATTCTGCCCAGGGACATAGAGCTTGTGCCGAATATGTCTATCGTGCCATTTCTTCACTTTGTCCTTATAAATGAGAGTGTTCGCGTATGCTTGATTTCGAATCTCTACCAGCTCATTCAGATCCATCTTTCTCTTAGCTCCTGCTTTATGTGCATCAAGAAAAATTTCTCGAATAGCTGATGAATCTCGGATTCATCACTATAAGTCTCATTAATTAAGCTCAAGTCCCTCAAAATCAACTGCATTTCTGCATTTATTCCGCATAATTAGCATTTATACATGATTTCATAAGAATTGCATTTTAGCAGTAATTTCTGCATAAAATAAGAAGCCAAAAATCCAAGCCAAAAATGACCTGTAAATAGCCTAACTTCCCCTATTTTTAACTCCTTCATGCTAACTCCGAATGCCACAAACTCACCTCCACTGTGTACATGTCACTAACAAGAATAAATAAAAAATACGAAAAAATCACTAACCCTATTAAGTGGACCAAAAACCCAAACCCTAGTTTCAGGATTTTTGGACTAAAAGCCCCATATCTTCTCTATCCAGTGTCCGATTTGATCCTACTCACTTTTGAACTAATGCACATTCAATTACCTTCAAAACAAGACCAAGTTCAAGTGAATTGGAGCTCGTATGTGAAAGTTGGGTTTTGGGCCTCTTTTGTACATTGTATATTTTCGCGGCTTTTCTGACCTCTATTTTATGTACATATTTTCTTTATTAATAAAAATCCAAAAAAAATAGATTTAGATGTCTTTTATTTGTCTTTGATTTTTTCTTATTTTTCCGGATTTTTTATCTTGTTTAAAAATGACAAAAAAATTAGAAAACCAAAAATCAAGGTATTCTATGTACATGGGATACCCCAAAAATTCACTTTTTATATTTGACCGAATTTGGCTTTGATGTCTTCATGAAAGTTGTAGATCTCGTCGAGACAAGCATTTTTCGGGAAGGAACTTTTTCGATCCGAGGTCATTTGCTATTTCTTTTTTATTTTACAAAATGATTTTTTCTTCGAATTTTCTGGTGCTGACACGTGGCCGCCCCAGGGGCCGCCACGTGTCAGCTGTTTTTCGCATTTTTATTATATCGTTTTTATAAATAAAAATAAAAAATTAAAAACCGGCGTGCACGTGCGTTGCACGTGCCCCCTGGCACGTGCCCCTCACGTGATGCGCCTTCTCTCTTTCCCCCTTTGCCACGCGTCCTTAGCAGACCCCGACTTCTCCGCCGTTGACCCCCTCCCTCGCAACCACCGGTTGACATCCCCGCGCCGACCAATCCCTCCTCCGTAAACCTCACAACGGCCGCCTCTTCCCCGTAACCCTCGCTGACCCTATCCTATTTAAGAGACCCGGCCGCCCCCAGTCCAAGCCATCCGCCGACCTCTGCCCTAGGAAGCCTTCGAGGTGGTGACAGCCCTCCGACGACCCCACGCCGGCGAGATCCAAGCTCCTCGAGCTTGTTGCAGCCTCCCCCTCCAGCAAGCTGCTTCGCTCTGGCGCCGCCGTTGAGCCCCAGGTACTCTCTTCTCTCCCAATCTCTCTATCTCTCTCTCCGTCTCCGAGCTCGTCGTTCTGCTCGGAGCTTCGCCTCACGCCTCCGCTCCGACGCCCCCACTACTCCTTCAAGCACCCTGTTCACCTTCGCTCCTCGACCATCGACGACATCCTCCGCCAGCCCTCCGCCTTGGCCAAGCCGGTCGACGCTCTACATCAACCTCCGCTCCTCGGCCACCTCCTTCGCCAACTGCATCGAGCTTCATCGACCGCCTTCGACTTCAGCACCGCCAAGCTCCACCGCTCCATCGACCTCTACATCGCCTTCATCAAGCAGCGCCATCGCCAGGAGTTGCTTCGACTCTTCTTCGCCGGCCAACGCCTCGACTTCACCGCCGGAGCTGGGCACAGCAACAGCGTGGTCGACCCACATCCGCCGTGCCACCTTCGTCTCCAGCTCCTCAGCTCCGGTCTCCAACCACACCACCGACTTCGACCATCTGCTACGCCTCCAGCCAACTACTCCGCAGCAACTACCACCGGCCAACTCTGGCGCCCCGCCATATTCACCTGCCACCTGGAGGCTCTGCCGGACCACCTCCCCCTCTTCCGTCTCCTCCGCCACTGCACCAGCCAGCGGCCGGGCGCTCTACCCGAGACCCCCGCGCACGTGCGAGGCACGTGCGTCCGGGGGTACGTCAGCAACCATCAGCAGCCCCCAGGTCACGTGATCGGCACGTGACCCTGGGCATTTTACAGAGTCAACCTCAACGCTTCTCGGTAATTATAATTAGGTCCTTCTGCATTTTCATTTATATTTATTATATTAGCAGACATACCCCTGTGTTCCCCCGTATATTTGGACCTCTTCTTTACATTATTTCCTTAATCCAAAAATTGGATGATGTTTGTTAATTAAATCTCTACTGTTTGACATCTTGAGGATATTTTTGTGATAAGTGGTTAGTTAATTATTAATTGTTTCGTGGAAATTGGAATATTTTGCCCAATCTGTGCTCTGAAATTCATAGTGAATTAACCATTACTCTAAAAATTTCCCAAAAGTCAAATATCGTAGAGATTATTTTGATTAACATTGTGCCCAAAAATCTTTGCATTTGCATGCATATTTTGCTCTGTAAAAATCATTTTGCATATTTCATTGTTTAATTTTTTATAGGTATTAGACCCCATATTTTTGAGATTTAGATTTTTCTGAGATCCGTCACCTAGTGATAAATCTTAGATAATTTTATTTCTTGAAAATAAGTATGTCTAATATTTATTATAATTAAATATTGAAAATCATTCTGTTTGCATTTAAAAATCC
This sequence comes from Ottelia alismoides, assembly GCA_037367405.1. Classification (NCBI taxonomy): domain Eukaryota; kingdom Viridiplantae; phylum Streptophyta; class Magnoliopsida; order Alismatales; family Hydrocharitaceae; genus Ottelia; species Ottelia alismoides. The sequence goes on along the minus strand of JAZKJV010010219.1, from coordinate 594,393 downwards.
ATAAAAAAATTCATATTGCATCCAAAAATTCCAAAAAATTTATAGTGCACTTATTTCATCATATTTTACATCTCGTACAAGTTTCGTATTTTTCGGACATCATTCGAACGTAATTCACATTTTAGTCCATAAAGTAGGCCGGATTTGCATATTGCACTCTCTATTGCATTGAAAAATTCCAAAAAAAAGACCGCCTTGAAAACCGAACTCAAAATTTGATAGACACACCTCTAGGTTGTTCCTTTGCCTCCTTGTGATCGACCTTGGGACTTGCCCAAGTAAAATAAACATAAAAACCACTTGATTAAATTTGATTAAAAATTGTGGTTATTTTTTGACTGTTTCCGATCGCCGCCTACAACGAACGACTTTAATTATTTTCATACTCGACGATAAAAACAACTTCTTAACACGGCGTTTTCGGACCCGTCAGATGGCGCCGTTGCCGGGGAGGCAAACGGCTTAGTTTTTTATTTTGAAAATTTTTGTTCGGTTTTCCGAATTCGGGTAGTCTGACCCCTGAATTTTTCACTGTAAATCCCATTTTATTTCTTGTATTTATTTTTCAGCATTTATTTCATTTATTTTATTTTTGATTATTTTCTGAGTCACTCTCTTACATTCTCTCTCGTATTTTTCTTGCGAGGTACCCGGCGCACGTGGAGCGGTTTTTCAAGGAGCCGACGCATCTTCACCGACAACCGAAGAAACCGCAATTAAATTAAGATTGAGTCGAGTCGTGAGAGAGAGTAGAGTCTAGGTTTTAAATTTCTGCACTTTTAATTTCTGCTCATTTATAGCGGTGTCCGTTTGGACTCTCGTGTAAAAAGATATTAAACTCTATTTGTGGTGTGTCGTGGCCTGTTTCACTCTCCGACGAGGGTGGGGCCCGACTTGAGTGGCGATTAGGAGAGACCTGCACATACGGCTCTCAGAGCATTTTTTATTTTTGATTGTGCTCGTAGGATCTTAAGCCACACTTCACTTTAATCAAGACGCACATAGATCATTCAACTTAGCCAAATTTAATTCAATTCTTCCCCGCTAATAGAACTTTCTACTTAGGTGCGGCTTTTCATCGGCTTGCACGCATTTAGTATAAATTTTTCAATTCTGTATTGCATCCTACATGGAGCTTGCGAGGAGGCACTGTAAGTCTTCTAACTGAGCATTCATCATAGTTTTCCGCGTGCATCGGCTTTTCCCGAATTCCCCCCTCTTATTTTATCACATAAATTTAAAGGAAATTGGGACTGGACGGTAGAGGTGTATTTGTGTTCATCTAAATTCTTCAGTGATCGCCTCAATAAAATTGGGACTGCTAAATATAGCCGATCTTAAAAATCCATAAAATCAAGAATTTCTGTGGGAGAGCAAACCCGACATTGTTTGATTTTAACTTGCAGCGAGGAGAGAGACGCACACTAGGATAGAGCCCAGCTCCAAACCTAACATCCCGTTTAAACGGCTTGCAAGATTGAATTCATCACCAATTAAAATTGAAAAGATAATAGCCGAACTCTTACGGCTTCATTGTGTGAGTTGGTGAACCCGGGGTTTAAATTGTGTTTGCATTGGTGTGCGTGAACCGATTTCAAGATCAATAGCCGCACATTTGATAAAAATTCTCTTAACTATCCCGTGCAATCATCTCTTCCCTCTCTTGATTTAAACCTCACAATGGAACTCTTGTCTAAAAACTCTCACAGATCCAACTCCCCATTCCTCTCAAAAATGACCGAACACCCATCAGAGCTATACTATGAAAATGAATTTGTTTCGGTTAGGCCCAAATCAACTCAATCCCCTTATTTCAATAATCCTCCAATATTTACAGGAGGCTTTCACCTGCAGATAAATTCGGCCTCCTCATTAAATTTCCATTCGAACCATCCAACCGTAAATGACCACCTACCATCTCGGACTGAATCGTCTTATTCTCCGTTTTTTGCCAATGAAACTTTTCAAGATCAAAATCCCTTCAAACCTCATGACTGGCAGAGAAACCAAACTCAGATGGATAGACATGCACTGAATAATCATCAACATTGGATTGACCATGATAGACCCCTCGTCAGACATGATACTCATACAGAGGACTGGACTGACAGCTTAGAAACACATAAACCCTGTATGTTGACTCCACAATATCAAGGTCTGACCAATCAACGACACATGTCTGAACCATATGAGCAGCCTCCTTCCATCATTTTTGAGGAGAAATTTTCAGAAAATAATGATCATATTTCGGATATTCCAAGAAGCTCTCCTCTCAGCACAAAGGGAAAAATGGAAGATGAAATTATCGAACATACACCTACTGCTCCCATAATTAATCATGAACCGAATCTTGAGGAGGATATTTCGAGGATAAATAAGAAAATCAATTCAATAGAGGAGAGATTTCAAAAATTTACCGATCGATTCATCGCATTCTATGGTGGCTCGGACAGTAAAATGAATGAGGAAATAACTGGATCTGAGATTGAAAATTCTGAGGATATTTAAGGACCTATGGATAATTCTAAAAATGATTATGCTGCTGACCCTCACCCTGAACACCAGAGCCCCTCTTCGTCTGAAGAACACCCCACACCCCCACACCACCCAGAAAATACCAAAAAATGGAAATATTTGAAAACCACAAAAAAATTGAAAATTCAGAAAATTTCATAAAAATTAAAACTGAAGATGATCTGCGAAATTTGGATCCGACTATACGAGAAGCACTGGAAAAATGCTTGATGTTTGAACTTCCCTTTATACATGCCATTGAACACTTCCCCGACCTTAAAAGATTTATAACAGATAAATTAATGAACAAAAAGTCAGATAGGATACGAACAAAGATCGAAAGATACATTTTGTCAATGGCCTCCTCCTTGGTGTTGAGGAGAAAAACCAAGAGCCGCATAGTGAAGCGGTTGCCCAGATTTGACTGTGAAATCAAAGACAAAATTTTCACCCATACTTGGATTGATGATGATTCACCAATTAATATCCTCCCGACCTCTGTATTCCATGAACTCAAACTCGGACCGATTCGGAAGATACGAGAGATTGTACAATTAGCGGACCTATCGATAAAGCGGCCGAGAGGAATTATTTCTGTCATCATGAAATTCCAAGGTGCTCCGCTCAAAGTAGAATTCACGATCATTGATATTGAGCATCAAGGAGAATTCACCCAGTCTCCAATCATTATCGGAAAGCCATTCTTGGCAGTGGCCAAGGCAAGTATCGATTGTGAGACTCGGGAAATCAATTTCACAGCATTGGAAGCACTCAAATCCATCCCTATCTTTGACGAACCACAATCTTCTGAGGCAATCCACGAAGCCCCCGACAACTGTAACCATGAAACAGTAAAAGAGCCCTACCCCGCAGCCACACCTGAGATAGCGGTTGTTGATGAGACTACTGGCTTAGAGAATCTCCCCCCTGCTCCATTCCCAGACGCGCTCACCATGGAGAATCATGTATATGAATCATATGATCCGGAGACTTATGCATGGGCACACCCTGGGTCAACCTACTCTGACTACATGGATTAAATCAACTCGACACAGGAATGCGCCAACATCGAATCAATTAAGAAAGAACATGCAGAGACTCTCCCCAATATTCAAATCCCCGAGGATCTCAAAATAGACAAATCTTTCTACTACGATCCTGAGACATATGCATGGTCAGCCCCGGGAGAAACATTCTCTGAATATCTTGACCAAATCATCCCAAATCGAGAGTGCTCAAACATTCGGGAGAATAAGAACAAGCATGCAGATCGAACACCGACCAAGGAGAATTCAAATGGCTATTCATCTGGATACTCAAGTGAACCGACACCTTCACGACAAAATAAAAAGAGAGTCACCTTTGACCTTTCGGAAGAGGAATCAGTTGATGATCCCTCATCAGGTCCGGAAAAAATGGTCTACATGAGTGAAGTCTGTTCGGCAGCCCTAAAGCCATATCTTCGTAAGGATCCAAAATTCAATTCTCGTTGGACAACTCCCGTTCCTAACTACTACTCATCCAAAGCTGATGCTCCTGCATTCTTCAAGTACACTGGAATTCTTTCGTATGAGCTGACTGAGACCGGTGCTTCTGAGTATTCATCTGAAGACAAATCGATTGACCCCAAGAAGGAACGAATTCTGAGAAAACAATTGAAGAAACAAAAAGACCAGAATACTTGGAGTATGCCCACTTTCAAATACTACTCCTCTGAGGATAACTCTGATGATGGATATCTTTCATCTGACTCAAACACTTCATCTATTATCCATCATGATTTTTCTGAGGATGACACTGATTGTAGTTGGGAATCATATGCCTCATCTCCGACTCATCACTACGATCTTCCACCATAGGCTCACAAAAAGATCAGCCGAAAACCGCCTTAATCATCGGCTACCCACCCTCCCTCCCGACCACATCGGTCTCCTTGTACAGCTTCTTCCTCTACTTAGGCCAAAGTATAGGAGGGGACCGATGCCATCTGTATATACCATTCCTCTCCTAACTCTCGATCGCTCCATTTCCACCATTCCACCATACTTAGGCTGATCAGAGCCTAAGTATAGAGGGAACCGACATCCACCTGTATATACTCTCTTCATTCACAGATCCCGACCGCTTCATTTTTCTTTTCATTTTTTTTCACTCCTTTACGCTTAGCCCGAGCTATGTCTTCTTTACGCTTCTTGTGCTCTGAGGGCACAGCACTCGCTAAGTATAGGGGGGTCTGTATATATACTTTGTATATATTTTACCCATATCTCGTACTTGCGCGTAAGTCTATATGTATTTACGGGGTGGGTACTAACTTGAAAAAAAAACAAAAAAAAAACAAAAAAAAAAAGAAAAGAGTTCTGCTACTAACACTGACTTGCCCAAAATTTTTGAAAAAAAAAGAAGGCTTCTTATTCCATTTTCTGCATAAAAAAATCCCTTGCATAAAATGTCAAAAAAAATTCAAAAAAAATGTGTTTGCATTGCACACACCTGCACTTCATCCAACATCACATGCATTTGCATATGTGAAAAGTCATTGGGTTCTGAACCGAGTTATGAGCCGAAACCGAGAGTGGTCTGGGCTTGACCTTAATCCACCTAATTTTCAGAGGAACTTCACCGAGAAATAGGATTTTAAGAGTTTCATGTCTTTCTGACTTAATTCCTTAAGTTCCACATGACAAAGTACAGCGTTTGACTCTTAGTGTCTAACATGGTCTCTTCGTTCTGGGTACAACTCTAGAATAGGGAATTAATTCGCACTCTCGCACTATGCACTTAGCTCAACCCAGACGGGATGTTGGAAGACTGTGTGAGTCTCTTTTCTGGTAGCGTGGAAATCTAAAGACCAGAGTACGGGTTGAAATAAAGCTTCGGAAAAGGGATGGACGGCTGGGCACAATTTTTTCTAAGACCCCAAAAAATGTACGGAACAAAAAGATTCTATATCTGTAGGGATACAACAAGATCCAAGCAGAACCACCAAAAATTCCAAATACAAAGAAGCATTCCACCAAATAAAAATCCGACCAAAAAGGTCCAAGCTTCAAGAAACCTGCAGATCTTAGTGAAGACTCGGCTACACTAGCCATCTTCACAAGGAGAGGTGACTACACTGGCCACCCTCCAGTTCTTTTCTCTTTCTTCTATCTTCTCCCTCATTCGATTGTGAACACAGCACGACAGACCTTAGAAGGAAATACCTGACTCCCCGAGGACGAGTTACTGGAGAGGAGAGGAGCATGGTAGTCCGACATTCTGAATGGGAAGAGCTAAAACCCTTCACACACATGAGTCGGTTATTCAATGTTCATAGGGTATACTTTGGGAAGAGGATTGATCTAAGATGACTTCTGAGCCGAAACTGTGACAATGATGTATAGAACTTGAGGGTTGTTGATTTTAAAATTCTAAGTCTCATAGAAGTTCCGACACATTATTAATCCAAAAGGTCGAGTTTAGTTTCACTTTCACCTTCAGTTCATGGTCTTGGTATGGAACCCAGTCTCATTTCACTTCATGGCATTCCTTTTTGATGCTCAGGGACGAGCATGGTTTAAGTATAGGGGGATGATGAATCTCGGATTCATCACTCTAAGTCTCATTAATTAAGCTCAAGTCCCTCAAAATCAACTGCATTTCTGCATTTATTCCGCATAATTAGCATTTATACATGATTTCATAAGAATTGCATTTTAGCAGTAATTTCTGCATAAAATAAGAAGCCAAAAATCCAAGCCAAAAATGACCTGTAAATAGCCTAACTTCCCCTATTTTTAACTCCTTCATGCTAACTCCAAATGCCACAAACTTACCTCCACTGTGTACATATCACTAACAAGAATAAATAAAAAATACAAAAAAATCACTAACCCTGTTAAGTGGACCAAAAACCCAAACCCTAGTTTCAGGATTTTTGGACTAAAAGCCCCATATCTTCTGTATCCAGTGTCCAATTTGATCCTACTCACTTTTGAACTAATGCACATTCAATTACCTTCAAAACAAGACCAAGTTCAAGTGAATCGGAGCTCGTATGTGAAAGTTGGGTTTTGGGCCTCTTTTGTACATTGTATATTTTCGCGGCTTTTCTGACCTCTATTTTATGTACATATTTTCTTTATTAATAAAAATCCAAAAAAATTAGATTTAGATGTCTTTTATTTGTCTTTGATTTTTCCATATTTTTCCGGATTTTTGTCTTGTTTAAAAATGACAAAAAAAATTAGAAAACCAAAAATCAAGGTATTCTATGTACATGGGATACCCCAAAAATTCACTTTTTATATTTGATCGAATTTGGCTTTGACGTCTTCATGAAAGTAGTAGATCTCGTCAAGACGAGCATTTTTTGTGAAGGAACTTTTTCGATCCGAGGTCATTTGCTATTTCTTTTTGATTTTACAAAATGATTTTTTCTTCGAATTTTCTGGTGCTGACACGTGGCCGCCCCAGGGGCCGCCACGTGTCAGCTGTTTTTCGCATTTTTATTATATCGTTTTTATAAAAAAATTTAAAACCGGCACGCACGTGTGTTGCACGTGCCCCCGGGCACGTGCCCCTCACGTGCTGCGCCTTCTCTCTTTCCCCCTTTGCCACGCGTCCTTAGCAGGGCCGTCCGATCTTGGCTGATCGGACGGCCTCTGCACCATCGTCTTCTTCCCAACAGACCCCGACTTCTCCGCCGTTGACCCCCTCCCTCGCAACCACCAGTCGACATCCCCGCGTCGACCAATCCCTCCTCCGTAAACCTCGCAACGGCCGCCTCTTCCCCGTAACCCTCATCGACCCTATCCTATTTAAGAGACCCGGCCGCCCCCAGTCCAAGCCATCCGCCGACCTCTTCCCTAGGAAGCCTTCGAGGTGGTGACAGCCCTCCGACGACCCCACACCGGTGAGATCCAAGCTCCTCGAGCTTGTCGCAGCCTCCCCCTCCAGCAAGCTGCTTCGCTCCGGCGCCGCCGTTGAGCCCCAGGTACTCTCTTCTCTCCCAATCTCTCTATCTCTCTCTCCGTCTCCGAGCTCGTCGTTCCGCTCGGAGCTTCGCCTCACGCCTCTGCTCCGACGCCCCCACTACTCCTTCGAGCACCCTGTTCACCTTCGCTCCTCGACCATCGACGACATCCTCCGCTAGCCCTCCGCCTTGGCCAAGCCGGTCGACGCTCTACATCAACCTCCGCTCCTCGGCCACCTCCTTCGCCAACTGCATCGAGCTTCATCGACCGCCTTCGACTTCAGCACCGCCAAGCTCCACCGCTCCATCGACCTCTGCATCGCCTTCATCAAGCAGCGCCATCGCCAGGAGCTGCTTCGACTCTTCTTCGCCGGCCAATGCCTCGACTTCACCACCGGAGCCGGGCACAGCAACAGCGTGGTCGACCCACATCCGCCGCGCCACCTTCGTCTCCAGCTCCTCAGCTCCGGTCTCCAACCACACCACCGACTTCGACCATCTACTACGCCTCCAGCCAACTACTCCGCAGCAACTACCATCGGCCCACTCCAGCGCCCCGCCATCTTCACCTGCCACCTGGAGGCTCTGCCGGACCACCTCCCCCTCTGCCGTCTCCTCCGCCACTGCACCAGCCAGTGGTCGGGCGCTCTACCCGAGACCCCCACGCACGTGCGAGGCACGTGCGTCCGGGGGTACGTCAGCAACCATCAGCAGCCCCCAGGTCACGTGATCAGCACGTGACCCTGGGCATTTTACAGAGTCAACCCCAACGCTTCTCGGTAATTATAATTAGGTCCTTCTGCATTTTCATTTATATTTATTATATTTGCAGACATAATCCTGTGTTCCCCCGTATATTTGCACCTCTTCTTTACATTATTTCCTTAATTCAAAAATTGCATGATGTTTGTTAATTAAATCTCTACTGTTTGACATCTTGAGGATATTTTTGTGATAAGTGGTTAATTAATTATTAATTGTTTCATGGAAATTGGAATATTTTGTCCAATCTGTGCTCTGAAATTCATAGTGAATTAACCATTGCTCTAAAAATTCCCCAAAAATCAAATATCGTAGAGATTATTTTGATTAACATTGTGCCCAAAAATCTTTGCATTTGCATGCATATTTTGCTCTGTAAAAATCATTTTGCATATTTCATTGTTTAATTTTTAATAGGTATTAGACCCCACATTTTCTAGATTTAGGATTTTTCTGAGATCCGTCACCTAGTGATAAATCTTAGATAATTTTATTTCTTGAAAATAAATAGGTTTAATATTTATTATAATTATATATTGAAATCATTCTATTTGCATTTAAAAATCCATAAAAAAATTCATATTGCATCCAAAAAATTCCAAAAAATTTACAGTGCACTTATTTCATCATATTTTACATCTCGGCCAAGTTTCGTATTTTTCGGACATCATTCGAACGTAATTCACATTTTAGTCCATAAAGTAGGCCCGGATTTGCATATTGCACTCCTCTATTGCATTGAAAAATTCCAAAAAAAAGACCGCCTTGAAAACCGAACTCAAAATTTGATAGACACACCTCTAGGTTGTTCATTTGCCTCCTTGTGATCGACCTTGAGACTTGCCCAAGTAAAAATAAACATAAAACCACTTGATTAAATTTGATTAAAAATTGTGGTTTTTCTTGACTGTTTCCGATTGCCGCCTACAACGAACGACTTTAATTTTTTTTCACACTCGACGATAAAAACAACTTCTTAACGCGACTTTTACGGACCCGTCAATAGCCCATTCGGATTTGTGCATGATCTCTACGGGCAAATGGCATGGCTTTCCGTAAACCAGAATGGAATGGTGAAGTACCTAAGGGAGTTTTGTATCCAGTACGATATGCCCAAAGAACCTGATCTAGAAGCTGCGACCAGTTCTTCCTATCCGGTCGTACTAATTTTTGGAGAATTTTACCTCCCTGTTTGAGACTTCAGTCATGTCGTTCGTTTGTGGGTGATAAGGAGAAGCTACTCTGTGATCAATGGTGTATTGCTTCACTAGCTTTTTGACCTCCTTATTAATGAAATGGCTACTCCCATCAGAAATAAGAATATGTGGAATCCCAAACCGTGAAATAATGTGTTCCCTTAGGAACTTGCAAACTATCTTACTGTCTGTGGTTCGTGCGGGTATAGCCTCCACCCATCTACTAACATAATCTACATCGAGAAGAATGTACTCGAAGCTGCTGCTGGAAGGGAACGGTCTCATGAAATCTATAACCCATGCGTCAAAGATCTCGCAAATAATGATGGTTGCATCAGCATTGCATCTTTAGCACTGACTGTCCCTACTGCTTTCTGATAATTTAGGCAACTCTTCACAAATGTGCAGGCATCTCTAGTAAGAGTCGGCCACCATAATCCACTCTAAAGTACCTTCTGCATTGTCCTCTTCTCTGAGTGATGTCCTCCTGCCTCTAAAGAATGGCACAAAGTGAGGACACTAGTGTATTCCTCCTGAGGAATACAATGCATGTAAACACAATCCGGTCCCTCACGAAAAAGAATCGAATCCTTCAATGGTAGTATCGTGCCTCGGAAACTAGTCTATCAATTCGATTCTTTGGCCAACCCTGAGGACTTTTTTGCGTAACCAGAAAATTTACTATATCTGCATACCATGGAAGCTCGGTAACTGCAAAGATGCTCTCGTCTGGAAATCTCTCTGTAATTTCTGGCGTGTACTCATCTGAAGGCTTCTCTATCTGTAATCGGGGAGAGGTGATCAGCTACCACATTCTTTACTCCAGTTTTGTCTTTAATATCCAAATCGAATTCCTGAAGTAAAAGAATCCATCGAAGAATGTGTGCCCTGGCATCCTTCTTTTCCATCAAAAATCGGATAGCTGAATGATCTGTATAAACTGTGATTTTAGAGCCAAGAAGATAAGATCTGAATTTATCTAATGCAAACACTACTACCAACATCTCCTTTTCTGTCACTATGTAATTACGTTGAGCATCGTCTAAGGTTCTGCTGGCACAGTGGATAGCAACAGGAAGTCCATTCCTCCTCTATCCTAATACAGCCCCGACCGCAAAATCTGAAGAATCCATCATGATCTTGAATGGTAGAGACCAATCAGGTGGCTGCAGGGCTGGAGCACTAGTAATCATCTTCTTTAATGTGAGGAAGGCATTAAGACATTTATCATCTAACAAGAACTCGATGTCTTTGCCTAATAATTCAGTTAACGGTCGGGCAATCTTGGAAAAATCCTGGATAAACCGTCGGTAAAAACCGATATGCCCTAGAAATGACCGTAACTGCTTAATGTTGGATGGTGGTTCAAGGTGCTTGGTGACATCCACCTTGGCAAGGTCAACCTCCATGCCTTGCTGGGAGATGACGTGCCCCAACGCGATGCCATGTGTAACCATAAAATGGCTATTTTCCCAAGAAAAAACAAGATCTACCTCACAACATTTCCGAAGAACCTGGTCTAGGTGCGCTAAACAATCGTCAAAGGACTCACCATAGACCGAAAAATCATCCATAAAAACTCTCTAGAAAATCACCGAACATATCCGCAAAAATAGCAAGCATACACCTCTGGAAAGTAGCAGGAGCGTTGCACAATCCAAAGGGCATCCATCTAAAGGCATACATGTCGAACGGACATGTGAAAGTGGTTTTCTCCTGGTCTTCAGAAGCAATAGTTACCTGGTTGTATCCGGAGTAACCGTCAAGGAAACAGAAGTATTCCTTCCCTGCCAACCTTTCGATGACCTGGTCTATGGAAGGCAAAGGAAAGTGGTCCTTCTTCGTCGCGGCGTTCAATTTTCTGTAATCAACACATACCCGCCACGACGTGGTTACTCTCTTTGGAATCTACTCTCCACTCTCATTCTTAACCATCTGAATTCCTAACTTCTTCGGGACAATATGTAATGGGATAACCCATTCAAAGTTGGAGATGGGATAAATGAACCCTGCATCACACCATTTCGTAATCTCTTTCTTGACAACCTCTCGTAAAACCGGATTCAGCCTACGCTGAAATTCTCTGGAAGGTTTTCTCTCCTGATCGAGATATATGAGATGACAACACAAAGCAGGATTAAATCCCATGGAGATCGGATACAGTCCACCCAATAGGCTTGCGGTTTCTTTCTAGAACCTCTATTAAATGAGATTCTTGTTCGTCGGTCAAAGATGAACTGATAATGATCAGAAACTGTCGATGTGGACCCACAAGGAAAGCATACTTCATGTTTGGTGGCAATGTCTTTAGTTCTGGTAAGGTAGATTTTGGCTCTGCTGAAACCTCATCCATATTTGTATTGGGATCTGTATCGGTTATGGGTTTGTCTGTAATCTGGATATCCACCATCTCAATGTGCTCTAGAGTCGGACTACAAAAGATGTTCAAAACATCATCCGACTCGCTACTATGCTCATTCTCAGAATGACCAGAGGAAAACAAATCAGCTAAATGAAATTCTATCTCTAGATCATCTGAAGTGGAGGAATTGTGTAAAGTCTCTAAATCTAAAAGGTCTGCAATAAACTCCTCAGAAGTATGATCCCTTTGCTTCTCATCATCCAAACTGAAATATAAAGTACCTTCTGAAGAATCGCCAACTGTAGTCTCGGACTGTTAAACACTCTTGGGTCTCTACTTGATATCTTTCGAGATCGTCAAGATGAACCTCATCCATGTAATCGCAGGTACCTAAAGAACTCAAGAAATCAGAAGATGCATCACTAGATGTGTTTGAATCTCTCTCCATCTCTATATGTACCTTCTCGCCCTCATCGCGAAAAGATACATTCCTTGTATCATAATTGAAGAGAGCCTTTGCGGTTTCTAAGAAGGGCCTCCCGAGAATAATCAGGGTAAGGTGTAACTGTGAAGGGCAGTCCATGTCTAGGACAGTAAAGTCCACTGGGAATTGCAGACCCTACACGTTTACGATAACGTTCCTTAATATACCCTTAGGTCTCTTTACGGATCTATCAGCAAACTGAAGGATCACGCGGGATTTGTAAAGAGGACCTAACTCGAGCTTGTCGAGTAAGGAAGATGGTATCAAATTGATCGAGGAACTGTTATCTAAGAGAGTGCGATCGAATTCGGCATTTGTGATCTCACATCTAACATAATGCGCTCCTGAATCCTTCTTCTTCGGTAGCTTATTCTAAATAGCACAAGATGTGGCCTTGGACAAAACATGTTTCTCTGTACGTGATCTCTTTTTCCTATGCATAGTGCATTGGTTTTTCAATTGATTCTTAAGCGTAGGAAAATGATCCAAGGCATCGTGAAGCGGGATCTTCAAAAAGGATGTGGTCTTTTAGTAATTGCTTGGTCTCTGGAGTGACAACATTCTTTTGGAATTTTTCTTTCCTTTTCCAAACAAAGTGTCAGGAAAGGGAACAATGTCAGGAATGAGAAAATCAGACTTTTTAATCAATTTCAGAATCAGTGTGTACATCGAGAGTTTCAGAATTATGTACAAAACTCTCTAAAACAGGAGAAAACATGTTTTGTCGGGAGTATCTGCATGGTCTGGCATGATATCATTGTCTGAGTCACTGGTATCCATGTCAATTGTTTCGGCATCACTCCCTTCTCTTTGATCTTTGTGGTGGTCCTCATCAACGTGTTGGTTCTCCTCCTCAGCATCAGAATCTGGATGTTCATGGATTTGTTCCTACTCCTCATCAAGCGCCCGCTCCTCTACTCCAGCAAGTGCTCGTGATGATCTACCGCTCCTGATACGAATGAAGTTAGATAAAAAATTTAGGAAAAGAGATTGTACCTGTAGTGTTGTCTACCTGATCTGGATGCCTCCTCTTATTGTTCGGATTCATCTGAGGCTGGGCTGGGAGAGTGGTCTTCAGTGCAGTTAACTCATCCAGACAACGGTTAACCTGTTCCATATCTGTCTTGTGCGCAATTTGGAGCGTACTCAGCATATCCATGATTTGATTTAGTGCCTGGGCTTGTGAGTTCATTTCAGATTCGGTGTAGTAGCCCTGGCTTGCTCCTCTCTCCTGCCTTGGCATGTATTGCTGAGAGGTGGATGACTGGGAGAATCTCTGCGGTATGGAGGAAGATTGCTGCGGCTACTGATAAAGATATGACTGTGAATGGTTAGCAGGATACTGGTATGAATGCGGTCTCTATAAGCATGTTGGTGAGACTGTTGTTGCGTGAAGTTCTGTCGGTGATGACAGTGTGGACGTCCATGCTGCAGTTGGTTGTACTGTTGCTGCTGATGATGTGGTATACTCGGTTGTTGAATCAGAGTATACCAAATCCCGTTAATCTCGAGAGTGGCTTGTGGCTCAACAACTATATATGCAGCACTGGTGATCTGGACGGGATTGACATGAGATTGATCCTCATGCCAATCAATCTGCGGAGTCTCTGGCTCACTCTGTACGTAATGAATCTGACGTGGTGGGTGGAGCGGGTAAGATCCTCCGTGTCATTTGTGCGGTCAAAGAAGATTGACTCTGATGGTACTGAAGTTGAAGATCGGAAACCTTCTTCGTAATATCACTCAGCTGCTGAGTAAAGATGAGAGTTCCTCCAACTCTCGCAGTGGCTGTAAATCTTGAACTTGTTTCTGAATCACATCCACCAACGTTAATTTTTCGCTAATAAAGCCCATGTTGGTGTTGGATTCTGATTTTGAGATATTAGCCACCTTATGGTGTTCTTAGTGATGTGATGGCTGAGGGGCTTTCTGAAATACCCGAGTAGAGTCTACGACTCTCGAGTTCTCTGCCATCCCTTCGAAGATGGCCCAGACTGACTCGGCATCCTGATTCAAATAGTTGTCGCCACATGCAGCGCTTATTAGCCCCTGGATGTCCGGCTGGAGTCCTCCAAAATAATTCTGTATGAGACCTTCAGTGGTATCTCATGATGTGGGCATCTCTCCGTAAGATCTTTGAATCTATCCCATGCCTCATGGAAAGACTCATGCTGATGTTGCGTAAAATTGGAGATCTGACTCCTCATCATGCCCGTCCTCCCTAGAGGAAAATATTTACGCAGGAATGTGGACTTCAGATCGTCCCATGTAGAAATTTCCCTTCTCAGGTGACTCAACCAGTAAAGCTCCTTATCGGCTAAGGCGAAGGGAAAGGCTTTGAGGCGGACAGCCTCCTGCATAACTCATGGATAGCTAGTCGTACCACAAATCATCTCGAATTGTTGCAAAAAGGTAAATGGCTCCTTTGTAGCATTCACGTAGAACTTGAGAAGCAATGAAATGAAGGACGACCTCAATTGGTATGGCCCTTGATTCGGCGGTAGTCGAATCCAATGATGGAGCGTTCTCATGCCCGGGTCATACTCTTCCCGTAAAGTAGCGGGAACCACTGCAGGCGGTAAATGGTTCCCGGCCCCTGCTCGCAACGCGACTATCTCTGCCCGCAACTCATTCTAAGTTCTAAATTGTTCTCGTATCTGGATATTCATCTTCTGTAAAGTTTCGAGAATCCATGTCATAATATCTGAGGTTGGATCTGGTCTTCTGTCATGATGCTCCTCAGTTGGTGGCCTCTCGTCTGCTGGTCCTTTACCACGAGCCATCTGCTTCAAATCTTCTGGAAAAGAAAAGCTCTCATAAGAACTCAACGAAAACTCAGATGGAGATATCGATAATGTATTGAGACAAGGGTCTGCCTCAATAGTCTGGCCAGGAGGCGAGGGAGTCTAGATCTGACTCTCCTCGAGATTAGATGGGACCAACTCGGGAAGAGGGTCATCCCGAGCTTATGAAGATATACGACGGACGGTGGATGGTTGAGAGCTCACGGAGTCTGAGCAGAAAAGCCATCGAGTCGTCATCTTCGATGCCAAGAGAATGATCGGGAGAGCACGATTGTCGATTCAAGAAGGATGGGAAAATGCGAAAGCCGCTGCAACTCACGCCCCGCAAACAAACACAAAGCAAACCCCGTTTTAACCAACACAACCCGATGATGACCGTAAGAGTTCGGTCTTTTATCTTGTTAGTTTTAGGGTTGTATTAGCAAACAAATATAATAGCGGTACACGAGCTGATAGGTGCCTGATGTTTTCTCCAAAACACTGGCCCGAGTCTCTAAAGAAAACCACTTGCTCTCAGACAGTATGGGAGTAAGTACGGACTATTTTTGGCTACCCGTGTTACTTGAGGACGGAGCCTTACGCAGTGTCCTCTAAACCTCCCACTCTACTAAGTAAACCTAGACCGTTTTCGGCTATCCGAGCGTACCTACTGAGAAGCAGTGATTAGGTGCAAAGACTAAGTAGTATTTCGTGAGAAATACGGGTTTGCGGCTCTAACCGTACAGGTCGTCTCTCACTCGCGCACTCTGAGAAAATGTGCGGGGATTACTCTCTTAAATCAATTTGAATCTTTACGTTTTTTTAGATCAAATACATTAGCAGTCCTGATTTTATTTTGGGGTTTTATTTATTTATTTTTGAATTTTATTCAAACAAACGTCTATTTTTTTATTTTCTTTTAATAAAAATCCTAAAATCATACACCTAGGTTGCGAGTCCTAAGAATAACTGCGTAAGAACAATCAGATAGAATAAAAGAAAACTCCTAAGCAAGCATCTATCCTCGAAAAAGCCATGGAAAAACCCTAAATGCGAGAAAACCGCAGTGGGTGTACTGATCCCCTAAATACACAGTACTCGGTGAATCAGACCCCGAAAAAAAATGGGGGAATACAAGTCAGGATATCCTTAGTGGACCCCTTCTACTAAAGTTCAATACAGCTTTCTCTCTCTTTCTCTCTCTTTTATAAAATTACACTAATCAATATTGCCCTCTACAGCCGACTCATAGAGAAGGAGTCGACCTCTGCTTTCTCAACTGACTCGGCTTCCTAAGAAACCGGCTGATCCTGCAGGCCCTGCAATAATTGGTTAGCAGCTAAAGACTATCGATAAAAGACTCGAGAAAAAGCCGTAAGAAAAACTGAGTAAAATCTACGAAAAAATAAGAAGAGAGAAATAAAAATCACAAAATATGTAAAAAAAATCAAAATAACACTAACGCCTCCCCGGCAACAGCGCCATTTTGATACGGCTCGGATCTGATTGTGATTTTAAGTGTTTGGGATGTCGGTGTAGAGAACCGTAAAGAGATCCGAGCTTTTACATCAAACAAAGATCGGTTTAAAACCTTACACTATTTCTTTAACCAGGTAAGTGCGCCTGGGTCGAACTCAAGGAGGTAGAATAGGATATTTTGATTTTTTATGTGAAAGTATATTTTTGTGATTATTTTACCTCTTCTTAAAGTGATCGAAGAAAAGCAATATTTTTATGGAATTTTGATTTTTAAATTTTATTTGATTTTTATATTTTTCCAATTTTGATTATTTTTTTAAAGTGATATTTTTCAAACAATTTACCTACAATATAATATGTAAATAATAGATGAAATATAGATGATATTATATAATAGGTAAATCGAGCGAGCAACGAGCTCGAAAAAGACTCGAAAGCAAAGCAAAACAGAAGCAAAATTTGACAAATCAAAACACGATGATGAAGCGACGAAAATGCACAAAGAAATAATGAACAACCTCACTGGGGTAGTTGCGCAACTACCCTAAAAAATGGAAAATAATGTCAAAAAAGCGTCCAAAGTCCCCCTACAGCACAAGGGTAGAAATGCAAGAAAAACTAAGAAAAGTTGTGCAGTTAGGTCCTCTGTCAGGGACTGAAATGTAAAAAATATGAAGTATTACATTTAGGTCCCCGCATGGGGACCTAAACGTAATTTCTGGAAAGTTCTGGGGCGGTCTGGAATGCTAGAAGTCCTCTGGATTTAAGATGCAAAATGTACACTGCTTTGGCTTGGACGGTCTGGATTATAACGTGCAGCGCGATCTGAGCCGTCCGCTGCGGACACGTGTTGCAAGACTGTACCCCGGCTGTTCTTGGGTCATTCTTCAAGCGGTTGAGCGGCTGATGAAGGCGGCGTCTTCTCCGAATTCTTGTCGGCGATTAGAGTGAAGCTTGGGCCTCCTGCAGGTTTAGAGGGGTGGCTCCTCCACCCTCGAGCTTGCATGCGGGTGAGCACGGACGGAGGTGGCAAATATCAGCGAGGCGAAGCCGATAAAGATGGTGGTCCTCTGCTCCTGGAGACTGATGGAAGGTTGTTGCACCATCTTTGAATGGCGATTTAGTGAAGATGAAGACTCCAAATGATTCGAAACTGCTCCAGATGCAAGATAAACCTGCAAAGATCAAATGTGTATGCTTGATTTGCGATAAATCGGTCAAAAGATTAAGGTTTTTGCAAGCTCAAAAATAGTTTCCAGAATAAACGATACATGCTTGAGAAATACTGGAGAAATGAAACACGATTTGGATTGAGTATGAAATGAATTGACAATGGATTTTGAATGCGTGTTTAAGAAGTTTGATAAGGCTTCCTAACTACGTGATTATCTACGCTAATGTATGCATGGAGATCGAGAAGGAAAATCGCAAGGATGAATGAGTAGATCTGGGAAAGAGAGGTGTATTTACCTCAGATGGTTGCTCGACGACCGATCTTTGCCGGAGCTAAACGCGCACAAGGCAGCGATGCAAGGCGAGGATGACGCCTTGGAACTCCTCCCCGATGAACCTTCTTCCACGTGGGCACCTTTGGTCGGAGCTGTCACTTCTTGAGCGAGCGGAGCGAGGCTAGGAAGAGAGGGATGGGGCACTGGATTCTGAGCTTCAGGTGGTTATGGAAAAGTTGTTATAATCTGCCAAGTTTAGGTGTATTTATAGAGTAGTTTACTTGGGCTTCAAGGTTAATCCAAGGGTGACGTGTAAGTAGGTTGTTAGGAGAAGGAATTCAATGGTTTAGATCGCCTGAAAAAGTTATAGGGTGCGTGGGAAAAATTGGTGAAGAAAGCCAGTTTGAACAGAAAGTAGAACTGACTTCTTGAAGAAGATGCACCAGGTGCTGACACATGTCAGCACCTGGGTGGCCAGAAGCATAAATACATTTTATATTATATAACTAATAGTAAATAGCGTTATTTTAAATAGGTATAAAAACAAGAAATGTTAATAATTAAATTATCTAAATTATAGAATAATTACTTTTTATAAATAATAATTATTATTCGAGATATAATTATTATATTAATAAATATGTATAGATAAATAAGTTTTGGATTTTTAATTTAATAAATAAATAATTAAAAATTAATTTTTTATTTTCTTAATTATTAGAATAATAAATAAGGATTGTGTGAATTTTTAGGGATTTTAATAAATTATTTTACATATATTAATAAATACAGGTATAAGTTATCCAGTTCATTTTTATCTATAACTTAGTGTTTTGGATTTTATTAAAATAATAACTCCAAAAATTCTGAAATAAATCATGATGAAAATACAGTATCATGAAAATAATTAGAAATTATAAAATTAATAAAAGTGTAAATAATGTGGTCTATATAAAATAAATAGCTCAGAAACCCCGTTGTCATTTGGTCCCAAAACCGACATTTTGCATGCGGAATCCAAATTCAATGAAACTACTCTATTAATTAGATAATATTATTTTAGGAACTTTAAAGGTGAGTAGAGTGAAATTGGAGTTTGTATGAAGAAGTTATGATGTTCGGAAGTTGAGATTTTGATAATTTAAAAGCTGGATTTCTTGGCATATATACAGGATAATATTTTTAACTTGTTTTTATATTTTTATATATATTTTTAGAAATAATTAGGAAAAGAGTTTGGTGAAAATATGTATATATGAATTAATTAAAAATCAATGAAGATTTGGTATTTATTGGATAAATAATGAGGATTATGTGGAGTGTAACTTAATTTATTTTTATGATTTTCTTCCCTTATCTCCCCCTACTTATTGATTTGTCGACCAATCCATGTTGACTTGGTCTCGGAGGTTAGGTTATTAATATACCTTGCAACTATATTTATATTTATAAGTCATATTGTACATATATACATATTTACAATCTGCCTTCTTATCTTTTCTTTTTTTATTATTTTATTTATTTACATATTTTTGATGCTTAAAAGTGCATTTTTATTCATGAATGAAGTTTTGTTAAAAGATAGTAATTAATGGATATTTACATGTATTTGTTAAGGGTTTTAAGACAAAAATACGACAGATATGTTAATGAATCATGGATTCATCAGCCCCCGAACCAGCTCAGTCACGTGCACCGTGCACTTGGTCTGGTAAAATGACAAAGGCACCCCACAGACTCTTGGGAATCGCACAAGAGCCACTCATGTGAATTCTCTCATGTACTTGGAGGGAAATTTACACTACATCTCTCTACTTCCTAGAAATAACCCCCACACCGCCCACATAGGTAAATATCATAGATTTCCAAGCAACTTTACAAATTACAAGAAAGCCTTCCAAAAGGTCCAATTTATGACATATTTATTTATTTTATTTACAGTTGATCCATTTACTTCACTAAATTGTTTCATGAGCATTATTTGTAGTATTTTGGTGTTCTTTATGTTGATTTGAACAATATTCAATTCTCTATCATTTGATGCGGAGGTTATTTCTTGATCTTGAGAACATTCATTAATATTTCTACTCAATAATTTGTGTGTTATTTGAGGCAATTACTTTAGGAACTAATTTAACATTAATTGAACTGATATTTCTGAGATTAAAAGAGGGGAAGGGTTTGTGAGTATTAATTACTTGGCTTGGCCCTTGATTTAATTGCATGCACCTACTTATACCTGCATTTATCTCTGTATTCATCAAAGCATTCATCATTATTTAAAAACTATAAAAAGCATATAATTTTCTTTGATTATTTATTTATTGCTTGACATATTGCATAGCTTATTTCCACATTAAAATATTTGTAAATTCATTCATCATATTTAATTAAATTAATTACATTTTTAAATTAAAAACCAATAAAAATCTGAAAAAATACAAAAACCATTTAAAAATATACTTCTTGAAAACCTAGTCTCTAAATTATCTGAAAATTATCCTAAGGGGATAGTTGCCTCCTTGTGATCGATCTTGGCCTTCCCAAGTAAAATAAATTTCAGCCAAATCATTTAAATATTCTTTAATTAATCATTCATTTCCTGACTACAATAATGCATTAATTCCACATAACTAAATAGGGTAAATTCAAGGATTATCAAATGGTTTATGAATATGTGATTCATCATTTTTAAAACTGAAAATAAAGATTAATTCTAAAGTAATTAATTGCATTTAATCATTTATATTTATATTTATCAGTCAAGCATGTGTAAATAATATTCATATTTAACATTCATAATTTCATTAATAAGAAGCCAGATTTGAGTGTATATTATCACATGTTTATTACCATAATCTTATATATTTTTATTTATTTTTCACTAACTCCAAATCCAATAAAATTAACTCCATTGTGTACTTATTATTAACATTAATAAATAAAAAATATTAGAAAAATACTAACCTATATTTTGATAAATAAATTCAAACCCTAATTTTGAGATAAAAAAGTTGTGAAGTCAAATATCTCTCACATATATCTTATGAATCCCTACTCACTTTTGAATTAATGTACATTTAATTATCTACAAAATAAGAATAAATTCAAAAGAATCAGAGTTCATATGTGAAATTTGGGTTTTGGGTCCACATTGTACATTTATTATTTTATGTACAAATTTAACTCTTTTTAATTTATTTATTTTTAATTTATTTTGTTTGATTTATTTTTTAATAATGTGTGTAAAATCCAAATCAAAACTATCTTAAAAATCAAAGAAATCATATCTTTTTGCGTTTGTAAAAAGAGTTTGTACATAAATACCCCCTATTTATTTATTTTCTCAATTATTAAATATACCAAAAATGAGATTAATGTGTAAATACTTTTATTATGTCTTATTGAATTTTCCTTACTTAAAAATCATAAAAAATTTGCAAAACATAAAAATCATGTATTCTTTGTATTTACACCAAAAGTACACTTTGTACATATGACTTCTTTTGGGTTTAGATCCTTGACGAAAGTAGTAGATATTGTTAAGACGAAAGACTTTAGTGAAGACCACCTTTTGATTTGACATTGTTTATTATTTATTATTTCTATTTTAATTTATTTTTTGAATTTTGTGGAGGTGACATGTGGCAGCTCCATCTTAACTCACTTAGTCACCCTCATACTGGGTCGTTGGATGAAGGGTGCATCATCCAACGACACATATCTTTTCCAATTTACTCTTATTTTATTCCTTTTTTATTTCTATGCCATGTGGTGTTCTCTCAATCGTTTGAATCTTATCTAATTGAACGGCCAAGACCCCTTCTTCCTCCTCAAGACTTGCATCCAACGAAGTCATCTGCCTCAGCCTCCCTCTCTCTCTGCTCCACCCTCCTAGTCCGAGTAGCCTCCTCCACATGCCATCTCTTCTGTAAGCTACAACCACACCCTCTCTCCTCCTCGCATCCTAACCACCCTTAAAAGGGAACCATCACCACATTTCACCGATCATCTACCATTTCAATAGAAAAAGAAAGCCCCATCTCGGTCTTACCCGTTGGTGACAACACTTGGCATTAGAGCTTGAAGTCGATGACAACCTCTTCTCCGGTCAAGCAAGATCTGTGGGTCTTTGATCCATGTAGCAACAGCTTCAAGATTGATGTTTGAGATTCGTAGTTGACACGCAGCTACTTGAGGTGATGATCAGAGAGTTGCTCCCATGAGCACCCTCAAACCCAGGTGATTGGATTAGGTAATTTCTTACACTCTCCTTTTCAATGACATCTATTTTGTCTTATTCTTCTCTCTGTTATCTTCCCCTTCCTCGCCCACTGGTTTTCTTCCTTGCTTCATTCTATTGAACCAACCTCCCAAAACCTTCCAACCAACTGATAGTCACTTGAACCCTTTACTCCCCAACACTTCCCTTCTACCTCACGCATCATATCATCTCTGACCAAAAGTGCAGTCGGGGGACTCACTCTATACTCCTCAATCTCAATGACAACTACAATGTTGTGTTGAAGGATGCACATTGTTTTCCTATAGCAGTACTGATAGAAAAACCTTTTATAAGCGTGTTTTATATTTAAATATGTGCAAATGAGGTTGTCGCTTCCATTGCTAGTGGACAGAAACACATCACATGGGCTGCTGGAAAAATACAGAGTTGGAGTTCGTATGAGAATGGGCACAAGGTATCATGTCATATACAACAATAGTCATATTTACTATTTGAGGTTTTTACGGGTGTTAGTCATACCCAATATGGCATAAGAGGGCACAAGAAATAAACTGTTCTGATCACCAAATGAACATGCACATGCTGGAAATGGCAGGCATATCGACTTCCTTATTCACATGCAATTGCCATAATTTATTAGAGGTGTCCTGAAATTGATTCATATATAGGTGGGTGGTACACTTGGGAGCACCAACACAAGCTATACAGAGGAAAAGATATCCCTGTAGGAGATAGGGATACATGTCTACTCTTGTCTTACCCAAAGTTTAGATCTAACAAGAAGCTGAAGCGACGTAAAGGGAGACCTCAGCCAACAAGTATCCACAATGAGATGGATATTAGAGAGGTTTTGCAAAAAAAAATACATGTGGCTTGTGTGGGACTTTAGGTCAGAGCAAGCGAGCATACTAAATGGAAATGTACCGACCTTAATATTTTTTGTTTTTACACAAACCATTGTTGAGAATTTAATTGATTTTTTAAAGCATCTGCTATGTCTCTCTTTCACTCCATAACATATTCAATTCTAATATTTGTTGTAGATGGATCTAGGTCCCCTTGAAACTACTATGTTGATGCAACAAGAGTGACATCGTTCACGTCGTGTATGGGAGAGTGATCTAAGTGCATGTATTTTATATACATTTATAAATCTAATCATTAAAATTTCACGTATTAGTGATTAAATGTTTTTTGTAGGTTTTCTCGTGGGTACTATGTCGGAGATGATTGTTTGTCATATACCACTTGATAATCACATTTGGAATTATGTTGTTTAGGTTGACTTTCATAATGTTACAGAACTAGAGTTCATTGCTCCAGATTAGCATTTCATCATAACTTTGGTAAAGTGATGAAGTCTAGAAACACACGCATTTCATATGATCAACAGGGATTTGACGATCACATATCAGGATGTGGTTGTACTGATGGGGTTGTGAGTTGATGGTATGATAGTTACATGTGCAACAACAATCAGCGGGAAATAGACAGATGTTTATGAACAACTATTAGGCATGTGCCCTTTTGAGGTCGAGATCCAAGGATCAAGGGTGGTGGTGAATTGCTTGTATGGGACATTTTCACAGATGACATCCCATGTAGATTAGGAGACTTGGAGACATTATGCAAGAGTGTACATCTTACAGCTCCTTGATGGGGTCTTGTTCACAAATAAGAGCATGCCATTGATAAATCTAATTACTTTACCACTTTTATATGATCTTGAGGTTGCTGGGACCTTGGGTTGGGGATCGGTCACACTTATTTATTTATATAGACATATGTGTTACACTGCAGATATGGGGATGTAGGAGATAGGGGTTTTATTATACTTTGGCAGCTTTGGGCATGGGAGAACTTTCCCCATATCACCCCAGCTATCATATAGAGGCACCAATGGCATACGCATCATTCGACATTCGTTGGGTTGCAGATGTAAGACCCTAAAAAATTAATTTAACTAAAACTAGATTCTGACCTGGTCAACTATTCAAATCAATCAAATGTGTATGGCTTCGAAAATAAAAATATTAGAATAGATTTTCTATACTTCATCTTGTAGTACTCGTCAATATCTTTCCAACAAAACCAAGAACATCGAAATCAAAGTTTGTATGTGAGAGCTATGTCGGAAATTCGAACAGGTAGTGGCTATTCGATCTGGACCTGATTAGACTTGACCCTATATGAGGGGAGCCAATTGGACTTGGCTAATCGGATAAGACCAAGTTTTTGCCAGAGCTCTTCCCCTTCGCTAGAGCTCTGATATCGTAGAGAAATTACGGTCACCGAAATAGAGCTCTATTCACAAGTAATTAATTGCATTTAGAAATTAACATTGAATTATTATCATTAATGCATGCATAAAATAATTCCCATATTTTATCATTTCATCATCTCATTAATAAGAAGCCACAAATTGTATGCATATAATAACATGTATATTAGCCCAACTTTATTCATTTTTTCATTATTTTATACTAATTCCAAATTAAATAAAATCAACTCAACTTTTTAAATATTACTAACATTAATAATAAAAAATATCAAAAAAATATTAACTTGTATATTTGTTCAATAAAACCAAACCCCTGTTTTGAGATAAAAAGTTGTAAAGTTAAATATATCTCACGTACTGTCTCCTATGAACCCTTACTCGCTTCTGCAATAATGTACATTCAAATATCTATAAAACAAGATCAAATTCAAAAGAATCGAAGTTCATATGTGAAACTTAGATATTGGGTCCACATTGTATATTATAAATATTTACTGACTTTGACTCAGTTATTTTATGTACATAATTATCACTTCTTATTTTGTTTCTTTTTCATTTATTTTCTTTGATTTGTTTTTTAATAATGTGAGCAAAAATCCAAATCTAAAATGAAATATAAATCAAATAAAATGAATCATTCTGATTCTATATATATGGTTTGTACATAAGTCACTTTGGTTTTATTTCTTTATTTTCTCAATTATTAAAATTAACAAAAAATAGAGTAATGTGTAAATAATTTTTATTCTATATTATTGGATTTATTTTGTATTTTTCTTATTAAAAAATCATAAAAAATTATAAAATATAAAAATACAATATTTATATATATAATACACTAAAAATCACTTTGTATAGATGATGTTTTTGATTTTGGTCCCTTAATGAAAGTTGTAGATCTCATCGAGGTGAACACTTTTATAAAGAACGCCTTTTTTTGATGACATTTAATGAATTTTTTATTTTTCTTTGTTTTAAATTTTTGAATTTTGTGGAGGTGACATGTTGCATCTCCTGGAGCCACCACAAGCCCCTCCACTTAAGTTTTTCAGCCGCCCCCTTTTTGGGCAGTTGGATGAAGCACTGCTTCATCCAATGGACACGATCTTTCTCTACTATTTTTACTTTTATTTTTTGTTATTTCTTTCATTTATTATGCTTTATCCACATGTGAAGTCCCTAGTCGTTCGATCTTGGTTGATCGAGTAGCGCAGGACCACGTCTCCTTCCCTGATTCCTTTGCTCCGCCTCTTGACCATGACGAACCCTCATTGTGATGCTCCTATGCATGCCTCGTCCTACTGATCGAGCCCCTACATTACTCGTCATTCCATGTCCTCCTCGACCTAATCACAACCTTCCATGTCGCCCACCTCCCCTTCTTCTTCGCAAAGCCCTAACAACCCATCTTCATCGGACTTCGAACCTATCCACCGACAAAAAGAGAATGCCCACCAGCCTTCAAGGTCTTCCTTACAATAGAAAGAGGAATCCATCATCAAGGTGACGACAGACCCGTAGCTCTGATGAGATCCTAGAGGGTATCACCTCCTATTGCAGACCCCTCATCGTAGTTGTTAATCTCGTCGCACGTCGGTGACTCAAGCAATGATTCAAGAGATCCAACATTCTCTCAAACCTAGGCATCCATTCCGCATTTAGATCAATAAACTCCTTATCCTCCTCCTCCTACTCTTTTTCTTCTTTTATTTCTCTGTTATTGTTCTCTTGCAATTCTTTGCTCTTCGATTCTTGTAACCCAAATCCCCAATCTTGATCACTTCAACTTGACAACCTTCTTTTTTCTCTTCATCACAACTTCAACACATGTAATTCTCTATGATCCCCCCCCCCCCCCCCCCCCGTCCATCCAAATCCATACATTGAACATCTCCATTGATCGGATCCCTTCGCCCTTGATATCCTTCCAGACCCTCCCCTTGTCTCGACTTCGCAAAGTTCGAAGACACTAGCTCTGATCCTCCATCAATGGTGTAGCTCCCGATCTTCGTCCTCTTCAATCCATCACTATTCTTGCAAGGCATATCTGCTCTCATCCACCAAGCCCCATCGACTTGCAACCACTTGATACACCTCAGCGGTTGGGGAAGAATCTCCCCTCATTGTTGACCTCCTTGAAGCATAGTGAAATTTTTGTGAATTTTAGCTTAAATTTCAGTTTTGACCGGTCCTGGGTATTGAAACTACCATAGATGTTGATTTCCTGGATTTTGACCAAGGTGGGTCAAAATATTGGTGATATTTTGACATATCGACCCATATCAGTCGAAATTCATGGTTTTCAGTTCAAAATTTCTCGGATTTCGACCGATATCAATGAAATTTCACTGATACCTATGTAAATCAGACATATTATCTATGTGAGCTTGATTTAACTACTTATTTACAAATTCTATATTAAAACACACAATGATTTGTATTTTATTTGGATCAGTAGAGGAGGTCCCCATCTGGTAGGGTATGGTGTGAAGGGGGGTGCATACAATGATTCTTCAACTTGGGGAGCTTCACCCACTTTGGGGTTAGCAGTGGAGATGAAACAACTCTATAGCTTCTAAATATCTGATACATCTTGTTTGTTTCATTCTGTTTGTCATTTATCTTCGTAAATAGATCATCTTTCTTGTAAGTCTTTAATCAATTATGCAATTCACTAGAACTTTGTCTAGGATAGTTAGTTCTATGAACAAAACATTGTCTCATTAATCATTATCTATTTTTTAGAATCAAACTCTCATCTATGAACAAAAGACATCTTCTAAGTGTTGTTAGATTAATTATTTTGATTTCCAATCAGTCAGCTCAATGATATGATCGATATGTGGGATATAAGGCATATGGATGAGAGATATGTGTGATATAAGTATGCATTTGTAAGGATTTTTAATTGGATTTTAATTATACTTAATTTATATGGATTTTTAATTGTTTTATAATAATTATGTTTTATTTTTTTAATTTTATTTTTCAAAATTGTATTTTTTTATATCTAAAATTAAATATATAATCATATATAATAATATTGATATTATAACTACTACAAGTAGTGTATCGAATATAAAGTCGACATAGTTATTTATATTTTTATTAAAATTGAAGTATATTCAAATTTTAGAAAATAAAATGTTTTTTGGTTTTCATATTTTGCTCAACTTTTTTGTAATTTTTATAGAATTTTTATTAATTTTAGGTATTTTAAAGTTATAAAATATACAAAACAATGTACATATTAAATATCCAAGATTATTCTAGGTTCAGTAAATACAATAAGATTCAAAATTAACTAAAACTATTTTTAGTGTATAGTATATATACTATAGAAAACTCAGATATAGAAAGATAATTTTTTTAGTTTTCAAGATTATTTTGCTAATTTTTATAAGGTTTTTAGGGTTTTGTGATTTTTAAGTTTTATATTTGTATTTTTAGTGACTTCTGGACATGTGGTGGGATATAATATAATATAGCTATCATATTTTTTTTGAATTTTTGGAGGGTTTTTATATTTAGACAGAAAGCAGATGCGTGTTTTTGAACTTTTAATAAATAGGAAAATAAATTAAATTCCAAAATAGAAATTAGGCGTGGATAAGCATGGTGTCAAGCACATAAACTAAATTTCCTATGATTTTTATAGTAATAAAAATAATTAATATGCACAAAATAAAAGAAAATAAAATGTTACAGAAACAGGGAATTAATTGTTGTTTCAAAAACTAAAGATGCATCTAATAACACAACAATAATAAAGCCTTTTCCCACAATTAAGTAGGGTTGGCTACATGGATTGTTTGTCTCCATTCAGATCTATATTGGGTCAATCTCGCGCTTATATCCAAAAAACTAAGATCCCTTCGTATAGTCTCTTTCCAACACTTATTGGATAGTAGTTTCCCTCTCTTAGCTGGCTCAACATCCCAACACTCGCATCCTAACCGATGCAACAGCTGATCTTCTTTGCAAATGACCAAACCATATTAAGCAGTTTTCTCGCATCTTATCCTTGATAGGAGCTACACTAACTTCTTTCTGATTGCATTATTCTAAATCCAATCTTTACATGTGTGTCCGCACATCCTCCTTAGCATTTTCATTTCCGCTACAGCCATTCTCTGCACATGTCTATGGTTTACATGCCAATATTCATATCCATTGAGCATAGCAGGTTTCATGGCTGCTTTGTAAAACTTTCCTTTAATTTTTAAAGGAATGTTCTTATCATAGAGAACAGCAGAGGCTCCTCTCCACTTTAGCCAGCCTACATTTATTCTATTAGTAACATCTCCATCAATTTCCCCATCATGTTGAAATAGATCTAAGATATCTAAAAGAAACTCTCTTTTGAATGTTATAATCACCAATCTTCACCACGATTCCTTCACAATTGCTTTCATCAAAGGTTCACTCCATATATTTCATCTTATCCCTACTTATATGAAATCCTTTAGTCTCCAAAGAATGTCTCCAAACCTCAAGCTTCTCATTTACTCCATCTCTAGTCTCATTAATCAACACAATATCATCAGCAAATAGCATACACCAAGGTAACTCATCATGAATGTAACTTGTCAACTTGTCCATAATCAAAGTAAAAAGAAAGGGACTCAAAACTGAACCTTGATGTAAACCAATGTTGATGTCAAAATAGTCAGTCTTCCCAGATGGGGTCCTTACACAAGATAAAGCCCTATCATAGATATCCTTTATGAGGTTAATGTATAGGGCATGTACTTGTCTCTTCTCCAAAACTCTCCACAATATCTCTTGTGGAACAAAAACATAAGCCTTCTCCAAATCAATAAAGATCATATGGAGGTTCTTACTTTTATCTCTATAAATCTCCATTGTTCTTCTTGGCAAATGGATGGCTTCAATAGTTGAACGACCTGGCATAATTCCAAATTGGCCTTGTTTTACTTTGGAAACTTGCCTCAACCTTCTTTCGAACACACGTTCCAAAATTTTCATAGTGCAACTCATCAGCTTTATACCTCTGTAATTTGAACAATTTTGAAAGTCTCCTTTATTCTTATAAAGAGGCACCATGATACTCCTCCAATTTTCAGGCTTTTTCTTGCTTTGCCAAATAACATAGAATATATTCGTAAGCCAAGTCAAATTGCGTCCACCTAGACCTCTCCATACTTCTACAGGGATGTCATTTGGTCCTACACCTTTCCCATGTCTCATAACCTTCAAAGCCTCCTCTACTTCCTTTCTTTGTATTCGTCTATAGCTTGCACGATTCAAGTAACTTTCACTACTAGGAAGATGCATCTAATAACAAGTCCAACAAATACAATTGCATAGATGCAATATTTACACAACCTCACGTGTCGCTACATGTGAGGCAGAAGGACCTTATGTCAATATTACAAAAGTGTGAGGTCGTATTAGCGAAATATCCTAAAAATATTACACTAGTTTGCAATGAGGCAGGGTAAACTATGCAATTACCCATGGGCGTGCATGAGAGGAGTGTGAGGTGTTGATGTGTGGTTGAGGTTGCACCACATGTCCCACTTAAAAGTCCAACAGCCACGATTAGAGGATACCCCTTCAATGATTTGTGGCTCATATCAGCCCTTCAGAAGAATTGACAACTATGCTCGCACCCCTTCCAGTTTAATCAGATTTTGGCTATTTCTCCTGGATGCATGTTTTTGATCTGATGGTGGAAACCACCCCTAGAAATACTAAAGAAGAACTCACCCAGGTCGAACCTGACTCTATGTATCTCCTTCGTCCGGCAACCCTAAGAGCTCAGAAATCAGGCAAAACACTCCTAGGACCTTTCCACATTCGATGATGTGCTCAAAAAGGTCTAGGCCTTAATGGTGAAGTCCTGGAGGTTAGGGAAGAAGGTGATGCTCTTAGAGCCACTTTTTGGAGTCGAAACATCCCCCGATGGGGTCTTCTTGCATTCAAAGTTGTAGAGCTAGAATGGGGGCTCAAGGGCAATGGTCATCGACCTTTTTATTAGTGTAATAGGGTTTGGGTGAGTGGAATGATATCCTTTGGTGATGCGGTGGAGGATGAGGCCTAATGAACTTCGATCTATGTAAAATCTAGGGGGAGGGGATATGGAGATGGATAACTCAATGGGGAAGGAGATTGAATAGTGGATAGAGGGTCAAAGCCTAATGTTTCAGCATACTATATTTTCTTCGATTTTAGGTAAATCAAAGGGAAATTGACTAAAATAAAAGACAAGGCTATGCTAGGAATGAAAATATGAAGCTAAAAAAATAGATAGAATGGCCTTACCTTATCGAGGGAGCTAGGAGACAGAACCACACGGTGGAGACCTCCGATGATGGCTGAATTATCTCAGGAACACATCCTCGTCATTGTGGATCAATGGGGATCACCTTCTGTCACAAGGATAGAATCCATGATTCAATCCAAGGGGCTAAGGGATAATCAAGAGTATTAAATTTGAATGAAGGAGGGTCTCATTTTGTAGCAGAACGAGGATGTCCAAAAAATCATGGATTGTGATTCAACGATGAAGCTTTAACAATTCTAGGATTAAGGTGTGATGGGGAGGTGTATTGCGAAGATTTTTCATTAAGTAATCAAACTCCATCGAGCATCAGATCATACTCAAAAATTTGAGAAAAGACAGCTCCATTTTCTGACAAGTCAGGGGGTAGGTGTGAGAATAGTTGACTGAGGTCAACAAACAGAGAGACCTTATTGGTCCATGTGGACCGCTACAAGACAAAACAAAAATAAAAACAAAATATAAATATAAAAAATAGCTATTTTATTAATAAAAACTTAGAACATAAAAATGTTTATTATTTTCTAAACTATTTTATTATGATTTTATTTATTTTTATAACCTAATTTATTAGGGGTTAATTTTTACATGTATATTTATATGTATATATACCTATAGTTTATATATTTATATTTTATTTTGTATTTTTAATATGTGTTTTTGAATTTACATATTTTATATATTTATAATATTATTAAATACATATTTACATATTTTTATTTTATTTTTATGATTTTATGTACATGTGTAAATAATTACATGTATGTATATTATAGGTATAGTGTGCTTATAAATTTTAATGTAGTATTTATTTTAATGTCTTTGTCATGATTTTATTTTGTGTTTATATATTAAATATGCTTTAAATAATATATACAATTATTTAAAAATATAAGAGGAGTAAAAATACAAAGAATAATATATATGAATATTATATACAGATACATAGTACAATAGTACCCCAGAAAGCTGACTTTTTATATCTTAACTCCATTTTTAGTGAAACCACCTTCATTAGATAGATAATTTTGTTGGAATAAAATAGAGTTGAGTTTGGTTCAATTTGACTTTATATGGAGGAGATATTGATCTGCGAAGTTTGGTTTGTAGCTTTTTCATATGTGTGTTCAAGTTGCATTGTGCCTTCTTTTTATTGGCAAATATTTTATAATTTTCTGGATATGTACAAGTTTCATGTAGAATATTTTGTTATTTGAGGACTGCAAAATAAATATTAAAATGATGCAAAAATGACTATTTTCAGGGTAAATTAGGGTTTTATACAGTGCATTGGCCCTTATCTCCACTTACTTTATTCCTAGTCGACCCAGTCAATATTAACTCAATCTCGAGGTTTAGGATCATTTAGTATCTTTGATACATCATTTATTTTCCATTTCTCTTCTTTGTTCTATATTTTTTGATTTAAATACAAATAATTACATGCTCTTTACCACCTAATTACATGTGAATAATGCATGTTAATTTGTACAATTTAGTGATGTTTATAGGTGTTTTGATAGGGATTTAAAGATAAAATGGAAGAATAAAAGTAGTAGAATGGCTATTCATCACCCCTTATACTTACCTTTGCTACTCCCTAGCAAACACTTATTAGAAGAATGAGTGAATGCAAAAGAGAAAATAAAGAAAAGGAAAATAAAGAATGGTAAATGATTAAGTTTTAAACTTATCTTCACAAAATCAAAATTTGAAGCTCAGCTAAGACCTTTGGATTGTTAATTTATTCGAAACCTTATTGGAAATAAGATCTAAAACTTAAGAGCCCTTAAGTTCCACAAGTCTCTGTTCAAATCGCCCCAATAGCCAGGTCAGATAAGTCTATTCATACACAAACCCTAATGACTATGAGTCTTACTTGTACAGTGTATGTGAATGTAGCTCTTCTTATGAGAAATAGCAAGGAACAGTCTCCCTCAGCAAGATAACCCTAATTCCCTGATCTGTCAACTCTTTCCTCGAGGAGAGGGTATTTCATTCTAAGTTCAAGTACAACTGGCTCAAAGAAGAGGAGGTAGAGAGAAGAATGGGTTGTGATCAGTGTAGTCACATATCCTGCGGAGCATGACCACTGTAGCCGAGTCTCCAACTGCAGGCAACCTTGATGTCTTTGACTTTGAAGCATAATGCCTTTCTTATTTGATACATACTCTGGCGGGATTGATTTTTCTTTGATTTTATCCGACTATTCTTTTGGAGTTTTTGATTTTGCATATTTTTTACTATAAACAACATCATTTACATAAGGAATTTTTCATTTTAAGCTAGTAGATTATCCCTCGTTTGAAGCTTTATTGCAACCCATAGCATCATGTCTTCAGATGCCCATGCCACTAAATCTAGTTCGGGGCACTAGCCACCTATCGGGGCGACGTATGTTTCCACACGTGTGCTTCTCAAGCCAAAGAATCCTACCCTCACCACCTCATCAGAGTTGAGCTAATAACATAGTGTTTCTCTAAGTTGGGTCACTATCAGCAAGGGTCATGTGTGTGCTTCAAAATAATCTACTTAGGCTAATCAAGATGAAATTTGAACATAGTCTAATGGACTCATAAAATTAAGTCTAATTGACATGAAAAGTCTTAATTCTAGTTCCTATAAGGTTCATGTGAAATTAAGTGGATTGAGGTGTAGACCAAGCTCCAACCTTCAAATTTTATTTAGACTTGTTCAATGCAAAAAAAATTTGTGAAATAATTGTCTAGTTTCTGAATTTTTTATGGGATTTTCTAAAAACTATTGCAAATTTTTATGGAGTTTTAAATACATTTTTTCAAATTTTTAGGGATTTTTGAAAAAGTTAGCAAGTTAAATGTATTCACAAATATAGGTTTTTGTAAAAGATTTTGTACATATTGATAAAAAAATTTTATGAGTTATATACAATTTTTTGTATAAGTCTATAAAGAATTTTATACAGGTTTGTACATTTTTATACAACATTTTTTATTTGTAGAATTATTGTAAGGATATTATCTACATGGTTTTTTAAATAATTTGAGAACATTTTTTGCAAACATTTTTCAAATATTTTGAAATTTTATTTTGTAAATAATTTTATAGTGAATTTTTCCAAAAAAATATTTTTATAAATAAAATTTTCAAACTTTTTACAAATATTTTATAAAGATATTATTTTTTCAAATAGTTTGAAAATATTTTACAAAGATTTTTCGAAGCCCTTCAAAAGATTTTGAAAACATTTTACAACCATTTTTTACAAATCATGTGCAAAATAGTTTCAAACCAATTCTTATAAATATTTTTGAAAAGGTCTCATACTTATTTACAAGAGTTATTCTTTTTATTGATTTATTGTATACCCTTACCCAATGTAGTATATTAGCCATATTTATTAAAAATACGAAAGTATGAGTTATTTCTAACGTATATATACAATATATATGACTCCCTATACTTATCTCGAACTATGTCCTCATAGTGATCAAAGAGCAAAAAAGGAAGATATAACTCATACTAAGTATAAATAAGTCTATACTATAATGAATCAAATGCATAATAAGAAGTATTGTCCCCCTATACTTAGGATCAACTAATCCTAAGCATAGCAGACTGTACACAAAGCAGGGATGATCGAGGATTAGAATTCACAAAATCAGTGGCTCAGCTTGTCTTCCCCCATACATATGATAAAATATCCCTAAGTATAGAACATATTATCAACAAGTTAGAAGACAAGCGAGAGAGTAATAAAAAATAACCCAAATGCACACATCCCCCCAATACTTAGGATCAAGTATATCCTCAATATAGCAACAATGAATGGGATGAATGAATAAAATGGAAGAATGAATGAAAAAGAAAGAAAAAAATTATTAAAGGCAAATAATTTTGTCCTGCTCAGTGTCTGACATTGTTGATACTACTGGGAGATCATCTTGAAAGGCCATACTGATTGAACTAACAATGGACAAGAATGGATCGTGTTCTATGTACGAATTCAACAACTTCCCATTGACAACTAATGGTTGTGCATCAAATGACAATTCTGATATAATGAAGCTACTGTTGTCACACATATTTCTTATTAAAAATGGTCATGCCCATTTGCTCTTCAGCTTTGATAAACTGCAAAATCACCTCCTTAATATAGTCATATTATCATAGCACAGGAGGTGATTTTGGATCTAAAGGAATTGACCACGAGTTTGAATATGTGGCAATAAATTTTACTTGGCAAGCATACCAAGGTTGTACGCAACACGAGCCTCCTCGTCAATTAGTCAGAAAGTAATGATTAAATGAGTGATTAAATTCATTGACCTAAGACTCCCAGTGCAGACAGAATGAAGAGACATCATAAAATAAGGCAAAACATAATTCATAAAATAATGCAAAAATAATCATGCAAGATAAGGGTACAACGTAAGAGAAGAATGCATTTTTTATTGATTTTTAAGAATTTTAAAAATGTTGCACTATGTAACACAATGTGATGCATGATAAAAGAACAATGAAATTATGCAAAATAAATGTGATATAACATGCAATGCATGGGGTGAATGCATAATATGCATTTTTTTATTTGGTCATAAGAAATTTAAAATGATGACGTCATGAAATACCATTCAATAAGATTATTAAAGCAAAAATACTCCTAAAATAATACATCACTGGGCATACATAAAGAAAATCAATTTCAGTGTCATTGGAAGCATAAAAATAATGTATAATTCAATTAATGGCATTTACACGGAGGGATATTGATACATTAAAGATCTAAAATTCAGTTAATTATATTATGCATCAAATCGTATCATGAAGAGCATAAAATTAGCAACAAAATGAAACTGAAATCATCTTATTTGGAGTTCATGTGCTCAAGGTATTGATAAAAGAGTCTAGGGGCAAAATTGTAATATAGGAAAGACGGCTGAGGCCCATTGCAAATTTCCTATGCTCAGCATGTAAGGCAAGCATACCTGGGAGGTACCAATATGCAATTTGGAGAAGTATGCGAGCCTCGTTACAAATTACCCAACCTGCATGTGCCTGGCACGCACACGGACCAGGCTCGGGTAGTGGGCTAGGATCGGCTACAGATGCCTCAGGTCGCTTGGCGGCCCGAGTTGCCTTGGAGGTGGCTCGGCTCCACCGAGCCTCAAAGTTTGGTGAGGTCGATGTGGATGCATCATGACCATTGGATGGATGCCGAGGAGGCGCCATCCAATGTTAATTGTACTTCCCGGACATCTTCTTACGTCGCTAGGTGGGCGGCGATGTTGGATCTCCAACGAGGGTCATCCCTCCTCCTCCTTGTTCCTCTATGAAGCATGAAGATCGATGAAGCTTCCTAAAGGTCATGCGAATGAGCTAGTCGATGTTGGCGAGGTGGTGTGGTGAAGGTCTGCTGGAGGAGGAGCTCTAGATTGAAGCTCCTCCGAGGCTTCTGATTATTTAAAAGATGACATGCAGGGGGTTAGATGGTGTATGGTCGAGGCAATGTAGGGTGGTGTAGTGGGCTATCGGTGGAGCAGGTGGATCTCGAAGTGAGATCTCAGGTGGAGGAGATGGCCTGGAGTTGAGGGGGTTGCGGAGGAAGGAGAGGGTGATCGGAGCGATTGGTGTGGATGAGTATTGTGAGGTGAAGGTCAAGATTCAGTGAGTCGATGGTGAAATTAAGTGTGTGTGGTGAGAAAAATAATAGAATTAAAAGAAAAACAATATGGAGGAGTGTAACTGACTAGAGGAGGAATTGCAGCATAGGGGAGGCCTGGGCTGAGGCTCCGATGGAGCCTTTGGTCATCACTTAACATGCAAGGTTGGGGCATGGAGCTCAACGGCAGTGGATCATTCTTAGATTGGTCAGTCGGCCAAGGGTCGACATCTGAAGGTGGACTTATCTTTGGAGCTCGATCCTACCTCCCCCTGTCAGGGGAGGAGGAGAGACCTAATGGAAACCCCCATGGAATGGTGGATGATGGCAGATGTGGGCTAAGGAAGCATACTTATGGGGGAGCTACAGCCATTACAAGATGGTGGAGGGGTGGATTGCAATGGATTCCTTGAGGGAATTAAGGCAAGGTTCGTGGGCATTGATGTCTGGGAATGTAACCGAGATGATGGGGCTACGTAGGGGAGAGGTTAGGTTGTGGAGAGGCAGCTTGGTGAGGGTGCTAAAATGAAAGGAAGAAGGTGGTCGGTGAGGGAGACGTGGAAGAGAGCGGAGCATTATGGGAGAGCCATTAGATCAAGTGATTCAATGATCCAGGAGGGTGTAAGGCGGTCACTAAGATTTGATCATAGGATCAGATCAAAGAGCGATGGGCGAGGCACAAAGGGATAGGTTAGATTATTTCAGGGGCTCTGATCCTATGGTGGGGAAGAGAGGCATTGAAGAGCGGTTAAGATGAGGCCATAATAGAGGGATCCAATGGCTGAGAAGCGGGCAAGGGTGTGCATCCAGATGGGTTCCTGGAGAAAGAACATATGGTGGAGATGTAGGTGGGTTTCGCAGGGGAAGCAGGCTACGTGGCAGCTCTAAAGAGCGTCGCATGGCCCAATGGTTTTAAAAAAAACAAGGACAATTTAAAAATAAATAAAAGGAAACAAAATTAGGAAAAAAAGTCAAAACATGAAAGTTGTAGATCTCGAGGAGATCTATAAGTTTCACGTTGAATGAAAATTTAAAAAAAATCAAATAAACAAAGCAAAATTTTTTAGAGTATTTTTAATGAATAAAAACACCACATTTTAAATCTTTTGCATTTTTTATTTTTAATTTAATTTAAAGCCTAAAATAAAAAAATACAATATTTAATCTAATTTTTGTTATTTTTAATAAGAATAAAATAAGAAAAACAAAGAAAATAAAAGGGTTAATTTTATGTAATAATTAGGGTTAATTACACCAAGAGAGTCAATTGCTAATTAAAGAGAATTATTGATGATATTATTGAGTTATTCAAGCTCGAAGGATAATAAAGGAATATAGTGATGATAAAGTAGATATTCATCAAGCTTGCATTAAAATAATTTTAACTTTGTGTCAAACAACTAAACCTTCTGATCGGATTCGAAAGTGTTTCTCCTGATATGTTTATCGTGCCATCTTTTGACTTTCTCTGTGTACATCAGGCTGTTGTCATACGCACAAAAATATGTTCAGATCAACTTTTTTGTTCTGGCATGCTTTCTTTGAATCCAAGTTACACACATTCGTTGCACACAAAAATTTATGAATGAGTTCCACTGGTAAATGGCATGGCTTGTCATATGCCAAACGATAAGGAGAATGCCCAAAGAAGACTTGTACGTCGTATGATAGTCCCATAGAACTGAGTCAAGCAACTGAGATCAATTCTTCTTATCTAAGGAACAAGTTCATGTAAAATTATCTTTATCTCCAGATTTGAAATTTCGACTAAGCCATTGGTCTGAGGGTGGTAAGGAGATGTGACATGTGTTCAATGTCGAACTCCTTCACAAGCTTCTTCACTTCTTTGTTGATAAAATGGTCTATTACTATTGAGAGGAACAAGTATATGTAAAGTTATCTTTATCTCCATATATAAAATTTCAGATAAGCCATTGGTTTGAGGGTGGTAAGGAGTTGTGATATGGTGTTCAATGTCGTACTCCTTCACAATCTTTTTCATTTCTTTGTTGATAAAATAGCTTCCCCCATCAGAAATAAGAATCGTCAAACACAATATGATATTGTCCTTGAAAAAGCGACACATTGTGCGACTATCAACAGATCGAGCATAGATAGCTTCCACCCAATGACTAATGTAATCTACAGTGAGCAAAATATACTCAAATCCATGACTGTGTGGGAATGTTCCCAAGAATTAAATGCGTCGTGCGTCAAAGACATCTTATATTTGAATGTACTTGAGAGGCATTGTATTCTTAGAATTGATGTTGTCGCCCATTTTTTGGAAGTCGGTACAACTTTTCACAAACACTCTTGCATCCTTATAGAAAGTCGACCACCAATGTTGTATTGAAGCACTTTTGTTGTCGTACGCTACCCAGAATGGTGTCATCCTGCTTCTAAGTTATGACAATGGTTGAGGATAGTGGCATACTCCTCTTGAGGAATGCACCTTCTATAGATCTAATATGGACCCTCATGAAATAGTTACGAATCGTCCCACAAGTAAAATGTATTCCAGACATGAACTTGTCAACTTTCAGCTTCAGCCAATCTTGTGGGTCTCTCTTGGAACAATATATCTTACAATATCTACGTACCAAGAAAATGAGGCAACAGATAGAATTACCTCTGCCGTGCCCCTCGTCTCCCTCTAGGATTCGGGTACTCGGCAAACCAATCCACGCACATACATTCCACATTCGAATATTTGACATTCACAAAAGTAGGAGAAAATTGCAACATGCATAGGAATTTAAAATTTTTGCTTGCATTAAATTCAACCAATTCACAACCACGTGTATTTCCATTCACCAATTCCATTGCATTGCATTGTCCATTTCCATACATTCCATTTCCATGTCCACCAAATATACATTACATGCCATGTCTCTCAAAAGTAGAAGATACAAGTACAGGAAACAGTAGAAGAAACTACCAATACTGTACCACAAAAAAGAAGGTGAAGTTGCACAAAAATAATGCCTTCAACTAGTCATTGCTACAAACCTGCGAATCCACACATAGGTATGTTATGAGTAAAGTTGCCCAATATGATTTTATCAAAAATATACAAAAACAAGCAAAATATAATTTAAATGTGTGCAAAAGAGAAAGAAACTGGGTAACTGGATCTCACAAAGAATTACATTCTAGTTGTTGTTATTATTATAAGATATGGATATGAGTAACCATGCTCTGTTGATAGTCTGTGGTCTTGGTTTATATGAGACCTCACAATAACTCTAAGGCAAAAATAATGCCTTAGGGTTGGGGTGCCTCCGTAGGCATGCGATGGGCTAAAATGCATCCTAACTAAGTTCTCAACACGTCCACTTAGCTTCACTTGCAAGGTTGTAACTTAGATTCTCAATTAGATTCCAACCCGTGAATCATCGTGAATAACCCAATCGTCCTTATGCACAGGAGGTTCATATTCCATTCCCAACTTCATTAACCACATTTCTCAGAACTCCCCTTTTAGCGCTCCCACTCGGAATACTGACCAATGTGGCCTACACTGTCCCGTACACAAGTGTTAAATCTAAGGGACAAGCAAAGCACTAGTAAACCAACCATGACTACTTGGCCCTCACTCGAGCACTGGGCTAAAGCACGCAAGTGCTGAGGCCAACATAGTCAGATTAGCACCTCAGTGTGCCAAGCAACATGTCCCCCAACCATCGCAGCTACAATAGCAGTTGAGATCGCGGTCATCTAGGCTTCTACCAGGGGCCTCAAGGGTGCATGCCCCTCCCTTGGCGGAAACTACTCCACTACCCAAATGCCATGATGTCATGATACCAATCTTCATGAATTTTCCACCATTTTAGGATAGTCATCATGATTGTAACTAGTAGCAATGATGTGAGATGCACAATTGGACGATATTGGTGCAGATCCATATCACACTGACGTAACCCAAAGAACCCAATGTATAGCATGATTTGAATTTCACACCAGTAATGAGGTTCTTCTTAAACATGATAATTGACAGGTAGATGTATAAAATTTGTAAGGTAGATTCTATACTAACTACGTGCCTGTTCACATATTTTACTGTCAGCATCTGAAAGGGATTAACAACCCAAAACTTTCAATTCTAGTACGTATATTTGTTAAGCAAGCTGATTGTGTGCACCATTATTACAGCACTCACTACCTACTGATGTCCATCATGCTATCCGAAATCCAAAGGCTTATCTTGATAACAAAAATAGGATCACATGTGTCCATATCCTTTGAACCATGATATATATCACTTTTATCTACAAGATAACAATAATAAACTAGACATGAATATAAAAGTCAGAATGGGCTTTATACAATCTACCATTCCTTAAGTTGACTATCTCGAGCAGAATCATGACTCTTGATTCAGTGGATACTCCGGACTTCTCGCAATCAATATAAATGTTACTTCGAGTATCGAGTAAGGAAGCTAAATTTGTTTTTTTTTGAACGAATTTGCAATGCAGGGCAATTAGATAGGCTGTCCTTGTTGTAGAAGGATCCCTACAAAATGGATTTTGCATCGAAGGTGTAGCTTATAGTAAATTAAGCAACACGTTTCTGGAGAGGTCCAAGGTTGAAACAATACACAGCTCCTCCTCAAGGTCAGGAAAGCATGACAAGGTGCAAATGTGCAGCAGACTTAGCGTTATAAGGGTGGGCAACTCGGTTTGTCATGGATTACTTCAGAGTTGGGATGTCAGATCTCCAGATATTTGTCCATATCCAGACTTGTGGTCACTATGGATTCATTCAGGAAGCAACTACAAGAGAATGCTGAACCAAAAAGAGAAGTAGAAAAGAATGAGTGGTCCACTTGAAAATCCGAGGATTCAGAGTTCCATACCAATAATAAAAACTGGAATGGGAATGCTTTTAGTTGGCATTTTCGATTAGGTATATTAAGAGTGTGACGGATGCTTAACAATCAAGATTCTAACTTTTACAACTTAAAATCGCCAAGAAGGGATCTAACAATCTTTACACAGGAAAAGGTTACTCTGAAATTAGTGTGGCTTAATCATAATCCAGCTCAAGGGATATTTGTTTTTAATCCAAGACATGAAGGCTGGAGCATATAGTGCATCCACAGACCACCGCATCTTCCATTTAAGCCATACAATAGAACCATCAAGACTCAAATGATAAGAGAAGAACACTCGGATGAATGAATCGTGTGGAAGGAAGGGGAGAACGTGCCTCAGATTTTTCCCATCACCTCCGTTTCTCCTCTCGTAGAGAGTTACATTATCAGGGCTTCGACGACGATGCAAAACCGCATAAGGGGATGACTTCGTCCTTCTCCACGCGGGGTAGGCTTCGGATCGTCGATCCGGCATGCTGCGGTGATGTTCCGGCGAGGAAGAGGGAGGAGGAAGAGGGTTGGTCCATGGATTTTGAGCGTTTTGGGCGAGGAAGGTTGATTTGGGGGTTTTTATTGTGAAGGGGTGTTTTGGTTCGGATCCGGGTTCGGGTCCGAATATGACCTGTACCCCTCTTAGCTAAAATAGTCGTAACTCAGGCTCCCGAACTCGGATTTTCACGTTCTTGGACTCGTTGAAAAGATCTCGACGAGCACTACGCAATGGATTCCTTATCGATTTTTTGGTCACTGTACAAGTACAAGATTTTGCCATAAATCCAGAACTTGGTCAAGATTTGCATTTTAGTCCATGATCGGTATTCGGGGTTTTCACATCACAAAAGTCTCAAAGGAAGTCTCGTCCCCGAGACTTAGAATGAGTCTAGTCGATTTCAACACCCGAACCCATTGTATCCAAGTAACCAAGATTAATGAGCCCATTAAAATCCTCAAAGAGAGAGAAACCCATAAAAAATCTCAAAGGGAACTTGACTATAGTTTCAATTCCATACCTGTGAATAGATGAGTACATTTCTCCCTCATGTCCACTTCAGGTTCCCATGTCGCTTCCTAGACTTCTTGACATCTCCATAGGACCTTGACCAAAGGGATCTCCTTCCGCCTTAGCCTCTTGACCGTGTGGTCCAAAATCTGCACCGGCTCTTCTGGGAAGGAGAGGTTTGGCTCCACAACCATTTCCTCGTATATGATCATGTGTTCGGGAGTTCGGATGTACTTCTGCAGATTCGACATGTGGAACATGTCGTGGATACCCTCGAGGTGTAGGTGAAGGGCCACCCTATAGGCCACTTTCCCAACACGGGCCAAAATCTAGAATGGACCCACAAAACGTAGTGCTAGCTTGCCCTTTGCACCAAAACGTTGTACGTCCCTCATTGGGGACATGCGTAAGAATGCGAAGTCTACGACCTGTGATCATGAGAAATGCTTAGTCACATAGGATTAGCTAAGAATTATACCACTTAGGGCACGAATGTAGGATAAGATACCTGAAACTCAAGGTCTCTACGCCGTTGGTCGGTGTAACTCTTTTGACGGCTCTGTACGGTCAGCAATTTCCTCCTAGCAGAGTCTCCACTACCCTGGAGGTATCCTCAATGATCTGCAGGGTGGACATGTTGTTGCACACACTTGCTGCCAATACGAAGGAGTGGTGCACCGCCTCCCGTACAATGCATCGAATTGTGCCATGCCTATACTAGCATGGTAGCTATTGATGTATGTAAACTCAACTAGTGGAACGTGATCCTTCCAAGATCCCTTCCACTCAACTGTGCAGGCTCGTAGTAGATCCTCCAAGGTTTGAATGGTCCTCTCGGACTGTCCATCTGTTTATGGATGGTAGGATGAACTCATATGTAACTATGTCCTCAAGGCTCTCACGAATTCTCCCCAGTAATGTGATGTGAAATAAGAATCTCTGTCTGAGACTACTTCCTTGGGTATCCCATGCAACCGAATGATGTGTTGAATGTATAACTTGACTAGGTGTATTTGTGTATATGTCATGTTGATCAGGATTAAATGGGTTGACTTGGTCAATCGGTCAATGATAACCCATATCACATTATACCCTCCAGGGGTGCGCGGTAATGATGTGACAAATCCATGAAGATGCTCTCTCATTTCTACACCAAGATGGGAAGAGACTGCAACAAACTAGGAGGCCTTTGGAGCTCTGCCTTCACCATCTAGCAAGTAAGACATCTGCTAACATGTTCGGCTACGTCCTTCTTCATGCCTTCCCACCAAAAGTGTTGGTGGAGGTCCCTGTACATCTTGGTGCCACCTGGATGTATGGAAAGTCTTGAGCTATGCACCTCATCCAGGATCTCTCTCCTCAGATCCTTGTCATCCAGGACACACACACGGTCCCCCTTCCATACGATGGATTAACGGACTTGAAATCCATCGAATTCATCCTTCAAGCATCTGTGGTATAAGTCTTGGATCCTTTGATATGTATGTTGCCCTTAAATGATCCTATCCCACAAGCTGCTATACTTTGCTGGCA
The DNA here is from genome assembly GCA_037367405.1 of Ottelia alismoides. Classification (NCBI taxonomy): domain Eukaryota; kingdom Viridiplantae; phylum Streptophyta; class Magnoliopsida; order Alismatales; family Hydrocharitaceae; genus Ottelia; species Ottelia alismoides. The sequence continues at coordinate 550,521 of JAZKJV010010219.1, read as the reverse complement.
TTGTCACTTCATCAGATGTGCCCTCAACTGGATGCCACTCACTGAGTGTACGGAACACATCCCAAGTCTGCAACCAGGATGTCGAACCGTCAGTGTATGGTCATCTACTCAAGGTGTCTGCTACCCCATTCCCCTTACCAAGATGGTAGGAGATGGTACAATCATAATCTTTTAGCAGTTCCATCCACCACCTTTGTCTCATATTCAGCTCCTTCTGATCAAAAAGGTATTTGAGGCTCTTGTAATCTGTGAATATCTCAAATATCACCATATACAAATAGTGATGCCATATCTTTAATACAAAGACTACGGCCGTCAACTCCAAGTCATGAGTGGGGTAGTTGTGTTCATGGTTCTTCACTTGTCGTGACGTGTACGCCACAACCAGCCCACGTTGCATCAACACTTCCCCCAAGCCCTCCTTGTAAGCATATGTGTACACGATGAAGTCCAAGGTACCAGAAGGAAGAGTGAGGATGGATGCAGAACTCCATCGCTCCTTGAGTGTTTGGAAGCTCAACTCGCATTTGTCCCTCCAAACAAATAAGACATCCTTCTGCGTCAACTGGGTGAGTGGTAGAATCAACTGAGAGAACCCTATGACAAACCTTTTGTAGTACCTAGCAAGGCCAAGGAAGCTGTAAATCTCTGTAACCGTCTTGGGATGCTCCCAAGACACCACTGCCTCTATATTAGCGGGGTCAATTGACACCCCCACTTCCGAAACCACGTGGCCAAGAAAAGCCACCTCATAAAGCCAAAACTCACACTTGTTGTATTTAGCATACAACTGATGCTCTCAGAGCGTCTCTAGTACGGTGCGAAGATACAACTCACGCTTGTATTCATTTGAGAGTAGACTAGAACATCATCAATGAATACGATCACGAACATGTCCAAATCCGGATGGAAGACAAAGTTCATCAAATCTATGAATATGGTAGGCGCATTCGTGAGTCCAAATGGCATCACCAAGAACTCATAGTGGCCATATCTAGTGCGGAATGCATACTTCATCACATTAGTCTCTTTGATCCTTAATTGATGGTATCCTGACCGTAGGTCAATCTTAGAGAATACTGCTGCTCCCTGCAACTGGTCAAATAGATCATCTATCCTGGGAAGTGGGTAACGGTGCTTGACCATTCTCTTGTTCAACTGCTTATAGTCTATGCACAGTCTTAGGGATCCATCCTTCTTCACGAAGAGGACTGGTGCTCCCCATGGTGATGTACTAGGGTGGATGAATCCCTTCTCCAACAGCCCCTGCAACTGTATCTTGAGCTCCTTGAGCTTAGATGGTTCCAACCTATATGGAGGGATAGAGATCGGTTGTGTATCTGGTAATAGTGTGATCTCAAACTCTATCTCTCGTACTGATGTAATCCAGGCAGATCGTCTGGAAATACAACAGGGAACTCACACACAACTCTACCATCTTCTGTCATCTAGTCCTGTGTCGTTGAGTCTACTACATAGGATAGGTAACTTACACAACCCTAATTGAGAATTTGGCGTGCCCTCAAGGTGGAGATGCACTCGATCGCGCCATCCGATGTGTTTCTTGACTTAAGAGAGGCATATGGACATGGATGTAAACATGTTATTCTCTTATGGACTTGTGTTGGGTCAGAAGACTTTCACACTATCGAGTATTCGAATGCTAATAAGGAATGACATGCGTAGAATGGAATGGAGTACCACTGTTCTGATACCAAGTTGATGCATCCCTCGTCCCCCTCTAGGATCCGGGTACTCGACAAACCAATCCACGCACATACATTCCACATTTGAATATTTGACATTCACAAAAGTAGGAGAAAATTGCAACATGCATAGGAATTTAAAATTCTTGCTTGCATTGAATTCAACTTGTTCACAACCACGTTTATTTCCATTCACCAATTCCATTTCATTTCATTGTCCATTTCCATGTCCACCAAATATACATTACATGCCATGTCTCTCAAAAGTAGAAGCTACAAGTACAGGAAACAGTAGAAGAAACTACCAATACTGTACCACAAAAAAAGAAGGTGAAGCTGCACAAAAATAATGCCTCCAACTAGTCACTGCTACAAACCAGGGGATCCACACATAGGTACGTTATGAGCAAAGTTGTCCAATATGATTTAAACAAAATTATACAAAAACAAGCAAGATATAATTTAAATGTGTGCAAAAGAGAAAGAAACTGGGTGACTGGATCTCACAAAGAATTACATTCTAGTTGTTATAATTATTAGATATGCATATGAGTAACTAAGCTTTGTGGATAGTCTGTGGTCTTGGTCTATATGAGACCTCACACTATGACTCTAAGGCAAAAATAACGCCTTAGGGTTGGGGTGCCTCCGTAGGCACGTGGTGGGGTACAATGCATCCTAACTAAGTTCCCAACACGTCCACTTAGCTTCACTTGCAAGGTTGTAACTTAGATTCTCAATTAGATTCCAACCCGTGAATCATCGCTAATAACTCGATCCTCCTTATGCACATGAGGTTCATATTCCATTCCCAACTTCATTAACCACATTTCCCGGAACTTCTCTCTTACCGCTCCCACTCGGAATACCGACCAATGTGGCCTACACTGGCCCGTACACGAGTGTTAACTCTAAGTGACGAGCAAAGAACTAGTAAACCAACCATGATTACTTGGCCCGCACTCGAGCACCGGGCTAAAGCACGCAAGTTTTGAGGCCAACACCGTCAGATTAGCACCTCAGTGTGCCAAGCAACAAGTCTTCCAACCATCCCAGCTGCAATAGCAATTGGGATCGTGGTCATCTAGGCTTCTACCTGGGGCCTCAAGGGTGCATGCCCCTCCCTTGGCGGCAACTACTCCACTACCCATTCGCCATGATGTCATGATACTAATCTTCATGATCTTTCCACCATTTTAGGATAGTAATCATGATTGTAGCTAGTAGCAATGATGAGAGATGCACAATTGGACGATATTGGTGTAGATCCATATCACACTGACATAACCCAAAGAACCCAATGTCTATCATGATTTGAACTTCATACCACTAATGAGGTTCTTCTTAAACATGATAATTGGCATGTAGATGTATAAAATTTGTAAGGTAGATTCTACACTCACTACGTGCATGTTCACATATTTTACTGTCAGCATATGGAAGGGATTAACAAACAAAACTTTCCATTCTAATACATATATTTGTTAAGCAAGCTAATTGTGTGCACCAATATTACATCACTCACTACCTACTGATGTCCATCATGCTATCCAAAATCCAAAAGGCTTATATTGATAACTAAAATAGGATCACATCCAAAAGGCTTATCTTGATAACTAAAATAGGATCACATGTGACCATATCCTTTGAACCATGATATATATCACTTAAATCTACAAGGTAACAATTATAAACTAGACATGAATATAAAAGTCAGAATGGGCTTTATACAATCTGCCATTCCTTAAGTTGACTATCTCGAGCAGAATCATGACTCTTGATTCAGTGGATACTCCAGACTTCTCGCAGTCAATATAAATGTTACTTCGAGTGTCGAGTAAGGAAGCTAAATTTGTTTTTTTTTTTGGAACGGCTTTGCAATGCAGGGCAACTGGATAGGTTGTCCTTGTTGTAGAAGGATCCCTACAAAATGGATTTTGCATCGGAGGTGTAGCTTATAGTAAATTAAGCAACAAGTTTCTAGAGAGGTCCAAGGTCGAAACAGTACACAGCTCCTCCTCAAGGTCAGGAAAGCACGACAAGGTGCAAATGTGCAGCAGACTTAGCATTTTAAGGGCGGGCAACTCGGTTTGTCATGGATTACTTGAGAGCTGGGATGTCAGATCTCCACATACTTGTCCATATCCGGACTTGTGGTCGCTATGGTTTCATACAGGAAGCAACTACAAGAAAATGCTAAACCAGAAAGAGAAGTAGAAAAGAATGAGTAGTCCACTTGAAAATCCGAGGATTCAGTTTCGAACTTTCTATTTTTTTGGAATGGAATATTTATGGAATCCCCATGAATAGGATCAAACCTTATTCCATGATATTTCCATAAGATTCCTCTTTCTTAAGCAAGCCCCCGAGAGGGCTTGGTTGATCCATGATTTATGTTTCATCTTTCTTTTCCTTTTTGTTTGTTTCGAGAATGATATCGATCAATTCGGATTCTTTTCCGATCGAGATGTACGGATCCATGGATCTATGTGTCTATATGGATCCTGTTCATGGATTAACAAAAATGTGCAAAAGCTCTATTTGCCTCCGCCATTTTATGAGTCTCTTCCTTTTTGTGTATAGCATCGCCACTCCCTTTGGCAGCATCTACTAATTCAGAACTTAATTTGAAAGCCATATTTCGACCCGGACGTTTTCGGGATGCTCCTAATAACCAACAAATTGGTAGATGTTATTCGAACCGTTCCCTTTTTATCCATATCAGCATTTCTTATCGAGGTTATTATATCGGCAATAGTGTCTCTACCCATGATGAACTAGAATTATTGTTGTCCTCTAATTTTGATATAATCAACATGTTTTTTAGGAATTATTAAAAATATATACTTGAGATATAATCTACTAATTGATCTATTTCATATTGATCTATTTTCGATACACTACTATATCATAATTTTATCTAATTTATAATACCTCAGGGGCTAATGAGACTATTTTTGTGAAATTCAACTGTCTCAATTCTCGAGCTATCGCACCAAAAACCCGAGTCCCTTTTGTTTCCTTCTTGATCGATGACAACTGCTGCATTGTCATCATATCGTATTATCATACCGTTGTCACGTTTAAGTTCTTTACGTGTACGTACAATTACAGCTCTAATTACTTCTGATCTTTCTAGAGGCATATTAGGCATTGCTTCCTTGATTACAGCAACAATAACATCACCAATATGAGCATATTGACGATTACTAGCCCCTAAGATTCGAATACACATCAATTCTCTAGCCCCGATGTTATCCGCTACATTCAAAAGGGCCTGAGGTTGAATCATATCATTACTTTTTTTTGATCTGTTCTTTCAATGCAAAGAGTAAAGGAAAAAAAGAAATATTATGTGTCCAGAAATAAAAAAATCCCCTTTTTTCATCCCTAACATTCCTTTGGTTCTACATCCTTACTTATCGCACAATAACAAATTGAGTTCGTATAGGCATTTTACACGCAGCTATTGACATAGCTGCTTTAGCTACGGTTTCTGATACTCCAACTATTTCATAAAATATTCGACCGGGTTTAACAATGGCTGCCCAATATTCGGGGGACCCCTTCTCGGAACCCATACGTGTTTCTGCTGGTCTTAGTGTAATGGGTTTGTCGGGAAATATGCCTACCCATATTTTTCCGCCGCGGCGTGCATATCGTGTCATTGCTCTTCGCCCAGCTTCTATTTGTCTAGTTGTGATCCAAGCAGGTTCAAGTGCCTGAAGAGCATATCTTCCAAAAGAAATATGATTGCCTCGATAAGATATTCCTTTCATTCTTCCTCTATGCTGTTTACGGAATCTGGTTCTTTTGGGGTTATAGCTGATGGTTATTTCTCAATTCCATCTCTACTGCAGAGTTGGACATGAGAGTTTCTTCTCATCCAGCTCCTCGCGAATAAAATAATGTAATAATATTACAATTATATATATATATTTATTTATTTATTTATTTATTTATTTATATTTTATTTTAAATATATTTTTCAATATATTTTGAATTTTAATAAATAAAAATAATCAAATAATGAAAAAAATGTTAAAATCATGGGATTTATAAGAAGAAGTTATATTTATATTGTATATATATAATAACTAGTTAGACTATAGTTAGATGTCTATTTATAAATTTTTATTGTAATTAATTCTTCTTTATTTTCATTTTTTCTTTATTTATTATTGAATCATGCAAAATTTTGTAATCTAGTAAATAAATAAGAGTTTCGCGGGCGAATATTGACTCTTTTCTGCTTCATTCGTAGAGGTCAACTCATACTATGACCACTCAGAATAAATTGGTTCCTGGTTCATTTACACACCAATAATAATAACTGGAATGGGTACGCTTTTAGTTGGTATTTTTGGTCAGGTATATTAAGAGTGTGACGGATGCTTAACAATCAAGATCCTAACAATCACCAAGAAGGGATCTGACAATCTTTACACAGGAAAAGTTACTCTGAATTTAGTGTGGCTCGATCAAAATCCAGCTCAAGGGATATTTGTTTTTAATCCAAGACATGAAGGCTGGGGCATACAGTGCATCCATAGACCACCCCATCTTCCATCTAGGCCTCACAATAGAACCATCAAGGCTCAAATGGTAAGATATGAACACTAAGATGAATGAATCGTGTGGAAATCGCAGCAAGGAGGAAGGGGAGATCGTACCTCAGATTTTTCCCATCACCTCAGTTTCTCCTCTCGTGGAGAATGACATGATCAAGGCTTCGACGATGATGCAAAACCGCAGAAGGGGATGACTTCATCCTTCTACACGTGGGGTAGGCTTCGGATCGTAGATACGGCGCGCTCCGGTGGTGTTCCGACGAGGAGAGGGAGGAGGAAGAGGGCTGGTCGAAGGATTTTGAGCGTTTTGGGCGAGCAAGGTTGATTTGGGAAGTTTTTATGTGAAGGGGTGTTTTGGTTCGGATCCGGGTTCGGGTCCGAATATGACATGTACCCCTCTACTAAAATGGTTGTAACTCAAGCTCCCAAACTCGGATTTTCTTGTTCTTGGACTCGTTGGAAAGATCTCAACGAGCACTACGCAATGGATTTATTATTCAAATTTTTTGGTCCCGGGACAAGTACAGATTTTTCCATTAAGTCCAGACTCAGTCAAGATTTGCATTTTAGTCCATGATCGGTATTCGGGGTTTTCACAACCTCATATGGGAAAGTCTATGTAATTGGCAAAATGATCAGGTTAGGGGTATCCACCTCAATTCTTAATGATGGTCTACCGCCACATTTTTTATTCCAGATTTATCTTGTATTTCTAAATCAAATAATGGAGTAGAAGGATCCAACATATGAGATGAGTTTTAGCATCCTTCTTATTATATAAGTACTTTATGGCAGAATGGTCCATGAAAATAATAACCTTGGATCCAAGCAAATGTGATCTGAACTTTTCCAGTGCAAAATGACTGCTAGTAGCTCTTTCTCTGTTACTATGTAGTTTCTCTTGGCCTCATCTAACGTTTTGCTAGCATAATGATTAGCAAAGGGAAATCCATCCCTCCTCTATCCCAAAACAACCCAAATAGCCTACTATGATGCATCAATCATGATTTCAAATGAAAGTGACCAATCCAGTGGATGTAGGATATGTTCATGAGTGATTAAATCTTTCAACTGATTGAAGGCATGAAGAACCTTGTCATCTATAATGAAATCAATCTCCTTGCCGAGAAGCTCAGTCAAAGGCCGGGTAATTTTCCTCATAGCTAGGGGGAATGGCGGCTCTCTAGTTTCCTTTTGAGGACAGGAACTCTCTAATATCTTAATTGGAAGTACCGCTACTATGCTGATCTTCCTCGTAGATTCGGTTTCATTCTTGGGTCTAATGACTTTTTGATTTACCTCGACAACCTATCACTTCGGTAATAGCACTATATATAAGTCATTCCATCCCCTACTTATGCGTTTGATATATGATTTTCGAACCACTACTCGTACCTGTCGTCTGCATTCGTGTTGAAGTCATAAATAAATTGTTTATAAAATCCCATATGCCCAAAAAAAGACCTGACTTGCTTCGGATTTGTCGGTGGCTCGAGCTAGGTGATCACGTCCAACTTTGATAGGTCAACCTTTATGCTTCGCTTAGGGATGGCATCGACCAATACGATTCCTTCGGTCTCCATGAAGTGACTCTTCTCCCACAAGAGCACCAAATTGATGTTGTAGCATCTCTTAAGTACTCGATCAAAATAGGTAAGACATGTATCAAAGCTATCTCCATAGACCAAGAAATCGTCCATGAAGACCTCAAGGAAACTACCAACCATGTCTTTGAAAACTTCCAGCATAAGTCTCAAATGAACAAGTAAAGTAGTTGTCTCCTGATCTTCAAGAGTGATACAACCTGATTATATCTGGAGTACCCATCCAAGAAATAGATATGCTCTTTCATTGCCAGTCTATCAACTATCTTATCAATAAAGAGTAGAAAAAAGTGATCTTTCTTGGTCGCCTAAATTCAAGCATCTGTAATCCACACAGATGCGCCAAGAAGTAGGTACCCTAGCAAGAATTTCCTCTCCCTTATCGTTCGTTGCAATCGTAGTTCCAGATTTCTTCAGAACCAAATGTAACAGACTTACTATTTTGAATCATATATGGGATAAATAAATCTAGCATCACATCATTTCGTTATTTCTTTCATCACAACCTCCCGGAGGTAAGGGTTTAGTATATGCAAGAATTCACAGAATAGTGTTTTGTCTTCTTCCAGATAAATGTGATGTGAGCATAGTGAAGGGTTAATCCCATGGAGATCCGTAATTTTCTATCATATCACCTTATGGTTTCTTTCTAGAACCTTAAGCGGATCAAATTCTTGATCCTTGGTCAGATGAGAGTTGATGATGATCGGGAACATGTTTGGCTCACCTGTAAGGAAGGAATATTTCAAATTTGTTTGTCATGTATTGAGATCTAGTAGTGTTTGAATCAACTCTGTAGAAACATTTGCAATTGCATTGGTGGTTGGTGTCTGATCCGTCATTTGTGTATTGTCCACCATGGTTACTTTCGGCTCTGAATATAATATATCACAAAGATCTGCAATGAACTCTTCATGCTCTGATTGGGATGGATGATCGTCAAATAGCTCAATTGGCTCGTCAGCAACAACTCATCATCAATGATAGGGGAATTCGATTATGCTTTCCAGGTCTTCCTCTGTGGAGAGGAATTCCAGTGCCTCAAAATCATCCAAGAAAAAAGTTGTCTCTAATTTCTGTAAGAAAATCACAGTCTTATGTATAATGTGTCACAAGCTCGCTCTTATCTGACGCGAACTCTGTTGGCTTCAGTTCTGGAAATGTCTCTATCACAACCTTATCACTACTTGAGCGAATTGTAATATGTTCAATGTTTTAATCAACTACTGCTTCGATTGTTCGAAGGAATGACCATCCTAGTATGATAGGTTTATTGAGCAATGATGCAGAGGTGTCTTTGTCTAGGACGATGGAGTCCGTTACTAATTGCATTACGTTTACAGTGATAATGACATACTCCAAAATGCCCCTAGGCTGCTTAATTGATCGGTATACGAACTGCAAGATCATTGTGGTTGTCCTAACCCAAACTCTTTGAGTAGCGATGAAGGTAGTAAATTGATAGATGACACATTGTGGTCAAACTCATAGTTAAACATCTCGCATCTAATGTGAGGTGCTCCCTTTTTTTGCTGGGGAGATTGTTGATGGCATTGACAGCAACCATAGTAAGAATATGCTTCTCTGCTCTCTTGTGTATGCTTTTGCATGGTTGACGCTTTGACATACATGCATCTTTCAATCATTTCTTCACATTAGGTATGTACTCCATGGATTTCAACAAAGGCATTTCAAGCATAATATTTTCCAATATTTCAACGATGCTAGGTCAGACAAAGTTGTTTTCAATTTTCTGATTTTCGACAATGATAATCGAGGTTTTGTGAGGGTCTAAAAAGGTCTCACACAAGGTGGAGACACGGTCACTGTGGTGACTATTCAGAAAATCCCAATTAGTCAGCAAATAACCCACAAAATAAGAAAAGGCAATTAATAACATGAAGTGAGGTAATTATTATTCTCTACTACAAGATCCATAGCAAGTAAGTACGTAGAGGTCGAACCACAAAGAGCAAAATGGGTAGCCTATGGTTATTTATGAACAAAGTGTTTGTATATAACACCGTCATTTATTTATGTATACATATATCTGTTTGTGGGTTTTTTTAGTTTCTATTTCAATTTTTTATATTTTTTATTTTGTTTTAAATTTTATAATTTTATATTTTTTTCCTTATATCTTCATATTTTATATTTTCTTTTTCTTTTAATATATAAAGATAATATAACTATATATAAGGCTATATATACAATGTAGATTAATCTATTTCTAAATAATAGTAAATATAAATAAAATGTAGCAAATAATTTATTTTTGGATTTTACATATTTTTCAAATGTTATTATAATTTTTCAGAAAGTTTTGCTAATGTTTATGGATTTTTAAAGTCAAAAATATCCCAAATCAAGGATTTAATAAATACCCGAATTGATTTGACTTTTAAAAATATCAATAAGTTCCAAAATTACTCAAATAAATTTAAATATTTAAATATTTATATAAAGAAAATTATGAAACATAAAATAAATTTTTGGATTTTTTTCATATTTTTTAGATTTTTATAAAATATTTTGGAGATTTTCATTTTTTAGGAGTTTTCATTTTCCATTTTTTGTGATTTTTGATCTGGAGTTAAAATAGAGAAAATAAGAAACATATATTTTTTAGAATTTTTCGAGACATTTTGATATTTTTTGTATTTAATACACTAGACAGAGACTGTTTGTGATCTAAATGATTTTTAATAAATGTTAAAAATGTCCAAAAGTGTAAATAAAAATAACCGCGTGAATCTTCAAGCAATCAGGAACATAGACAAATTTTTTCATGATTTTTGGGGCATAATGGCCATTTTAAATAATGTATCAAGCATACAAAAAAAAACAATTGTTGGTAGGGGCATACATGTAAATACAATAAGTTTCAAAGGCCTCTGTGCAATTTAACCAAAAATCTAACGTGCTTTATAAATTTATGGACCAAATAGAAATACAACAAGTTCCAAGGTATATGTGCAAAATGGTCACCTCACGTCGGACGACACGTGAGGTGACTCAGCATGGTCCTATATGCAATTACCAATAAGAACATGGGCCTATATGTAATTACTCCACTTTATTTTAAAGTTAACATTTTATTACAAGACTAGATAATAAATACAAAAAGGCGGGGATGAATGTAGCAATTTACCCCATTAAAGCTCGGATCCAACGGTTGATAGAGCTTCACTTATACATGTGTCTACATCTCCGCGACTGATGATGCTTCGGCCTTAGATGATCAGGATTAGATCTCTAGGATGAGATCGGTGGATGTGGCTGGCGAAGATCCAACGACCGATAATGTATCTGGAGGAGTGCGATGATCGGACGACTCTATGGTCGCCTGGAGGAACATGGAAGAACTCCTATTCCTCCAAGCTTCAATCCAGCAGCTCCAACACCTTCGAACACCTAAGCAGCTTGCGAGTGGCTCGAATCGTTGCTCCAACTCCTCCATGTCTGATGGATGCCTCCCAAGGCATGTTGGAGCTCAGATGACAATGAACCACCTCGAGGAAGAATCGGAGCTTCAGGTGCCTCCCTTGCTATCGCAATAGACCCAGGAGGGGTCTTTGACCCACCGAGACCTGCAGAAAGGTTAAGCGGAAGAAAACAACGGGTCCAGGGGTGTGATTAGCATGAGTGGACAATAAATGGGGCATGGCAGAGAGGTCTGACGGTAGGCGGTGGAGCTAGACCTCGATTTCCAGATCCGCGAGGGATCTGGTTGGACGAAGATGCGTGGGACATATAGGAAGTGACATGAAGCAAAATGGTGGTGGTCAAAATAGCGAGAAGCGGATGATCATGCACAAAGGGGCTCACCGGAGCTCAGCTCCGGCAAACTACGCTAGTTTTACTAATCAAGACCTAAACTAAGCACGGAAAATGAAACCTACAATGAAATGTAATTAAAAGGGAGAAAAAGATAGCTTTATACCTGCTGTGATCAGTAGGGAGCAAGGCGTGCCAGAGTGTCGTCATGGACCTCCCCTTCTCCTTGCTCTGATGCTTCAAGTCGCAGGGGATCTGCCGCTGTCACCAGTTATTTACGCACACACACGAGGATGCACGTAGGAGCTCCAAAAAGGATCAAAAGAAGAAGGCGGAAAGGGAGCCTTTATTTATAAAGAGTGAGTTTGAGTGATCTTGGGTGGCAGTTATTGACATGCTCGAGGCAGATCGAGAGGATCTAATGATCCCGCGAGATAGACGGATGTGAGGTGGACGATTAGAGGTGAAAGGACCAATAGGAAGGCATTGAAAAATCAGAGAAGAAGAGGGTCTCAAGGATCTAACAGGAGTCAGAGCTGAAAGACGGGGAGTTGAGTAGAGTCAATGAATGGGGCATTGTAATTAGTCCACGTAAGTGCACTACAGGACAAAACTGCATATTATTCGAAAATAAGTATTTAGAAATAGTAATTGATTTTATTAGTTTTGGGTTATAAAATAAAAAATGTTTATTATTTTATGTAGTATTTTATGATGATTTTTATTTATTTTTTTTTTGATGTTATTTTTTTGTAGTTAATTTTTAAGTTTATATTTATAGGTATATTCATCTATATTTTGGCTTATTTTATTTTTATTTTGTATCTTTTATTTTATTGTTTTATTCTCTTATTTTATATATTTATAACTTATTTTTAGATGTATAAATATATTTTTATTATATTTTTATGATGTTATTTGGATACTTAAATAAATAAGGGTATGTAATATGTAGGCATATGTATTGTAATTTTACCTATGTATTTTTGTATTTTATTTTATTTTAATGTTTCTTTTATGGTTTTATTTTAGCTTTGTATTTTTAATAGAATATAAATGTTATTTACAATCTTATAAAATTATAAAAGAATAAAGAATGATTTCTCCTTTTATTTATATACAAGTATTATCATAGGTATTTTACCTATATATTTATAGAGATTTATTTTATTTTGTGTTTTCTTTGTGATTTTATTCAAGTTTCAATATGCATATAGGTTATAAATAATATTTATAAAATTATAAAAATATAAAATTGTAACAATAATAGAGAATGAATAATATTTTATTTGGGTCTATGGTACAATAAGAGTCCAAAACCTAACTTCCACACCTTAACTCCAAAAATATGAAACCACCTTCATCAAATAGCTTATGAAAAGTTATATTCAATTAGAGTTGATTTTGATACATTTTGCATTTTTATTTGGAAGTTATGGGTATGTAAAGTTGGAATTTTGGCTTTTTATTTTATGTATAAAAAGCACAATGTATTATTTTTGTGCAAACTCAATTTTGTATTTTTATTTATATTATTATTTGAAACTTTCATGTAGAAAGTTTATTCATTTAATGAATAAATAATAAAGAATAAAATGGGTGTCAAAAATGAATTATTGGGTAATAAAAGAATTGGGTTTTTATTGTATTTTTGGCCATTATCTTCCCCTACTTTATTCCTGGTCGACCAATTCAATTCTTGACTTGGTCTCAGGGCTTAGTGTCATAAAATATCTTTGGTATTTTATTATTTTTCTTTTCTTTTCTTTATTCTATAATTTTGGCATTAAAAAACCATATTATTTACATAATAAATGCAATAAATGATTAATGCTATTTTTTAAAATTAATGTTATTTACTTGCATTAGCTAGGATTTTTATGGCTAAAATGGTAGAATAAAGGTGATGAAATGGAGATTCATCATCCCCCTATCCTTGCCTTTGCTAGTCCCTGGTAAACACTTATTCAATAAGTACAAAAAAGAATAAAGAAGAAAAGAAAAAGAAAAAATAAACGGAATTGATTTTGATTATTAAACTTGTCTTTACAAAATCAAAGTTTGGAGCTCAGGTTAGACCTTGATGTGAGATTGTGTGTGGCACCAGGTCGAGAACAAAATTTAAAACACAACAGCCTTCGAAAGTCACAGAACTCGGTTCCAACCACCTCAGTAGCCAGGTCAGAACTAGCCTACATATTACGCAAATCCTTATGACTATGAAGCTGACTTGTATAGTTTAAGTGATAGTGGCTATCTCCAAATGAAATGATAAAAGAACAGACCTTTCTACAATGACAATCAAATGATTACCCAATCCATCAACTCTTTCCTCGAGGAGCAGGATATTCTCTTCTAAAGGAGGGGTGAAGAGCAGAATGGATGATAGCCAATGTAGCTACCTATCCTGGGATGCATGACCAGTGTAGTCAAGTCATCCAGCTGTAGGCTCACATGTTTTAACTTTGAAGCTCAAGCCTTCTTATTAACTATACAATATATACACACTCCAGCAGGAATTTTATTTTCAATCAGGAATGTCCACCTTTCTAGAATTTTTTTAAATACTATATACAACGGCATTTACATAAGGAGTTTTTCCTCTTGAGCCCGAAGACTATCCCTCTTTTAAAGCATTATTGCAACCCACACTCTCCTGTCTTTAGACCTCATGGCTGTTGGATCAGGTTGGGGTGCACTTCCCTTCATAGTCGAGGACAAATGTTTCCACTCGTGTACGTCTCAAACCAAAAAATCCAATCCCCTCACCACTCCAACTGAGTTGAGCCAAGTGAAAGGTGTAAGTGTCCAAGTTAGGTCACGGCCGACAAGAGTCATGCATGCGTCTCAAAAAGTTCTAGTTAGCAAGTTGAGGTGACTTGAACCCAGCCCGAGTCTCAAAGAATTAAGTTTGAATAGACCTGAAGTACCTTAAATCTAGTTCCCATAAGGTTCTAGTGAAGTTAGGTGCAGTAAGGTCCAACCAAGCTCCAATCCTCGACTTTATGTGGATTAGTTCAATCATCAAGCTCAATCCGAAAGAATTTGAATGATGTGACAATGCTATAAATAATGCAGAAGAATAATTCAATTTTTCAAAAAGAATCTGAAAAATAAAAATAATTTTGGCACAAAAATATGGAATATATACAACTATTTACACGGGTGTGCATCTCTTATTTATTTACGACAATTAAAAGTTTAAATAATTTACATGTTGAAATGTTGTTTATTTTTATAGGTATATATATTCAATTGGTTAAGCATTTTATTCTATAGGTATATATATTTTATTTTTATTTAGTGATGCTATATTCCTTAAATTTATTTGCAAATGATTTTGAAAACTATAGTACAAAATAATTTTTGCAAATATTTACAAATATTTGAAAGCTATTTTGTAAAGATTTTCAAGCAGTATATATAGATTTTTTAAAAAAATGTCTACAACCATTTTCAAAATTTTTTGCAAATCTGTTTTCAAAACTTTTATTTCACACAAAAAAAGAATTTTTACAAATCCAAAATGTTTTACAAAGGTTGAAAATATTTTACAAAAAGTTTTCCAAACAGGTCAATCCATTTTTCAAATCATTTTGCAAAAGTATTTTTAACCTGATTTATTAATCAATATATACAAACACAATATGAGGGAAATGCATTTTGTTATTAATTAATTGTATTTTAGCCATATTTATTATTAATAATACGAAAGTATGAGTTATGGTTAAAGTATATACAGAGTATATGCGACCCCCCTTATACTTAGCTTGAGCTATGTCCTCAGAGATCAGAGAGAAAAAGAGAAGACATAACTCGTATGAGTATAAAAAAGTCTAAAGAATAAACAAATGGAGTAATGAATGAATGAGAAGTCGACCGTCCCCCATATACTTAGGATCAAATAATACTAAGTATAGCAGACAGTACACAAAGTAGGGAGGGTCAAGGGTGGAAATGAACAGATCGTACTTAGACTGTCTCCCCCTATGCTTAGGGTGAGATATCCCTAAGTATGGACAAGAAGAGGAGACAATGGAGAGGATCGAAAAATGAAAAAACTCGGGGTGCACACCCCCCTATACTTAAAAAAAAGTACGTCCTAAGTATAGATGATTGTCAAGAAGGGGTGATACACACACATTTTTATTTTTTTAATAGAAACAAAAGATGAAAATAAAAAGAAGAAAAGAAGAAAAGATAAAAGCTTAAAGGAAAAGTTTTTGAGTTGCATCATCTAAATCTTTTGATGTGTCTACTACTGTAGATGTATCGTCAGAGCACAGTACTTGGATAGAATCGACAACGGCCAAGAAAGTGTCATGCTCGAGGTAGGGATTCAGTAGTTGACCGTTGACGACAAATGGTTGTGCGTCAACAGACAGTTCTGATACTGCAATGCTTCCATTGTCACGCACTTCTCAAACTTGAAAGGGCCCTATCCATTTGCTTTTCAATTTGCCCAAGAAGATCTTCAACTTTGCATCGAATAACCACACCTTCTGTCTAGTCTCGAAGGTCTATCATCTGATGTGACAGTCATGCCAGTGTTTCACCTTGTCCTTGTACATCAATGTGTTATCATATTCATAGTCTCAAAATTCTAGGAGCCTGTTCAGATCGCCTTTCCTCTTCTGACCACCTTGTTGTGAGTCCAAATTACAGATATTAACTACCCACATTATATATGATTATGTTCCACTGGTAGGTGGCATGATTTTCCATACACAAGGCGATAGGGTGACATGCCCAACGGAGACTTGTAAGCGGTTCGATATACCCAAAGGACTGAGTCCAAAAGCTAGGACTAATTTTTCATGTCTGTATTGACAAACTTCTGAAGTATCATCTTGATTTCTCTGTTAGATAATTCTATCATTGGTTTGAGGATAGTAAGGAGATGCGACACGGTGCTCAATGTTGTACTCCTACATTAGTTTCTTGACCTCTCTGTTAATAAAGTGACTAACCCCCTCTTATATAAGTATCTTCGGAATTCCAAACTACGAGATGATATTTTCTTTCAGAAAGCAGCACGTTGTATGACTATATGCAGCTCGAGCGGGGATAGCTTTAACCCAGTGACTCACATAATCAACGGCAAGAAGGATGTGCTCATATCCCTGACTGTTTGGGAAAAGTCCCATGAAATAGATCCCCCAAGCATTGAATACATCAACAATCTGAATGATCTTCAAGGGCATGGAATCTTTGGCTATTAGGGTTCCTTTCAATCGCTGGCAGTCAGTACATCGTTTGACAAATGTTGCTGCATCTTTAAATTGTGTAGGCCACCATAGGCCACATTGCAATACTTTCACTGTCGTTCTGTCTCCAGAGTGGTGTTCACCAGATTCGAGCGAGTGACAATGCTCGAGGATACTATGTTGCTCCATTTGAGGAATGCATCTACAGAAACTACAATTCGCTCCTTCCCTGAATAATAGAGGATCTTCCCATTGGTAGAAATGGATCGTCGATAAGAATTTATCCTTCCGACTATTCATCCATTCTTGTGGAACTACACCTGAGACCAGATAGTTGACAATATCAGCATACCAAGGGAGTGAATCCACTGCCAGAATTGACTCATCAAGAAAGGTGTCTGTGATAGGTGCCCTGCTCTGTGGAGGATCTTGCAGCTCTATTCTGGAGAGGTGACCTGCTACCACATTCTGAACTCCAGGCTTGTCCTTGATTTCCAAATCGAACTCCTGGAGGAGAAGGATCCATCTGATTAGTCTGGCTTGGTATCCTTCTTCTGTTAAGTACCTGATAGCAGAGTGGTCAATGTAAATTGTGACTTTTGATCCAAGCAAATAGGATATGAACTTCTTAAGGGCGAATACCACAATCAGCAATTCTTTCTCGGTCACAATGTAGCTTTTCTGAGCTTATATAAGGTTTTACTAGCATAATGAATGGCATAGGGTTCCTTGTCTTTCCTTTGTCCTAAAACAGCCCCAACTGCAAAATCTGATGCATCGGTCATGATCTCGAAAGGAAGAGACCAATCTAGCAGCTGTAGGACTTGAGATTGAGTGATTAGCTCCTTCAGTTGATTGAATGAAAGGAGGACATGTTGATCAACATTGAACTCAGTCTCCTTGCATAGTAACTCTGTAAGAGGTCGGGTGATGCGGTTGAAATCACAAATGAATTGTTTGTGGAATCCGATATGCTCTGGAAATGACCTTACATTCTTGACTATCTGAGGTGGCTCGAGATTGGCAATCACATCCACCTTTGCCGGGTCGACTTCCATGCCACGTTTGGAAACGACATGACCCAACACAATCTCCTCTGTGACCATGAAGTGGCTCTTTTCCCATGATAGTACTAAATTGACTTCATGGCTCTTTTGAAGTACTATGTATAGGTGCTCGAGACAAGAATCGAAGTTGTCACCATAGATGGAGAAGTCCTCCATAAACACCTCAAGGAAACTTCCCTCCATATCGGCGAATACTGCAAGCATGCATCTATGGAATGACATAGGTGCATTGCACAATCCAAAGGGCGTTCTCCGGAAAGCATAGGTGCCGAACGGGTAAGTGAAGTATTCTTCTCTTGGTCCTCAGGGGCTCTTGACACGTGATTGTACCCAGAGTACCCATCCAAAAAGCAGAAGAACTCCTTGCATGCCAGTCTTTCCAATACTTATCAATGAATGTAAGGGGAAGTGGTCCTTCTTAGTTGTTGTGTTCAAGCGGCGGTTGTCAACACATACAGGCCAGGATGTCGGTACCTGAGTAGATATCTCCTCTCCTCTGTCATTTGTAACCATAGTAAGCACTGACTTCTTTGGAACTACGTGCATGGGCTTACCCATTTGGAGTCAGAGATGGGGTAAATGAAGCTTGTGTCAGATCATTTCGTGATTTATTTCATGATGACATCCCTCAGATTTGGATTCAAGCTTCTTTGTAACGCGTGTGATGATGTAGCATCTTCTTCTAGGCAGATGTGGTGTGAGCATAGTGCAGGATTTATCCCGTAGAGATCTAAAACATGCCAACCAAGCACCTTGCGATTTTTCTCTAGAACCTCGAGGAGTCGAGATTCTTGTTCCGGGGTCATCCTACTGCTGATGATGACTGGATACATGTCTGCACCCACAAGGAAAGCATACTTCAGGCCTGCTGGAAGTGGCTTTGGTTCCGGTTCTGATCTGGACAGCTTCTCGGACACTTCTGGTGCAGGTTGGAGGATGCTCTGTCTGAACTTTTGCAGGGTTGCTGACCTCAGTGTTCTGTTGAGATTCTAACAATGTGCTGAATAGATCCGTAAAGAAATCATTGTGTTCGGGCTTGAGTGAATCATTGGAATCAAAAAGATGCATCAGCAAATTGGACTCGGTCTCCCAAATGTCTCCGCAGCCTACATCGATTGTGCTTTCCAGGTCCTCCTCTAGAGAGAGGATTTCCTATGTCCATGGATCATTTAAAGAGAGTGGTGTATCTCCTATCTCTACAATGAATTCATAGTCTGCTTCAGACGGTGTTGCATGACCCTTATCAGTTTTGACTTTGGGCTTGCTGATCATGTCTATAATAATTCTATTTTTTTCCCAAGCTGAAGGTGACCTTTCCAGACATGTAATCAACCACAGCTTGTGAAGTGCGGGGGAATGGCCGGCCCATGCCCTCCTTCTCATTTTGTTGGACGAGATTTTTTAGGTTTTAATTTAGATGGAATAGAAATGTGTCGTGTCAGTGCAACCCAAATAATCCTGCAACAAAAATATTTTTTTTTCTTCTCAAGCCAAATTATGTACAAAAAATGTAGCAAGAGAATTTTGCTATTTAATTTACATGTAAATCTAATAGGATCGAACTCAGGGAGGCTACAATTCCCAAGGGTTATTCGAATAATTGAAAATCAATTAAAAGAAAGAAGGAAATATCAATACAAACTATCTTGGTTTTGTGAAAGTTTTATCTTTTTTCAATTTTAATTTATATTTTTTATTTTCTGATTTTGAAATTTTTAATGATTTTTAGTTTCGTAAATTTCTAATTTTCAAAAATATAATTTTCAAAACAAATTCATACATAAAAGAAATGCAATTTTTTTAGATTTTTCAATTATGAAAAAAATGATCAGAAATAAATAAATAAAAATATTTTTGAGTTTTGATGATTTTTGCTATTTATGTAACTTTTTAGAGATTTTTAAATTTTCTAAGTTTTTCAAAATGAGTGAAAATTGGGGAAAAAGCAAACAGGATTATTTTTCAATTTAAAAATACCAAATAAATGCAAAAAATATGAAAATTATTTTTCCTAAAATCTAAAGGAACTAATCTACAAACAGGAATTGAAATCACTGTTTTTTGACTTTTTTACAACTTTCTATGATTTTTTTTAAGATTTTTAGCATTTTGCAATTTTTTTTGAGTTATAAAAATGATTAATACGTAAAAATTGAATAGAAAATAAAACACACCATAAGAAAACTATTCTATTTTTTTAGAATTTTTTACATATATTTGAATTTTTGTGATTTTTCAAAGTTTAAACATGGAAAAATGCAAGGTTTTTTATTTTTTAATAATATTAAATAACAACAAAATGCAATAAAAAATTACTGAAGACAGTAGAACTGAGCAGGAGATAACACTATTTTTTGTAGAATTTATTGAGCACAAATATTATTCATTCCAATGAAAAGAATATGCAATTTTAAAGTCTGGAAATGAAGGACTAAATTGTAAATATTTATTGTTTTTGCATATACAATTAACAAGAAATAAAAAGAGGGTGAAAAGTGCAAATTACCTAAGTAACCATGTGCGATGCATGTGACAGTCTGGAAGTAGGGGCAGGTTTGCAATTTTAGAATTAACCGAAGGCCTTAATGCAATTTGACCAATAAAATGTACCTTAGGTTTTGTTCCTTCGTTTCTTCTCTTCCAAGTTGAGAGATCATGTGAGGTAGAATGTGAAAGTGGATAGATTGAGAAAATGAGATGAAAAATCAGAATCGGAGATGAATCGGATGTGATAGAACAATAATCTACGACTAAGATCTATGATCTAAATAAATGATAATGAAAGTAAAAATGCAAAAACTAATCTACGATTAACCTAGGTTAAGAACAAGAAAAAATGAATCTCATCGTGGGAGCGGAAAATGCCGTAATGGCCTCGACGAAGGGCGACTCGCTGTCACCGAACGGCTCGGAGGCTAGACACCCTTCTGCGACAATATTTTTATTTTTTTATTTAATTGAATAATAAATGTTAATTATTTATTTTTTGAGGGTTATTTAAGGGAATTAACTATATACATATGGTACATTATAAACATAGTTAAATAAGGAAATTAGTTAATTTTTTTGTTTTAAAATTTTTCTATTTTATTTTAAATAATTATTATTAAAAAGTATTTACAATTATTTACAATTATAATATGTAAAAAAATAAACATATTCGATAAATAAATGGTAAAATTGCACAAACCACCCTAAAAATTCATCTTTCAAACCGTAACTTCAAAAATTATGAAATCACTGTCATTTTAAAGATAATTTAATTTAGAATACGATGGAAGTAAGTTTGGTTCAATTTGAGTTCATATGGAGCCGGAATTGGTTTTTCAATTACCGCTTTATGCCTTTTTCGATTGTGGTTACTTTTATTCTGTACATGATTTTATTTTGTAATTATTTTATTATTTAGAAAATATTTTTATTTACAACTTTTGTTTTGAAAAATATTTATTTTGACGTCAATCTATGTACAAATAAAATAATGCAAGTTTTGTACGAATATACAGAGAAAAGTATTTACAGAACATTTTTTTGGATTTCCTGATTAAGGACCCTATCACTCCCTACTTTATTCCAGGTCGAACAGCTCAAGTCTTGACCTTCTCTTGGGTTCCGATTAGCATATATCTATTACATATATACATACTTTTTTATTTTATTTATTTTTCCTTTATTTCTTTATTTATTTATTTTAGGTTAAAATAATGATATATGTATAATATTTACACACATATGCAGGTTAGTTAGAATATGGATTTAGTATTATGTACAGGTGCTTTATAAGGGATTTTAAGTTAAAATAAATGAATAAAGATGATGAAATGCATATTCATCATCTCCATATGCTTTACCTTTGCTAGTCCCTTAGCAAACACTTATTTGAAAGAATAAGTGAATAAAAGAAAAAGAAAGGAAAAATAAAGGAATTAGAACAATATTGAGTATTAAACTTATCTTCATAAAATTGTAGTATGGAGCTCCGTCAGACCTTTGGATTATTAGTGTGGTGAAACCTTAATGGGAACCGGATTTAAAATCTAACAACCTCTAAGTTCCCACAAGACTCCTATTCAGGTCTCCTAACCAGTCAGGTTAGAACAAGTCTACATACACAAATTCTTATGACTATGAATCTTTACTTGTACGGTGTAAGTGAAATATAGCTCTCCATCTCAAAAGTAGCAAATAAATAGCTTCTCTCAATAAGTTAACTCTAGTCCCTCGATCTAGCAACTCTTTCCTCGAGGAGCGAGGATATTCCCTTCTAAGTTCAAGTACAACCAGCTTAAGAAGAGGAGATGGAGAAAAGAATGGATGGTAACCAGTGTAGCTACCTATCCTTGGATTCATGACTAGTGTAGCCAAGTCATCCAGCTACAAGCTTACAAAAATTTGACTTTGAAACTCTTATTATATTTTTCCTATACTTGTATATACACTCCGGCAGGCATTTTACTTTTCAATCAGGCCTGTCCACTTTTGGAGATTCTGCATTTTTTCTTTTTTTTTCTTTTTTTTAAAGTACATACAAGGTGCATCATGTACATAAGGAGTTTTTCCTCTTGAGCTAGTAGACTATCCCTCTTTTGAAGCATTATTGTAGCCCCACAGCATCCTGTCTTTAGACCTCAGTGCTACTAGATCAGGTTTAGATGCACTACCCTCCCTAGAGAAAGACGATAGGTTCCTCCTAAATGTACTACCCTCGTATTCTACTCCAAGCCAAGAGATTATGCCTCCTCACTACCTCCTCCATAAAGAGCTACGTGTAGAGTGCTTGTCCAAGATAAGCCACGGTCTAGAAGAATCATGCGTGTGTTTTTAAATATTCTACTTAGACTAATCAGGATGACATATGAACATAGTCTTATGGAGTCAAAGAATTAAGTCGTTAGGACCTGAAAAGTCTTAACTCTAGTTCTTATAAGGTTCCTCTGAAGTTCCATTCTTCAATTTTATTCCAGACTTAGTTTAAATGTCAATACTATCAAGAAAAAATGCGCATGCAAATGCAAGAAAATATGTACAATGCAAAAAAAGAAATTAAATTTTGAACCTTTTATGGATTTTTTGAAAAAAAATCACATGTAAAAAGAGATTTTTTTATATTTTAATTATTTAATTATGTACGCGAGCAATTCAAAACGAATACAATGAGGGTATTACTCTCCTGAAGACAAAAATGTTTCCATATGTTTATTTTAGGGTCAAGTTTTCTTTAGCAGTCCTGAATTTTAGGCAGTTGTCATTTGGTTTGAATATTTTCAATAAATTGCCTACTAAGTGTCCAATTTCCTTTTGAACTTATGTAGGTAAAAACAAGGAAGGAGATCGGAAATTCCAATGCGTGATTAAATACAATGATACATGCAGGGATTAAGAGATGCGCACCTTGCTGCCAGCACTCTACATGCAAAATGATCTACGCAGAATTAAATACAGAAAAATAAATAAACCTATATGATGCAAGTGAACCTTCCTAATGATAGCTTCTATTAACTGATAAGAACCAATAAAATTTGACTAACTATAATTACGTTTTATTCTATAGGTATAGAAATTCTTATTTAGGGTTTTACGTGGATCAAGCAAATTAATTAAAACAATCAATAGGTAACTCACGAAATCTGCATGTAACAAATAATAATAAAGCGATAAAAACAAAATCGATGAGGTCCCCCAAGTGCACTGGCATTTGGCGAAACAGACCCCGAAACCAATGAATGTCCGTTTACAAGAGTTCAAATGCTAGAAATAAATAAAAGAAAGTCTATTTTTTCCAAATGTTTGGTCTCCTTCAAATCTTCTTCTCCTCCTCTCACGCTCTCCTGCAGTTCGGTGAAGAATCAAGCCACCTTCGCTTCGCTTGGGTGCGCCAGCTATCCTAAGAAAGTCGCCCTCGCTCATCGGGCCCTCGCAAGAAAGAGGAAATGAAAATGTGTAAAAAAACACAATTATAAAAATTTTGGCACAAATGAGTGAAATAAATACATCAAATATGAACAATGAAATATTGTTGAAAAATAAACAAAAATGTACAACTAAGAATAGCAGGTCAAAAGAGAAACCTAACCCTAGCAACAACGCCATTTTGTTGGTCGGGATTTTTCGGATTTTAATTTAGTTGGAATAGAAATGTACTGTGTCGTTGCAACCCAAATAATCCCACAACAAAAAATTTATTCTTTTTCCTCTCGAGCCAAATTATTTACAAAGAAATGTAGAAAGAGAATTTTGTTATTTAATTTACATGTATAGCTAACAGGATCGAATTCAGGGAGGCTACAATTCCCGAGGGATATTTGAAAATTTGAAAAATCAATTAAAAGAAAGAAGGAAATATCAATGCAAACTATCTTGGTTTTTTGTGAAAATTTTATCTTTTTATTTTTTAAAATTTTTTATTATATTTTATATTTTTCCGATTTTCAAATTTTATGATTTTTAGTTTTACAAATTTTTAATTTTCAAAAAAAATAATTTTCAAAACAAATTTATATACAAAAGAAATGTATGTTTTTATTTTTCAATTATGAAAAAAATGATCAGAAAAAATCAAATAAAAATATTTTTTAGTTTTGATGCTTTTTTTACTTCTTTGTAATTTTATAGAGTTTTTTAGATTTTTTAGGTTTTTCAAAATGAATAAAAATAGGGGAAAAAGCAAACAGTGAGCAAATAGGATTATTTTTCAATTTAAAAAATACCAAATAAACGCAAAAATTATGAAAATTATTTTTCCTTAAAATTAAAAGAAATTATCTACAAACATGTTCTGAAATCACTAATTTTGGATTTTCTACAATTTTCTGTGATTTTTTTTTATTTTTTTAGTATTTTGCAATTTTTTGAGTTTTAAAAGTGATTAATCATTAAAATTGGGTAGAAAATAAAATACACAAAAAGAAAATTGTTCTAATTTTTTTTAGAAATTTTTACGCAATATTTTGAATTTTTATGATTTTTCAAAGTTCAAACAAGGAAAAATGCAAGGTTTTTTATTTTTTGATAATATCAAATAATAACAAAATGCAATAAAAAATTACTACAAATAAAATAACTAAGCAGAAGATAACCTTAATTTTTGCAGAATTTATTGAGCACAAATATTATTTATTTCAATGAAAAGAACATGCAATTTTAAAGTCTGGAAAAGAAGGACTGAATTGCATATATTTATTGTTTTTGCATAAATATTTAACAAGAAATAAAAAGAGGGTGAAAATGCAAATTACCCAAGTACGTGACATGCTGGAAGCAGGGGCGGGTTTACAATTTTGGAATTGATTGAGGGCCTTAATGTAATTTAACCAAAAAAATATGCCTTAGGTTTTGTTCCTTTGTTTCTTCTCTTCCAAGCCAAAGAAAGGGGGTGTGCTGCCACTTAGTTCCTTCTCTCCCAAGCTGCGGCGGCGGCTGATCTAGGCGACGGTTAAGGCTAGATGATGGCAATGCTTCCTCTAAGTGTGGTCTGCGGGCGAGGAGGAAGGTCCGCACAGGGGTGCAGGTGTCTCCTCCATTGGTCGACATCAAGGAAAGGGATATTGATGCAGATGGTGGCTAATCTAGCTGAAGAGCGGCGGTGGATCAAGCTGGTGAAGATGGTTGCGTGAAGATGGACTGCGGTGGGAGGCTATAGTGGTGATCGGCGGAAGGCAAAATGTTCTTGAGGGCAGCGCGTTCTGGAGGATGGAGGTTATGCAGGTGGAGGGGGTCGATGGCACGAAGGGGAGAGTTTGAGGTGGTGCTTCTCTTTGCGGCGAACGGTGGCGTCGCTCCAAACAGGCGAGCGGGGTGATTCAGATGAGCGTTGGCGGTCTCCTCCGAGGGTCGACAACGTCAATGGCTGAGAGAGGGTTGCTGTGGTTGGATGAGCATGGGTGGTGGTGACATGGTGTGGAGCTCCTGGCAACGCAAGCATGAGCGGTGCCTGCTGGGGCTGCACCGGGCGGAGGAGGCTGCTGCGTCGAATGGGGGGCTCCAGCGACGGAGATGGCTGGCGGGCATCCCTTTTTAATTTTTTTTATTTTTTTTATAAAAGCATCTTTTTTTGCATTTTTTGTAAATAGTAGCTACTTTTTTTTGAAATCCTATGTAGCTGCAATAAAGCAAAATGAATACCGACTCGAGCATGAAGGCTCGGTCAAAGAAAGAAAAAATAAAATAAACTAAAAATAGGAATGTGAATGATTTTGGATCTGGCGAAATGGAAGATGGATCTGGGTCTCCGGTCACCGAGCGTGATCAAAGTTGAGAGATCGTGTGAGGTAAAATGTGAATGTGGATAGATTGAGAAAATGAAATGAAAAATCAAAATCGGAGATGGATCGGATGTAATAGAACAATAATCTACGATTAAGATCTATGATCTAAACAAATGACAGTGAAATTAAAAATGCAAAATAAACTACGATTAACCTAGGTTAAGAACAAGAAAAATGGATCTCATCGTAGGAGCAGAAAATGTTGTAATGGACTCGACGAAGGCCGACTCGCTGTCATTGGATGGCTCAGAGTCTAGACACCCTTCTGCGACAAGATGGCTCTCAGAGAATAGGCTCTTCTCACCTAAGATTGATCAAATTGAAATGAGGGAGGAGGAGCCATATTAATAGGGAAAAGAATTAAATTTGATTTTCAAAATTTTGAATGGAGATAAAGACAAGGAAAATTTAAATGAAGAAAAAGATAAGGAAGGAAGCTAGTGATGGAGTTCATAAAATTATTTACATAAATTATTTATTTATTTATTTTTATCACTTTATTAAATTGAATAATAAACGTTAATTATTTATTTTTTGTGAGGGTTATTTAAGGGAATTACCTATATACATATACTTTATACATATGATACATTATATACATAGTTAAATAAGGAAATTAGTTTGTTTTTTGTTTTAAAAATTTTTTGATTTTTTTAAAAATAATTATTATTATAAAAATATTTTTAATTATTTACAAATATAGTATGTATAAAAATCAATATATACAATAAATAAATGGTAAAATTGCATAAACCACCCTGAAAAACCATCTTTCAAACCGTAACTCTGAAAATTATGAAACTGCCATTTTAAAGATAATTTAATTTAGAATACAATGGAAGTGAGTTTGGTTCAATTTGAGTTCATATGAAATCAGAATTGGTCTTTCAATTATCTCTTTATGGCCTTTTCCGGATGTGGTTATTTTTATTATGTACATAATTTTATTTTTCAATTAATTTAAATATTTAGAAAAATATTTTTATTTAAAACTTTTATTTTGAAAAATATTTAATTTGAGGTCAATTTATGTAAAAATAAAATAATGTAGGTTTTATACAAATATATATAGAAAAATATTTACAGACAATTTTTTGGACTTTCTGATTAAGGACCCTATCTCCCCCTACTTTATTCCTGGTCAATCAGGTCAAGTCTTGACCTTCTCTCGAGGTTCGGGTCAGCCTGTATCTATTACATACATACAGTCTTTTATATTTTCTTTATTTTTCCTTTATTTCTTTATTTATTTATTTTAGGTTATAATAATAATATATGTATAATATTTACACACAGATGCAGGTTAGTAAGAATATGGATTTAGTATTATATATAGGTGTTTTATAAGGGATTTTAAGCTAAAATAAATGAATAAAGATGATGAAATGCATATTCATTACCGAGCCAGGATGATAGGAGTCTAGAGTAAGGATGCGGGGGAGTCCATATCAAGGACTACAAAATCAACTGAAAACTGCATGTCCGACACCTTTACCACAACGTCTTCCAAAAGAACTCGAGGCTGCTTGATGGATCGATCAGTAAACTGAAGGATCATTCATGTCTGCTTGAGGGGATCTAGCCCGAATTCTTGCAATAATGATGAGGGCAAGAGGTTAATGGAAGAACCGATGTTAAGCAAGCGCTTGAAGACTTGATCAAAAATCTCACAACTGATCAAAGGTGCTCCTTTGTCTTGTTTCTTCTGTGGGAGGTTGCTGATGGCTGCAACGGTGACCATGGTGAGATGGTGCTTCTCTACCTGTCAGTGTCTGTTGTTGTTACGTGATGGTCGACACTTGTTTATACATGCCTCTTTCAAACCTTTCTTCACAGCTGGAATGTATTCCATGGCCTTCATTAATGGAATCTCAACAATCAAATTATTAATAATGTCCACAATTCCAGGGTTAGATAATGCACTTTTTTATTTTTGCTTTTTTTTAGATTTTTCTATTGCTTAGGAAAAGAAATATGTACAGTGCTGGAATCATAAGTAGTGTTCTTATATACAGCAAAATGCTTGTATGCAAAGTTTTGTGCATCTGGATCACAAAAAGGTGTACATGCTGGAAGTGAAGATTCTGTTGCAGGTGGACAAGCAAAAGGTGCGGTCTCCGCTCTATCGGTCGGCGTTGGATCAGCTGCTGTTGTGGGCTCCTCTGTGGCTAGTGTGGCTTCGCTTTGACGGCGATCATCTTTTTGGTCTTTTCGATTTTTTTGATTTTTTTATTCTTTTTGCTGGTGGAGATGGTGGTGAGTGGCAGCTGGCATGGCTTGTCCTTCTTCTTCTTCCTCACCCATCCCTATAGCTGGCGCGGTTGATGCAGAAGATGATGATTCACCTGTCAAAGCTTTATTTTCACCATGACTTGCAGTAGATGGAAGTAAAGTCCTACTACTCCTAAGAGTGACAGGATTAGATAAAGCAATATTGCAACTATCTAGCTCTATGAGTGTAGAGTGGACATCACATTCTACCTGCTCTCTTCTTTTGAAGCTATTGGGGTTAGCTTCTACCTGCGCCAGAATGGATGTTTTTGTGGTGGTTAGGTTGTCAATCTTTTTCATCATATATGCTAGGCCTTTGACAAATTGGTCCAAGCAATCAAGGGTGGGGTTCAAAGAATTTACCTTGGAAGTTTCAAGGTGTAGACCACATTGTTTTTGAGCATTCGGGGGTTGAGGTTGCGACTGTTGGTGGTGCTGAGGAGGTGGAGGAAGCTGGTAATGATGGTAGGAGGGAGTAGGATAGTGCTGATACTGCTGGGATGGTGCAACCGCAAACTGGTGGTATGGTTGTGGCTGGCGGTATTG
Source organism: Ottelia alismoides (assembly GCA_037367405.1). NCBI lineage: Eukaryota > Viridiplantae > Streptophyta > Magnoliopsida > Alismatales > Hydrocharitaceae > Ottelia > Ottelia alismoides. Next base: position 521,508 of record JAZKJV010010219.1, on the reverse strand, counting down.
CAGCTGTTGGTATTGTTGATTCTACCTCCATTGATTTTGGTACTGCGAAGTTTGGCGATACTGAGGTGGGGGTAGAGAGGACTGACCTGAAACGACCACCCTGTGGTTGATGGTATGCCATGTTGGCTTGTTGTTGGCCCTGAGGATGTCCGGTAGGAAGGGCTAGCTGTGCATCATTGGTCTAGACACTGTTGACTTCTTGAATCAAGGGTGGTGGTGGGAAGGTTGGATTGAACGATGGAAGGAAGTCTGGATGGTAGACCACCACCTGCTGCTGCGACAAGCCCTGATCGGGCGTCTGCATGTAATACAAGTACTAGACTGCCGGTGGTTGCTGGCTCGGCTAAGGTTGTTGTGGCATTGATGGATCATCCTTCTTCTCAGTTGGAGTCTCTATAGATGGATCGCTGACTAGATAGAGTTGATAGTATCTACCAACAACTCCATCCAGTTGGTGATCTGGTCCAGCTTATTTAGGTGTTGCATCCTCTTCTCGATCATAGTGAACTTCTCGAGATCATGTGATCGCTTCTCGATAATATCAACATTTGAGAGATGGCCCCTGATGATGCTGAGATTGAAATCTCATCTCTCTACACCTCACGAGACACTGCCATATGGACTTGCTTCGGAAGGATCTAGGGTTGCTTCTGATATGCTTTGGATTAAGAGAGGGCATCCTCTCCTTCGGTCATTTCCTCAAAATACTGTCAGACTACATCTTCATCCTTGTTGAAATGTGATCCTCCACAGGTTGTCTCGATGAGCCTTTGACTCTCTACATTCAGTCCCTTGAAGAAGTGTTGGACCAAGATGGACCTTGGAATTTCATGGTGGGGGCACTTCTCCTGCAGATCTCTGAACCACTCCCAGGATTCATGAATGGTTTCGTGGGCTCCCTAGGAGAAGTTGCTGATTTTGGCTTGCATCTGGTTGAGCTGACTGAGAGGATAAATTTTGTTCAGGAAGGTGGACTTCAGTTACTCCCATATCATCACAACCTTTCCCAGATGATTGACCCAATATAGGGCCTTGTCATGTAGACTGAAGGAGAACGCCATCATCTTCACCCATGTCCAGAGGAACATTTGGGTAGTGGGTAGTACGGCAGATGCGTAAAGACTGTTGTAGATTAATGTAGGGCTCTTCACTAGTGTTCCCGTGGAAAGATGGGAGAATATCAAGGAATTGTGGCTTTAGCTCAAAGTGAGCATGCACCAACGGAATGAGGATTCACTCGGTCATCTAGCTGTCTCCAGGGTTATATGTCTCTTTCAGTGTGGGTTTCAGCCTCCCTTGTTCTGGCACTTCCTCATTGAGATCCTCACGGGGTCCACCTCCTCCTGCTGGTATGTCTCCTCCTCCTCTTGCTTGTTTATTCATGACATCATTCAGCATATCTTGGAATGCAGTTTGTGCTAGGGCCTGCTCTGTCAGCTTGTGATGAATGGCCTGGATAGATATCAACAACTAAGCATTCACCTGATTCTGGTCAGACATCTATCCTTGTTCCAACTGAGAAGGTGGTTGCTGACCCTTGCCCTTTCCTTGGGTAGTGATGAATCTGCATTTCATCATCTTTATTAATTTATTTTAGCTTAAAATCCCTTATAAAACACATGTATATAATACTAAATCCATATTCTTACTAACTTGCATCTATGTGTAAATATTATACATTTATTACTATTTTAACCTAAAATAAATAAACAAATAAAGGAAAAATAAAGAAAATAAAATAAAATAAGAAGACTATATATATGTAACAGATATAGGCTGACCCGAAAGAAAAGGTCAAGACTTGACCTGATCGACCAGGAATAAAGTAGGGGGAGATTGGATCCTTAATCAGAAAATCTAAAAAAAATATGTTGTATATTTGTATACTTACACTATTTTATTTATACATAAATTGACCTCAAATTAAATAATTTTCAAAGCAAAAGTTGTAAATAAAATGTTTTCTAAATAATAAAAATGTTTGCAAAATAAAATCATGTACATAATAAAATCAACCACACTTGGAAAAAGCCACTAAGCGATAATTAAAAGACCAACTCCGGCTCCATATGAACTCAAATTGAACCAAACTCACTTTTATTGTGATTCTAAATTAAATTATCTTTAAAATGGCTATGATTTCATATTTTTTTGGAGTTACAGTTGAAAAGTCAGTTTTCTAGGGTGGTTTGTGCAATTTTACCATTTATTTGACATATTGTATTTATAAATATTTTTACTACTTATTTAAAAAAATAAAAAATTTGAAATTTAAAATAAAAAATATAATTTCCTTATTTATATATATATATATATATATATATATTGTACCATATGTATATAGTATATGTATATAATTAAATCCCTTAAATAACCCTCACAAAAAATTAAAAAAATTGGCATTTATTATTTAATTTAATAAAGTGACAAAAATACAAAAAATAATTTTTCTAAATAATTTTAACACTCATTCCTTTTTATCTCTATCTTATTAGAAAATATTTTCCTTATCTTTATCTCATTTTAGATTTTGAATTTCAACTCCTTTTCTATTTATATGGCTCATCCTCCCTCATTTCAACTTGATCAATCTTTGGTGAGAGGAGCCTATTCTATGAGAGCTATCTTGTCGCAGAAGGGTGCCTAGCCTCCGAGCCATCCGGTAACAGCGAGTCGGCCTTCATCGAGGCGATCACAGTCTTTTCCGTTCCTAAGGTGAGATCCATTTTTCTTGTTTTTTTATCTAGGTTTATCTTACGTTGTCATTCTTTTTATGGACCTTAATATTCCCATCATGATTTGATCCACCTTCGATTCCAATTTTTCATCTCATTTTCTCGATCTCTCCACATTCACGTTCTAACCCCAACGATCTCTCAACTCCGGCCATGCACGGTGGCCAGAGACTCGGATTCGATTCTTCCATTTCACCGGATCCCCATTCACATCTTTTTTAATTTTTTAAGCAGAGATGATGCCTCGTGTTTGAGTCCTTTTCTATTTAGAAAAATATAAAAATTAAAAAATTATTTAACATTTGTTTAGCAGGAAATAATATTACAAAAATATAAAAAATAAAAAAATAAAAAAAAGAGTTGTCAGCTTTTGTTTTCTCATTTTAAAAAAAATGTATAAAAAAATAAATAAAAGTTTTTTAAATTTCTTATGTTTCTGCTTTACAAAAATAAAATAAAATAAAAACTTTAGGCAGCAGGCACCGCCCTCTCCAGCCATCGGCGGTGCTCGCTGCCATCCATGCTTGGACTGTGCACCTCCGACATCTAAGCGAAGCCTCGACAGCTCGCTGCCATCCGCGCCTAACGGATGCTCGACCTTCACCGCTAGGAGGGAACTCCTCCTCTTGAAACCTTCTCCAACATTGACCCAATGCAGCGCCACTCCTGGGTTCAGTCCCGCAGCCATCGCGACCTTCGGAGAGCAGCATTGTCGCTCAGGTATTTGTCGTCACCGTTGTGTTCAGCTCCGCGGCCATCGCGACCTCCAGAGAGCAGCACCGCCACCCAGGTCTCCACCGCCACCGCCCATTCAACGCCAGCCATTTCCAACCTCCTCCTTCGAACAGACATTGCATCACCGCCAGGAGGTCGAACCCCAACCTCACGCGCTACCAGATCGCTAGCCGTCATAGGTCCCGCCGCCACCGCTTGTCACCACCGATCTCGCCACCTTGAAGCCACTCTTCTCCATCGACTGGCCAATTGCACCCACGCGCAAGGTCGCACCACCCTCGCCTCACCGTCTGGAGTGTTTAACCACCAGCCATTGCGTCGCTCGCGTGCGAGTACGCGGTAGCTGCCGCATTCGACTTGGGCGAGAAGGAGAGGGCGGCGACCCCTTTCCTTTGCTTGATAATCACAAAACGAAGTCCCCACGTAAACCCTGAAAAAATTATTATTTTTTTGGGATAAATTTCACGTCAACCCCTTTAATTTCTGATATCGCACAAATGCCCCTGTTAGAGCCCTATCACGTGCGTCACATGCATTTCCTGGGTAAATTGCCACTTTTTCCCTACAACTTTATTTCTATTTTATTTTGATGAACAAATATTGAATAATTATATTTCAGTTCCTATGTTTCCATACTTTAAATTTGCATGATCTTTTCATTGAAATAAATGTTTTCATTGCTACAAAAATTTGTGTATATTCCTGATGTGTATATCTTTCTAGCATAAATTTTTCATTGCATTTTATCATCATTTGATATTATAAAAAAATAAAAAACAATGTCATTTTCTATGTCTGAAATTTGAAAATTCCTAAAAATTTGAATATTGTGTTAAAAAATCCAAAAAAAAATATCTTAATTTTCTTTTGGTGTGTTTTATTTCTGTCTAATTTTCACGCGTCTAATTATTTATAAAACCAAAAAAATACAAAATACTAAAAATCTTATAAAAATCATCAAAAGTAGAAAAATCCAAAAATAGTGATTTTAGTTTCTGTGTGTAGATAATTTCATGTAGTTTTTAAAAAAAATAACTTTCACAATTTTTTATTTCCTTTCATGTTTTTAAATTACGTAATAGTCATGTTTGTTCATTGTTTGCATTATCTTCTTTTTTATTCATTTTAAAAATACAAAAAAAACTAAAAAATTTAAAAAAATACAAAAATAGTACAAATTCATAAAAACACAAAAATATTTTATTTAAATATTTTTTAGCATTTTTGTTATATTTGAAAAATCCAAAAAAATATATTTCTATTGTAAATAAAATTGTTTAGAAAATCTTATTTTTGAAAATAAAAAAATGCAAAACTTAAAAATCATTTAAAATTTGAAAATCAGAAAATAAAAAAATTAGAAATAAAAAATTAAAAAAAATAAAAAGACAAAATATTCACAAAAAACAATATAGTTTGCCATTGATATTCTATTTTCTTTTAATTGATTATTTTTTATTATTGAGTAACCCTCGGGAATTGTAGCCTCCTTGAGTTCGATCATGTTGCTATACAGTTTAATTAAATAGCAAAAATTTCCCTCACTTTATTATTATTGTAAATAATTGTGTAGCTTGAGAAGAAAAAAATGTTTGTTCATGATGCTTGAATAGGTTGCAACGACTTGTTCATGTTTCAATAATTTGAAAACCCGTGAAAAGCGTAGTCAACAAAATGGCACAATTGTCGGGGAGGCACAGCGAGGGTAGTTACGTTTCTCTTTTAACCTGCTTTCATTGGTTGTGTACTTTTGTCTATATTTTTCAACATTTATTCATTGTTCATATTCATTGTACTTAATTTATTCATTTTTGCTCATATTTTCATATATTTGTGTCTCTTACATGTTTTCTATTTCCTCTTTCTTGCGAGGGTCCGACGAGCGAGGGCAGAGTTCTTAGGAGCACCGGAGCACCCAAGCGAAGTGAAGGTCGCTTGATTTATCTTGAAGCCGCAAGAGAGCGTGAGAGGAGGAGAAGAAGATTTGAGAGAGACGATCATTTGGAGCATAGATGGTTTTTTTATTTATTTTATCATTTCTTCATTTGAACTCTTGTAAAAGGACACTATAAACCTTTTTTGCAGGGTTTGTTTCGCCAAGTGCCAGTGCACTTCGGGGACCTCACTGATTTTATTTTTATTTGTTTCACGTAGATTTTGTGAGCCACTTATTGATTGCTTTAATTAGTTTCATTGAGCCAGGTATATTATTAGGTCTAAAGCCCTAAACAAGAATTTCTGCACCTATAGAATAGAGCATAATTTGGACTTAATCAAATTAACTTGTTTTTGCCCGCTAATAGAAGTTATTGTTAGGATGGTTCACGTGCATCATATAGGTTAGTTTTTTTTCTGTATTTAAATTTTGCGTGGATCACTTGCATGTAGAGTGTTGGTGACAAGGTACGCATCTCTATCCCCCATATGCATCATTGTATTTAATCGTGCATTGGCATTTCTTATCTCCTTCCTTGTTTTCACTCACATAAGTTAAAAGGGAAATTGGACACTCGGTAGGTGATTCATTGAAAAAATTCAAACCTAGTGACAACTATCAAAAACTAAGACTGTTAATATCACTCGACCCTATAGTAAACGTAAGGAAAAATCATTATTTTGGGGAGAGTAATCCCCTCCTTGTTTGATTTATCTGCAGCGAGAGAGCGACCCGCACACTAGGATAGAACCACAACCGAACTCTCTTCAGAATATTATCTTTTGATAGTTGTTCTCCAGTGAGGATTTCACCGGGTAGTCGGTAATTGGTCCGGGATTTCCTTAGCAGAGTGGGCAGACCGGGTAGCCGGTAAACGGTCTGCACCCATAATCGCTGGAAAAAACTAGTTGTGAGTTTGGGACAGTCTCCTGGTAGCATTGGGTTCCTAATAGCTCACTTTAATCTCTCTGATAAATTGTATTCTCACCAAACTCTAAAAATTGACAAGATAATTGACTGAACCTTCACGGTCTTCACATTGTATTGAGTTGATGAACTGGGAGTTTGTATTGTGTTTGATTGCTTGTGTGCATATTGGATCCTTCTGCGCATTTGCGCCTTTTTCTACACATCTTTTTACTTGACCATCGTGCTCTCCCGATCCCATCTATTGTTTCGGAGATTGCCGACTGGAGTTATTTTAATTTGATCTTCGTGGATCTCTTGCACTCTCCAGACGATCCACCTTCCTTTTTCCAGGAGGACTTTCCTCCTGATTTTTTTGCATATCCGCCTAACCCGTTGTTTCAAGAGTCAGACTTTGATTTTCACCCACCCTCATTCCACTCACCCGACCTTGTGATTACGGAGTCACCTTTCATGTCCTCACTTGAGACCCTAAATCAGATGATGGATCATATGAATTCAAGGATTACCAATCTATTTTGATATAAATAAGAACCAGAATGCTGCTCCACTATTTGAGGATATGTATTCACTTGAGGATAATCATGAGATCTTACAATTGTCAAAAATACAAAAAATAAGAAAATTTTAAAAATCCAAAAAGATTTCAGAAGACACATTGTTAATTCATTTTGTGAGGAGAGGGAACCCATGACAAACCATTTTCCCACATAGTCATTCACCACATGTTCCACCTTTGACCCCCGAGGATGCCATTGTACAGACTGCTCTTGGCAATCCTCGTGTATATGTTGATTCCGATCTCCTCCCTTGTAAGGAGGAGGTCCAAAAATTAAAAAATGTTGATTGAACCTGAAGTGGTGGACACCCTTCATAAAATCATTAAATCCCCACTTCACCAGGCCATGACACATTTATCTGCTCCTCAACACAAGAAGAGAAAGCGGAGGTATAGATTTGAGCGTCACATCTTGACCGTGGCCACTGCCTACGCCATCTCCCACAATCCACATTTTAAGAAAGGGAACACTGCCACACCTCTTGTGAGTTGCTCCATATCTGACTATTCTTGTGATAACACTCTCCTTGACGGCGGTTCGTTAATCATTATAATACCCTTCTCTATGGTATAGTCTCTTCATCTTGGACCTCTCAAGAAAACTTGGATGATAGTTCAATTTGCTGATTGATCTATCAAGAGGTCGAAGGGTATTCTAGAAAACATTGTCATTCTTATTCAGGGCATGAACTTCACTTCGGATTTTGTCATATTGCCCATGGAGACCTCCACCCCTGTGGAGCACCCTCCCATCATCTTGGGACAATCTTTCCTCGCCTCTCTGGGAGCTGTTATTGATTATGGATCAGGAGAGATTCGTTTCTGTTCAGATGTAGGGAGTGATGTGTTGATCACTACACCCCTCACCGACCAGAGACCTGCATCCCATGAGAGTGCGCCCGTGTTATCCAACCCTAAGGACCTTGACCTTGACGATAATATCAGAAATTCTTGTTGTATGTTGGATGATACTGAGACCCAAGAATTCCTCTTCAAGGAGGAAGACTCGGAAAGCATAGACTTTGGATTTCCCCCTTCTGGTATGTGGGATGCATTGATGACATTCGTGGGATTTACACAATAGACACCTTAGAGCGGAAGGCAGACTCTGAGACTAGACAGGACGGACATGATTTGACTACTTTCACTGATGAGTCCATTCTTATTCACCTTGATGAGACTGACAAGTCCAAATTTGATTTGATTGCTTTATAAAGGAATTTGAGCCTTTTGATGAAGATTATGATCCAGTAGAGGCTTGCTAGGCTAAAATTGATCCTACTTTTTCTAATAATCATTTCGAGACTTTTTACGTTGATATTTGCGAGACTTCCCGGGCAGGACATGACCACACTACTTCCACTAACCGGTTCCTGCATGCACACTTCGAGACTGATGAGGATACATTCTTAGTCGATCATGATCAGTTTATGTCTAATGATAACCCCAATATCGACCTACACCTTATCAGATCCATTCCTTGGCGATCTCACAAGAAGTCCCGCTTTCGACCTTCTTGACCTTTGTACATCCACTCCTTTTGTATATCCTTTCATTTCAATTCTTTCTTCTTTCGTTTTACCATTCACCCCTTTTCCATGTGTGTATATATGTTATACTTAGGATGTGCTTTATCCTGAGTATGGGGGGTGAATGATTTGTGTTGTTCATATTTGTCATGTTCATCACTCCTGTCATTGCCTATACTTAGGGATACTCTACCCTAAGTATAGGGGGTGATGTTGTTCGTATCATCTTTTTTTTCGTTGGGTCCGTACATTCTCTTCATATGTTTTCTCTTTTGTATAGACTTCTATACCTAGGATTACTTGATCTTAAGTATAGGGTGGATCAGCGACTTATATTCTTTTCATCTTTTCTTTGAGTCGTTGTAGCATAGGAGTCTTTTCACTTTTCTATACTTAGTACGAGTTATGTCTTCCTTTGCCGCTCTCTGATCACTATGAGGACATAGTTCAAGATAAGTATAGGGGGTGTCGTATATACTGTATATATACTTTAGACATAACTCGTACTTTCAAATATAATTATTTTGGGATATGTATATAAATTCGTAAAATCCATGTATGTGTGTGTATATATACTTTGATCACCCTTTCAAAAAAACAAACAAACAAAAACCCAAAAAATTAACAAACAAAAAAACAAAAAAACGAACAAACAACAACAAAAACAAAAACAAAAAAACAACAAAAAATCCTTATATATACGTGTATATATTTACTAACCCTTTTTCCTTTTTGAAACAAAAAAAAACCTAAAAAAACTACAAAACCAAACATTTATAAAAAGTTGCTTTAAAAAAATTTCACATGTGCATCATTTTTCCTTCTTTTCCAAAAATCCATAAAAAGTTCAAAATTAGAAAATAGTTTAAAAAATTGCTTTCTTTTTGCATTGTATATATTTCTTGCATTTGCATGTGCATTTTTCATGATAGTATTGACATTTAAACTAAGTATGGAATAAAGTTGAAGAGTGGATCTTATTTGGACCTTAATCCACTTAATTTCATAGGAACCTTATAAGAACTAGAGTTAAGACTTTTCAGGTCCTAGTGACTTAATTCTTTGAGTCCATAAGACTATGTTCACATGTCATCTTGATTAGTCTAAGTAGAACATTTAACAGCACACACATGATTCTTTCGGACCGTGGCTTATCTCGGACAAGCATTCTATACGTAGCTCTTCATGGAGGAGGTAGTGAGGAGGCAGAATCTTTTGGCTTGGAGTAGCATACGAGGGTAGTACTTCTAGGCGGAACCTTCATCTTCCTCTAGGGAGGGTTGTGCATCTCAACCTGATCTAGTAGCATTGAGGTCTAAAGACAGGATGCCTTGGGGTTGCAATAATGCTTCAAAAGAGGGATAGTCTACTAGCTCAAGAGGAAAAACTCCTTATGTACATGCTGCACCTTGTATATATTTTCAAAAAAATGAAAAGAAAAAATGCAAAATCTCCAAAAGTGGCCAGGCGTGATTGAAAAGTAAAATGCCTGCCGGAGTGTATATACAAGGATAAAGAAAAAAGGAAAAAAATAATAAGAGCTTCAAAGTCAAATTTTTGTAAGCTTGCAGCTGGATGACTTGACTACACTGGTCATGCATCCAAGGATATGTAGCTACACTAGTTACCGCCCATTCTTTTCTCCATCTCCTCTTCTTGAGCTGCTTGTACTTGAACTTAGAAGGGAATATCCCTGCTCCTTGAGGAAAGAGTTGCTAGATCTGGGGACTAGAGTTACCTTATTGAGGGAGGATGTTTCTTTGCTACTTTTGAGATGGGGAGCTATACTTTACTTACATCGTACAAGTAAAGATTCATAGTCATAAGAATTTGTGTATGTAGACTTATTCTGATCTGACTGTTGAGGAGACCTGAATAGGAGTCTTGTGGAACTTAGAGGCTGTTAGGTTTTATATCCATTTCCCATTAAGGTTCCGCCACACTAATAATCCAAAGGTCAGACAGAGCTCCATACTACAATTTTATGAAGATAAATTTAATACTCAATATTGTCCTAATTTCTTTATTTTTCCTTTCTTTTTCTTTCTTTTTCTTTTATTCACTTATTCTTTCAAATAAGTGTTTGCTAAGGGACTAGCAAAGGTAAAGCAAAGGGGGATGATGAATCTGCATTTCATCACCTTTATTCATTAATTTTAGCTTAAAATCCCTTATAAAATACATGTATGTAATACTAACTCCATATTCTTATTAACTTGCATCGATGTATAAATATTATACATTTATTACTATTTTAACCTAAAATAAATAAATAAAGAAAGAAAGGAAAATAAAAAAATAAAAAAATTGTATATATGTAATAGATACAGGCTGACCCGAACCCCGAGAGAAGGTCGAGACTTGACCTGATCGACCAGGAATAAAGTAGGGGGAGATATGGTCCTTAATCAGAAAATCCAAAAAAATGTGATGTGTATATTTGTATACTTACACTATTTTATTTGTACATAAATTGGCCTCAAATTAAATAATTTTCAAAACAAAAGTTGTAAATAGAAATTTTTCTAAATAATAAAAATGTTTGCAAAATAAAATCATGTATAGAATAAAAGCAACCACACTTGGAAAAGACCACTAAGAGATAATTGAAGGACCAATTCTGGCTCCATATGAACTCAAATTGAAACCAACTCACTTCCATTGTATTCTAAATTAAATTATCTTTAAAATGATTGTGATTTCATAATTTTTGGAGTAACAGTTGAAAAGTCGGTTTTCTAGTGTAGTTTGTGCAATTTTACCATTTATTTGTACATATTGCATTTGTAAATATTTTGACTAATTATTTAAAATGAAAAAATAAAAATTTAAAACAAAAAAAACTAAATTCCTTATTTAACTACGTATATAATGTACCATATGTAAATAGGATATGTATATAATTAAATCCCTTAAATAACCCTCATAAAAATAAAAAAATACATTTATATTTTATTTCAAAAAGTGACGAAAATACAAAAAATAATAATTTTTATAAATAATTTTTACACTAATTCCTTTTTTTATCTCTATGTCATTTCAAATTTCTTTCCTTATCTTTATCTCATTTTAAATTTTGAATTTCACCTTCTTTTCTTTTCTATTTATATGGCTCCTCCCTCATTTCATCTTGTGATCAATCTTTGGTGAGAGGAGCCTATTCTCTGAGAGCTATCTTGTCACAGAAGGGTGCCTAGCCTCCGAGCCGTCCGGTGACAGCGAGCTGGCCTTCATCAAGGCGATCACGGTCTTTTCCGCTCCTAAGGTGAGATCTATTTTTTATTTTTTTATCTACGTTAATCTTGGATTATTTTTTCACATTTTTTTATTTCCTTGTCATTTTTTATAGACCTTAGCATTCCCATCATGATTTGATCCACCTTCGTATCTGATTTTTAATCTCACTTTCTCGATCTCTCCACGTTCACGTTCTATCCGTCACGATCTCTCAACTCCAGCCACGCACGGTGGCCGGAGACTTGGATTCGATTCTTCCATTTCGTCGTGTCCCCATTCACATCTTTTTCATTTTTTTATTATTATTTAAATAATAAGAGATGATGCATCGTGTTTGAGTCCTCTTCTATTTCAAAAAAATAATTAAAAAATCATATATATGTGTGTCTTGAACATTTGTTTTGCAAGAAATAAAAAAATACAAAAATACAAAAAATAAGAAAAAAGAGTTTTCAGCTTTTGTTTTCACATTTTAAAATATACATTTAAATAAATAAATATTTTTTTATTTCTTTTGTTTTTGCTTTACAAAAAAACTTTGGGCAACAGGCACCACCTTCTCCAGCCACCGGCGATGCTTGCTGCCATCCGCGCCTGGACCGCGCGCCTCCACCATTTGGGTGGAGCCTCAACAGCCCGCCGCCATCCGCTCTTGACGGATGCCCGACCTTCACTGCCTGGAGGGAACTCCTTCTCTTGAAACCTTTGCTGACACCGTCCCGACGCAGCGCCACCGCTAGGTTTAGCCCCACGACCATCGCGACCTCTAGAGAGCAGCACCGCCACCTAGGTCTCCACTGCCACCGCTGGGTTCAGCCCCCGGTGATCGTGACCTCTAGAGAGCAGCACAGCCGCCCAGGTCTCCACCACCACGGCCCGTTCAACATCGGCCATCTCCATCCTCCTCCTCCAAACAGACGTCGCATCACTGCCACGCGGTCGAACCCCAACCTCTACGCCACCAGATCTCTAGCCGTCGCAGGTGCCGCCGCCACCCCCGCATCACCGCTAATCTTGTCGTCTTGAAGCCACTATCCTCTGTTGATCGGCCACCCATTCACGTGCAAGGCCTCGCCATCCCCACCTCGTCATCTAGAGTGCTTGACCACCAGCCATCGCACCGCCTGTACGCAAGTGCATGGCAGCCGCCGCCTTCGACTTGGGCGATAAGAAGGAGACGGCGGCGACCCCTTTCCTTGGCTTGAAGATCACGAAATGAAGTCCCCACATGAACCCTAAAAATATTATTTTTTGAGATAAATTTCACTTCATCCTCTTCAATTTCTAATATCGCACAAACGCCCCTACTAGAGCCCTATCACGTACGTGACACGCATTCCCTAGGTAAATTGCCACTTTTTTGCTGCAACTTTATTTCTGTTATGATTTTATGAACAAACATTGAATAATTGCATTTCAATCCCTATGTTTCCAGACTTTAAATTTGCATAATCATTTCATTGAAATAAATGTTTTCATTGCTTTGAAAATTCTATAAAAATGTGTACATATTCCTGATGTGTGTATCTTTCCAGCATAAAGTTTTCATTGCATTTTATAATCATTTGATATTATTAAAAAATTCAAAAACAATGTCATTTTCTCTGTCTGAAATTTGAAAAATCCTAAAAATTCGAATATTGTGTTAAAAATTCCAAAAAATACATTAATTTTCTTTTAATGTGTTTTAATTTCTGTCTAATTTTCACGCATCTAATTTTTAATAAAACCCAAAAAAATGTAAAATACTAAAAATCTCTCAAAAATCATAAATAATTGAAGAAAAATCCAAAAATAGTGATTTTAATTTTTGTGTGTAGATAATTTCCTATAGTTTTTTAAAAAAATAATTCTTCCAATTTTTGATTTCCTTTCATATTTTTAAATTGTGAAACAGTCATGCTTGTTCATTGTTTGCATTGTCTTCTATTTTTATTCATTCTAAAAATCCTAAAATAAACTAAAAAATTTTGAGAAAATACAAAAATAGTAAAAAATTAATAAAAATACAAAAATATTTTATTTAAACTTTTTTAGCATTTTTGTAATATTTGAAAAATCCAAAAAAGTATTTCTTTTGTGCTTAAAATTGTTTTGAAAAACATATTTTTTAAAATAAAAAAATTACAAAAAGTAAAAAATCATTAAAAATTTAAAAAATCAGAAAAGAAAAAAAGTAAAGGATTAAAAAAAGACAAAAATTTCACAAAAAAACCAAGATAGTTTGCCATTGAGATTCTGTTTTCTTTTAATTGATTTTTTTATTACGTGGATAACTCTCTAGAATTGTAGCCTCCCTGAGTTCAATCCTGTTACTATACAGGTTAATTAAATAGCAAAAATTTCTCTTGCTTAATTATTCTTATAATTAATCTTGTAGCTTGAGAAGAAAAAAATTCTTTATTTGTTATGCTTGATTGGGTTGCAATGACTTGTTCACATTTCAATAATTTAAAAACCCGTGAAAAGCATAGTCAACAAGGAGTCATTTCGAGGTCTGAGTCCGAAGAGATGAATTCTATGTTAGGATCCAGGACTGGGGCTCACTTCTATCTGCAATGTGAAAAATTCCCAATTAGACCACTTGTAATTGAGTCCCAGCTGCCAAGATGAATCTGGAATTAGGGTCAATCCTAGAGTGTTGTGAATGAAAAAGATGTAGACTATAATCGTCTCTCACTCACAATGGCGAAGGTGGGATAAAGGTGATCCCGGTTTAATGGGTGGGTAAAAAGAAGATGAGTAGTCTTAAGATCGGCCCGCAAAGTCCGGAACGGGTTCTCGGGAATCACCTTGAATTATTGACGAAGTTGAGTCAATGGAATCGATGTGGGCATTGGCAGAGTCCCGACTGAACCATCCATGGATCGACATCATGAAGCAAGAGGGAGATCGATGCAGGAGGAAAGATACAGGGTCAACGAGGAATAAAACGGAGTATAAAATAGTAGATAGGCTCGAACTGAGCGGAGGTCAAAAGAAGACAAATTTGACAAAATTTGCGCAACTGCGCGGGACTTTATTCTTTGAACCTTATTCTAGATCCATACAAACATAATACAAAATTGGGTTCACCAACTCACACCATGTGAAGCCGTGAAGGTTCATCTATTTATTATCTTTTCAGTTTTAGAGTTGTTATTTCAGGCATATCTTATAACAAGTCCTTAGCATGCTAACCCTATAGGAGAGAGAGAGAGTACTGCCAGAAAAGTATCGCGTACTTGTCCTCCTCCTTTGTAACATGTAGTCTGCACTTTTTGAGGTCTTTGTAACCCTTCCTAGATCCCTAATCAGCCAAAGAAATAGAGAGAGAAAGCCGATAAACGAAACCGCTACTTCGGTCCTCGCTCGCAACAGAATCACCCATAAGCATGCAAGAACCTATTCGGACGCAAACCGATGAGACAGACACCCATGTGAAGGCATGGCCTTAGCTCAGTACTTCAGACCATGTCGATGCTCCACACAAGGGTGGAACACCATCGTTGACTCGGGCACATATGATAGAAGCGCCATTACTTCGGAAATCCAAGCGATACACAAGGTAGTTACAAAGTGGGTTTTGGGCTCTAATCCTTAGCAAGTCATACCTTGCTCATGGGAGGGGTTTTGTTCCCCTCCTAATGTACAAAAAATAATGAGGGATTTAAGAACCCAAGATAATGAAAGTACATTACGGATTTTAATTAAGGTCAAAGTTTATTTAGCAGTCCCCTTATTTTAGTTTTTGGGTTTTCCCTTTCTTGGGTATGTTTTCAAACAAGCGCCTATCATTTTTGTAAATTTTCATTTATTTCCTAGGTGCTCAAAATCAGAGGGAGATAGCAAAAGAGTTGTGCGAGTTGATTCAATGATCGAAATCTCACCATTGAATCTAATGATGCATGCTGAGTTAGAGGACTTATAGTGCTTCCCAGCTCTCTCGTGCGGTATGTAAAACAGAATTTTTAAACATGTCTACATGACGGTGTACAATCGACAAAATCACCCTAAACAGTAGCTGCTATTAATCATGAAGAACAAATTTGTTAGTTATTCAGAAATGAGACAAAGTCTGGTCTTCGATGCCAATCGGTGCCTGCCACAATGGGTCATGCAAGCGTTGTATATGACCTCTCTCGGCACGCGGTCTCAAATCCAAACGACTAACAGTTGTTAATTTGACTAGATCCAAACGTAAGAGACTATAGGAACAGGCATTCTTATTAGGGTTTGGACCTGATTATCGAGGCAAGCAGCCTAATTCTAAGGGCTCCATGCAAACAAAACAAATAGAAAAAAGGTGGAAAACTCAAAATGATGGAAAATAAAATAAAAGAAGGCGAGAAAACACGTAAAAACTACGATGAGGCTCCCAGATGAGCAAACACCTAGGCACTGGACCTCATTGTGGAGAGTAGAGTCCAAGTCTTTAATTATTACATATTTAAATTATCTCTCTCACACACACCAATAAATACATAAAGAAAGCTAATCTAATTCTATGTTAATTCCCTCTCCTTGCTTCCTTTGTAGTCTCTCCAACTGGACACACAGTGAAGACCACTCTCCTCCAAGCTTGGCTACATCGGTGTCCTAAAAGGTCATCCTTGCGTGGCGGGCCCTCGCAACAAAGTCACAATATATTAGTGCAGATATTCAAATGAAATCAAAATGAGCTATACAACGAATAATTGAATGGTTATGTGCAAAATAAAATCAATTATTATCTACATCAATGAATCAATGAATAAAAAAATGGTTATACAAAATAAAGGACAAAACTAGGCTACACTCATTGCTCCCCGGCAACGGCACCATCTGATAATCAAGATTCTGTGAGGGTCTAAAAAGGTCTCACACAAGGCTGAGACACGGTCGTTGTGGTGATCACTTACGAAATCCCAATTAGTCAGCAAATAACCCACAAAATAAGAAAAGGCAATGAATAGCACGTAGTGAGTTAAAATTTATTATTCTTTACTGCAGGATGCATAGCAAGTAAGTACGTAGAGGTCGAACAACAGAGAGAAAAATGGGTAGCCTATGGTTATTTATGAACAAAGTGTTTATATATAACCAAGTCATTTATTAGGTGTATACATATATCTTTTTGTCAATTTTTATTTTTCTCTATTTTTATTATGTTGTTTTATTTTTTAAATTTTGTTTTAGATATTATAATTTTATATTTTCTTTTTATAACTTCATATTTTCATATATTTTTCTTTTAATATAAAAAGGTAATATAACTATATATATAAGGCTATATATACACTGTAGATTAATCTATTTCTAAATAATAGTAAATATAAATAAAATGCAGAAATAATTTATTTTTGGATTTTATATTTTTCTATTATTTTTCTAAATTTTATGAAAGTTTTGCTAATTTGTATGGATTTTTAAAGTCAAAAGTATCCCAAATCAAGTATTTAATAAATACCGGAAATTGATTTGAATTTTGAAGATATCAAATAAGGTCCAAAATTACTCAAATCAATTTTAATATATAAATATTAATATAAAGAAAATTATGAAGTAGAAAACATATTTTTTGATTTTTTAATGATTTTTTAGGTCTTTATAAAAGATTTTTGGGGGTTTCGATTTTAAGAGTTTTCTTTTTCCATTTTTGTGATTTTCAGTCTCGAGTTAATATAGAGCAAAATAATTAACATATAATTCTTTTAGAATTTTTTGAGATGTTTTAATATTTTTGGGTATTTAATACACTAGATAGGGACTATTTGTGCTCTAAAGAATTTTTAATAAATGTGAAAATTATCCAAAAGTGCAAATAAAAACCATGACCTGAATCTTCAAGCAATCAGGAACATACACACATTTTTTCATGATTTTTGGAGCATAATAACCATTTTAAATAAATTTATCAAGCATACAAAAAAATAATTATCGGCAGGGCCATACATGTAAATACAATAATTCCAAGGGCCTATGTGCATTTTACAATATATATATATATATATGGGAGGCAGATATTGACTTGCTCAAGGTAGATCGAGAGGATCTAATGATCCCGTGAGATAGACGGATGTGAGGTGGACAATTTTTGTGAAGCTCTCGAGGTGAAAGGGCCATCAAGAGGCATCGAAAAATCGGAGAAGAAGAGGGTCCTAGAGGTTCTAATAGGAGTCAGAGCTGAAAGAGTGGGAGTTGATTGGAGTCAACGAATGGGGCACTACGATTGGTCCATGTAGGCACACTACAGGACAAAACTGCTTATTTATTTGAAAATAATTATTTAAAAATATTAATTGATTTTATTATTTTTTATTCTAAAATAAAAAATGTTTATTATTTTATGTAGACACTTTATATTTTTATTTATTTTTGATGTTATTTATTAGTAGTTAAGTTTTCGGTGTATATTTATAAGTATATTCATTTATATTTTGGCATTATTTTATTTTTTTTATATCTTTTATTTTTATTATTTTATTATCATTATTTTATATATTTATAACTTATTTTTAGATGTATAAAATATATTTTTATTCTATTTTTATGATGTTATTTGGATACTTAAATAAATAAGGGTATGTAATATGTAGGTATATGTATTGTATTTTTACCTATGTATTTTTGTATTTTATTTTATTTTAATGTTTCTTTTATGGTTTTATTTTAGATTTGTATTTTTAATATAATGTAAATGATATTTCAATATTATAAAATTATAAAAGAATAAAAATGATTTTCCCTTTTATTTATATACAGGTATTATGATAGGTATTTTACCTATATATTTATATAGAATTATTTAGTTTGTGTTTTCTTTGTGATTTTATTCTAGTTCAATATGTACATAGGTTATAAATAATATTTATAAAATTATAAAAATATAAAACTGTAAAAATAATAAAGAATGAATAAATTGAATATTTTATTCAGGTATAAGGTACAATGAGGTTCCAAAACCTATCTTTCACACCTTAACTCCAACAAATATGAAACCACCTTCACTAAATAGATTATGAAAGTTATATAAAATTAGAAGTGATTTTGATACATTTTGAGTTTTTATTTGGATGATATGGGTTTGTGAAGTTTGGAATTTTGGCTTTTATTTTGTGTATAAAAAGTAAAAGGTGTATTATTTTGTGCAAACTCAATTTTGTATTTTTTTTGTATTATCATCTGCAACTTTCATGTACAAAGTTTATTCATTTGATGAATACATAATAACGAATAAAATAAATGTCAAAAATAAATTATTGAGGATAAAAGAATTGGGTTTTTATTGTATTTTTGGCCCTTATATCCCCCTACTTTATTCCTTGTCGACCAAATCAATTCTTGACTTGGTCTCGGGGGTTTAGGGTCATAAAATACCTTTGGTATTTTATTCTTTTTCTTTTCTTCTCTTTATTCTGTAATTTGGGCATTAAAACCATATTATTTACACAATAAATGCAATAAATGATGAATGTTATTTTGTACAAATTAATTTATTTGCATGCATTAGCTAGGGTCTTTATGGCCAAAATTATAGAATAATGGTGATGAAATGGAGATTCATCAGATATTTTTCATTGGATCGAGAAAAGGAATGTTTACATAATCAAAAACATACTTATTTACATGTGAATCATCTTGTACATTTAAATGACTGGAAGGGATACAATAATTCAAAATAGGAGTTGGAAAATTAAAAGATAAAAATTTGATGGTATTGACAGATGACAAATCCATGATTCACATCCTTTATTCTTTTATTTTAGCAGAATCCCTATGCAAAATAACTGTATATATATATTAAAGCAAATAATTAGCATTGTGCATGCTTTTGATAATATTATAGAATTAGCATTTATTTATCCAAAAGAAAATAATAAAGAAGAAAAGAAAAATAAAAAGAATAAAAGAAGACTGTAATTATGCAATAAGTATAGACTGACCCAAACCCGAGAAAAAGTCAAGTATTGGCCAGATTGACAAGGAATAAAGTAGGGAAGATAGGGTCCTTATTGTATAAATATTAAAAACCCAAAAATACCTTGTATATATTGCTCATCATGTGCATTTTCATCACTATGTATATATATTGTTTTATTTTATTGCTCAATAAAAGATCAAAAATAATTTTTTTTCTTAATAAAACTTATAGATAATAATAATAAAATAAAAATAACTGCAAAATTAAATTATGTACAGTTTTACAATGCCAATACCTATATATATGTATTTATTTATTCTTTTTCTTGTGTATTTATTATATATTGTATTTCTAAACACTTTTGTATATTTATATTAATTAAATAAAATTAAAATTAAATTCAAAAATTACAGAATAAAATAAAAATAAAACCAACTCTTCATTGTACAATAGCATCAGCTGTATATATAATGTACAATAGCATCAAGTGTATACATATTGTACATAATACTAATTTATTAATTCGTTTTTTTAACTTGTAAAAATCCGATAAAAATATAATTATACTCCTTAAATATGTTTGTAAATAAATAAAATATAAAATTTTATGCATTTTTTGTAAAAATAATAAAATAAAATATATGTATATAATATATAAAGTATATTATACCTATACATACTAACATATAGTGCATATAATATAATATATATTGCTAAATATTATTAAAAGTCACAAAAAATATTTTATAAAAAAACTACATTTTTAATTTTTTTAACTTTTATTTTAAAATCATTTGCTATTTTTACTTGATTTTTCATTCATTTTGAAATCTGAATTTGTTATTAGTCAACTAGGTCCGTTGACCCAGGTCAACCTTCCCCCTTCGAGGCCTGACCCTGGCAAAGCTTCACCGAACCTAATTTCTCACAATTTCTTCCACTCGAGTCTAATAGCCTATCGCCTTGGATTGCAGACCCCGTTGCTCCTGTATGATCTGTGATCCTTGCGGATACCTAGGTGGGTCTGAAATCCACCTCGGTTCTGCGATTCCTCTCGATCTTTCCAGAACCCGGGGCACCCTATAAATCCCTCCCTCGAGCTCTATCATACCCTATCTTGGTCTTTTCGCATTTCTTCTTCCACCATAGCATTCATGGTAGTGATAACCCCTCGTTGGTCCAGCTAGGAGCCTAAATTGTAGCTGATTGAGCGTAGCTGCCTTGTGGTCGGACTCCTCTACTGCAAATAGACTCTTCCATCTTCTGTAGTGGAATAAGGCCACATCTCGTCATTCATTCCGCCTTTCTTTGCCTTCTCATATCCGATCATCGTGTATCCTTCTTCTTTTCTTTTTCACTATTTTTTCGGTTTCATCCATCAGCCATCGTTCACCTTAGTTGCTCCGACCATTGGGTTGGAGCCCCATCATCCATATCTGACCTCATCGATATGCTGCCACTTCACCCTCCATCTTCTCACACATCCTGATCATCCCTAGGATTGACCGTAGGATCAATTATAGGGATAGACTTCCTTCCCTCACCTTCATCAGAAGTCGAACATCCACCCACTCCACTTCTTTTGTTTTCCATGCAGAATAACCCTGACCGAAGCATCGTCTTTGAGCCTCGAGTCCCCTTGTAGGTCCAGGTGCGTGAGAGACATCGATTCGATGCCTCAACTGACTAGGAAGAGCACTTCCAGCCGGTACCCCTCCCAGATCGATATCGAGTAGCCCTCTGAGCCATCTGAGGCTCTAATTTGATGCGGAGCTACTTTAGGAGGGTGTTGCAACCCTCAGCCAGCCGATCCGAGCACCCCAGCGTGAGACATTGCCGATTGAAAGTTCAGTATGCACCTCCTTCATCATGTTTGTCCAGGACTCGTCAGCCTCGTTGGATGAGGCATCCCCCTCCAAGATTTGATCTGAGTCACACATTAGTGCCCAAATCTTGGCCCTCAAATCGAATCTAGGGATGATCCAACTGCTCATCATCGCCTACCACCTGGGTTGTTAGTTCTGTACCTGGTAGTCAAATCTGAGATACACATCCTCATTATTACTCCAGATTGTAGATCTTTCCCGATCCATCCGAGCCGTATGCTTGTGCCACACCTCCTGGCCGTCAGGTCTTTTCAGAGCCACGTGTCGCACGCTGCCTGCAAGGTTATATTGCATCTTTTTCCTTATCCTTTCTTTTATTTCATTTTAGTACAATAAGTGTAAAAGTAATTAAGACTTTTTGTAGTAAGGACCTCATAGTTTTGATATTTACACTTTATTTCGTGCGAGTTGAACTCAAGTGTGTGTTGACGTGTAATTATGGGTTATTTCAAGATTTATCATGAGCTTTCACTTGTTATATAAATCAGAGAAGTTTTTGAGTATTTGCATATGTGCCCCTGTAAGTATGATTCATATGCATCTGACATTTCTACTGGATTAATTGCACTTTGGCCCATGTGTTTTATTGTGTGTTATCATTTGGCCTCAGAACTTTAAATAATTTGCATTTAGGTCCTTTATTTCCTATTTTATTTCTTGTTCTTGTATTAATCAAAATAAATAGCAAATTAAACCCAAAAATTCTCTAAAAGTTAGGAGTAGCTCCTGGTAGTGTTTTCCTTAAGGAGTAATTTTTATTTATTATTTTTCATTTATTTTTATTACTAAAAACTCAAAATAGTAAAAAACTCCCTGTTTGTCTTAGAAAATTCATAAAAATTAGAAAATTGACCTAAAAATTCTAAAAACATTAGAGTAGCTTTATTTTGATTTGTTTGATTTTTTCAAATTTTCATCTTATTTAATTTTATAAAACACTAAAAAAATTACAAAACTCCAAAAATATTATAAAAATCATATAAAATCTTTTAAAAAACCAAAAAATCTATTCTTAGTCTCTATTTGTAGATATTTTCTTATAGTTTTTATTAAAATTGGTTTTCAGGAGTTTTGAGCATATATATATTTTTAATTTAAAAAATACTTTTAGTTGTGCACTGTTTATCTTTGTCTTATCTTTTTTACTGTAGAAAATCCATAAAAATTCTAAAAACACCCCAAAATCCACAAAAACAGTATAAAATACATAAAACACAAAAATATTTTTGTTTGAGATTTTTGAGTATTTTTACTATATTTAAAAAATACAAAAAGAGGGTGTTTGTCTTTTATTTCATTGTTTAATTGTGCTTTATTTGAAAAATTAAAAACTTGCAAAATTAAAAACCACAAAAAATAATAAAAATAAAAATCCTTTGAATATCTTTGATTTGACTACCTAGTTTTTAACAATTGCTCCTTGTGTTCGTCCCTTATCACTATACCAGGTTAATAAAAGTAGCTTAGACCACTTGTTTACTTGTTTGATTTGTTTCATGGTTGAATAAAATTTTCTCGATTTTGGCTTGGTTAATTTAGGTACATCAACACATTAATTACCTTAAAATGAGTCATCCTAACGTGACATCAGAATGCCGTCGTTGTTGTGGAGCATGGCGAGGTAGTTTAGGATTTTGTTTTCTTATTGTTTATTTCATTTTCAGTCATTTTATTTCTTTTATTTTCTTTCTTATTTTGTATAAAATCTGTTCTGACACATTCTCTTGTTTCTCTTGATTGTGAGGGCCTATGGAGAAAGGGAGGAGATGTTAGGATCATTGACGCACCCGAGAGAAGCAGAGGCCAGACGTTTTACACTGCCTGGCAGGAGAGAGCTTTGAGGTGGGACAGGGGACGATTGGAGAGCAGCCTTTATCCACTTCTATATTTGGATTTTATTTTCCCGTATATTATTCTTGTAATTAATTTGTAAATATCTCTGGAAATTACCTTTTTTCTATTTTCTAGGACTTGAGACTTTTGACACTATTCGGGGTATGTTTCTCTAAGTGTCAGTGCACTTGGGGGACCTCACCAGATTTTTGTTTTTTTCACCTTTATTTTTATTTGTATTCTCGTGGATTTTGTGTGCTTGAGCCCCTAGACTTAGGTTTCTATTTGGTTGAGCTAGGTAGTGATTAGGTCCACAGCCTTAATAGAATATATGTTCCTATAGATATGTTGACTTAGTCAAAATAACGGGTGCTTCATGATAATAGAAGTTTCTATTTAGGATGGTCCTCTCCTTTGCATGCATATAGCTTAGTTTGAATTTATGCGCGGATCATATTGCATGTAGACTGCTGGAGCGAGGTATGCCTTCTATCGTGCATGCATTCATAATTTTCTCGTGCATCAACCTTTCCATCTTCCTCCCCTTGTTTTCTTTTACTTAGGAATAAAAGGAAATCAAAAAAATCATTAGATGTGTTTTTATTCAAAAAAATACCAAAAAAGTGAAAACTAAATAAAATCAGGATTGCTAACTTTCACTCGATCCTAAAACTAAACGTAAAGGATTATCATCACTATTTTGGGGAGATTAACCCCCTCCTTGTTTGCAAGTACTCTCCAAATAGAGTGAGTCATGTACACTTAAGGATAAGAGCCCAAAGCTCTGGACTTGTGCCCTAAGCACTTGGACTTTAACTCTCGGGTCTTGTTATTGTTGCAAGCACTTTCCTCAGATGTTAGTAAAAGTAGCCGTGTGGGTATGGAGGTGGATTCCCTTAGAAAGATTCCCGAGCCCTTACGAGGATAGTTGTCTGTGTGGAGGATTCATCAACTTATTCACGGTCTACCCTAGGAGACTACACTTGCAAGCTTGTTAATATAATTGTTTTATCACTAAACTCTAAGACTGAAAAGATTAACGAACGAGCTTTCACGGTCATCATTATGTTGAGTTGGTGAACTTGGGGGTTTGTGTGTTGATCATTGTTTTTCAGTCCAGATCTAATCTCCACTTCTCTCTACATCACGATGATGGGCAGGCAATATTTTAGGATACCTCTGGTGGCATCGCTTCACGGCACACTTGCCCATTCATCTAGGGTGGTTCCAGAGAGCTCAGACCCTCTCTCGGAACCTGAGTATTCCACCTCCTTCTTCTTTGACCTTCTTGACACATCACCTAAGGTACAATAGCAGTCAAAGCAGATTTTTGTTGACTTGGAAACACCTGAGGTTCGCTCTTTTTCATTTTTAGAGTCTGACAAGATGGCCCAAGAGCGAAGAGAGGATGAGAAGCCAGATGTTCATGATGTATTTGACTAGGATTCCTCTACAACAACCACCTGGCATCCCTAGAGGTGATGCAGAGACATATCCGGAACTAGGTATTACTGATGACAGAGGTTAGGAGGGAGCTGACGCAGATTAGAGACGCTAGTAGAGAGGCCCGATGGTGGACCAGAGATTCCTAGACCTGAGGACCGAGCAGATGCGAGAGCAAATACGAGACCATTGCACACCATGAGGGAGCTGCACAACCCTAGTTCGAGTCTCACTCATAGGTGGATTCAGTTGTCTACCATTCTAGGAGATTTTGAGCTCCATCCACAGACGATCTAGCAGTTTCCCAAGTTCTACGGGCTTTCCACCGAGGAGCCCCACATCCATTTACAAGAGTTCAAGATGATCTGTAGTACTGTCCACGACAAGTTGGTGGATGAGGATACCATTAAGTTGATATACTTCCCATTCTCCTTGGTTGACAAAGCAGCCTACTGGCTGAAGCACTTGGAGAAGTTTGCCACTACCCGGGAGCAGTTGAGGATCGAGTACCTCAATAAGTGCTATCCACTCGGTCAGACCAATGCAGTGAGAGCCACATCAGCAATTCACCATGATCCCAAACGAGCAGTTTCATGAGGCTTGGGAACGATTTACAGAGCTCATTGACAGGTGTCCCCACCATGATATCAGCAAGCCCAACTTGGTACAGAGTTACTTTTTTGGGTTGACACATGAGCTACAGGGGCTTGTCAACACCTTATGGAGGATCCTATTTCTCTAAGGATGAGGAACAGGTCTAGGCCATCTATGAGGAGATGACTAAGAAGTACACTATGATGACCTAGAGCCATGTCTACACTCAGGGGAAGCCTCCCCCATAGACGTTGTCTCACCACATAGTTGCACGTATAGAGGTTGGTCCATCTTTGTCTTCTATAACAGCAACATAGGAGAGTCATCAGCTGCAGACATGGGCATTATCAACCAGAAGTTGGATCGCATGGGGATTATAGAGAAGGAGATGTGCCAGGGCCTAGACAAGATCAACAAAATTGATGAGCTGGCCCAGAATTTGAATGATCTAAAGATGTATATCATGTGTCTTCAAGAGGCATGGATGGCTTATTTTCCATAGTCTAGGTCACAAGCTGATCAGGGGAGCTGATCTTCACAGCCATCTGCCTCACTCAAACAGGTTCACCATATTCAGGTGGAGCATGTTCAACCAGCTCCACAATACCAGTTGTCGCCACCACCTTCACAAGAGTTATAGAAGGTGGTGTACCACAATAATCATCCCTTAGCATCCCTTCCTCCACTGTTGCATGAGCAGTCGGAGCCATTGATGGAAGTCAACAGGATTTGGTATTCTCAGAACCAGCATCAGCCTGATATCCATCATGATCACCCAAGCTTCAGATGGTTTACTGGAGGTGCTTAGTCCCAGCAGCAACCTTCAGCACGGTCAGGACAGGGTACGCAGTAGCAGCAGCCCCAGTACTCCCAACACACTATTCCTCGACCCCAGTACCAAGGTCAGCAATGGAGGCAACAGCAACCTCACTCCCACTTTCAACAGCCTCCCCCTCACTCATACCCACATTAACAGCAGCATGGCTAGCCTCAGCACTTTCAGAGAGGCAACCCATCTGGTTCCCATACACCCTTGTATGAGATCCTAGCTTTAGAGGATCTCGCTCACATGCTTGCATAGCAGTAGACCACTTTCAGGCAAGAGATGGATGAGTTCAGGCAAGAGATAAGAGAGATCATCAAGGGAAAGGCTGTCATACCTGTACAAATTGAGCCAAATCCAAAAAAATCTCAAGAGGAAGTCTGAGCAGGTACAGTTTATAGAGTATGAAACTCCTAGTGAGGTACTTGATGATATGCATTATTTATTTTATGTTGATTTTGTGACACTTAGGAGCGATAAGAAGCCAGCAGGCTATGCCTCATCTAGGCGACAGCAGGATGCACATTCACGATGCCATCAAGAGTCCATGTACAGACACTCCATTTGTTTTTACTTATATTCATGTACATGTGGATGATGATTTTAGACAAATACAAAAAAAGGTCAAAATTTTGAAAAATAAAAAGATGAATAAAGGAAAGGTTTTTGTTTCTTCTCTGAGTCCATTTGATGTGATGTTTTATGATGCTTGTATGGATTCCAACCATTTGTATGCTCAGAGACATATTCCTACTCCATACCCTCTAGTTCCTAAGGAGAGTGCACACATGCCCTTCCCTCAAGAACTCCATTTAGGGAAGGGCCAAGAAACATAAAATCCCAAAAAGAGAGCAGTTACAGTTTAGCGGGCAGATGATAGATGGATTTCATATCTAGCTGACTCTCCAAGAGGCCTTAGAGCACGTCCCTCTCTTCCAGAAGAATCTTAGAGAGAAGACTACAGTACGTAGGAAGAAGAGGAACAACCACAGTGTAGAGATCCATGTGCTTACACTTGTCGCATGCTTTGCCATCCAGAACCATTTGCCAGCCAAGAGGCCAGATGCAGGGGCTCCATATGTCAGATGCCACATTCACGAGAAGTGGTTCGATCGTAATCTATTAGACAGCGAGTCTTCGATTACCCTTCTCCTAGCATCCTTACTTGACCGCTTCGAGTTTGTCCCTCTTCGACAGAGCAGGACAGTACTTCAGTTTGCAGACAGATCTGTCAAGAGGCTGAAGGGGTTACTGAAGGACATTGTCATCACCGTTGAGGGCCTGCAATTCTCCGTGGACTTGATATGGATATCCCTGAATGCGTGACAGATACCCTGATCCTATTAGGATGACCTTTCCTGGCGACCGCAAAGGCCATGTCTAATCATGAAGGGGAAGATATACTTTGACGTTGAGGGCGAGAGTATACAAATAGAGATGATTGAGGAGTTGAGAGACAGAGATTCATCCAGCTCAGTGCAGACGACAGATTCTGAGTCAAACATCCACCTTGAGTGCAACTTTGTGATTATAGACGATAAGGCAGTTTGGGAAGATGAGGATTCGCGGGCTCTAGTCACATCTTCAGAGGTAGCAGAGTTACAGTTGACAGCTGATGAGAGTTCGGAGAGCGCACTTTTAGAGCAGGATACTATAAATGTTGGTGATACTGATTCAAATAGCGAAGCTAATTTCATATATTATCATTCTTATCGCTCCGATTTAGACATGGACTTTGA
Organism: Ottelia alismoides; assembly: GCA_037367405.1. Lineage (NCBI taxonomy): Eukaryota > Viridiplantae > Streptophyta > Magnoliopsida > Alismatales > Hydrocharitaceae > Ottelia > Ottelia alismoides. The sequence goes on along the minus strand of JAZKJV010010219.1, from coordinate 493,650 downwards.
TTGGCAGGAGTTTGATGAGTACCTTCTGTGTTTGATTTCTACAGATCCCACAGCTAGGACAGAGACAGTGCCAATGCAGTTGATAGAGACACTAACAGGGCCATCTTTTTCGAGTTCAAATTTTAAATGCAGTGAGAGTTCTCACATTAGATCTGGTAGCTTTCACGCAGACATTTCAGAGACCAAATTTACCAGCTCTCACATGCCCAAAATTGAAGACGTTACTACAGAGCATGAAGTACGGATTCTTTGCGGGAGAGCCGGATATGTTTCCAGACATTATTTCAGTGGATTTGACTAATGACCAAGAATCTCTTTTGATGGAGGTTCTTGAGAGAAACCGTAAGGAGATAGGTAAGTCTGTAGTAGATCTCCGGGGGATAAGTCCGGCCTTGTGCTCCCACCACAATTATCATGAGGATGACGCTAAGCCTTCATGTGAGTTCCAACGCAGACTGAAGCCGAATCTTTGAGAGGACGTCATGAAGGAAATATCCAAGCGAAGGAGCATCGATTTTATCTACCCCATCTCTAACTACAAGTGGGTTAGTCCATTACATGTGTTACCCAAGAAGATGGGTATCACTACAGTTATGAATGAGGACAGAAAGCATATTGCTACTGGTGTACCCACTTCTTGGAGGGTCTGTGTAGATTACAGATGATTGAATCATGCCACCAAGAAGGATCATTTCCTGCTACCATTCATTGATCATATTATTGAGAGATTAGCTGGGAAGAGTCATTACTGCTTTCTTGACGAGTACTCAGGATATAAATAGGTGGCCATTGTGCTCGAAGACCAGGATAGGACGGCATTCACATGTTCGTTTTGGACGTAAGCTTTTAGACGGAAGCCCGTTGGATTATGTAATGCCCCAGCTACATTCCAAATATGCATGCTTTCCATCTTTTCGGACATGGTGGATGAATGTTTAAAGGTCTTCGTGGATGATTTTTTGGTCTACGGTGATAGGTTTAATGCTTGTCTTTCTTGCCTAGACTGTGTACTTCAACAGTGCATTGAGGTCAACCTTGTTCTATCTTGGGAGAAGAGTTCTTTTATGATGACTCAAGGGACGATACTTGGTCACATCGTCTCCAACAGGGTCATGGAGGTCGATCCGACCGAGGTAGATATCATCAAGAAGCTCACTCCACCATCCAATCTGAGGCAGTTGAGGTCTTTTCTGGGGCATGTCAGTTTCTATTGACAGTTTATTCAGCACTTTGATCGTATTGCCCGACTGCTTACTAATCTTCTCATGAAAGACACCGAGTTCCTTGTAGATGATAAGTTTCTTTCATCATTTATGACTCTCAAGAATCTGGTTTTATAGTCTCATGTCCTTCAGCCACCTGATTGGTCTCTCCCATTCAAGATCATGACGGATGCTTCTGATTTTGTCGTAGGAGATGTGCTAGGATAGAGGAGAGATGGTTTACCTTTTTCCATTCATTACACTAGTCGTACTTTGGATTCTGCCCATCAGAATTATATTATTATAGAGAAGGAGATGCTAGCGGTAGTCTCTGCTTTGGATAAGTTCAGATCCTACATTCTTAGATCTAGAGTAACTATTTACACTGATCACACTATCATCCGGTACTTAATGGCTAATAAGGATGCCAAGGCACAATTGACTAGATGGATCCTTCTACTCCAGGAGTTTGATATTGAGATTAAGGATAAACCTGGAGTCAAGAATGTGGTGACGGATCACATCTCCCAATTAGAGCATCTTGAGGATTCAGAGACAACCACACCTATTACTGAGACTTTCCCAGACGAGGTGATTCTTGCTATCACCTCTCTTCCTTGGTGTGCTGACATTGTGACCTCTCTTATTTCCAATAAAGTTCCACACGATTGGATCATGCACCGACTTGAGACTTTCCTCGCGAAAGACAAGTCGTACCATTGGGAGGATCCCACCCTTTACCATGAAGGAGGGAATAGTGTCTGGCGTCGGTGTATTCCTTAGGAGGAGCACCATAGCATCCTCACCTACTGCCACAAGCTTGAGGTAGGAGGACATCACTATGAGAGAAGGACATCACAAAAGGTTCTCCAATCTGACCTTTGGTGGCCAACAATCTTCAAGGATTTAGATGAATTCGTGAAGAAGTGTATTGACTGTGAGAGGATGGGTAGTTGTGGTCATATAGATGTGATGTTGACACAACCCATTCACTTCTGTGAGGTTTTTGATGCATGGGGCATCGATTTTATGGGCCCATTCGCGAAGAGTCAGTGATATGAGTACATTTTATTGGTTGTAGATTATGTGACTCATTGGGTTGAGGACATCCCCGCTCGAGCCGCTGATGCGAGGACTGTTTGTAGATTTTTGAGGAAGAATTTCATATCACAGTTCGGGGTTCCTAGAGTTCTGATTTCTAACGGCAGGACTCATTTTATCAATGAAAAGTTAAGGGCCCTTGCTAACGAGTTCAACATATACCATAGAGTTGCCACTCCATATCATTCACAAACGAATTGGCTTGTTGTGGTTTCGAACCGGGAGATAAAGATGATATTGCAGAAGGTTGTCTGTTTAGACCGAAAGGATTGGTCATAGCTTTTGGACTTGGTATTGTGGGCCTATAGGACATCCTTCAAGACTTCTTTGGGTACATCTCCATTTCAACTCATTTATGGAAAGCCATGCCACTTACCTGTGGAAATCAAGCACATGTCACTATGGGCAGTCACAGAGATATTATTGTATCCATAGAGTGTAGGATATCAGAGGAGAAAAGAGTTGCAGCCTTTTCGAGTAGCCTACAGTGTAGTAACAGAGTGAAGATATGGCATGATTTCCACATCAGCCGTAAGTAGATTGAGCCTAATCAGAGAGTATGGCTATTTGATGTACGACTGAGATTATTTCTAGGGAAATTATAGAGCAAGTGGAAAGGACCATATCTAATCAGAAAGGTGCATGACAACGGTAGTATTGACATATTCGAGTTGTCTTCTGAGTCCACCTTTTGGATCAACGTTTAACGCTTGAAGCCTTTTCTTAATCATGACCCTTTGACCATTGATGTTGCCCCGATCCATTTTGTATGAGATGTGCTATTTAATTATCATATTTTGCATCTCATACATATTTTCCCAAATCAACGACATTTCCATCTGCCTTTTGTATATCCATGTTTTTTATTTTATTCTTTCATTCTTCCATTTTGTCTAACACGCCAGGTCTCGCTTAGTTGTTCATATTCCTTTTTGTTCTATTACCACTGTTATGTTTCCTATACTTAGGGACATCCAACCCTAAGTATAGGGGAGGTAATATCCTTTTTCACTTCTTTGATTGTTCCCACACTTGTCCCTAAACTGTAGATATTCTTTTCTATACTTACGGATCTTTTACCCTAAGTATAGGAGGAACAAGTCGAGTCGTTGATTTCGTGTATATTCTCTTCCTTGGTCTTCCCCATTTGTATAGTCTTTTATAATAAGGATTACTTGATCCTTAGTATAGGGGGATCACATACTTCTATTCAATTCTTTCTTTCATTCTTTGAGTCGTTGTAGTCAGGATTCTTTTCACTTCTCTATACTTAGCACGAGTTATGTTTCCATTTTCGCTCTTTGATCGCTATGAGGACATAGTTTGAGCTAAGTATAGGGGGTGTCGTATATATTTTTCATATATCATTTAGCCATAACTCGTACTTTGGGGATAATAATATGGTTATTATTTATAAAATTGGAAAACATGTGTTCTGAAAAACTCTTTGGAAAAAAGTGTGTAAAATTTTTTGTAAAAAGATTTGCAAAATGTTTGTAAAAATGTTAAATTTTTTGTAAAATGTTTGTAAAAATGTTTTGTTTGTAAAATTTTTGTAAATTATTTTCATATCAAAATTATGTATAAAGTACAAATGTTTGTAAAATGTTTAAAAATAAAATGTTTGCAAAAACCTTTTTGAAAAATTGTTTGTAAAATGATTTCTAAAAATGTTTGTAAAACTAGTTTTCAAAAATGTTTTGAAAAATTTTGTAAAAATGATTTGTATTTTTTTTAGCAAAATATTTTGTCACGTAGGATATAAATTATGGGGATATAAATTATTTGTCTATATGTGTTGTAAAATCTTTGTAAATAAAACCTATACTTATTTGTAAACTTTGTAAAGTAAAATATGTATATAAAATCCTTTAATAAAATTTGTAGATAAAATCCACTTGTAAAACTTGTACATAAAACTTGTAAATATTCTCTTTGTAAAATCTTGTATATAGATCTTGTATAAAGTTTTGGCAAATCTGTGTAAATATGTAAATATTTGTAAAAACTTTCTTTTCCTTCTTTTTTAAAATACCAAAAAAATTGAAAAATAAAAAATTCCATAAAAACTTGCAGAAATTCTTTGAAAACCTTTTCAAAAAGATTTTTGTCTTTTATTTTTCTTTTCTTTCAAATGTTTTGTAAATTTCTTTATTTTCATGTGCATATGCATTTTTTAGAATCATTGTTGACATTTAAACTAGTCTGGAACAAATTTTGAAGAATGGAGCGTGGTTAAAACCTTAATCCACTTAACTTCAGAGGAACCTTATAGGATGTGAAGTTGATACTTTTCAGGTCCTAGCAACTTAATTCTTTGAGTCCACAAGGCTATGTTCACGTGTCACCTTGATTGGTTTAAGTAGAATATTTCAAGGCACGCATGACCCTTACAGACAGTGGCTTGACTTGGACACGCACTTTACACGTAGCTCTTCATGGATGAGGTGGTGAGGAGGCAGAATCCATTGGCTTGTGGTATCACACGAGTGTGTTACAACTAGTGGAAACACTCGACCTCGTCTAGGGAGCGATGTGCATCTCAACCCGATCTAGTAGCATTGAGGTCTAACGACAGGATGCCGTGGGGTTGCAATAATGCTTCAAAAGAGGGATAGTCTACTGACTCAAGAAGAAAAACTCCTTATGTACATGCTACACGTGTTTATATGTTTAAAAATGCAAAAACTCCAAAAAGAGGGCATGCTTTATTGAAAATAAAATGCATGTCGGAGTGTATATAGTTGAATACGCAAAGTTTATGTGATACATTGTCTCATCTCATGGAAGCTTGCAGCTGGATACTTGGCTACACTGGTCAAGCTCCAAGGATAAGTGGATACACTAGCCACGGTCCATTCTCTTCTTTCCCCCGCTTCTTGAGTTGGTTGCACTTGAACTTAGAAGGGAATACTCCGCTCCTCGAGGAAAGAGTTTCTAGACTGAGGGACTAGAGTTACCTTGTTGAAGGAGTTTGTTTCTTTGCCATTTCTAAGGTGGGGAGCTATATATCACTTACACAGTACAAGTAGAGATTCATAGTCATAAGAGTCTGCATATGTTGACTTGTTCTGACCTAACTGTTGAGGCGACCTGAATAGAAGTATTGTGGAACTTAGAGTCTGTTGAGTCTTAAATCTATTTCTTAATAAGGTTCCGTCAAACCAATAATCCAAAGGTCTGACCGAGCTCGATACTACAATTTTATGAAGATAAATTTATAATCAACAATAATTCTCCTTTCTTCCTTTCACTTTTCATTATTTTTGTTTTCACTTCTTTTTCAAATAAGTGTTTGCTAAGGGACTATCAAAGGTAAAGTATAGGGGAATGATGAATACATGATTTGCATCTTTTATTATTTTGTTTAGCAGAAATCCCTAAAAAAATATGTATAAATATATATTAAAGAAGTAAATTAGCATTGTGCATGTTTTTTCAATATTGTTTAATTAGCATTTATTTATCTAAAATAAAAGAATAAAGAAGAAAAGAAAAAAAAAGAAAAAAAGGCAGTGATTATGCAATAAGTACATACTAACCCAAAACTCGAGAGAAGGTTAAGTATTGGCATGATCGAAAAGGAATAAAGTAGGGAGAGATAGGATCCTTAATGTATAAATACTCAAAAAACCCAAAAATACCTTGTATATATTGCTCATCATGTGTGTTTTCATCATTATATGTGTGTATATATTGTTTTATTTTATTTCTCAATAAAAAGATGTAAAAATAATTTAATTCCTTAATGAAACTTGTAAATAATAATAAAATAAAAATAATTTCACGATTAAATTATGTACATTTATATAATACCTATACATGTATATATATATATATTCTTTTTCTTGTGCATTTATTGTATATATTGTATTTTTAAACACTTGTGTATACTTCTAATAATTAAATTAAATTAAATTAAAATTTACAAATTCCAAAATAAAATAAAAATAAAACCAACTCTTCATTGTACAATAGCATCAAGTGTATATATACAGTACATAATACAAATTTATTAACTCATTGTTTAACTTGTAAAAATACAATAAAAATAAAAGTATACTCCTTAAATATGTTGTATATAAATAAAATATAAAATTTTATGTATTTCTGTAAAAAAATAATAAAATAAAATATATGTATATAATATATAGGGATATTATACCTATACATACTAACATATATTGTATATAATACAATATATATTGATAAAAATTATTAAAAATCACAAAAAAATCGTTGGTAAAATAACTAACATTTTTCATTTTTTAACTTTTTGTTTTATAATCATTTTAATTTTTACTTGGTTTTTCTTTTATTTTTGAAATCCGAATTTTGTGATAGGTCAACCCGGATTCATTGACCCTATTCCAGGCCCGACCCGGGCAAAGCTTCACCGGACCCGATTTCTCCCATTTCTTCTGCATGGGTCTGATAGCCTCTCGCCTCGAATTATGGACCCCGTTGCTCCCTGATGATCCTCCGTCCTCCCGGATACCTAGAAGGGTCTGAATCCACCTCGGTTCACGTGATTCCTCTCGATCTTTTCAAAACTAGAGGTGCCCTATAAATCCCCTCCTCGAGCTTTGCCATGCCCTAGCTCGCACCACGTTGCGTTCTTCTTCCACCATAGCCTCCAAGGTAGTGACAACCCCTCGTTGGTCCAACTGGGAGCTCAGATTGCAGTCGATTGAGCGTAGCTCGCTCAAGGTCGGACTCCTCCATTACGAATAGCCTCCTCCACTTTTCGTAGTGGAATCGAGGCCACGATCCCGCTGTTCACACCACCTTGATTTGCCTTCTCATCTCCGATCATCAGGTAACCTTCTCCCTTTTCTTTTCGTTGTTCTTTTCAATTTCATCCATCAGCCGATGTTCAACTTAGTTGCTCCAACCATTGGGTTGGAGCTTCATCGTTCATATCTGACCTCATATATAAGCTTGCCACTTCACCCTCCATCTTCTCACACATCTTGCTCATTCCAAGGATTGATTATAGGGCTAGACTTCCTTCCCTCACCTTTGTCGGAAGTCAAACACCCAACCCCTGCCGCTTCTTGTGTTTTCCTTGCAGAATAACCCTGGCCGAAGCGTTGTCTCCGAGCCTCGAGTCCCCTTGCAGGTCTAGGTGCGTGAGAGACCTCGATTCGACGCCTCAACTAACCTGGCGGAGCACCTCCAGGAGGTACCCCTCCCAGATCGCCATCGAGTAGCCCTCGGAGTCATCTGAGGCTCTAGTCTAATGCCGATCAACTTCAGGAGGGTGTTGCACCCCTCATCCAATCGATCCGAGCACCCCCAGCATAATACATTGATGATCAAAGTTCATCATGTGCCTCCTTCATCATGTTTTTCCAGGACCTGTCAACGTCGTTGGATGAAGCGTCCCCCTCCCTGATTTGATCTGAGTCTCACATTAGTGCCCAAATCTCGACGCTTAGATCGAATCTAGGGGTGATCCCAATCGCACATCACCACCTACCACCTGGGTCGTTAGATCCGTAACTGGCAGTCAGATCTGAGCGACACATCCTCGTTGCTGCTCATGACCGTCGTATCTTTCCCAGTCCATCAGAGTTGTACGCCTGCACCACGCCTCCTGACCGTCATATCTTTTCAGAGCCACATGTTGCATGCTGCCTGCAGGGGTATATTGCATCTTTTTCCCTGTCCTTTCTTTTAGTTCGTTTTAGTACAATTAGTGTAAAAGTAGTTAAGACTTTTTACAGTAAGGACCTCATAGATTTGTTATTTTTACTTTAATCAAGCCGAGTTGAACTCACATGCATGTTGACGTGTACTTATGGGTTATTTGCTTGATTTATCCTGAGCTTCACTTGTTATGTAAATCAGAGAAGTTTTTGAGTATTTGTAGTTATGCCCCTCTGAGTCTGAATCATGTGTGTCGCATATTTCTACTGGATTTATGCATTGTGGCCCCTATGTTCTATTGTGTGTTATCTTTTGGCCTCAGAACTTTAAATAAATTGATTTTAGATCCCTTATTTCCTATTTTATTTCTTTCTCTTGTATTAATTAAAATAAATAGAAAATAAGCCCAAAAATTTCCTAAAAATTTAGAGTAGCTCTTGCTAATGTTTTCTTTTAGCAGTATTTTTTATTTATTATTTTTCATTTATTTGTTATTATTAAAAATTCAAAAGTAGTACAAAGACACCTTGTTTGCCTTAGAAAATTCATAAAAATTCAAAAATTTCCCTAAAAATTCTAAAAAATTATAGTAGCTTTATTTTGACTCGTTTGATTTCCAATCCAATTTTCATCTTATTTAATTATATAAAACTCTAAAAAATGAAAATCCTAAAGATATTATAAAAATCATATAAAATCTTTTAAAATCCCAAAAAATTATGTTCTTGGTCTCTGTTTGTAGATATTTTCTTTTAGTTTTTATTAAAATCGATTTCCAGGAGTTTTGAGCATATTTTATATTTTTAATTTGAAAAGTACTTTTGGTTGTGCATTGTTTATGATTGTATTAGATTTTTTATTTTTAGATAATCCAAAAAAATCCAAAGATCCCCAAAAAATCCACAAAAATAGTATAAAATACACAAAACACAAAAATATTTTTGTTTGGGATTTTTGAGTATTTTTAGTATATTTGAAAAATACAAAAGAAAAATATTGCATTGTTTGTCTTTTATTACATTGTTTATTTGTGCTTTATTTGAAAAAATAGAAACTTGCAAAATTAAAAACCATTAAAAATAATAAAAAGAAAAATAAAAATCCTTTGAATCTCTTTGATTTGACTACCTAGTTTTTATCAGTTGCTCCTTCTGTTCGACCCTGATCGCTATACCAGGTTAATAAAAGTATCTTAGACCACTTGTTTTACTTGTTTGATTTGTTTCGTGGTTGAATAAAATTTTCTCAATTTCGGCTTGGTTGATTTAAGCACAATGACACATTAATTACCTTAACTTGAGTCAACCTAGCATGACATCAACTGGCACGGGATCAGTTGTTGTTGCATCTTTCTCCTTGGTTATCTTGACGAGGCCTTGGCTGTTATTATATTTTGGTAACTTTTGATTTTCTTCATTTTTTGTATTTTTCGACATCTAGTGTGGCTCCTTTTTCATTACCTTCTTCATTGATGAGGAATCAACTGCTTTGTTGATGATGACTGGCCTTTATTCTCCTTCACAATTACAGGTGGATGTAGGGATCTACCGTTCCTGAGAGACATAGCATTATATAACATAAAACAATTATTCATACCTTACTCGGATGATGATGAATCATGGCATGCTACATGCTCCTTACGATGGAAGTTATTGGGTCGACCTCGACATGTGCCCGAATGATCGTTTCGGTGGAAGTCAGGTCATCCAATTTATGACTCATTTTGGTAGTCCCTTCACAAGTTGAGCCAAAAAAATCAAGTGTTAGATTCACCAGGATAGCCTTCGAGGATTCACCGTGTTGACTACGCTGACTCTGATAATTAGGGGGTGCACAAGGATTGGATAAAATCTGTAATCCAATCAAATACGATATTATTGGATTTGATTGATTTGGTTTTATCATTATAATGGATAGGATTGCATTGGAATTTTTCAAATCCGTTCAAGTATGGATTGGATCGGATCTTTATTGAAATCTGATCTGATCCAATCTGATAATGCATACACATGTATATACATAGATACACATGTACATACATACAAACAAGAAACTTGCATGCATACATATAAACATACACATACAATTTCTGTATACACCCATTTCGGATTCCCTATATGACCATAATCAATACATTCATCTCATTTTTTTCGTATCAATCTTGGATACAAGTTCTTCTGCCACTACTTGTTCTTCTCTATTGAAAGTGAAATGTTAAATCTCCCAATAATAAAGTATGACTATAACTTGTAAAATTATAAACCTTGTTCGGTTATTCTCCTCTTAGTTCCCGCTTTCTATCTCATTTCACTCTTGAATATCAATATTCCTTCCACATGACCGCTTACCACTGTAAATTAATCATGGACTTTATGAATATTCGATTATAGAGATCATGTTTTTTGTACATCTAACTCGTATTTATATCTTTATTTGGAAGAGGAACTTGTATTATTCTTGTTTGAATCATTTGTTTGAAATTAATTACAAAAAGTGCTAGTGCATCATTTATAAAAATAAGCTTAAATTTTAAAATCAAAAGAATCATTTAGTATGATTGTGTGGTCTTCACATTTTCGTAATTCTTCAAATTTCATTTGATTATGTTGTCTTTTTTCTTTTACATGTATTCATATTATCAATTTTTGAGTCATTATTTGAATGTCAAGGGCTTGTGTATTATAAAATACAAGCATGGGAGAGTAAACTATCAAGCAGGAAAATGTAAGTGTAAAAATCCGATCCGATCCAATCCAATCCAATCTGTAATCTGATGGATTGAATTGGATTTGATTGAAGTATTTGATGGATTGGATTGGATTCAAAAAAATAAAAATCTGTTAAGATTGGATTGGACATGGATTATAAAATCCTATTCAATCTGATCCACGTGCACCCCATTGGCAATGGTGTGGAGGCTGCGAATGATAGTTCGAAGAATATGGATGAGGAGGATACTATCGATGATGCTAAAGAGGAGGGAACTGGTTGTTGTAATTAGCAACCAATTGATAATGATATGATTCCCATTGGCGATAAGCTGGTTGCTAATAGTTTAGTCTATGTGTATGTGCTTGGGGTGGAGACTGGTTCTGAAGCTGGTTATGTTGGATATTCCTTCCACCTTGATACTGGTGGAATGGTCGACTAGTTGATGTTTGACTCTGAGGTTGTTTTCCAGGATGGATCAAAATGTTGTTCGTTACTCCATACACCATTCACCTCCTGAATGTAGGGAGAAGGTGGAAAGAATAGCTTGATAATTGTCGAGGGCTCGGGATGGTATACGACCATCTACGTTTGGTGCTCCGGTGACTGTGGTGCATGGTCGGGTGTTTCCATGTAATATATGTGTTAAACTGATTGTGGCTGCCCTGGACTATGTTGCAGAAGTTTGTTCTTTCGGCTCTGTAGATGTCTCGGTTGATGCACTTGCAGGTTGGCATGAATTGACGAGGCTAACCAGGAACTCCAAATGCTTGGTTATATGGTCGAGCTTATCTAGGCTCTTGGTCTTCTGTTTGTTCACAGCGAGCTTTGCTAAACCCTGTGTTCGCTTCTCAATTATATCGACCATAGACAGGTGGTTCCTGATTATGCTGAGGTTGAACTCTCACACATGTCCTCTACATACTGAGATGTTGCCATATTCACAAGATTGTGAAGGATCTACAGCTGCTTTTTAAATGATGGGATGAAGATAATGTGGTCGATCCCACAGCTAGCTCCTTGAGGATTTTCCAAACGACATCTTCGTCTTTTTTAAAATGAGATCTGCCACAAGTGGAATCTACAAGCTTTTGGTTGTCCTGGTTCAGCCCATTGAAAAAATTCTAGACCAAACTATTTTTCGATATGTCATGATGTGGGCACTTCTCATGTTGATCCATGATGTGTTCACACGCCTCATGAATAAGCTCATGGGATAATTGCAAGAAGTATTAAATCAGAGCTCTCATCTGATTAAGACAACCTAATGGATAGTACTTGTGTAGGAAGGCATACATCAGTGCCTCCTAGGTTGTCACCACCTTCCCAAGATGGTTAATCAAGTATAAAGCATCATCTTGAAGGCTGAACGGGAAGGATGTCATCTTGACTACCTCCAACGGGATGTTGGGGTAGTTCATGGTACAGCATATGTGGTTGAACTACTGCAAGTGAGTATATGGTTCTTCATTCATGTTTCCATGAAAGATCGACAAAAAGGAGAGAAATTGTGGTTTAAGATCAAAATGCATGTGGATATGAGGGATTCCAATCCACTTAGTTACTTGGTCGACATAGAGATTATAGGTTTCCTTGAGTGTAGGTATCGATGCCTTTATCCTCTTTTCCTCTTCTCCATGGTGTTCATATGCATGGAATTCATCTCGTCCATGTTGGTTCTCACCTCCTCCTCAATTTTCTCTGTCTCTCCTCATCTCAGTCAACATATCTTGGAAAGCGGTTTGGACAAGTGACATGTTCTCTCAACTATTGTTATATGGCCTGAATGGAAGCTAGCATATATGCATTGACCTCATTTTGATCCGTTAGTTTACCCTTTCCTTTTTGACGGCACATCTTTGTTTTTGAATCGGGTGAAGTGAGATCATAAATGGGTTCTTGGTCTGTAATGGGAAAGAGGCCCCATCCAAAGGGAGTGAGTTCGAAACAAGATCGATCCTGATTTATTTGATATAGAAGAAGCAGGGAGTCTTGAGAGTGGTTTGCAAAGACTGAACCAGTCTCTCTGGAATAGCTTGAATTATTGGAGATGTCGGCATCGATCCCGGATGCGACATCTTGAAAAAAAGGAGTAGATGAGGAATAATGAACACAGATACTCACAAGGAAATAGAAGAGGTATATAGACGAAGAAGGCTAAAAATGAGCAAAGTGTAAAGAAGTGATAAAAAGAAGTGTAGAAATAAGGCACAAGTGCGCGATTTTTTTGGATCTTGACCTTAACTAAAAATCAATACACAAAGAAAGGATTGCTTCACCAACTCAACACAATGAAGCCATGAAAGTTTGGCTATTTATCTTGGAGATTTTATTGTTGTTTCAAGCAATCTTGTCAATTTAATCCTTAGAGGCTAACCCTATAGGCGAGTAAGCACTACCAAGCAATCGTCATGTAATTCCCACTTCCTTTGTAACCTGTAGCCTGTAGTTTTTGAAGATACTTGATATGGGTTGGGGTCCTCTACTTAGCCAAAGAAGTAGAAGAAGGAAGCCTATATGGCGAATCAAGTACTTCCCCCTTATAGGGTACTCAAATGTGGTATGATGAGATAGGGACCTGCCGTCACAGTTCCCCTATGCTCAGTACTTTAGATTAAGTTCACAAGCAAACCTAGCCCTACTCACCCACACACCGATAGAAGCGCTAATACTTCATGACTCAAGTCAATACTCAATGCAGTACCCAGGCAAGGATTTGGGGGTCATGCCTTACTCTGTTTGGGTGGTATCTGAGAATAATGTGGGCTTTAAACACCCAATACAATGAAGTCCATTAATGAATTTTAATTAGGGTCAAGTTTTCTTTAACATTCCCTTTTATGATTTTTGGGTTTTCACTTTTTGAGTATTTTTCAATAAAAAAATGCCTAACGAATTTTCCGATTCTCAGTTATTTTAAGTCCAAGAAAATATGGGGGAAGTTGAAAAAACGGATGTGCGTCAAATCAATAAATGCATGCAGAGATAGAAATGAGCACCTTGCTCCAACACTCTACGTGCAAAATGATCCGTGCATTAATTTAAAACTAATCTATATGTACATGCAATGATGAAATTATCCTAGATACATAAATTTCTATTAGCTTGAAGAACCAGTTTGATTTGACTAAGTCTAAGCATGAAAATTATAGGTACATGCAAATAATTAGGTCTTTAGACCTAGTTATCATGTCAAGCAACCTTAAATATATAAGGGCTCAATCAATAAAGATGCAAAATATAAAAAGGCAAAAAACACAAATCACAAGAAATAGAATAAAATAAGAAGAAAAATAGGGAGAAGAAAAATAAGAAGGCGATAAAACACGATAAAATCTGATTAGACCCCCGGGTAATAAACACCTGATGAAATGGGTCCAAAAAGTTTAAGTGTTTGAGTTTGTCTTGTATTATTACAAATACTAAAAAGTATCTCTCTAAAAAATAAAAATCTAAACTATTGCTAAACTACTATGCTCTTTTCTATCTCCTGCTCGACTTGTTTCTCTCTACTATCGGTCCATTTAGAATAGGTCGACCTCTGCCTCACTTGGGTGGCTCGATCTTCTAGAAAAATGTCCTCGCTCCACGGGCCCTCACAACAAAGTCAAATAAGAAATGTGATTATAATACCTAAACAATTATATCAAATCAAATAAAAGGTAGAGAAATGAAATAAAACAATATAGATAATATATGTATATACAAAGTACACTATGTTTCTCCCCGACAATGATGCCTTTTGATAATCACATAGTCGAGAGGTCATACTAATCCAAACAAGGATGGACTAGCAGTCGTTGTGTTGACTGCTCAACAATCACAATTAATCAACAGATAACCCACAAAATGATATGATAAATCAATGAGCATAAATGTAAGCCAAAATTTATTATAAATATACTAGATGTGTGAACAGTGCAAGTAGGTAGAGTGTCGAACACACGGAGCAAACAACAGGGTATGTTAATTATTAATAATTATCTTTAATAAATAATAATCATTTTGTATTTTTCTTTTTTTCTAGTTTTTTATGGGTTTTTAATTATATTTAGATTTTTATGAATATTTAATTGCTTTATAATTTTTATGTTTAAAATTTAATTTTTATATTTTCTTTTTAACTTTTACAACTTTTAGTTTCTTTTTTATTTCTAAAATTAAATATATAAATATATAAAATAATATAGATATTATGACTATTATAAGTAATGTATAGAATATATAATTAGTTGAGCTATTTATATTTTTATTAAAGTTGAAAAATACTCAAATTTTAGAAAATAAAATGTTTTGTGGTTTTTTGTATTTTGCTCTTATTTAGATAATTTTTATTGTATTTTTAATAATTTTTGGTATTTTTTAAGTTATATAATATACAAATGGTGTACATATTAAATATCCGAGATAGTTCTAGGTTTAATAAATATAATTAGGTCTAAATTTATCCAAAAAATATTTTTAATATCTAGTATATATGATATAGAAATTCAGAAATAAAAAGATATATTTTTATTTTTCAAGAAATTTTTCTAATTTTATAATATTTTTAAGGGTTTTGTGATTTTTAAGTTTTATATTTTGCAATTTTAGTGACTTTTAGATATGTTGTAGAATATAATATAATACAGCTAATATTTTAAAAAAAATAGAGAAGATTTTATCATTTTAATGGGTTTTTATATTTAGATAGGAAGAAATGTGTGTTTCTGGACTTTTAATAAAGGAAAATGAATTAAATGCTAAAATAAAAATTAGACATGGACAAGCATGGTGTCAGGCACTTATACTAAATTTCCTATAATTTTCAAAGTAATAAAAATAATTAATATGCACAGAATAAAAGGAAATAAAATGTTACAGAAACATGAACTTGTTTATAATTTCAAGAAACTAAAAATGCACCTAATAACAAGACCAGCAAATATAAAGGCATAGATGCAATATTTACACAGCCTCACAGGTCGCTAAACGTGAGGTGGAAGGACCTAATTACAATATTACAGAAGTGTGAGGTCCTTTAGCAAAATATCATTAAAATATTACACTAGTTTTAATATTTACATGACTAAATGTAAATACAAAAATGTGTGGGTATACAATGCAAATACCCAAGGGTTGCGTAAGAGGTATGTAAGGTGTTGATGTGTGGTTGAGGTTGTGCCATGCATCCCACTTAAAAATCTAATGACCACTATCAGAGGATACCCCTTCGACGATCTATAACACATATCAGCCCTTCAGATGAATCAATCGCTCTGTTCGCATGCCTTTTCGGTTCAATTGAATGACAGATGCTTCTCCTAGAGGTGTATTTTTTATCTAACTGTGGAAACCACTTCTGGAAGAACTGATGAAGAACTCACCCAGTCTAAGCCTAAATCTGATGTATCTCCATCATCTGGCATCCCCATAAGCTCAAAAATTGGGAAAATGCTCTCAAGACCCTTTCACATCTGGTGATGTGCTCAAAAAGGTTTAGGCCTCAACGGTGGAGTCCTAGAGGTTAGGGAAGAAGGTATTGCACCTGAAGCCACTTGCTAGAGTCTAAACACCCCCAGTTGGGGTCTTCTTGCGTTCAAAGCTACATAGCTAGCACAGGGACTCGATGGAAATGGTCCTCAACCTTTTTAATAGTGGAAATAGGGTTTATGTGAATGGAATGATGGTCTTCGACAATGCAGTGGAGGATGAGGCGTGATGAACCTCGATATATGCAAGATCGAGCGGGGAGGGAATCTGGACATGGAGAACTTGATAGGGAAGGAAATGAGGTGATTGCAAGGTCTCAACAAGGGTGTTTGAATGGTGGACAGACGGTCGGAGCCTAGTGCTCCAACATACTAGATTTTCTTTGATTTTAGGTAAATCAAAGGGAAATCGATTGAAATTAAAGACAAGGCTATGCTAGGAATCAAAATGCGAATCTAAAGAACTGGATAGAATGGCCTCACCTTCGGGGGAGTTGGGAGATAGAAACACATGGCAGAGACCTCCGGTGATGGTTGAATTGTCTAAGGAACACCTCGTCCTCACTGTGGATCAATGGGGATCACTTTCTGTCACAAGGGACATAATCCAGGCTTCAATCCAAGGGCTAAGGGATGATCAAGAAGGATTAAAATTGGAATGAAGTAGGAGGGTCTTCTTTTAAAGAAGAACGAGGATGTTCTAAAAATCATGGATTGTGATTCAATCGATGAAGCTTTGGTATTTCTAGGGTTAAGGTGTGATGGGGCAGTATATTGCAAAGATTTTTCATGAATTAGTTGAGCTCCATAGGGCCACGGATCATGCTCAAAATTTTGGAGAAGAGAGGTGTTCGCATGTTCTGACAGTTCAGGGCGTAGATGTGGGTACAGTTGATTGAGGTCAACAAATAGAGGGACCTTATTGGTCTACATGAACCGCAACAAGTCAAAACAAAAAAAATAAAAATAGAAATAGAAATATCTAGGTATTTTATTAAAAATGTTTATTATTTTCTATCCTATTTTATTATGATTTTTATTTATTTTTACAACTTAATTTATTAGCGATTGATTTTCGCATATATATATTTATAGGTATATATACCTATAGTTTATATATTTAGTTTTTATTTTGTATTTTTAATATTTGCTATTGTATTTAAATATTTTATATGTTTATAATATTATTAAATACACTATTACATATTTTTATTTTATTTTTATGGTTTTATTTACATGTACAAACAATTACATGTATGTATCTTATAGGTATAGTGTACTTATATTATTTAATGTATTATTTATTTTAATATTTTAGTGGTTTTATTTTATGTTTATATTTTTAATATGTTTTAAATAATGTATACAATTATTGAAAAAGATAAGAAGAGTAAAAATACAAAGAATAAAATATATGAATATTATATATACAGATACATAGCACAACAGTACCCCTAACTCCATTTTTAATTAAACAACCTTCTTTAGATAGATAATTTCATTTGGAATACAATCGAGTGATTTTGGTTCAATTTTAGTTTATATGGAGGAGATATTGATTTGTGAAGTTTTATTTGCACCTTTTTCATCTGTGTGTACAAGTTTCATTGTGCCTTATTTTTATTAGCAAATATTTTTATAATTTTCTATATATTAATATATACAAGTTTTATGTATACCATTTTGCTATTTGAGGTAAGTAAAATAAAAAACAAACAAATCTTTTACAAAAAAATAACGAAAGATTATTTTTACGGGTTGTAGGTGAATTTCTTTTGGTGTTGACTGAAAGTGAGCTTCTAAACAAGTATTGAATAGTTTATCGGGTCTACTCACCATTAGAGAAAGCAAAGAACGGATCATACCTTTGTATGGTTGTTGGTTGACTTGCTTACCGGAATTGTCAAGGTCGGAGTAAGTCAGTGGAGAAATTGGAGTAGACTTCCTTGAAACTTTGTCAAAACTAAACTTTGTTAGCATCCCATTTATGTACTTCTGTTGTGATGAAAGTATCGAACTCTATCTTGTTAATATACAAACCTAAGAAAAACTTTAGTTCTGCCATTATGATCATGTCGAACTATTCCAGCATGGCTTGACATAAATCCTTGATTGCATTAGTGAATTCAAACAAATTATCATCAACATAAACTTGCACAATTAATAAATCAGGCGAAACAGACTTC
Source organism: Ottelia alismoides (assembly GCA_037367405.1). Taxonomy (NCBI): domain Eukaryota; kingdom Viridiplantae; phylum Streptophyta; class Magnoliopsida; order Alismatales; family Hydrocharitaceae; genus Ottelia; species Ottelia alismoides. The sequence goes on along the minus strand of JAZKJV010010219.1, from coordinate 475,329 downwards.
AAAATCAAAGTACAATCTACTTTACCTAGTGTGAAACTTGAGGTGAGGAGAAATGTTTTGAGTCAGTTGTACCACGCTCAAGGAGCATTCTTAAGTCTGTAAAGGGCTTTCCTGAGCTTGAAAACATGTTCTAGTCTCGAGGGTCTTCAAAATAGGGTGGTTTCTTGACAAAACTTCTTCTTTAATGAAGGCATTTAAGAAGAAATTTGTACATCCATTTGATACAGCTTGATTCTCTTGAAACAAATAAAAAGTAAAAGCATTTTGATTGACTCCATCCTTGCAACAAGTGCATAAGTTTCATCTAAATCGATGTCTTCCTGTTGAGTATATCCTTGAGCAACATGTCCTACCTTATTCTTGACAATTATCCCTAATTTGTTTTTAAAAATCCAATTCATTCCAATAATTGTGTGGTTTTCAGGTCTAGGCACAATCTCTGATACCTGATTCTCTCAAATTGAGCAAGTTCATATGGCATTGTCATTAACTAAGAATCAATGTTACAAGCCTAGTCAATAGATTTCGACTCCATTGAGGATACAAATACATATAGCATAAATGAATTTAAGTGTGATCTTGTTTGAATTCCTTTAAAGATTTTCCAATCACCAACTCCTTTGGGTGATTTATGATAAAGCTAAAATTCATGGGCAACCCATGAGAATCACTATTGCTAAGGATGCTAGAAGGATCTATTTGAGCATCTTCCTCAAATTCTAATTCATGTAGCTGAGGGGTCTTACGGAAGTTTTCATCAAATGAAATGTTGATTGCTTCCTCAACAATCATTGTTTCTTGTTGAATAGCATGTTAGCTTTGCTTCTTGAAAAGTAACCAAGAAGATTCCCTCTTCACTTTTCGGATCAAACTTGTCAAGGTTATCCCTAGCGTTAAAAGCATAGCATTTGCTTCCAAAAACACGAAAATGGCCTAACCTTGGTGAGTGTCTGAAATAAAGCTCAAAATATGGTTTATGTTATCCTAGTTGGATCAAAGTCCTATTTAAGGTACAACAAGTTGTGTTCATGGTCTCTGCCCAACAATATCTAAGTAGATTGGATTCGTATAGCATTGTACAGACGCATTCCTGAAGAGCATGATTTTTCCGTTCTACTACATCATTCTGAGTTGTTTTTATGGGTGCAGAAAGCTCATAATTGATCCTATTCTTAGGATAGTAGTCAGAAAAATTCTCATTCTTGAACTCCCTACCATGATCACTTCTTAACCTAGTGGTAGATCCATGTTCGTTCTGAATTTGTTTGGCTAGCTTCTCAAACTCGACGAAAGTTAGGTCCTTGGAGGAAATGAACAAAACCCAAGTATAATGTGTGTAGTCATCTATTATAACTAAATAGTAGCGACAACCACTTAAACTTTTGGATTTAGTAGGTCCAAATAAATCTAAGTGTAAACTCTCTAACGGTCTGGCTGAGGTAATGTGTTATTTGGACTCCAGGGATTTTCTTTGGAGTTTTCCTAGTCATATATTGAACACATGCTTACCTTCTTTTAGGATAGTTTAGAAAGGTTTTTAAATAAGCCAAGTTTGCTAATTCTATGGATTAAGTTCATGTGAATGAGATCTAATCTTTTATGCCAAAGTAAAGGTTCTTCTTGTGCTGCCAAAAGGCAATCTAGCGATGAACACTCATCGAATCTAAGCATGTTTATGTTTTTGTGCCTATCTTAAGTAACAAGTCTAGTATATTTTCCTTAAAAACTTCAAAACTATGAGAAGAAAACACAACTTTATAACCATTATCGCAGATCTGAGACACACTCAACAACTTGTGTTTCAGCCCGTCAATAAGGCTAATATGACTAGTAGAAGTTAAAGGGTTTCAGATTGTACCTTCACCAACTATCATACCTTTGTGATCATTGCCAAAAGTGACAGTCCCACCAACTTTGGCTTTGAGGTTGAGAAAGAGACCCTTGTCTACATCCATGTGCTGCGAACATCCGGTTTCAATGATCAACTTGCCATTACAGTTTCTCTAGGTATCCTGCGAAATATGATTTGGTCATGAATGGACATTCAATTGATCTTATTATATAACTCTGGCTTCTGCAAAATAATTTAAGGGTTTCTTTGTACCCATTGATTGCAGGTCCTTGGAGTATTAGGATGGTTCTGTGTATTTCTCGTTGGTTCCATGACCTTCTTTGCTTTGACTTGACTTTGAATTTTCTTAGCAGGTAAAACGGATTTATCTATTTTAACAGAATTATAGCTACTTCACTTTTTTCGAGATGTACCCTAACCCATACTTAGTTCTACTATGAAAGTTACCTCCTAATAGTTTATTTAGCTTTTCCTTACCCTTGGTGAACTTCACGAAATCATTAACTTGTGTGTGTGTGTGTTTTGTTTTAGCTTATCTACAATGGCTTCTAGGTTGCCTATGTTTTTCTTCAGCATTTTAATCTCATATTCATACTTTTATCATAAAGAGACAAACTAGAAGTGAGTTCTCTTATGTGATCTTTAAAGAGCTATTCTCTTTTGAATGATCCTCTAAGGTGGTGTGTGCAGTTAGTTTTTTAACTTTGTTTTCCTTTTTCAGTTTAACAACTAAACTATGGAACTCGGTAATAGTTTCTTGTAATTCATCTAAAGAAAGTTCTTCAGAAGTTACCTCTTTGTCTTTGAGAGCCATGAGCATGAGCAAGGCTTCTTCTTTATTGGAATCGTTTGATCCACTTCCAGAGGATGTAGTCAGAATCGAAGTTGGAAGAGTCTCAAGTAGCTTGAAAAGCTTTCCTTTTCAAATACGTGTAATGGATTCGATGACCTTTCCTCCTTTCTTCCTTCACAATCTTCCTGCCTTTGCTCGAATCATGGCTTCATGGTTCTTGAGTGTTGCTTCTCTTGAGAAGTTGACAATCATTTTTTAAATGACCCTTATTCTTACAGTTGAAGCATTCGAGATTACATCCTTTCTTCATGTCATCCCTTTTGATGAACATCTTGAACTTCCTGATGAGCATGGCCAGTCTTCATATGAGATATCCTCAGAAGTTGAATCTCTGAAGTGCAATACCTTTCTTCTTCTTGACTTCAGCTTCTACTTTGACTATCTGAGTTTTCTCAACTTCATAGGTAAGAGCTTTCCTATGAGTTCGTCAATTGGGAGAGTGTAGACATCATTTGCTTCTTTGATTATTATAATTGTTGTAATCGAGATAGGTATGAGAGATCTTAGTATTTTCTTTACCTATTGTGTGTCTTTGATGTCAACCTTGAGATTCCTGAGGTTGTTAATGATCGCTGAGAATCTTGTATACATGTCACAGTTTGATTTTCCACTTTTCATCTTGAACAACTCCTATTTCTGTTGTTGTAGACTGACTTGTGAGTCTTACATCTTTGTTTTCCCTTTATATATGACACTGAGCTTGCTCCATGTTTTGTGTGCGGTATTATAGGCTAACACACGATTGAAATCATCTATTTTAATAGCATAGAAGATCGCATTCATCGCCTTGGAGTTGTAAGTCTATTTCTTTTTGTCAATGTCGGAGAGGATACTACAAGCTATTGGCCTTGCATACTTAGTCTCTATGATATTCCACATATCAATATCGATAGATTTTAAGAAAATATGCATGTGTACCTTCCATTTGTTGTAGCTGGTAATGTTGAAGTGTGGCAGCTTGATCATGGATTAGCTTTCGAAATTTTTGCTTGTAGTCACTGCCATATGTATCATCAAGTAGTGACTTCGAGACACTAATCCAAGATCTGATACCAAATGTGAGTTCGAGGATTGTGACACCACTAAAGGGGGTGAATAGTGGTTCGAGATAGTTCTAAACCTTTTTCATAGAATAACCAACCAGCACATAAACAAACAACCAAGCAATTCAATCATCACACTTTGCACAGTATTTTAGCGTGGAGCTCCACTTGAGTAAAAACTGACCTGAGTCTTCCTAACTCAGATTTCCTGAGTAGATGAGCTAATCAACAGCTTAACTAAAGCTCGATATATTTACATGGATATCTCAATCTTTTACAAAGTTGACACTTCAAAATCTTGGATCAAACACCAAGATTGACACTACATGTCAGACATTGTAGCACAAGCAAAAGAACAAGTGAAATTTCGACTTTCTTTATGCTCCCTTGTATATCTACGTCCAAGAACTTCTCTGCACAATTAGGATCGGACAGTTAAAGTCTTGTAGAAAGATTTTAACTAGAAACAAAGAGATATAGTAATAATCTATTCTAGAGAATATTATCTTCAAATATATCAATACAGAACTCTCTAATTAAGAGCAGTGGTATCTAGAGATAAATCAACATAATAAAATTGCACTACGATTCACAAATAGTAGTACATTAATTATATTATAGATAGCACAGGAGAATAATCAATATCAAGCAAACAATAAATATCATTGTGCCGATAATACCTTCAAAAGTACTCTTACTCCAATTAGAAGAATTTGAGGAATGACGAGCGATCGAACCCTATTTAACTAAAAAAATTTCTTCACATCTTTCAACCAAATTATTCTTCTCGAAAGATCAAAAGAACAATGAACATGAGAAAGAATATCAAGGAAATCACTCAGAGAGAGCTTCTTGCTACTCTAGCAAATGTAGGAGTGATTGCTCGAGTGGTGTGTGTTCCAACAATGGGCATGAGGTCCCTTATATAGGGATTCAAGAAAAATAGTGGTTGATCATAAAATATACATGAAATCAGATATGATTTCCTGATATGATCCATCATGTCAAATGTTCGATCAGCTGAAAAGCTATGATCGATCAGTTGACAACCATTGGGAATGAATTCAAGATATGATCGATAAGTTCAACAAGGATGATTGATTAGGCATGACTGATATGTAAATTGTACATGATCGACAGGTGATGATTGATCAATGTAAAGATATGATTGATCAGTTCATGAAAAGTTGATCTCCTGATTTGGAAACTTTTTGTTGAAGCTTACTTGAGGTTACAACTTTGCAAAATAATACAAATAAATAATTACAACACTTTTGAACAAATAAAAGAAATAAGGATGAGCTTCTACTTTGCTTGAGAGAGATGGCTCTTCACACTCGTGTTGAGCTAAGATCCACACTTGTAGTCTTGCAGTTACAAAGAATATACGAGCGACTACAATATAATCTTGTGTATGTCATCTTTAAAATCAAATAGAAATGAAGATCTAACAAGAAGATGTGAGAGACTAGGAGATCGGGAGATAGGTGATGAACATCGATGTTGTTAGATGGAAAGAATAAAATGATACTAGTTGAAGGGTGATAGTTGACAAAGGTGTAAATCAGGGCGAGCATATCATTGGTGATATGGGTTGTATTGGTCGTCTTGTTCCTTAAATTTAGGAGAAGACACGATTAAGAAATTGATGAAGGTGCTTCAAGTAAGGAGCGATCAAGGGGTGTTAAGTGGTGATAGCATGCAACGAAATCAAAGACTCACAACATTCATTGTGATCAAGGCATTCCATTTTGTCGCTTGGGGTTGGGCTTGAGTTGGGGAAACCCAAGATTTGACTGGTCATTGGACATTCCACTATGAAATTGTGTGAGCGTACAATGGCCCGAAGGTGGCATGTTGAATAATCATTGATGTCTTCCAAGTTCGTGTAAAGTTCCATGATCGAGGATGGCAAGATAGAATTGACAAGAGAATGAGGTGAATCGGGATAGAAAGTGGGATTGAAAATTGAATGAACATGGTTTCGAATGAATATTCTGCCATATTGTGGGAAATGATCCATGAAAACTAAAGTCCTTGGGTAGGTCGTGAGAATTCTCTTTATATGGTATACTTTGATGATCATTTGATTGAGTTTCTTTCACATTTTCTAATTCTTGTAGTCGAGGATATCTTCTCAAGTTGTCATCAAATGAAATGTTGTTTGTTTCTATAATAGTCACTATTTTCTATATCAAGAATATCCTAGGAAGATATATTATGCACTTTTATGGTCAAATTTGTCAATATTTTCCTTAGTGTTAAGAACCAAACATTTGGATCCAAAGATACAAAAATATACTATCCATGGTGAGCATCCAAATTATAACTCAAAAGGAGGCTTCTTTAATCGTGGTCTGATTAAAAGTCTTGTATAAGACATGGCATGTTTTATTTACGTCTACTGCTTAAAAATATCATCGTAAGTCAGATTTCATAGCATTCTGGGGCACATTCTTGAAGAGTGTGATTTTTCTACTCAAGAGGTTTTTGCACCAGTTTGTTAATCCAACAAGATCAGCAATCAACATGGTGACCAAGTGTCTCTTAAATCAACAATCAACCCACAATGTGTATCAAAATGAAATGTGTATGAGTCATAATTTAATAACTCTACATAAATATGTATAGACGTTAGTATTGTAGAGAATCGAGCACTGGGAAGCGAAATGGGGCAGATAATTACTATTAATTATTGCTAATTAATAATATTTTTTAGATTTTTATCTTTTTCTTGTTTTATGTGGGTTTTTATATATATATATTTATTTTTATGATTTTTAATTGTTTTAAATTTTATTTTTAAAGCTTTTAATGTTATATTTTGTTTTTAATTTTGCAAATTTTATTTTTTTTATTTTTAGAATAACATAATTAATAATATATATAATATATAATATATTTTGGATTTTTTAAATAAGTCAAATGAAATCAAAATAAAGAAAAAATCTTTTGTATTTTTAAATTTTTTTTCGATTTTTATTAATTTTTGTGACCTTTTTCTGATTTTATGAATTTTAAAAGTTGAAAATACACAAAATAGTGAATATAATAATTTTGTAAATATTTTTAGTGTTTAATATATATATATATATATGTTCAAAATAAACCCTGAAGTATTTTCAATGTCTACTATATATAATAAATAAAATTTAAAAATAAAAAGAATGTATTTTTATTTTTTGAAATTTTTGTTATATTTATAAGATATTTAGGGTTTTGAGGTTTTTATATTGGGATTTTTACCCGGCAGACCCTATAAACTTTGGTAATTTCCTCTATGACCTTTTGCGTAAGATAAGTACCCCATCGACCATGTAAATTACCCCAAGAACTGACACAGGCTTCAAATAGATTACCTGGAGGGTTCATGGGGTAAGAGTTGGCAAGTTTACGAGGTCGAGGGGGAATTAGATTGTTTCAAAGGTCGTGGAGGTAATTGGCAAAGTTTATAGGGTCTGTCGAGTAAAAATGCCTTTTATATTTTATATTTTTTATTTTTGTTGATTGTTAGATATGTAACACAATATAATGAAATATAGATAACACAATTTTTTGGGAATTTTTAGAAATATATTCGAATTTTTATGGCTTTTTAAATGCTAAATAGGGAAAATATATATGTTTTGTATTTTTATAATAGGAAAATTAATTAAAATTCCCTACAAAAAATATATATGAAAGATCTATGTTTTAGGCATCTATATTGATTTTCCTACAATTTTTGGTATAAAAGAATAATTTAATATAAATAAAATACACAAAGTAAAATACACAGCATTATAAGGACCTATTTGCAATTAAAATAAACTAAGCATGCATTTCATAAGTTGTCTTTAAAATCTAGGATAAAGTACGTAAAATAACCAAAATATCCTTACTGGAGAACCGCGTGAGGTGACCTAGCAAGGACCTATGTGCAATTATAACAAAGTTCAATGTACAAATCAAAAATAACCTAATTATTATACATGTTACTTAATATTTATAGGACTGAATAACAAAACAAAAATACGGAGGGGCTTAGGTGAAATATACCTAGTGAGATGCATGAGAAGCACGTGTGAGCGATCCAATGGCTCTGGTGCACCACTTATCAATGTGGAGGGATCTGATCGCATACCGCTTCTACTAAAATGGACGTCCTAGATTAGATCTGGGTTGTGTTCTTGATTTGATAGTCTTGGAGGGGCTTTCAAGAATAGGGAAGAACCTAATCTTCCCCAACCTTTGATCTAGTGGTGTGCCTTCCTCCAACCACCTCTCTCACTCTTAATGTACTCAAATCATCACTGGGACTCCTCCGCATCAACAGGTGGTCTCAGATGGTTCCGGACCTCATCGGAGGAGAACTGGATCTTAGTTGCATTCGGACCTGCTTGGATCTAAGGTCCGACCTTGATTGACTTCTAGGTGGCTTCTCTAGAGCTGGGACCTGCACAAAAGGATGTAGAGCTCGAGGGAGATGCTCCTTGACTCTGAATTGAAGCTAAACAACAAGGAATGAGGGGAATGTGGAGATCTCTGATGATGCAATAGAGGAGATCAAGGAACATGATCTTTGCAGGATCGGGGGGATCTGGGTTTGTTAATCGATGAAGAAGGTGGTGGGGAAGGTGGTGGAGGTGTCATTGCGTCAGAAACAGGGGTGGATCACAGTGAAAGATGGTTGAAGCCCAAAGATCTGGTGAACTTCGATTTTTTTAATGAAAAATAATGAACTGAAATTAAAGGCTAAGCTACACTAGAAATTAAATGGCAACACTAAAAACCTAAATTAGCATATCAAACATGGTCTTAAGGATCTGGGAGTAGAGAACCCAACAGAGCGCTACTGGTGGTTCTGGGTCAAATTTTGACCGCCTTCTCCTCAATGTAGAACACTCGGGGGACACCTCTTATCACTAGGGTCCACTCCAGTTATGAGTTCATGGGGTTACAGGGGTTGAAGATTGATCAAAACTTAGAATGGAGGTGATTTTGGAATTGGAGTTTGCTCAGATCAATGGTGGTAGGAGAGAGCTAAGCATAGGGCATGGAAGAGGATAATGGCATGCACATCTTTTGTGAAGGGATCAAGGTGAGAAGAAGCATGGAGTTAGAGTGAAAAATCGACGAAGGAGATGGGTCAGCATTTCTGAAAGAAGAAGGGGTCTAGGGTCCGTATGGGGGAGGTGTTGACCATGGGGTCCACACTTCTTGAGTCCTGATTGGTCCACATAGACTACATCAGGACAAAAAGAAATAAAAATACAAAAATAATTCAAAATGAAATGATAAATGATTTTATCAAAAAAAACTTTAAACATGAAAAATATTTCTTTCTTAGAAATTATTTTATGGTGAATTTTATTTATTTTTACAACTTGATTTAATATAGTATATTATTTTACACTCTTATATATAGGTATATATACATGTATATTATGTATTCCTATTTTTCTTTTGTATTTTTATGCATAATATCATATTTACATACTTTATATATATGCAACATTATTTAATTTGTATTTACATATGTTTATGATAGTTAAATAATTTTATTTATGTATATAAATAATTACATGTATATTATAGGTACATTATACCTATGTATTTAAGAGTATTAATTATTTTGGGTATTTCTTAAATGTTTTTATTGTATTTATATTATTAACATATATTATATACTATATAAACTAAATAAAAATATAATGCAATTAAAAATGTAAACAATAAAATAATTGATTGTATGTACAGATGAACAAGTACAATAGAACTCTAAAAAGCCAGCTTTTGCATCTTAGCTCCAATTCTAATGAAACCACCTTCATTTAATAGATAATTTAATTTTAAATAAATGATGGTGAGTTTGGTTTAGTTGAATTCATATGGAGAAGATATTGATCAATAAAGTTTTGTTTGTGATTTTTTCGCTAGAGTGTACTAAGTGTATTGTGCATGATTTATTTTTATAATATTTTTATTATTTTCTATACATTATTATGTACATATTTGTGTTGATTAATTTATTGTTTGAAGTGTATATAATAATAATAAATAATGTAAATTTGAGATATTTATACCATATATTGTACTCAAGAATTAGGGCTTCTTTGTATTTTTGTACAGTATTTCACCCTATCTCATCCTACTTTATTCATGGTCAACCTAGTCAATATTGGACTTGGCTCAGGGTTACAAGTCAGTATCTACTTCATTTATTTTTCTTTTCATTCTTTATTCTTTTATTTTGGGTTTAAATGCATGTATTAATATGCTAATCATGTATTAATGCCAGATGTTAATTCATGTAAGTTAGTGATATTTACATGTATTTTACTAGAGATTTAAAGCCAAAATGGAAGAATAAAGGTGAATGAATGGCTATTCATCACCCCCTCCTATACTTACCTTTGCTAGTCCCTAGTAAACACTTGTTAGGAAAGTAAGTGAAGAAAGAGAAAATAAAGAAAAGGAAAATAAAGAACTTAGAATGATTATGATTTTAAATGTATCTTCATAAAATCAAAGTTTGGAGCTCAATTAGTTGGAATGTTAGTTTGTAATAATCTTATTAAGAATAGAACCTCAAACTTAACAGCCATCAAGTTCCACAATTCTATGTTTAGGTCACCTCAATAGATAGGTCAAAATAAGCCTTTTCATAGGCAAACCTTTAGGACTATGAATTTCACTTGTACAATATTTGTGAAAGGTATCTCCCTACATCTGAAGTGGCAAAGAAACAGTCTTCCTTAGCAAGGTAACCCTAATTCTCCAATCTAGCTACTCTTTCCTCGAGGAGCAGGATATTTCCTTCTATGTTCAAGTGCAATTGGATTAAAGAAGAGGGGGTAGAGACGAAGAATGAATTGTGACCCATGTAGCCACATATCCTTTGGAGCTTGGCCAGTGTAGCCAAGTCTCCAGTTGCAGGAAACCTCGTAACTTTGACTTTGAAGCATAAGGCTTGCTTATTAATACATAACTCTGACTGGAATTATTTTTCCATTGCCTTCTCCCCGTCTAACTTCTTTGGAGTTTTTATTTCATACTTCATATATATACATACAATAGAATTTAAATAAGGAATTTTCTTCTTGAGCAAGTGTACTATCCATCTTTTGAAGCTTTATTGCAACCCACAACATCCTATCTTTAGACATCCATACCACTAGATCAAGTAGGGGTGCACTGGCCTTCTATTAGGGAGGTGTATGTTTCCACACGTGTGCTTCTCAAGCTAAAGAATTCTGCCCTTACCACCTCATTTGAGTTGAGCTATGTGCAGAGTGCTTATCCAAGTTAGGCCACTATCAACAAGGGTCATGTGTGTGCTTTGAAATATTCCACTTAAGCTAATCAAAATGACATGTGAACATAGTCTTGTGGACTCAAAGAATTAAGTCACATTAATTTGAAAAGTCTTAATTCCAATTCCTATGAAATTAAGTGGATTAAAGTCTAAACCAAGATCCAATCTTTAGATTTTATTCTAGACTAGTTCATTTGTGAGAATCATTCTAAAAAATGTAAATGCAAAGAATTTTTGTGAAGCAAATTTTCCGATTTTAAAGTTTTCATGTGATTTTTGAAGAAGTTTTGCGACTTTTTCTGAATTTTGAAACTTTTTTATGTATTTTTGGAAGTGTTAGTGAATTGTAGGTACTAACAAGTATTCACAAGGTTTGTAGGGATATTAAGAAAGGATTTTATACATATATATACACAAGTTCTACACATAATTTTATTTATGTAATGGTTTATTTGGATAAATTTACATCATTGTTATACACAAGGTTTTCAAAACTATATGAAAACATTTTCGCAAACATTTTACAAACATTTTAGAAATATATTTGCAAATAGTTTTACAATCAATTTTTCAAATATTTTACAAACACTTACAAAGGAATATTTTTCAAATCTTTACAAATATTTTATAAAGATTTTCAAAGGTTTTCAAAAGATGTTTCAAAACATTTCACAACCATTTTTCAAAATCATTTGCAAAATATTTCAAACCATTTTTTACAAATATTTTTCAAAAAAATGCACTTATTTACCTCAGTTTTCAATCTTTTTATTTATTTACCCTTACCTAATGTATATTAGTCATATTATTGAAAATACAAGAAAGTACAAGTTATGGCTGAAGTATATATATCACATATATGACCCCTATACTTAGCTCGAACTATGCACTTATAGTGACCAAGGAGCAACAAACAAAGACATAATTCATGCTAAGTAAAGAATAATACTATACTACACGGACTCAATCAAAGAATAAGAAGTTCATCATCCCTCGTACTTAGAATCAACTAATTTTGTGTATATAAGAATATACACTAAGCGGGGATGATCGATGGTTAGAATTTAGAAATCAATGGGTCGGCTTGTCTCCCCCAATTCCTAGTGTAAAGTAGCCCTAAATATAGAAAAGAATATTAACAAGTTAAGAGACAAGCGAGGGAACAGTAAAGGAAAAAATAATGTACTCATTTGCCCATACTTAGGATCTAGTCATCCTAAGTATAACACTGATGAAAGAGATAAATGAACAATATGAAAGAATGAAAGAATTGAAAAAGAATAAAGAGAAAATATTTTTGATGGAAGGCATCTGAATCTTCTAATGATGATGGGAGTTCCTCTTGAAATGCCACATCTATTGAATCATCAATGGACATGAATGTATCATGCTCTAAATGCATCTTTAGCAACTGTCCATTGACTACAAACGGTTGTGTGTCAAATGAAAACTCGGATATGATGATGCTACCATTATCACACGCAGTCTTCACTAAGAACAGTCCAGCCCACTTTCTCTTTAATTTACCCAGGAATATCTTCAACATTGCATCAAAAAACCATGCCTTCTGACCAGGCTCAAAAGCATTTCATCGTATATGCTTGTCGTGCCATCGTTTGACTGTCGCCTTGTACATCAAGTTGTTATCATATGCATAGTCTCGGAATTTCATGAGTCTATTCAAATCAATCTTCCGATCATGGCCACTTGTCTATGAGTCCAAATTACAAATATTCATTGCCTAAAGATATTTGTGAATTAATTAGACAAACATATGGCAAGGCTTTCCATATACAAGGCGATAGGGAGACATACCCAATGGAGTTTGATAGGTCATCTGGTAAGTCCATAGAATGAAATTAAGAAGATGAGATCGATTCTTCCTATCCAGTCGTACAAGTTTCTGTAGAATTATCTTGATCTTCCTATTTGACAACTCAGCCAAGCCATTACATTGTGGGTGGTAAGGAGATGTGACACGATGATCAATGGTGTACTCCTTTATAAGTTTCTTTACTTTTTTATTAATGAAATGGCTACCCTCATATGAGATTAAGATTTTGCAAATTCCGAACTGCGAGATAATGGTGTCTTTAAGAAAGTGACAAACTGTATGGCTATCTATGGATTAGATGGGAATAGCCTCCACCCAACGACTCACGTAATCAACAGCAAGCAAGATGTATTCGTATCCCTGACTACTAGGAAAGGGGCCCGTAAAGTCAATACCCCAAGCATCAAATACATCATATATTTGAATGAACTTGAGGGGCACTGAATCTGTGTAACCAATGGTGCCTCCTAATTTCTGACAATCAGTACAGCCTTTCACATATGTTGTGGCATACTTGAATAGAGTAGGCCACCAAAGGCCACACTATAATACTTTCAATGTCGTTCTGCTTTAGAATGGTATCTTCTTGCTTCGAGCTTATGATGGTGCTTGAGTACACCGGTGTACTCCTCCCAAGGAATTCACCCACGCCAAATGCAATACGCACCTTCGTTGAAAATGTATGGATCTTCCCACTAGTAAAAATGAATATCGAACAAAAACTTGTGTTTCTTTATTCACATCTAATCTTGTCGAACATTACTAAGGACGAGATAGTTTACAATATTGAGATACCAAGGGAGTGATGCGATACTTAAAATAGATTCATCAGGAAAGGTTTCTATGATAAACACACTACTTAGTAGAGTCTTTGTGCATTTAATTCTTGATAAATGATCTGCTACCACATTCTTGACTCTAGATTTACCTCTTATTTCCAAATCAAATTCCCAGAGAAGAAGGATCTAATGGAGCAGTCGTGACTTGGCATCCTTCCTTTGTTGTAAGTACCGGATAGTAGAGTGGTCGATGAATATGATAACCTTTGAATAGAAAAGGTGAGATCTGAACTTCTCGAGGGTGAAAACCACTACCATCAGCTCTTTTTTTGTTACTGTATAATTCGTTTGGACCTCATCTAATGTCATATTTTCATAATGCATAGCATAGGTAATCCATCCATGTGTTGTCCTAACAAGGCCCCAATGGCAAAATATGATGCATCTTTATGATCATGAATGGGAGAGACCAATCAGATGGATGTAGGATAGGCGCTTGAATGACCAAATCATTCAACTGATTAAAGGTTTGGAGAACCTTATCATCCACAATGAAATCTATCTCCTTGCCTAGTAGTTTTGTGAGAAGCCGGGCAATCCTACTGAAGTCCTGAATAAATATTCGATAGAATCAGACATTCCCTAGGAAAGAACTCACTTGTTTCAATTAAGGTCTATGGGAAAAAGCCTTAACCACATCACGGAGGTGTGATGATTGCATCCAATGCAATCGAGAGCAACTAGTCATACTAGTTGCTCGGAGCAACGGAATTTAAAAAAAATTAAGATATGAAACCACATGGTTCAATAACGCTTCTCGAATTGTTTCAAAATCCAAAAACAAGACAAAGGAACACATCTTGAAGCATGGTTGTGGTCGAAGTCTCTAAGCGAAGAAACCACCTGTCTCAAGTCCGACCCGACAGAACAGATGCTTGCGAGCGCGTTGATGAGACGTGGACTTATCACAATCCAAGATGAATATCTAAGCCTTGAATCTCTTTGTCTCATGAAATTGGATGTCTTCTTCGTGAGCAAGGAGCACCGAATAGGATGGAGATCCACAAGGCGATTCTCTCTAGCACAAGGGGTGGACAGCCATGCTTGAGAGAGAGAGAGAGAGTTGGGGCATGAGAATGAGAGAGATAGAGAGACTTGTTTTAGTTCCTGAAATTTCATTTTTGCATATCTTTCTCATTCAAGTGCTAATATTCATGCACAATATGTCATTCTGAAGCTTATTATGTGCTCTACCATCTTAAATATTTTTTAATATATCAAAGGATATTTATTACTGATTATTATTTGACGAACCTCTTGATCTATGTAGGCACTCTTTTGACATAGTGTGTGCGATATTTTGCAGACGAATTCACTCTCTTTTTGTAGGGACTTCAAGAAAGAGAATTAAGGATTTATTTCCCTAACAATTATTGTGATTAAGAATTATTTATTTGAGGAAACAATTACCGGGAAATCGTGCTAAAATATATTGAGAATATTTCATTGATCTCTGAGCCTGGTAGATTAATAAGTATTGATCATTTATCCTACAGGATGGATTTGCTTTGACAAATCTTTCTTGAAATCATTTCTTTTCGATCTGTGATTTCATTTGAGGATTAATTGATTTTTTTGAATTAAGGATTGAAAGTATATAATCACAGATCCTGAACTTCATCATCTTCTCTATTTAGTTTGCTTGCATTACATTTTCTTCAGTTTATTTACACTTTATTTTCTAACAGGGAGATCAATATTGTAATTAATTAATAACTTTGATTAATTTAAAACCGTGCATCGAAAAATACAACATTCCCTATGTTCGACCTTGGTAAACTTACCAAGTAAAAATGTTCCACAATATTCAAGATTTGTGTTTTTTAATTAATCGCTTTCTGCATCCTATACTACAATTATCGATTATTAAAGAAGTGAAAATTAGCGTTCATCAGCCATCTCCTCAAATATTTGACAAATGACATCTTCATCCTTATTGAAATGAGAGCCTCCACAGGCAGCATCGATCAACCCTTGTCTATCTTGATTCAAGCCCCCCGAAAGTTCTGGACCAAGCTCGTCTTAAGTATATCGTGATGGGGGAACTTCTCCTATAAATCTTTGAATCATTCCCATGTTTCATGAATCGGCTCATGGGACAACTGTGAGAAGTTTGAGATTAATGCACACATCTGATTCAAACGAACTAGGGATAATACTTGGGCAGGAAAGCCGACTTCGACTCTTCCCATATCATTGCCACTTTCCCCAAGTGATTAATATAGTAGAGATCCTTATCATGAATGCTAAACGGGAAAGCGAACATTTTAACTACCTCCCATTGGGATGTTGGGGTAGTGCATGGTTCTGCAGATGCGATTAAACTGCTACAAATGGATGTAGGGCTATTCATTGATATTGTTTTGGAAGGTCAGCAAGAGAGAACAAATGTGATTTCAAATCGAAATGTCTGTGGATATGCAGGATGTGGATCCACTCGTCGACCTGACTAGCTCCAGGGTTATATATTTCCTTAAGCATTGATTTTGGAACTTCTTTCCTCTCTTCATCTCCTCCATTATGTCTATTTGCATGGTGCTCTTCTCCTCCTCTTCTATTATCTTTGTCCCTCCTCATCTAGATGAGTATTCCTGGAAGACGGCCTGAGTCTCTGCATGTGCGGTCAATTATTGTTGAATCGCCTGAATCGAGGCAAGCATTTGTACGTTGACCTCATTTTGCTCTACTTGTTATGCCTTCCCTTTCTAAGGAGCCAATTCAGTTTCAGAATGTGATGATGTGAAACCCAGATCGGGTTCTTGGTCTGCAATGGGAAACATATCCTGATTAGTCTCGAAAAATGCATCAGATGATGGGAATTATTTAAGATTAGGGTCAATCCTAAACTTTATTAGAGTTTGAGATGTTAATGGAGATTGGTATATAAAGGAAGAGAATTTAGGAAGAGAGTCATCTCAAATTCTATGTGAAGAAAGAAGGGGGAGTCTCGAGAGTGGTTCGCAAAGTCCGAATCGATCTCGATGGAATTGTCCTGAATTATTGGATATGTCGGCATCGAGGAATCGATGTGGGTGTCCATGGAATCTGAACAAAACCATCCCTGATATGTCATCTTAAGAATAAAAAGGGAGTAAGATGAGGAATTAGGAACACGGATATTAACAAGAAATAAAGAGAAGAGGAAAAAGAAATACAGGCTCACGATGGGCAAGATGAAAAGAAGTGTCAATACAAGGTGCAAGTGCGTGATTTTTTTATCTTTGACCTAAATAAAATCAATCAAACCAGAAAACAAGGGTGGATTTTCCCACACTACACATGAAGCCGCGAAAGTTCGACTATTAATCTTGGTAGTTTTTATCGATTATTTTCAAGCAAACTTGTCAGATTAAGCTAGTACTAACCCTATAGGAGAGTGAGTACTACCAGACAAGTGTCATGTACTTATCACTTCCTTTATTCCCTATAGAATGTACTTTTTGAGGTACTTGCTTTCAGATTTGGGCACCTATTACTCAGAGAAAGAATAGTGGAAAAGGAAGTCAATAAGAGAATCGTGTACTTCCCTCGAAAGGTATTCAAATGTGGCACGATGAGACAAGGTCTCGTTGTCACAGTACCCTTATGCTCAAGTAATTAAGACCAAACTTACAAGTGATATGGACTTACTCTCCCATGTGACGATAGAAGCACTAATACTTCGTAGACCCATGTGATAAACAAGGTTGTATCCAAGATAGGATTTGGGGTCTAATTCCTAGGGTTTTTACCTCACTCAGTCTGTAAAGTACCTAAGATAATGTGGGCTTTGTACACCCAATATAGTGATGTCCATTAATTGATTTTATTTTGGTTGAAGTGTTTTTAGTCCCTTTTTTAAATTTTGGTTTTCACTTTTTTTGGGCTATTTTTCATACAATCTCTGAATGCCTTTTTTCTTTTTATTTTAAATCTAAGAAAATAATGGAAAGAAAATAGAAAAGTTGATGCACGAGAAAACAATGAATGCAAATGCTAGATATAGGGTTGTGTACCTTACGCCATCACTCTACATGCAGGGTGATCCGCACATAAAAGTAAAACTAATATATATATATATATATATATGTTATGCATTCGATAAAATTGCTTTAAGTAGGAATTGCTATTATTTGTGAAGCACTTTTTGATTTGATAACTAAGTACAAGCGTAGATAAGTCTATATGTACATGCAATATATTAGGCTTTGGACCTAATTACCGAGCAAATCAATCCTAAAACTAAGGGATCAATCAGTGAAGACGTAAAATGAAAATAAAGCAAAAAAACTCAAAACAGGGGAAATAAAATAAATGGAAAATAGGGACAATAAAAGATAGAAAGTGATAAAAACCGTGAGAAACCTGATCGGGACCCCAAGTGAACAAACACTTGGTAAAATAAACCCATAAGATCTAAGCGTCCTGAGAGTGTCTAATTATTACAAATTATTTATCAAAATCACTATCTCACTAAAATAAAATAAAAAACTAACTAATCTACACTACACATGTTCTTCTCGATCCTCGAGTCTCTTCTGATGTTCTCTCATGTAGGCTCGGTTAAAAAGCTAACCTCCGCCTCGCTCGGGTGCCTTGGATCTCCTAAGAAATCCACCCTCACTCTGCAGGCCCTCGCAACAAAATCAAACAAGAGAAGTGATTATAACATCTAAACAATTATAGATAAAAAAGAAATAAGGAGAAAATAAAATATATAAACTAATTTACACTAATCACAGCTTCTCCGACAACGATGCCATTTGATCAAGAGGTTTTTACACCGGTCTGCTAATCCAACAAGATCAGTTATCGTCGTGGTGACCAAGTGTCTCTTAAATCAGCAATCAACCCACAATGTATATCAAAATGAAATGCGTGTGAGTCAAAATTTATTATAACTATACATAAATATGTATATGCTTAAGTATGGTAGAGTGTCGAACACTAGGAAGCGAAACGGCGTAGATAATTACTATTAAATATTGCTAATTAATATTTTTGGATTTTTATCTTTCTTTCTTATTTTATGTGAGTTTTTAACTATATTTCATTTTTATGATTTTTAAATAGTTTTATTTTTGTTTATTTAAAGTTTAATGTTATTTTTTTAAAATTTTGCAAATTTTTAGTTTCTTTTTAATAAGATAATTAATAAAACAGTTATATATAAAATAGATATAATATATATAATATCTTTTTAAATTTTTTAAATAAGACAAATAAATTCAAAATAAAGAAAATAAAATATTTTATATTTTTAATATTTTTATTTTTCTATCAGTATTTGTGGCATTTATGGATTTTTAAATTTGACAATACAGTCAATAGTGAATATGATAATTCTACAAACATGTTTAGGGTTTAATAAATATATATAAGTTCAAAATAAACACTAAACTATTTTTAATGCCTGCTATATAAAATATAGGAAATTCAAAAATAGAAAGATATATTTTTGTATTGTTCTAGTATGTTTGCTAATTTTTATAAGATTTTTAGGGTTTTGAGATTTTTATGTTTTATATTTTGTATTTTTTTAGTAATTTTGGATATGTGATGCAATATAATAAAATATAGCTATTATTTTTTTGGAATTTGTAGAATTATATTCAAATTTTTATGGCTTTCTAAATGCTAAACAGGTAAAATATGCATGGTTATGGTATTTTAGTAACTTCGTTTATGTGTACAAATAAGTACATGTATATGTTTATAGGTACATTACACCTATGTATTTAAGTGTATTAATTAATTTGGGTGTTTCTTAAATGTTTTTATTTGTATTTATATTCTTAATATATATTATATAATATATGCAGTAATTCCAAAATATAAGATGATTAAAAATGTAAAGAATAAAATAATTGGTTGTATGTATAGATTCCCAAGTACAATGGTATCCCGAAAACTCAGCTTCTGCATCCTAACTCCAATTCTAATGAGACCACCTTATATTCCATCTTCATTTGATAGGTAATTTAATTTTAAATACACTAGAGGTGAGTTTGGTTCATTTTGAGTTCATATGGAGAAGATTTTGATCAATGAAGTTTTGTTTGTAGCTTTTTCATCTGAGTCTACCAAGTGTACTATGCATGATTTATTTTTGCTAATATTTTTATTGTTTTTTATGCATTATTATGTACAAGTTTTGTATTGAACACTTTGTTGTTTGAAGCATGTATAATAATAAATAAAAGAGTATAAGTTTGGGCTATTTATACCATATATTGTATTTAAAAGAATTAGGGTTCTTGAGTATTTTGGTGCAGTATTTTACCCTATCTCTCCCTACTTTATTCCTGGTTGACCTAGCCAATATTTGACTTGGTCTCGAGGTTCAGGGTCAGCCAGTATCTTTGATACTTCCTTTATTTTTTTCTTTATTCTTTTATTTTGAGTTTAAATAAAGGTATTAATGTGTTAATTGCATATTAATGTTAGATGTTAATTCATGTAAGTTGGTGATATTTGCATGTATTTTACTAGGGATTTGAAGTTAAAATGGAAGAATAAAAGTGAATGAATAGCTATTCATCACTACACCATTATGAGCTATTGTTTTAGGTTGAATATTTATGCCAGATCATATCCTTTGCATGGTACTTAGAGAAATTCTCTCAAACTCCTCATCATGATCACTTCTTAACTTAGTAATAGTGGTTCATTATGACTCCTCCTTGCTAGCTTTTCAAACTCTAGAAAATCCAAATATTTGGAGGAAATGAACAAACCCCATGTGAACCATGAGTAGTCATCTACTATGATAAAACAGTAACAGCATCTTTTTAAACTTTCATATTTTTATGTCAGTCAGGTATAACAGTTTTAAAGGTCTAGATATCAAATGGAATGTTTACTTTTTATGGTTGTTCTATGGATTTTCCCTAATTCACATACTGAACACATATCCACCTTCTTGTAGGATAGCTTAGGTAAGTCTTTAACTAAGTTATGTATGTGACCTAGTCTTTTATGTCAGAGCAATGGTTATTCTTGTAATGTTGTTAGACAATCTAATGATGAATGATCATCAAATCAAAACATGTATTACTTTTGTTCGTATCTAACCTCGGAAAAACTTCTTGTGTGTCTTTTTTAACAACTTTGAAGCACTCTTTAGAAAATAAAACTTTAAAACCTTTGTCACATATTTGAGAAGCACTTAAAAGGTTGTGTTTCAAACCTTCAATATGACACGATTTATAGAAGTAAGGGAGTTTTCATTCATATCTTCACCGATTATCATACATGTGTGGTTATTCCCAAACGTAACCTTTCCACCAACCTTGACCTTGTTATTGAGTCCTTGTCTTCAGTCATGTGCTTGGAGCGATTGTTGTCCATGATCCATCTGTCACATCCTTCGTGCTTGATATCTTACAAAACATGGCATGATCATGTATTGTGGTTCATGGTGTCTCCAGTTGTAAACTACCATTCTCTTCGATTTTTCAAAATAGTTGAAAAACCTTTTGGTACCCATTTCGTTTGGATCCCTTGAGTGTTTGAAAGGTTCCTTAGATTTCTCCTTGATTCTAATACCTTGCCTGGCTTTACTTGACTAAAATTTCTTGGCAAAATTATGGAACTTAACAGGTTTAACATATTCAGAGCTACTATCAATAGATGGTATATACCCAATCCCAAACTTGGTTTTAATTTGATAGTTATCTCATAGAAGTTTATCGAGATTTTCCTTCCCTTTAGTGAATCTAGCAAAATCATTTACTAAGGTGTTTGTATTCTTTTTAAGTTCAACAACAGTTGTTTATACGGTATCTATGTTACTTTTAAGAGACTTAAATTCTATTTCATGGCTTTTTTGGATAAAATATAGTTACTAAGTTCATGAGCATTTTCCTTAGGAGATTCTACTTCGGAAGTGGTGCATGCAGTTGATTTTAACAATTTATTTTACTTTTTCAGTTTAATAACTATATCATGTATGGTAGTTACAACTTCTCGTAATTCATCAACATAAGGTTTGTCCAAGGTTATTGGTCATCGATTGCCATAAGTCGGTGGAAGGCTTCTTCTTTATAAGAAGTATATGAGTCATTATCGGAAGAGCTGGAGGAGTCTGAGAAGTCTCAAGTCAATTGCAATGCCTTCCTTTTTGGATATATGTGATGATGTTTGCAGAGTCCTTTCCTTCATTCCTTCTTTATTCCCTTGCCTTTCTAGGATTCTAGTTGCTTAGACTCTTGTTAGTTGTTTTTCTTGAGTAGAGGGCAATTTTTCTTAAAGTGCTCCTTTCGCTTACAATTGAAGTATTGCATCTTGCTTTCCTTTCTCAGATCTAAAAGAAGTAAATAAAAAATTATTTACTACACATCACGAAAATGCTGAATATTTAGAAAACAGTTTGCAAAAAATTGTTAATTCATCGTATGAACTAGAATGTAGCACAACGATTTGTGCAACTAGAAACTAAATTAGAAAGGAAACAATTTCCATTATGATTTCTAGTATTCATGATGAATATGAGAGGTAGATCAGTATTACCTTTGAAGCATGAGTTTCTACAAAATAAACCTCCTGAATCAAAAGTCAGGTCAGCGGACTTGTCTCTCGTGGGCGCGTAGATGAGTCGCGTTGCTTCCCATGAACCTGGACGTCGACTAGGGCAACAAGAAGAGAGTTGTAAGAGTTGAAGACTCTCAAGACTTTTTCCATCTCAAGGGGGCAAGAAACTTAGAGGAGGACTTGCTCTTCAAATTGTTATGAAAAAGGAGAAGGCCTTGCCCTCCTTTTATACTTAAAGCACACGTCCAAAATGTGCCTTGGTAGCCCTTGAATTTTAAATCAAGGACTAAGATCAAGTCGTAATTTAATAAGGATTATCCCCTTATTATCTCTAATCAATTTTACTTAATTAAAATAAAATAAGCAACAACTTTAGAGTCCTAATTCAATTGAAACTCAACCAAGTGGAGCCATATGTACATCATCTACACACACCACATCACCTTCCATATATGAAAGTTGTTGTTGCAAATTTTATTTAATTAATTAACTCACTTGATAACCATATTATCAATATTAGAGAAATTATGGAGTTAATCCTTAGAGCTTTTGAATCATATTCATGAGCCCAAAATTAAATTTAAATCCAATTTACATCTACAAAATTAATGTGAATCAAATTCACAAAATCTCATGCCTTGGAAAAATTATGTAAATCATATTTGCATAAATATTTTTATAAATTACATCAATATAAATATTAATTATTGAGAATCACTATTCACATTAGTTAATGAGTTATGCTTATGAATTATATTCACAAAGTTGCCCTTATCATAATCATAATTAGGACAATATTGTCATTAACAGGTATGAGTCCTAATTTAATTAGGACTCGAGATAGGAATGCATATACTTGGAGATAATGTCAGGGAGATCATAATATCCATGTATAGTGACTTGAAATGTGGATAACTATCTAATTTCAAGGTTTATACCATTTTTGCATAAATCTGTCCCCTATGAATGTTAAGCTTGAGCTATAACACTTTACACTCTCAATGAGCTCAACAAAACGCATCACACTCTCCATGAGTTGGACAAAGTGTCAGTGAGCTGAATCCAGCTTCCTTGATCATATATAATCATAGTCCAAACTATTTGAAGGTAAGAAGTGAGCTCAAGGAGCTTGTATACTTCCATTTCCATGACCATTTTTGTTTCAAACATTTGGACATTGAAATTGGAATTGGAATTGGAAATTAGATTCAAATGAATTGTGATTTAATCCAATTAAATCACAAATCGTATGGCTAAATGGAGCCACTAAAATCTATCCTATTTCTTCACTCCCTCGGGATGGAAGTGTCATGGTAGACGATCCATTAAAAAAGATGTAACCCTGAGTATTCCCAATACTCATCCATCCTTCACACTAGACGACTTTGATAAATTCGAAGTACAAACCTTGGTTTGACCATCTTCTTCAGAATATATCAATAGATTTCTCATTTGATAATTGGGTGACAATATTAATCATGTACTTTATAAAAGCATATATTAACAACTCTAATTTCTTTCATAAATAATACGACCATGCTTGGAATTCATTTGACCCCAAATCATCTCATGAGTGAGCTCTATCTCCTGATTCATCAAGTATGAACATGTATGATTCCTTTGAGAGATTATACATCTCAGACGACTTCATATGCACACCAACGCGTCAATATATGGACCTAGGTCACCAACCTATTGGTCTGTCAAATGTGCATACTCAGGCGTATAGATGCATATCTATCACAGATCAAAGGATGTGTGCCTCATCGTGACAGTTACAATTCAGGTCTTAGTTTATCTCGACCTCATCAAGTCAATTCTTTGACTTGATTATTCCAACATTTCTAAATCTCTATTCCTATGCATAGGACCAGCATAAAGAAGACGGTTGGAAATCATTCTTTAGAGATAGATTGACATCTCTTTCTCATACTAGAGATTTGTATTGAATATCACATGTTTGAAGTCATTTGTGTCCTCCCAGTTGCATGGTATTCAATATGGCCATGGTACATAACCCTAATTGTACAAAGGTCCTTAATAATAAAGTGCATTCATTCAATTATTCATTTCATTTCAGATGGACATGATAAAACAATAATTTTTATTGCATTAATGGGTCGTTGAGGGTTTACAAGTCCAACAATCTCCACTAGCCCTTTGAGCCATTCATGTACAACTCTCAACCCCATATTCGTTGTGCTAATTGCCGACTATATATCCAATAGCTAGGTAAGCTTATTCACTCTATCACTGGCGACTATGCCAAGTTCTGTTACAAACTTGCATACCCTAAGTGAACATTAACTACATCCAATATAGTTGTCGCATCTTATGTTGCCAATGCTTTACTTTGTCGAAACAACTGTAGTGTCATGCTTCTTGTTGCACTTATCTCACAGAGCACTACCGCCCAACAAAAATAAGAACCCCTAAGTTGGTGTCCTGTCATCATATATGACTGGAAATCTAAATCAATATCTTGGAGATCATTATCTCCATAAACCAAGACATAGTCTCGAGTTCTTCTTAGGTACTTGAATATGCTCTTCACTACAGTCCAATCTCTCCATAACAAGATTGGTAACGGCTTACCACTCTCACTTCATGGCAGATATCTGGTCTAGTACACATCATGGCATACATCAAGCTTCCTACAGCCAATGCGTGAGAGCATCCGACTATGGCTATCTTAAACTCAATAGTTTGAGGAGCCATCCCTTTAAATAGGTGAATACCATGTCTTAAAGCATGGAAGACTTTCTTGGAATTATTCATTCTGATTCTTTCCAAGATATTCTTGATGTATCCTTATTGTGATAGTCCAATATCCTCTTTTGTTTGTTACTGAACAATTTCAGACCCGATATGTAAGAGGCTTCTCTAAGATCTTTCATATCAAAGGTATTGGACAACCAGATCTTAATATCAGTCATCATCCCTATATCATTACCAATGATAAGGATGTCATCTACATAAAGCACAGTCAACATGATGGCACTCCCACTAAGCTTCTTGTATACACACATGGTTCATCCGAACTTTATATGAAATCATAACTCTTTATGATTTCATCAAATTAGGTTCCAACTATGAGAAGCCTATTTGAGCTCATAGATGGATTTCTTCAGCGTGCATACTTTTTCCTTCCTCATCTATGAAGCCCCAGGGCTGCTCCATATAGATATCCTCTTTGAGGTATCCATTGAGAAAAGCAGTCTTGACATCATCTTCCAGATGTCATAGTCCAGGTGTGCAGCTATGGCCAGCAATGCCCTTATGGATTTGAGAATGGCCACATGAGAGAGAATGTCTCATCGTAATCGATGCCTTCTCATTGTTTGTAACCCTTGGCTACTAGTCGTGCTTTGAAGGTCTCTACCTTCCCATCGGGTCCCCTCTTTCTTTTGAAGATCCATTTGCACCCAATAGGTTTGACCCCTTTAGGTGGATCTTTGAGGGTCCACACACCATTCTTGTAATGGAGTCTATCTTAGACTTCATTACTTGCATCCAGCTATCCATGTCTCGATCATCCAAAGCTTCATCGATTGATGTTGGATCAACTTCAGACTCTTCTAATACATGAAATCCAAACCTTTATTGTTGTCTTACAACCCTAGAACTCCTTCTAGGAGGCACGGTCGTGTCATTTTCAATTATTTGTTCAGTTTCTAGATTAGGAACTTCATAAATCTCACTAGATTTAATTAGTTCCTTAACTTCATTATTTTCTTGACTTCTAAGGAATTCATCTTCCAGAAGTGTGGCATCTCTAAAATTGAATACCTTTTGAGTCTCAAGATCATAAAGTTGGTAACCAATACCATTCTTTATGTATCCAATGAAGTAGCACTCTCTAGTGCGAGATTCCAATTTACTTGCATCTGTGTTTTTAGCATGGACCAAACAATCCCAAATCCTCAAGTGACATACACTTGGCTTGGTACCATACCAAAGCTCATGAGGGGTTTTGGGTACAGATTTAGAAGGAATCCTGTCTAGGACAAAGATTGTAGTCTCTATAGCATGTCCCCAGAAACTGAAAGGTAAATTTGCTTTACCATGTCCAACATGGTTCTGTTGCATCTCTCTGCAACTTCGTTGAGTTGAGGAGTACCGAGAGGAGTAATATTGAAAATAATTCCTCTCTCCATAATGTATTCTTTGAATTCATCTGAGAGGTATTTGCCAGCTCGATAAGATCGAATCCATTTTATCTTCTTTCATGTTTGTTTCTCAGACAAAGCCTTGAATTCTTTGATCTTTTCAAAGGTTTCATGTTTGTGGCATAACAAGAGGCAAAACTGCATCGCGAATGGTCATCAATAAAGGTTACATAATATTAATGACCATTTCAAGTCACACTACATAAGGGACCGTATACAGCAGTATGTGTCAGGTCCAATATACCTTCACATCGTTCACCTTTCTTAGAGAAGGGTTCCCTAGACATTTTCCCACGAATACAATGTTCGCAAGTGGGTAAATCGCAGACTTCGAGGAAATCTAGAGGTCCATCCTTTACCAATCTATTTATCCTATCAACTGACACATTTCCAAGTTTTTTGATGCCTGGTCATAGATAAATGATCTTCATCCTCCCTTCATCGTTTAGGGGTTGTAACATTATTATTAATGTTAATGTTATAAGTGGTATTGACATTTATAACACAATCATGTATGTTCAATTCATAGAGTCCGCCTGGTGTTAGAGAACCATCTTTTATAAAATTACCATAACGATTTACGCTAAGTTTATTATAGAAAAAGAAAGTGTATCCATGTCTAACCAGCTTCGATACAGATAGTAAGTTCCTTCTAACATTTGATACATAGAGAAAATCTCTAATATCAAGGACTCTCCCACTGGATAATGATAGTCTACATGTCCCGATGGCAATTGATGCAACAGTTGCATCGGATCCCATCTGGATGACTATCTCCCCTTCATCAAGATTTCCGGTGTCTTTAAACAAATGTAATTGGTTGCATACATGTACAGAAGCACCAGAATCAACAATCCAACTTCCTTCTTGCCCAACGAGTAAGTTAGTTTCAATGATGAATGTAGATTTCTTATTTGACAATGTTATACTTTTGTCATGCTCTAAGGGATATAAATATTCTGAATGGTTACTCTTCCAGAATCCTGGCTTATTGCAGTGATGGTAGACACCCATCTCTATGGTTGTCAGATGTGTTGAATCTTTAGAAGATTGATCAACAGTTTGACCTTTTTCTTCTCTTGGATCGAATCCTTCCGAGATCCATGCTTCCTCTTGTGCCTCCCTTTAACCTGTGTAACCATTGCACCGCAGAAGGAAATTATTTCTTCATAATATCCTCAGTGGATTTTAATGTAGAAAGAGTGCAATTCTCATCTCCATACATCTCCTTCATATTCAGGAGCATGTCATGAACGGTTTCAATCTATATAAGTTGCTTCTGAAGCATATTACAAAGTGATACAAGAATGTAGCAATGAGTGATCAAATGATCCATGTCCCACTTCTTGTTGAACTCATATGTGTCCTTTGTCTTAGAGTTTTCATACTTCACAGGTGAGAGCACGTACGCTATGTGTTTTGTCTCAAGTGCGAGTTCCAAATTATGGATCCAATCCGAAAAATCTGGATTGACCTTAAGTAGAATGTTAAGTGGATTAAGAGATTTCACTGAAATTACAGGAAAAAAATAGAATACACTTTAATATCTTGATTAAGAAAAGTAAATAATTTAATATTTTTAAATCAAGAGTTCTCTTAGTTTTTTGTACATTGAAATGGTTTCCCTTATAAGCTTTCAAAGTATGAGCCAGGCTAATCCAAGGCCACACTATGAGATCTGAATCTCCTTTCCATTTTCATTACACACCAATAATATGACAAAATGCAACTATGATGAAAGAAGTGGGAACTCTTTCCACCTTACAAGTCCAACTAGTATTCTCAATTCGGTCTTCAACACCCATACCCCTCACATATATGGAGTAAGCATGTTGTCGATTAAAACTGTCAATGAGTGAATATCAATTTATGCTATGCACAATCTAATACCGCCTCAATAATATGGGGAATAACATTAGGGTCACTACGCATATGGCCCATCTCTTTCGAGAAATGAAGAACCTGATTCCATGACTATTTGTATTCCGGAGTGATGACTACGCATGAGCGTCTCCAAAAATACAACCCATGGTGATAAATTCTTTGCAATGATGGGAGACCATGGATGTCATCATATGACTTAGTCCATATCATGTTTAAATTAATTATTAATCAATTTGAATCATATTCTCATGATTAATCTAAGGGATAGAGTCATGACATATGCTTATTGTCTTACTTTTAATACAATTAAAACAATGACACTTAAGCAGACCCAACTAGGGTTTGATCTTCTATGCACTTGATTTTACCATATAGTATTACACTCTCACATAGTACAATTTAATATTCCAATTTCTCCATGACTCCTTATTCCACCTTTCATCGAAAGGGGTCCAGTCAGTTCAGACAGACAATGCTATCAGGGAGTGCTTCCACTGTAAATGTGGTGCAGGGTGCCAATTAAGTGACCCATTAGTATTCCCATGGCCTAGGAACCTTCTCCGAATCAATTTGAGACAACACAATTGGTACATATAGTACTAAGGAGGTTTTGTCGATCTTTCAACCGAGTATGATATTATATAGTAACTCTCAGATATTTTAGGAATTTAACATTCTTTTTAATTTTCCAAAAGGTCTAGTACAAATAATCTATACATTTCTTGAATTAGAAAAAACTTTTTAAATTTCAAAAGTTATAGTGCGATAATCTAGACAATTCTTTGAATGAAAACAATTTTAATTGCGAAAAATGTCTAGTGCAATAATTTAGACAATTCGCGAAATAATCAAATAATTAATTGCACAATTGCATTATAAACATTTAAGTGCATAATTATTCAGAAAAGTATGAAATAAAAATAAATTCTCTTTTATTGCATATTTCTATAATAAACAAACAACGATTTCGGATTCTAATTTTGCAAGTTGCGACCATCGCACTTCAAATTAGGAAGCATCATATAACTTAGACTTAAAATTTATTGTGACCCTAATATTTAAAAAATATTAGTTCCAACTCTAGATGTATATATATCAAATATATTTCCATCAATGAGTTATAAAATATGAGAAACAAGTCAATAAGACAATCAAGTCCTCCTCCAACTCCGTCTGTGGAGAAATCCAATTTCTTGAGGTCGTACTGTCAGAATCGTACAAAACCTTTTTGCCTTGAGTGAGGACTTGTTTTATGAATTATTAATCAGTATTTTAACATGTTATATGATCCAAAAACATTATCTAAAAATTCATAACTTGAATACTACGATCATTGGATGAAATAGGAGTTCGTGATCGCTTTTAACATCAGAATCTTCTCCCAAATGTCACCAACAATTGGTGCATCTTTTGGGTATGAGTTCAGACTTTCTAGAACTCATATATATCCCAAAAGTACGTTTAAAAATAGAGTATACCAGTAGCAACTTTGAAATTCTCTTAATCATTCGACTCGTTAAAATTATTGCAATACAATTTACCTGATAATCAGGACAATCAAGCTGATTGTTTATCGCATTTGGATGCAATAAATTACTCTAAACTATGTTTCTTATACCAATTTAAGGAAGTAAATAAAAAAATATTTCCTATGCATCACGGAAATTTGAAATATTTAACAATCAGTTTGCCAAAACAATGTTAGTTAATCGTATGAACTAGAGAATGTAGCAGAATGATTTGTGCATCTAGAAATCAAATTAGAAAGAAAATAATTTCCATTATGATGTATAATATTTATGATTAATATGAGATATAGATCAGGGTTACCTTTGAAGCATGAGTTTCTACAAAAGAAACTTCCGAAACAAGTCCGATCTACAGACTTGTCTCCTCGGTCGCATAGATGAGTCGTGTTGCTTCCCACAAACCTGAATGTCGATTAGGGCAATAAGAAGAGAGTTGTAAGAGTTGAAGACTTTCAAGACTCTTTCTCTCTCAAGGGAGGCACGAAACTTAGAGGAGGACTTGCTCTTCAAATTATTGTGAAAAAGGAGAAGGCCTTGCTTTCCTTTTATACTTAAAGCACACGTCCAACATATGCCTTTGTAGACCTTGGATTTTAAATCAAGAGCTAATACCAAGTCCTAATTCAAAGGATTATCTCCTTATTATCTACAATCAATATTAATTAATTAAAATAAAATAAGAAACAACTTCATAGTACTAATTCAATTAGAACTCAACCATGTGGAGCCATGTATACATCATATGTACACGCCACATCACCTTCCATATATGGAAGTTTTTGTTGCAATATTTAATTAATTAATTAATTCACTTGATAACATATTATCAGTATTGGAGAAATTATGGAGTTAATCCCTAAAGCTTATGAATCGTATTCATTAGGTTAAAATTAAATGTAAATCCAATTTATATATGCAAAAATAATGTGAAACAAATTCACAAAATCTCATGCCTTGGAAAATTTATGTAAATCATAATTACATATATATTTATATGAATCGCATTCATATAAACTTTAATTATTATGAATCACTACTCACACTAATTAATGAGTTATGTTTGTGAATCACATTCATAAAATTACCCTTATCAACAATATGTAATAATCACAATTATTACAATATTATCAATAGAAGGTATGATCAGGACTCATGAGAAAGGAATGCAGATACTTGGAGATAATATTGGGGAGATCATATTATCCTTGTATAGTGACTTACAATGTTGATAACTATCCAATTTCAGGGTTTATATCATTTTTGCAAAAACATGTCACCTACAAATGTTGAGCTTGTGCTATAACACTTTACACTCTCAGTAAGCTCAACGAAATGCATCATACTCTCCATGAGCTTGACAAAGTTTCAGTGAGTTGAATCCAGCTTCCTTGACCACTTCTAATCATAGTCACCTTTTGGAGGTAAGAAATGAGCTCAAGAAGCTTGTATACTTCCATATCTATGATCAGTTCTGTAACCAACATTTGAACATTGAAATTGGAATTGGAATTATAATTGGAAATTGGATTCAAATGAATTTTGATTAAATCCAATTAAATCATAAATCATCTAGATAAATGGAGCCACTAAAATCCATCTTATTTCATCACTCCCTTGAAATAGAAGTGTCATCGTAGATGATCCATTACAACAAATGTAACCCTAAGTATTCCCAATACTCATCCATCCTTCACACTAGAAGACTTTGATAAATCTGAAGTTCAAACCCTGGTTTGATTGTCTTCTTCAGGATATATTAATAAACTTCTCATTTGATAATTGGGTGGAAATATTAATCGTATACTTTCCAAAAGCATATATTAATATCTCATATTCGTGTCTTATTTCATAAATAAGATGATCATGTATGGAATTCATTTTGACCCCAAATCATTTCTTGAGTCAGCTCTGTCTCCCGATTCATCAAGTATGAACATGTATGATTCCTTCGAGATATCATACATCTCATACGTATTCATATGCACACCAACATGTCGATATATGGACTTCAGCTTGTTCACCAACCTATCGGTCTATTAAATGTGCAAACTCAGGCATATAGATGCGTATAAGTCTCAGGTCAAATGATGTGTGCCTGATCGTGACAGTTACGATTCAGATCTTAGTTTATCTTGACCTCATCAAGTCAACTCTTTGACTTGATTACTCCAACACTTCTGAATCTCTGTTCTTATGCAGAGGACTAGCATCAAGAAGTTGGTTGGAAATTGATCTTTAGAGAAAGATTGCCATCTCTTTCTCAGACTAGATATTTGTATTGAATATCACATGTTTGAAGTTAGTTGTTCTCCCAGTTGCATGGCATTCAATATGGTCATTGTACATAACCCTAATTGTACAAAGGAACCTTAAAAATAAAGTGTAATCATTCAATATTCATTTCATTTTAGATAGATATGATAAAATAATAACTTTTATTGCATTAATGGGTCGTTGAGGGCTCACACATCCAACAATCTCCCACTAGCCTTCAGAGCCATTCATGTACAGCTCTCAACCCCAAATTCAACGTGGTAACCATTGATTATTTGTCAAATAGCTGGGTAAGTTGATTAGTCACTCTGTCAGCGACGACTATGCCAAGTTCTGTTGCAAACTTGCATACCCAAATTTACATTAACTATATCAAATGTAGTTGCCGCATCTTATGCATATGCAGGCAATGCTTTACTTTATCGAAATAACTGTAGTGTCCTGCTTCTTGCTACACTTAGCTCACAGAGCACTACCACCACATAAAAATAAGAACCCTTAAGTTGACTTCCTATTATCCATATCTGACTGGAAAGTTGAGTCATTGTACCTAAAGACTTGGAGATCATTATCTCCATAAATCAAGACATAATCTTGAGTTCTTCTTAGGTACTTGAAGATGCTTTCAAATAACTCTAGTATTAAGGGCATAAAGCAAGACATAGTCTTGAGGGAAGCATCATTGAAATGAAGTAAGAGGAAATTGATAGGAATATTGGTAGTAAATAGTGAAATGAGAGAGAGGGAACTGAGAGGGGAATTACTAAACATGGATTATATTTTTACAAGTTTTAGTCATACTTTATTATTTTTTATATTTAGCATTTGCCTTTCAAGAGAGAAGAAAGGGTGATATCAAGAGGACTTGTATCCAAGGATGACATGGAAAAAATAACATTCTTGGAGATCATTATCTCCATATCTGACTGGAAATCTGAATCAGTGTACCCTAAGAGTTGGAGATCATTATCTCCATAAACCAAGGCATAGTCTTGAGTACTTACTATCATCCATACTAAATCAATATACCCTAAGACTTGGAGATCATTATCTCCGTAAATCAAGGCATAGTCTCGAGTTCTTCTTATGTACTTGAAGATGCTCTGCACTACAGTCCAGCATCTGATCATGGCTTTCTTTTCTCAATAGTTTGAGGAGTCATCCCTTTAGATAGGTGAATACCATGTCTTAAGGGAAGGAAGCCTTTCTTGGAGTTATTCATACTGAATCTTTCCAAGATATTCTTGATGTATCCTTGTTGTGACAGTCCCAATATCCTCTTTTTGTCTATTTCTGAACAATTTCAGACCCAAGATGTGAGGCTTCTATGAGATCTTTCATCTCAAAGGTATTGGAAAACCAGATCTTAACACTAGTCATCATCCATATATCATTCCCAATGAAAAGGATGTCATCTACATAAAGCACAATGAACACGATGGTGCTCCCACTAAGCTTCTTGTACAAACACATGGTTCATCAATATTCTGTACGAAATCATAACTCGTTGTGGTTTCATCGAATCATATGTTCCAACTAAAAGAAGAATGTTAGAGCCCATAGATGGATTTCTTCAGCTTACATACTTTTCTTTCCTTAGATATGAAGCACTGGGGCTGCTCCATATAGATATCCTCGTTGAGGTTTCCATTGAGAAAAGTGATCTTGACATCTATCTATCAGATGTCATAGTCTAGGTGTGCAGCTACATCCAGAAAAGCCCTGATGGATTTGAGCATGGCCATAGGAATGTCTCATCGTAATTGATGCCTTCTCTCTGTGTGTAACCCTTGGCTACTAGTCATGCTTTGAAGGTCTCTACTTTCCCATCATGTCCCCTCTTTCTTTTGAAGATCCATTTGTACAAAATGGGTTTAACCCCTTTAGGTGGATCTTCGAGGGTTCATACACCATCCTTGTGCATGGAGTCTATCTCATACTTCAATGCTTGCATCCAGCTAACCATCTCCCGATAAACCAAAGCTTCATCAAATGAAGTTGGATCATCGTCGGACTCTTCTAATACATGAAATAAGTACCTTTCAAGTTGTCTTACAATTCTAGAACTCCTTGTAATAGGCACGGTCATGTCATTTTCAATTATTTCTTCAGTTTCTAGATTAGGAACTTCATCGGTCTCACTATGTTCGATTAGTTCCTTAACTTCATTATTTTCTTGACGTCTAAGGAATTCATCGTACAAAAATTTGACATCTCTAGAAATGAACACCTTTTGAGTCTCTTTATGTATATAATGAAGTAGCACTCTCTATTGCGAGATTCCAATTTACTTGCATCCACGTTTTTAGCATGGATGATGAATCTCAGATTCATCACTCTCAAAATGATTAATTAAGCTCAAATCTCCAAAATTCATCTGCATTTTATCCATTATTCTACATATTTAGCAGCCAATCATGTAATAATAATAATTGCATTTTATCACTCATTATTGCACAAAATAAGAAACCAAAAATCCCAGCCAAAATGACATGTAAAATAATCTAACTTCCCTGATTTTTAACTAATTCATGCTAACTCCAAATGACCTGGAACCACCTCCATTGTGTACATATTACAACAAGAATACATGAAAAATACAAAAAAAATCACTAACACAAATAAGTGGACCAGAAACTCATAACCTAATTCCAGGATCTTTAGACAAAATCCTCGATATCTTCCTCATCCAGTGTATGATTGGATCATACTCACTTTTGAACTAATGTACATTCAAATACCTTCAAAACAAGACAAGTTCAAGTGAATCGGAGCTCATATGTGAAAGTTGCGTTTCGGGCATCTTTTGTACATTTCGTATTTTAGCAGTTTTTGACCTATTATTTTATGTGCATAATTAACTCATTTTATTTTACTTCCCTTTCATTTAATTTCTTTGACGAAAGTTTTATTAAATTGCATAAAAATCCAAATCCAAAATAAGCTTTAAATCAAAGAAACTAACTGAGTCCGAGTCTTCACTAGATGTCTATGCAAAAATTATCTTTTTCATATTTTATTTTATTTCTTATTTTCTTAATTAATAAAAATATAAAAATAGATTAATGTATAAGTATTTATCTTTGATTTTATCATAATTTTTCCAGATTTTTTATCTGGTTTAAAAATAACAAAAAAATATAAAACCCAAAAATCAAGGTATTCTATGTACATGGGATACCCTAAAAATATCACTTTATGCAAACGATCGATTTTGGTTTTAGTCTCTTCATGAAAGTTGTAGATATCATCGAGACAAGCAACTTTCCTGAAGAAAATGTTTTGATCTGAAGTCATTTGTTATTTCTTTTTTATTTGTCTTCTTCTTTTATTTTTCAAGAAGGGGCTGACACGTGGTAGCTCCTGGAGCTGCCACGTATCACCCATTTTTGGCCTTCATTTTCATTTATTTTTATCAAAAAAATTAAATTAATTAAATTAATTAAAAATAAATATAAAATAATGACACGTGGCACAATCAGGACCGTCGGATCTCAGCCGATCAGACGACCCTCCTCTCTTCCTCGTCCAGCCACATGGCTGCGCTAGGGCCATCCGATCTCGACCGATCGGACGGCACCTATGCACCATCTCCTTCCACCTTCTTTCCCAATTGGTGCCACCGTCTCCTCTACGAATCACA
This sequence comes from Ottelia alismoides, assembly GCA_037367405.1. Classification (NCBI taxonomy): domain Eukaryota; kingdom Viridiplantae; phylum Streptophyta; class Magnoliopsida; order Alismatales; family Hydrocharitaceae; genus Ottelia; species Ottelia alismoides. Next base: position 439,601 of record JAZKJV010010219.1, on the reverse strand, counting down.
GCGCCGCTGCCTGCATATCTCATCCAATCTCATCAAATCCCCATTCGCGGTCACCTTCCATAGTCGTGGTCGCCTGCGCATCTTCGTGATCCCCGCCATCTCCTTCCTGATCGACGAGCACCCATCACTGATCCCCTTCCAAATCGAGTGCCGGCCACCTTCCTCTTCCATCTTCTCCATCCAATCGACCGCCCAATCCTGCGCGTTGCCTTCCTCTTCTAGCCACGTCGCCTTTCCATCAGATCCTCCTCGAATCCATCTCTGATCTCCCACGATCCCTTTTCACCATCGTCAGCCCCCTTTCCATCTCCGATAGGCCCTCGATTCCTATTTATCCATCGCTGAGGTCCCCCGCTACTTTCATCCGTCGATTGCACATCAAAGGAGAGAACTCCAGTGGTGACAGCCCGGACTTCATCCTCTCGCAGCGAGATCTGAGGCCCGGTGCCTCGTTGCAGCGTGCAACCATCTCCCTCGCATCTCCTCCGCTCTAACTTCGGTTGTTGAGCCAATGACTTCTCCATCACTGCTACTCCACCATCGTCGGCCATCGTACTCCAGTGCCTCCCTCAAGTCATGTGTCTTCATCAACCTTCAGTGACGTCTCCTGGCTGAGAGCCAGAAGTCGACTTCATCGCCTCAAGACCCCATGTTGTACACTTGCTCTGCCTTCAACATCGGGTCTAGGAGGCTCTGCTCCTCCGCCGGCCAAGTTCTATAAACTCCAACTGCCTCCACCTTCGTCCAGAGTCCTCTACCTCGATGCCATCAACCGTTAGAGGACCTCCCTCCACTGCCTGAGAAGCCTCGCGCCTCCTCCGCCTTCAATGACAGGGTCACCTACCCGAGACCCTCCCCACGTGAACGGCACGTGTGTGGAGGGAACTTTGCATTCAACCCCACAAAGTTCGACTTAGTTAAAGAAGGAGCCCCGGCCACAATGCACGTGACCTACTGGAAATATTGCAAGCAGCCCCCCCCCCCATACTATTGCCTTTTCTATCCAGTTCTGGCCAACTTGGGGCACATGCTTCGTGTGCCCTTTGAGAATTTTGCAGAGACACCCTTCGGGGTTTAGGTAACTACAGTTTCGCCCCTATTCTGCATTTTTTGCAATATTTAATTATTGTAATATTGCAGTAATACCCCTGTGTTCCTTATTTATTTCAGACATCTACATCACATCATTTTAATTATCAAAAATAGGAATTTTGTTCTAAAAATTATTCTCTACATTGTGGCATGCTTGTGATATTTTTCTAGACTATGGTTAATTAATAATTATTATTCTTATGATAAATTGCATATTTTGCTCATCTTGTGCTTCAAAATTCATAAGTAATTAACCATAGCTCTGAAAATTACAAAAAAAATCATGGATTAGGTTATTAATTGTATTTAACATTATGCCTAAAAAGAATTGCATTTGCTTACATGGTTTGTTCTGTAAAATCATTTTGCATATTTCAATCTTTAATTTTTAATAGGTATTAAAACTCATATTTTTAAGGTTTAGGATTTTTCTAAGATTGATCACCTAGTGATAGATCTTGGATAATTTTATCCATTAAAATAAATAAGGTTTAATATTTATCATAATTAATTATTGAAATTCACTTTGTTTGCATTCATGAATTCATAAAATATTTATCTTGCATCAAAAAAATTTCAAAAAATTACGGTGCGTTCATTTCACCATATTTTACATCTCGGACAAGTTTTGTAATTTTTGGAAATTGTTTGACTGAAATTTCATTTTAGTCCCTAAAATTGGCCACATTTGCATTTTGCATTCCAAAATTGTATTAAAAATACCCAAAAAATACCGTCTCGAAAACTGTGTACAAACTATGATAGACAAAATTCTAGGTTGTTCCTTTGCCTCCTTGAGTTCGATTTTGGGACTTGCCCAAGTAAAATAAACATAAAACCATGCTAATTAAAAATTGAATAAATTATTTTGGTTATTTCTTAAATGATTCCGAATTCCCGCCTACAACGAAATGACAAAAATTAAATGCTTGATAATTCACGATAATTAACTTAGGGTTTTTGCGACTCCTCAGATGGTGTCGTTGCCGGGGTGGCAAACAGCATAGATTTTGTCTAAAAAATTTTTGTGTTCGGTTTTCCGCATTCGGGTAGTCTGACCCCTGAATATTCATTGTATATTTTCTATTTTTTTCTTTTCTGCATTTATTATTTTTCCAATATTTATTTCCTTATTTTATTAATTTTTGTGTCATTGTCTTACACACACTCTCTTTCTCTCTCTTATTTTTCTTGTGAGGTACCAGACGTACGTGGAGCGGTTTCTCGCAAAAACCAACGCATCTTCACCAACGCTCAAAATAGGATTTTTTTTTGCAATTTTAATTTTTGTAATTAATTGCTCATTTATAGGGGTGTCTGTTTGGACTCTCGCGTGTGTAAAAAGACCTCGAACTTTTTCTGTGGTGTGTCGTGGCATGTTTCACTTTCCAGTGAGGGTGGGGCCCGACTTGAGAGGCTCGTAGGTTAGACCTGCACATACAGCTATTAGAGCTTCTAAAATTTTTGATTGTGATCGTAGAACCTAGGACCACACCTCACATTAATTTATACGTACATTAGATCGTTCAATTTAGTCAAATTTAACTCGTTTCTTCACGGCTAATGGAACTTTCTGCTAGGTACGATTTTTATCGGCTTGCATTCATATAGATCAATTTTTCACTTCTTGTATTGCATCCTACATTGAGATTGCGAGGAATCACTGTAAGTCTTCTATCTGAGCATACATCATTGTTTAACATGCATCAGCTTTTCTCGAATTTCTCCCTCTTGTTTTGTCACATAATTTTAAAGGAAATTGGGATTGGATAGTAGATGTGTATTTGCGCTCACCTAATTTTTCAGTGAACACCTAATTAAAATTGGGACTGCTAAATATAGCTGACTTTAATTAACCAATAAAATTGAGAATTTTTACGAGAAAAGCAACCCCATCCTTGGATTGATTTATTTGTATGATTGAGCGAGAGACAACACTTAAGGCAAGACCCAGCTTCGGAATCTTCGTTCAGACTACTGATTCTAAAACGATTAGTTACTTCTCAATGAGGAAATAATGGGTAGCCGGTAAACGGTCCGGATTTCCTTAGCAGAGTAGGCGGTTTAAAGGACAGTGTGTAAGGATATGTCCTTAAGTAACACGGGTAGCCTTTTTACGGTTCGTACTTACATACCATACTGATTGAAAGTGGATGCAACTAGTCGTAACCATTCAGGCCAGTCTTTAAGAAAATTTTCAGCACCTAACAGCTCACTAAATTTTTTCCAAGATTGAATTTATCACCATCAAAAATTGAACAGATAAATTGTCGAACTGTTGCGGCTTCATTGCGTGAGTTGGTGAACCTAGGGTTTGATTTGTGTTTGCATTCGTGTGCGTGAATCGATCTTGAATTCCCAAAACCGCACACTCGTGCCATCACTCTCCTTGATTTCAAAAATCATGTTTCTACTGTTGAGTATCCCGTACACTTGACATTGAACCAAGATCTATCATGATTGTTCATCCACCTTCTTTGAAGATGATGAGACATTTGACCGAGTATCCATCAGATCTATACTATGAAAATGAATTCGTCTCAGTCAGACCCAAAGCCTCAAAACCCCCTCCAACCAGATATCACCAAACTTTCACAGGAGACTCTCACCCACAAATAGATCCAACCCTCTCTATAAATCCGATCTACTCCATGAATGACAATCCTTAATATTCAGATCATACAAACAAACGGGTGACTGAGATCTCCACTTCTTCGTATGTCAATCCTCTATATTCTGATCATACAATCCATACTTCATACTATGTAAATGTCAATCCATCATTCACATATTCCACCTCCCCCACCCTTGAACATAAATGAGCAACTACCATCTTAGATTGACCCATTACTCATCGAAACTTATGAACCATTTGAACAGCAAATCATTGTTGCGAAGAATGCCAGACCGAGACAACCACTCCAACTGATACTCTCCTCACCATATTGTTGGATCATGTCAATACTTCACAAATCCACAAATCTATTTGACCATGGAAATCTGAACAGATCAAGAGGATTGTCCTGCATCTGATAATCTTCCATATTGAATTAACCATGACCATCCCATCTTCAGATATGACACTCATATAGAGGATTGGACTGATAATATCGACACACATAAACCTTGTATGTTGACTCCACAGTATAAGGGTCCGACCAATCATGACCAAAGGAATGGACTCTACTCAAATCAACAACACATGCCTGAGTCACAACATGTTGAGTATGCAACCAATAGTGGCCCTCCTATCGAGCAGACTCCTTCCACGATTTTTTAGGAGAAAATTTCAAACGATCATACAATGGATATTTCAAGAGAAATTTCTCCCAGGTCATACATGAAAATGGAGGATGAAATGACTGGATCTCAGATTCAAAAATGAGAACCCACTTAGACTACTCCCATAATTAATCATGAAAATTTTTTGGAGGATGACATTTCAAGGATAAGTAAGAGATATGAATTGATGGAGGAAAAATTCAAAAATTTCACTGACCTACTAATTTCATTTTACGGAATCTCAGGTGTGAAAGTGGAGGATGAAATAATATGATCTAATGTTGAGAACCTCGAGGATATTCAGAAACCCATAGAAAATGTTCACCCTAGGGACGACTCTGACAGTGACACCTCTGCATATTACTCCCCTAGGAGTAACTCTGACTCTAATTCTAACTCAACAAATCAAAACCCATCATCATCTACAGAAAACACCACATCTACACACCACACAGAAAATAGCAAAAACTAAAATATTCAAAAACTATGTCGAAAAACCAGAAAATACATAAAAAATGAAAGTGGAGAGGATTTGAAGAATCTGGATATTGTTGTAAGGGAAGCACTGGAGAAAAGATTGATTTTTGAACTTCCCTTGATACAGTCCATTGAATACTTCCCCGACCTTAAAGGGATTGTAATGAGCAAATTAATGATGAAAAAGTCAGGCAGGATAAGAACAAAGACTGAAAGGCATATTTTGTCAATGGCCACCTCCTTGGTGTTGAGGAGAAAAACCAAGATCCACATAGTGAAGCAGTTGCCCAGATTTGACTATGAAATCAAAGACACAATATTTACCCATGCTCGAATCGATGATGACTCACCAATCAATATCCTCCTGACCTCTGTATTTGACAAATTCAAACTTGGACCTATCAGAAAGATAAGAGAGATCGTTCAACTGGTTGAGCGATCTATAAAGCGGCCTAGAGGAATAATTTCAGACATCGTTACATTCCAAGGTGCTCCGCTCAAAGTGGACTCCACGATCATTTATATTGAGCATCAAGGAGAATTCACCAAGTCTCCAATCATTCTCGGAAAGCCATTCTTGGCATTGGCTAAGGCAATTATTGAGTGCGAGACTCGAGAGATCAATTTTACAGCATTGGGAGCACTTCGATCTCACCCCGTCCTTGAGGAAACATGATATTCTGAGGAGACCCACAAAGCCGTCAACATCTGTAACCACCAAGCGGTAAACGAGCCCTACCCCATTGCTACACCTGAGATAGCGGCTGTTGAGGAGAATATTGGTTTAGAGACTCTCCCCATTGTTCCATTCCCCGCTTCTCTCACCATGGGAAATGACTTCTCATATGATCCTGAGACATATGCATGGATGCATCCTGAGTCAGCCGAAATCTCATCTGACCACTTTGATCAAATCAACCTAACAGAGGAAGGCACCAACATCAAGTCAATTGAGAACGAATATACGGGACGTGCAGTAACCAGTAGTTCAGAGACTCTCCCAACTGTTCCATTTCCCGTTGATCTCACCATGGGAAAGGGTTTCTATTATGATCCTGAGACATATGCACGGATGCATCCTGAGTCGGCCGAAATCTTCTCTAACCACCTTGACCAATTCAATTCGACTCAAGAGTGCACCAACATTAAGAAAACTAAGAACAAATATGCAGGACGTGCACTGACCAGGGAGGAATATTTCAATGGCCATTCATCTAGAGACTCAATTATCAACAACTCACTCCCAAGACCAGCACCTTCACAGATAACACGAAACATGGATGCTCCTTCATCTAAAAAGAAAGTCGCCATTGACATGCCGAAAAAGGAATCGTCTGATGATTCCTCATTAGGTCCGAAAAAGGTAATCTACATGAGTGAGGTTTGTTCGGCAGTTCTAAAACCCTATCTACATAAGGATCCAAATTTTGATTCCTGTTGGACGACTCATGTTCCTCACTATTATTCATTAAAAGTCGATTCTCCTGGTCTCATTAAATATACTGGAATAATTTCTTATCAACTGACTGAGACTGGTGCTTCAGAGTATTCATCATCCAAGGACGGTTCACTTGATCACAAAAGGGAACAAATTCTGAGAAAACAACTGAATCAACTAAAGAACAAGAATATCTGGAGTTCCTCCACTTTCAAATACTATTCCTCCGAGGATAACTCCGATGATGGTTACCTTTCATCTGATTCATGCGCTTCATCTACTCTCCAGCATGACTTTTCTGAGGATAACACTGACAGTGGTTAAGAATCATATGCTTCATCTTCTCTGTATCATTACAATCTCCCACCACCTTACAAAAAGATCGGCCGAGAACTGCCTTAATCATCAGCTACCCTCCCTCCTGACCCCATCGGTCTCCTTGTACATCTTCTTCTATACTTAGGCTGACTAGAGCCTAAGTATGGGGGAACCAATGCCCATCTGTATATTCTCTCCTCATTCACATCTCTCGACCGCTTCATTTTTGCTCTTCTTATATACTTAGATTGTTCATAGCCTAAGTATAGGGGGACGGGCAGATCTATCTTTTACTTTTTCACTCTCTTATGCTTAGCATGAGCTATGTCTTCACTACGCTTCTTGTGCTCTAAGGAAACAGCACTCGCTAAGTATAGGGGATGTATATACACTGTGTATATATATTACCCATAGTTTATACTTTCACGTAAGTCTATATGTATTTACGGGTTGGGTAACTAACTTGAAAAAAAACAACAAAACAAACAAAAAAACAAACACAAACAAAAAAACAAAAACGGAAAAAAAAGAAGTTTTGCTGCTAACACTATTGTGTCCAACCAAAATATTTTTGAAAAAATAGCTTCTTTGCATAAAAATTACAAAAAAGTCACAAAATTCAAATAAAATATTTTCTTTTCCGTATTTCACACACATGCACTTCATCCAACATTGCATTCATTGCATTTGTGAAAAGCCCTTGGGTTTTGAACTGAGTTATGAGCAGAAATCGAGAGTGGTCTGGACTTGACCTTAATCCACCTCATTTTCAGAGGAACTTCACCGAGAAAAAGGATTTTACAAGCTCCAGGTCTTTGACTTAATTCTTTGAGTTCCACATGACAATGTGCAGCCTTTGACTCTTAGTATCTAACCTGGTCTCTTCATTCTAGGTACGATAGTATCTAACCTGGTCTCTTCATTCTGGGTACGACTCTAGAATAGGGAACTAATTTGTACTCTCACACTACGCACTTAGCTCAACTCAGATAGGGTGATGGAAGACTGTGTGAGATTCGTTTATGATAGTATGGACATCTAAAGATCGGAGTACGGGTTGAAATAAAGCTTCAGAAAGGGGATGGATGGTTGGGCACAATTTTTTCTAAGACCCTAAAGCATGTACGTAAAAAAGATTCCATATCCGTAGGGGCACAACAAGATCCATGCAGAGCTACCAAAAATCCAAACACAAAGAAGCCTACTACCAAATAAACATTTGACCAAAAAGGTCCAAGCTTCAAGAAAACTTGCAGATCTTGGTGGAGACTTGACTAAATGGTAGGCTTCACAAGGAGAGGCGACTAAACTGGTCACCCTCCAGTTCTTTTCTCCTTCTTCTAATATCTCCCTCCATTTGATTGTGAACACAACGTGAGAGACCTTAGAAGGAAATACCTGACTCCCCGATGACGAGTTACTGGAGAGAAGGTTTGAATGGTAGTCCGGCATTATGGATGGGAAGAGCTAAAACCTTTCACACACATGAGTCAATTATTCAATGTTCATGGGGTATGCTTTGGGAGGAGGATTGATCTAAGATGATTTCTGAGCGGAAACTGTGACAATGATGTGTAGAACTTGAAGGCTGTTGATTTTAAAATTCTAAGTCTCACAGAAGTTCTGCCAAACAAATAATCCAAAGGTTAGGGCTAGTTCCACTTTCACCTTCAGCTCATGGTCTTGGTATGGAATCCAATCTCATTTCACCTCATTGCATTTCTTTTGATGCTCGGGGACGAGCATTGTTTAAATATAGGGGGATGATGAATCTCATATTCATCACTCTAAAAATGATTAATTAAGCTCAAATCTCCAAAATTCATCTGCATTTTATCCATTATTCTGCATATTTAGCATTCAAGAATGTATAATAATAATAATTGCATTTTATCAATCATTATTGCACAAAATAAGAAGCCAAAAATCCCAGCCAAAATAACCTGTAAAATAGCCTAAATTCCCTAATTTTTAACTAATTCATGTTAACTCTAAATGACCGGAAACCACCTTCATTGTGTACATATTACCAACAAGAATACATGAAAAATACAAAAAAATCACTAACACAGTGGACCAGAAACTCAAAACCAAATTCCAGGATCTTCAGACTAAAACCTCGATATCTTCCTCTCCAGTGTCTGATTGGATCATACTTACTTTTAACTAATGTACATTCAAATACCTTCAAAATAAGACCAAGTTCAAATGAATCGGAGCTCATATGTGAAAGTTGATTTTGGGCCTCTTTTGTACATTTTGTATTTTAGCAGTTTTTGACCTATTATTTTATGTACATAATTAACTCATTTTATTTTATTTCTCTTTCATTTATTTTCTTTGACAAAATTTTATTAAATTGCATAAAAATATAAACCCAAAATGAGCTTAAAATAAAAGAAACTAACAGAGCATGAGTCTTCACTAGTTGTCTGTACAAAAATTATCTTTTTCATATTTTATTTTATTTCTTTTTTCTCAATTAATAAAAATACAAAAAATAGATTAATATGTAAATATTTATCTTTGATTTTATCATATTTTTTTCGAATTTTTTTATCTAGTTTAAAGATAACAAAAAATTATAAAACCCAAAAATCACGGTATTCTATGTACATGGGATACCCCAAAAATATCACTTTGTACAAATGATCGATTTAGATTTTAGCCTTTTCATGAAAGTTGTAGATCTCATCGAGACGAGAACTTTCAAAAAGAAAATTTTTCGATCCGAGGTCGTTTGCTATTTCTTTTTTATTTTTCTTCTTACTTTATTTTTCGATTTTTCTGTGATCCCAGTCGATCAAATGGCCCTCCTTTCTTCCCCGTCCAGCCACGTGGATGCACTAGGGTCGTCCGATCTCAGCCGATCGGGTGATATCTGTGTGTAATCTCCTTCTACCTTCTTTCCCAATCGGTGTCACCATCCTCCTCCGCGAATTGCGGTGTCACCGCCCGCGTATCTCGATTGATCCCGTCAAATACCCATTCGTGGTCACCTTCCATAGTTGCCGTCACCTGCGCATCTTCGTGATCCCTGCCATATCCTTCCCGATCGACGAGAACCCATCACTGACCGCCTTCCAAATCGAGTGTCGGCCACCTTCCTCTTCCATCTTCTCCGTCCAATCAACCCCCCAATCCCATGCATGCCTTCCTCTTCTAGTCACGTCGCCTTTCCATCGGATCCTCCTTGATTCCCTCTCTGATCTCCCACGATCCTTTTTCACCATCGTCAGGCCGCTTTCCATCTCTGGTAGGCCCTCGATTCATATTTAAACATCACTGAGCCCCCCTACTACCTTCATCTGTCGATTGCACATCAAAGGACAGAACTCCAGTGGTGAAAGCCCAGACTTCATCCTATCGCGGCGAGATCCGACGCCCGGTGCCTCGTTGCATTACGCAGCCATCCCTCGCATCTGCTCCTGCTCCGACTTCGGTCATTGAGCCAAAAACTTCTCCATCATTGCTACTCCTCTGTCGTCAGCCACAGCACTCTAGCACCTCCCTCAAGTCATGTGTCTTCATCAACCTTCAACGAAGACTCCTGGCTGAGAGACAGTAGTCGACTTCATTGCCTCGAGACCCCCTATTGTACACTTGCTCTGTCTTCAACATCAGTTCCAGGAGGCTCTGCTCCTCCGCCGGCGAAGCTCTATCAACTCAAGTCATCTCCGCCTTCGTCTAGAGCCCTCCACCTTGACGCCATCAACCGCCAGAGGACCTCCCTCCACCGCCTGAAAAGTCCCGCGCCTCCTCCGCCTTCAACGGTCGGGTCACCTTCCTGAGACCCTCCCCGCGTGCATGGCACGTGCACAAAGGGAACTTTGCATTCACCCCCCCACCCCCCAAAGTTCGACTTAATTAAGGAAGGAGCCTCGGCCCAGAGGTCACGTGCATCGCACGTGACCTACTATAAATATTGCAAGCAGGCCCCCCATACTACTGCCTTTTCCACCCAGGTCCAGCCACCCTAGCACGTGTCCTCTGGGAATTTTGCAAGCACCCCTCGGGGATTAGGTAACTATAGTTTCACCCCAAATTTGCATTTTTTATATTATTTAATTATTGTAATGATGCGGTGATACCCTTGTGTTCCTTATTTATGTCATACCTATCATTTTATTTATTAAAAATAGGCATTTTGTTCTATAAATTATTCTCTACATTGTGGAATGCTTGTGATATTTTTCTAGACTGCGGCTAATTAATAATTATTCTTGTGATACATTGCATATTTTGCCCATCTTGTGCTTCGACATTCATAAGTAATTAAAAATAGCTTTGAAAATTGTCAAAAATTCATAGATAAGAGTATTAATTGTATTTAACATTGTGCCTAGAAAGAATTTCATTTACGTACATGGTTTGCTCTGTAAAAATCATTTTGCATATTTCAATCTTTAATTTTTAGTAGGTATTCAAACTCATAGTTTTAAGGTTTAGTATTTTTCTGATATCGATCACCTAATGATATATCTTGGATAATTTTATCCATTTAAAATAAATAGGTTTAATATTTATTATAATTAATTGTTGAAATTCACTTTATTTGCATTCATAAATTCATTAAATATTTATCTTGCATCAAAAAATCCAAAAATTTACAGTGCATTCATTTCACTTTATTTTAGATCTCGGACAAGTTTCGTAATTTTTGGAAATAGTTTGACTGGAATTGCATTTTAGTCCCTAAATATGGCCACGTTTGCATTTTGTGTTCCAAAATCGCATTAAAATACCAAAAAAATACTGTCTCGAAAACCTTACACAAACTTTGATAGACAAAATTCTAGGTTGTTCCTTTGCCTCCTTGAGTTCGACCTTGGGACTTGCCCAAGTAGAATAAACATAAAACCATGTCGATTAAAATTTGAATAAATTATTTTGGTTATTTCTTGACTGATTCTAAATTCTTGCCTACAAGGAAATGACAAAAATAAATGCTTGATAATTCACGACAATTAACTTATGGTTTTCATGACTCGTCGGTGGACCAAAAAGGCCTAAATCCCCAATTGTCATACACTTGGCTTGGTACCATACCCAAGCTCATGAGAGGTTTTGGGTACAGATTTAGAAGGAATCTTGTTTAGGACAAAGGTTGCAGTCTCTACAACATGCCTCCAGAAATTGAGAGGTAAGTTCGCTTTACTCATCATTGATCTCAACATGTCCAACATGGTGGCTCTTCCGCGGATGGCGGCGCATAGCCCGCGCTCTGACGACTCCTGGATTCCTCCTCCTCACTCGTCTATCGATGCTAAAAGGTTGTAGACCTTTGTTGAAGTACGACGAAGATGAGGATGAGGTATGTAAGGAGCAGAATGCTCCCTAACTCATTGTCAATGAAGCTCCTCCGCTGGAGAAATCGGAGATCGGAATGTTCTTCATATCTCCAATCATTATCATCCTGCAGGGGTTAGTTACCAAACACAAAACCAAAGCAAATGATGGGAATGGGGTGTAGGCTCTATGGAGGCGATGATGTGAGCCCTAAATGATTATCTTCTTCATGCAGAAGAAGATAATGGAGTGAGGTGATCTACACGATGGAGAAGCAGGATGAGTTTACAAGAAGGTATGCATGGATTGATGATGTGGCGCAAAGGATTCTAGATGATTAGATAAATGGAAAACAAACTGAAATGGACTTAGAAAATAGAAGAAACAGGATAGAAAATAAGATAAATAACTTGCCTGGAAAATGGAAGAGAGATGAGGTCGAGGGAATTGGTGATGAATCAATGCCTGGTTGAAGCTTAGAAAGCTCCAGGAGTCTTCGCTTAACCACGAGGGCTAACGTGGAAGCTCTAGTAGCCCCCATGGGAGGTCTGCAACTTGGTCAAGAACCAAGGATCTCCCCGGAGCCTTCTCTCCATCATGGCACATATAATGCTTGCTCTTTCTATCACAGAATCAAGTTAGAGGCTAGGAGGTGACTAACGAAGTTGCGGATGCGGTTGCCGAAGGCTTGGATCGAAGCTTTATGAAAGTGGGAGTTCGAAGGTTTTTGAACGAAGGTGGTGGTTTCAACCACTACCACTGACTAGGAGAAGGAAAGCTGGGTGGTTTTAAAGTATGGGTGAGTATTAGGATAGGAAGGAGAAGCGTAGGACGATGGAGGTTAAGAGGGAAGTTGCCTATAGTTGTAGGGAAAATGGCAAGAAGTTGGAGTGAAATGAAGGGATGTGACTTTTGGAAGAGTGGACGGAGGTTGAAGATGATGTTCAGCAGCCGTTAGATCTGATGACCCAATGGTCATAAATAGGGCGGAAGATATTGAAGAGGCGAGGCCACATGGGCGGCTGTGGAAGCGCCACGTCGTCCAATAAGAATTAGGATAAATCGAAAGATCAAAAATAAATCAAAAAGAATTACTTACAACAGGAATCAGGAAAAGTCATAAACATGAAAGTTGTAGATATTGATGAGATCTACAACTTTCATGTAGAAGACAAAGAGATCAGAGGTCATCTATACATGGGTAAAAATTAAATACAAATTAAAACCATATAAAACAATTTTCTTTGATTTTTGTTTTGTTTATTTTTTTTGGTTTTTTTATTTTTTTAATGTAATTTATTTATAAACAATATTAATTTGATTTTTAATGATAAATAAATACATAAAATATGAGGACAATAATAGGGTTATATTAATATAGTGTAATTAGTGCCAAATATATACAACACCTAATTTGTTAATTAATGTTAATTAGTCAGTGAATCTTATTGTTTAACTTAAGCAAGAGAGTTAATAATGACGATTAATGATGATAAATATGGGATTTACCAGATACCCCTCCAGCGATGGACGGCAGTGATATGATCTTGGACACAATCCAATGGCTACAGCACTACATGGTCGGACATGCGCGATCAAAACTGGAAAAAGAGGAGGATCCGACGGCTCCTGCTTTTCCTAAAGAACAGGTTAGAACAGGCGACCATGGCTCCTTCAATCGCTGCCCATGCATGACTCCGGTAGTCTCAGGACCTCCTCCCATGCTTGGTACGATCCTAGAAGATGTCTGCAATAGTTGGAAGTCTTGGAAATGGCCGGGGCCCAAAGATTGAGCCCCAGCTGCTCGATGAAGTCCACGGTTCCAGGTACCCTCTCGCAGCTCAAATTCGACCCCCAAGGGATTCTTGGGCCCCTGCAGGCTGTACAAACAAAGTCTCGGATCGAGGGCAAAGTTCCTCGACCCGATTAGGCGTGGAATGGGGTGAAATGGACGAAGGTGATGAGGTATCCCGTGAGGGTGAAGGAATAGATGTCGATTCGCAAAACCACGAGGATTCTAAATGATTGGGTGGTTCAAAAAGATGGATAAGGTGTTGGGAAATGAAATGGGGTGGATACGATGGTCGGAAATAGTAGGGTGCATGGTGAAAACACGGTCGGATCTCTAGAGCTCCAGTAATGCCATTAACCTAATCTACACTAAATCATTAACTAAAACTCAAAAGAAAATGCATAAAATGAAAGAAGAGAATTAAATCTACCTAATTGAATTAAAAACACAGCTCTTATACCTGGTCGGAGGACCAGGGAGCTGGGCAGTCGGAGGTCCGTCGTGGGTCGCCTCTCCTCCTCCTCCAACTGCGTTAACACCTCGAGGGTGCTCCATCTGTCACTTGGAGACTTGCTAGACTAAGGATAGGGGGCGTACGGATCAAAAGGGACCAAATAGGAGAAGAAAGGAGAGGGTTTTATTTATGAACATGGTGGGGGCCCTTATTGCCGGTGACTAGGGAAGAATGCAAGCTATGTGCATGAGATCTAAGGAGTCGACGAAATTCATGGATGATAGATGTTGATCGTGGCATGAAGATTCGATGAAAATAATCGATGGATCAAGCAGGAAAAATGGCGTAATAACAAGGAAAAGACTCACCTGACAGGGTTCGGAGGTGCCAAGGGTAGTTGACTAGAGGTCAACAAATGAAGCCATGTGATTGGGCCACATTAACCCAAGTCATGACAAAACAAGGTGTTTATTCAAAAATAAATGAATAAAAAATAGAAAATCATTTTATTAATTTTGGGTCATAAAATGTTTATTATTTGATGTAGTATTTTATTATGATTTTTATTTATTTTTTAGGTTTATTTATTACAAGTTAATTTTTAAGGGTATATTAATAGGTATATTTATCGATGTTTTGGGTATTTTATTTTTATTTTGAAATTTTTATTATATTAATTTATTTTCTTATTTTATATATTTATAACTTATTTTTATACATCTAAATATATTTTTATTTTATTTTTCTGATCTATTGTGTACACTTAAATAAATAGGGGTATTAAATATATAGGTATAAGTATATGTATTTCATTTATGTGGTTATGTACACTATTTTATTTTTGCATTTTATTTATGGTTTTCTTCTATTCTAAATATATAAATATACTATAAATAATATTTACAAATTTATAAAAATATAAAATTATAAAGATAATAAAGAATAAATAAAAGAATATTTTAATCAAGTATACTATACAATAAGAGTCCAAAACCCTACTTTCATACTTTAGCTCCAGAAAATATGAAACCACCTTCATTAAATAGATTATTAAAAGTTATATACAATTAAAGGTTATTTTGATATATTTTGAGTTTTTATTTAGAATATATCAGTCTAGAAAGTTTGGGTTTTAGCTTTTAATTCCGAGTATAAAATACACATTGTATATTATTTTTGTGTAAACTCAATTTTTCATTTATCTATATATTATTATTTACAACTTTCATGTACAAGTTTATTGATTTGAGGTATAAAGAATAGAAAATAAAATAGGTATCAAAAGGGATTTATATATGAACTAAAGAAAGGATTCTTAAGGGATTTATTGGCCCATATCTCCCCTACTTTATTCCTTGTCGACCCAGTCATCAAGATGCCTAGGTCTCGGGGTTTAGGGTCATAAAATACCTTTAGTATTTTATTATTTTTCTTGTCTTTATTTATTCTATAATTTTGATATTAAAAATAATATTTTATACACAATAAATGGAACAAATAATAAATGTTAATATGTACAAAATAGTTTTATTTACATGCATTAGACATGGTTTTTAAGGCCAAAATTATAGAATAAAGGTGATGAAATGGAGATTCATCATTGGTTTAGGCATACATTGATTGTATATAACATATATAAAATATGTTTTTTTCAACATTTTATTAATAAAAATGTTCTAGAAATGTACAAAGTCTTCATACTCTACTCCATTCATTATCTTGAGGGGTTTTACTTTCAAACACAAAACTTGGGATCTTGACAAGAATATCTTTCAGGTGCTCTTTCGAATTTTTATATAATACTTAACATCAAGTAAGTTGAATTCCACCTTGATGTGACATCAGATTGAATAATCTTCCTAAATCTATTATAAAACTCCACAAAATCTTTGAATCTTTTCATCTTACCAAGGGATTATTTTATATATCGAATAGTTGCACGAACACGAGATATAGAAGCATCAATTTCACTTATGCCATCAACAATAATGAGATTGAGTGTATGAGTAATGCATCACATGTGGAGAAATTCGCCACCCAAAATATTTGTACCCTGATAATTCGACATTCATTTTAAGTATGTGATTGTTGTATCATTTGAGGATGCCTTGTTAATGTAACACAAAATAATTTGTCAGTCTTTATTCAAGCAAGCATTTTTCAATAGCTTCACCAATATCATTACCGTTATGACTCGTGATTAAACAAAAAATGAGAAATATTTACACATATTCCAATTGTTATAAATAGAGTGAGCAATAAGAGTCGTGTAATTAATTTTTTGCAACAAGGTCCACATATCAGTTGTTAAGTACACCCTCCTATTTTAACTCTTGATCATATGCTTTGACTTTTTTCTAGTAAATAATCACCAAAATAATATGTTGTAACAATCCTCCTAGACAGAGGATGAACACATGGGGGCAAAGCGATTGAAATAAATCACTTAAAGCAAGCTTTCTCAAGAAAACTAAATGGTAGCTCATCTAATATGATCATTTCTTCAATTCCATTCCTAACAGCTTCAACATCAATCTCTAACAAGACAACCTCCCTTCATATTTTACATGATGGGATGGTTGTAAACTCAAATTATTTGGGTACTTTCAAGGTTATAAGGATTTTTGGTGAAATTAGTTGCACGACTATTCAAGTTGAAGGGTTTTTTCCATAGTAATTACACTTTGCATTTAGAATACCTTTTGAATCAACAAAGGTTGAAAATGATCCTAACATCTCAGTTGAGATTTAGTTGCCATTCTATGACTATTTCTACCTATGGAACTAGTTTTATTTTTGGATTAATTCTCATTCCATATGCGATTGAATTAGGGGGCTCGGAGTTGGTGATGGTTCAAATGATTCTGAAGCTTGACAATCAGTAACATTTGACATCTACATTACAAATGGAATACATGTAGACGAATGAAAATCGGAGATTGGGACAATTGAACCAATGAGTGTTAGAGAAAATATTTCACTTTCATATTTAGATTGAACCATCGAATCAGGAAAAATGTGTTATCATATTCATAGCATCGATTAAGTTTGCAGGGTAGATATGGAGATAAGCATGACTTAAACTGTTAACAACACAAGGTATATGACCACCTCTGGCTTCTCGAATAGTTCTACCATATGGGTTTGAATCATGTCCCTTCTTATGGATCATCCCTCTGGTGGATGATAGGGAGGCAAAACTGATGAAATGAATTTTTGTGAATCGTTCTCATTCTACATTATGTATGGATCTTCTCATTGCATTCACTTACAATAAGAAAGAACCATTAGCATTTGGTGTGGCACATGCATTTTGGTGCATTCTTCTTCCTTTATTTGGTCATTCATTTCATCGTAATCCGGAGAACATATTCCCTCACAACGTTTCCACCACGGAGGCACCTTTCTTTTATCACATCTCATGGACATGGTCTAATTATGAGGCTAGTATTTATCATGGTGCCAGATTCTAAGTTTTTATGGGTTCCTTCATTAGCGGTGACCCCAACATGATGTCTCAAAATGCACATGCCGTAAAGATAAGATATTCTTGCTCTGTCTCGAACTTCCTAACCATTCGATATTTGCAACCAAAAAATCAAGCGCATAGTTGTACACTCCCTTCATTTGTAGAACTCTTGCAGATTCTGAACTTAGTTTGTGAAAGTATATGTTTTTTGATGCATTGCTTGATCCGAAAACATCATTAAGGACGATTTATAGTCAGTTGATAACCATTTTATCATCTCTTGAGCACACAAACTTCTATCAAGGATAGCTCACAACCATTGCAAATATGGAGACAATGAAAAAAGCATGAATGTTCTTGTTTCCATTCATGCAATATCTACAACTTTAAATCTATATCAAATATACAATTTATGAACTTGCAACCTAACAGATATATCTAACCATTTTCTCCATAATGACATACAACTAAACAAAGATGCATACAACATTGGAGTTTTACAACATAAATTGACAAATACACAATATTAAAGGAACATTCCCCATAACAAATAGATTACAAGGTCCAATATTCACGAGTGATAGATTAATAGTCATGGTTTTGTGGAAGGTATTACATGTTGGTTGTTCCTAATGCATGACGGGCCATGGTTGTTGGTATCTAAGTGTCGTGCTCCAATGGAAGTAGAGAATTGAAACCAGAGACTCGCTGATAAATCCCTGATTTATCAGGTTATTTATTGATTATTATTTCTTTAGCTTGAGCACTTTCATCTAATAATAACATAATTAACTTTAATTAACAAAATAAGTATATGTAAATAATTAACCCTAATTATTGTAATTATATATATGTACTATTGTACCCATATTTTGTGTTTCTTTATTAATAACAAATAAACTAAAAATTAGATTAATATTTTACATAATTATTTTAACATGAAACTAAAATTAAAAATCCAAAAAATAATAATAAAAGAATAAAACAGGTGTTTTAATACTTTGAAATTACTTACAAAATTATTTTTATTTATAGATGATGTTTTCTCTCTTCGAGCTCTACATGAGAGTTGTAGATTTCATCAATATCTACACTTTCATATTCATCATTTTTCTAAACTTGGTCTCTATCTATTTATTTTTTATTTGATTTGATTTAATTCATTTTCTTGAATTCTGATTGGGCCACATGGCCCAATCATTCCCTCATACGTAAGCCCGCCTTTTATTATAAGGCGCCTTTATTTTAGGTCGTCTGATCATTTTGATTAGAAGGATGTTACTCAATCTAGACTGCCTTTATTCCAGTATGTCTGATCAATTGATCAAGTCCATCCCGACCTCATTTACGCCTAAATCCTAACCTTCAGATCTTGACCAGATGGTCGACATGTCATCTTCTACCTGGCACATGTTCGCCCCTCAACACCTCCAACCACGCAATCTCCTAACTTCACATAATTTTCCTAGCCACCTCTGGTAACCTCCCAACCAACTTCCACCACCACTCCCTCTGTCTCACATTCCTCCTTCATGCCAACCACCTACACTAAACCAACCCTGACCCTTCAAAACTAGCGGTGGTTGAAACCACCGTCAAGGTTCAACAACCACCCAACTTCGACCACCTCAAAACCTTTCTCTAGAGGCCTTCAACCGCTATACTCCCATGCAAGTGAACCCTTCCAGCCTCTCCCTCCTCTATGTGACAATCAGAGCTTAGATTAGAGTGCGATGGTGGAGTAATTCACCAACGAGATCCTTGGCATTCAAGCCAAGTTGCAGACCACTGAGGTGTTGCTCGAGTTTGGTTTTGCGACCCAGAACTTCAAGCGAAGACCCATGAAGTTCCCAAACTTTGAATTAGGCCTCGTTTCATCCTAAATTCCCTTGTTTTATTCATTCACCATTTCCAGATAAGACTTCGATCCTTGTTCTTCAAATTTTCTCACTATTTTCTTATATATCTAGGTCGCTCAATATCATATCCTATCCTTCATACACTATCGCCACCACTTCGATATCTTCACGCATTATCCCTCTTCCACAGTTTATCCCCGCATTGCCTCGACCACCTTGATTTCCCCCTTCTCTTTCATAGAGGAGAACCCACCTTCAAGGATCCAATCTATCGCACATACAACTGCCTTGGACCATTTTCGACACTTAAATTCACTTCCCTTCTGCTCCTGCTTTTGGATAAATCATGCAGGGACCCTTTGCCTTCATTGATTGGAATTGTATACAGTGCTCCAATCTCGAGCATCTTTACCAACGAGTCTTTATCGATGGGAGTATCTTGACTACTCCATATCTTCCTCTTCCTTCCCTTGACCTCGCCAAAACCTCTAGAAGGTCTTCGGTCCCTCCGCGATACAGGAGAAAGATGGAGGAGCAAAAGCCTCTTTATGCGGAGCTCCACCCACATTCTACCTTACAAGGAGAAAGGGGAAGAACACGAGGCACAAGAGCCATTAGATAGGGTTTCCTCGATTGTCATCTAACGGTCGAGAATCCACACCGAAGCACTACTTCAGGCATTAGCATCGGATGTCCGAACTCACGTTGAAGCGCACCAAGCCTCCTCATGGCCAGAGCCTCATTTATCTTCTGAGCATGGACGCACGTGGTGTGGCTCACATTCTTGTAAAGAAATTACGCCAAAGCCCTTATGATTTCTAGAATTTACAGATAAGTCCCCATCCATGGTTAAATTGCATAGATATCTAGGTGGTTTTAAATATTAGCAGGTTAGTCCTTGTGAGTACCTTTTTGTAATCAAATAAAATTATTTTATTGCATTTGTGCCCATGTTTTGTTTCTTGAATAACTTGTGAACTATTTGTCAAAATTGATGAAATTAGTATCATTTTAAAGATAATTTTACGCTTTTTATGGTTGTATGATCTAGTTGTTGATTTGGTCTATTATTCAAGCATTAAAATTAAGAGTGCATAAATTATCTTTCATGCTTAACATTAAATTAAAATGTAATCCTTTTGTGGCTTGTTAATTTATTTAGTACCATGATTTTCGTTAAGTCTCTACTAAGTGTACAAGCTATTTGATAAATGGTCAGGAGCTTGTTTAGTGTGTTGTGCATCTTATTTTGTGCAGCATTGCATCACCATATCGTTCACTCAATATAATTGCATAAAATGTCTTGAAACATTCATGCATTGAATTGAATGTGTTGCTTGACCTAGATCATCATTAAATTGCTAAAATAGTTATTTAACTTCTAGATTGCATTGATTAATTGCACATGTGCTTGTGTTCGATCATGGACTTGATTAGGTGATGAACGTCAAATCTACCTCTTTAAGAATGAATAATTATCGTAGTATAGGAGGCAAATTTGATCCAGCAAAAACCACAATATGTGAATGCTGTGGAATATTTTTACTTGGCAAGTATACTAAGGTCGAACACAGGGAACGGTGACTCTTAGTTGTGTGGTCTTAAATCAAATTAAATAATTAATTGATGTTCGATTAATTTCGGTGTTGAGAAAATGAACAATGCAATGAAGAGGATGTTATGCAAAGAAAATAAATGGAAATAATAATTCAGCTCATGATCTGTGATTTTTCATGATTTAAATCATCAATTAATAAAGTCAATTAATCCTCAAACACTATCACAGATCGAATAATTTCAAGAAATATTTATCAAGGAAGACCCAATCTGTGGAGTAAAAGATCAATCACCAGCTAAAGAACCCTGCAAATAAAGGGATCAACCATGAATTTTCAAGGAATTCTGACCCCTATTTTTCCTGTAATTTAATCCTCAAATGAGTGATCGATAGTAACAAGGAAATAACTCAATTATTTATCCTTGAACATGCCCCTGCTATAGATCAATTTTTCCTCAAGTTAATTAATACAAAATGTCAACAGAGCCTGCATAAGATCAAATAATACTCAAATGATAATTAACAATAAACAACCTCGAATTTGTTCAGAAGTTATGCTAAATGGTAGAGCATGAAAATAGCTTCACAATGACATATTGTATGCAAAAAATGGAGTTCGTATGAAAAAGATATGCTAAAATGAACTTTCAGGGACAAAAATGTAAATAAAATAAAGTTTTTTTTGCAAGGAGGTCCCTGGAGGGGCTTATCAGTAATTTATAAAAGTTGGAGGGACCCCTCTATAATTTACCCCGGGCAGGGGTATTTCTGTAATTCCTAAAACTTGGGAGGGCGTCGGTGCAATTTTCCCAAGCGTACGTGCGTCACACATGCACCAGGAGCTTCGGTGGAGGCGCCCGAGGCTCGGGCGGCCGAGCCTGTGGTTCGAGCCCGAGGCTAAGGCTCGGATGGTCAGAACCAGAGGCTCGGTGGGGAGGCGTGAGGCTCGGACCGAGGCTGAGGCTCGGATGGTCCGAGCCTCCACGCGGCCAGAAATGAGAGGCTTGGGAATGTCGAGCCTGGTGGCAAGGAGCTGATGACATGGAAGCTCGTGGACCGTCGGATCAAAGGCCGCCCGCCTGATCCGACGGCTCCTGTGCGGTTCTAGCCCGACCGATCAAAGCAGGCGGCGGTGGTGGCGCTAGTCCGCTGCTGTGTGAAGGCGCTCGGTCGACATACGGCCGAGCGGTGGAAGCGCGGAGGAGCGGTGGTTGACGCGGAGGTGCTGCGTGGCCGGTGAGGAGGAGGCTAAGGTCGTGTCACACGGCGGAGCTCGGCCGACACACGACCGAGCTGTTGTAGCTCTGAGGTGATGAGGGCATCTAGAGAGGCGAAGGGCTCCTCGTTGGTGTCACGTGGTGTCGAGGAGTGGCGGTCGACGCGGAGGCGCGGTGCTCGGAAGTGATGTCAGGCGGCCGAGAGATGTCTGCGGATGTGATATGTCGGAGGAGGAGCTTATGGCTGTTGCCGAGGTCGAAGCTGTAGAGGTGAGAGAGGAGGGACTCTCCGCATATGGTTGGAAAGTGGACCTGGAGATGTAAGGTGATCGAGCGGAGAATCGCGTGGGTTTGGAGTAGCTTTCGTCAACTCCGGTGTTCTCTTCGAGGAGGCGGCGAAGGGCTCCGAAGCTTCGACCGTCTCTACAAGGAAGTGCAGCGACAGAGGTGGCTGGGACCCCTGGATCACGCCGCTATGGTGGCGGTCTTCTCCCAAGAGTTGAGGCCGCTGTCACCAGCTGAGCTCCTGGGCTTCCGATGATGGCGGATGGAGCCTTGAGCACCGGCAAGTGGAGGTTTTATAGGTGGTGTTGGAGGCTGCTACATGGGAGAGGGCTATCCTCGTAACGGCCGGATAGGGAGGTGGAGACGGCGGTGGCCGTTACAAGGAGGTGGCGGCGGTTACCAGCATGGAGGAGGAGCGGAGGATTTTCGCGGGAAAAGAGAGAAGGTACTGGGAACGACAGAGGAAGGAGAGGGTCACGTGCGCAGCACGTGACCCGAAGGAAGGGGCCTGGAGAGAGACAAAGTGTGGGTGCCACGTGGCACGCCCAGGGGCTGCCACGTGGCGCCCCAAAAAAAGTTTCGAATTTAAAGAAGGAATAGAAATAGAAGGAGACCTCGGATCGAAATATTTCCTTCACGAAAGTTGTTTGTTTCGATGAGATCTACAACTTTCATGAAGGACCCATGAGCAAAAGAGGTCATCTGTGAGAAGTGGTATTTTTGGTGGCTCCATGTGTATAAAAAATCGGGTTTTGGGGATTTTGTATTTTTTGGTGGTTTTAGAGGGGATAAAAATTACAAAAAATATGATAAAATACAAGAAAATTAATTACATATTAATCTATTTTTTTATTTTTAATAAATAGGAAATTAGGAAAATAAAATAGAAGTCAGAAACACACAACTTTTGTACAGACCGACAACGGACACTTGGACTCAGTCAGTTTCTTTGATTTTAGTTTGTATCTGGATTTGAATTTTTGTGTCGCTTAATAAAACTTTCATCAAAGAACACAAATGAAGAAGAAATAAAATTAAAAGAGTTAATTATGTACATAAAAACTCAGGTCAAAATAGCAAAAAGTTAAAATGCGCAAAAGACGCCCAAAACCCAACTTTCACAAATGAGCTCCGAATTATATGAAATTGGTCTTGTTTTGAAGGTATTTGAAAATGGAGTACTTTAAAAGTGAGTAGACCAAAATCGGACACTGTATGTGGGAGATATGCTCATTTTAGTCTGCCATATGTGAAATTAGACTTTAGGTTTATTTGACACTTATTTTAGTTAGTAATTTTTTTGTATTTTTTTATTTAATGAAGTTAGTAATATCTACATAATGGAGGTAGTTTTGGGTCAATCGGAGTTAGGATGAATTATTTACAAATGTGAGAGTTTAGCGGCTTTTTGGACTAATTTACATTTGGAATTTTTAATGCAATTATGCATGATGAGATGCAAATATTATTTACAAATGTATGAATGCTAATGATGCTTTGTTAATGATTAAATGCATGTGAATGTTGGGGAACATAGCCTAAATGACCAATTTTAACATGATGAATTCGGAATTCATCATACCCCTATACTTAAAACATGCTCGTCCCGAGCATCAAATGAATGAATGACTTAGTTGAATACATCCATGACTGTGCATGTGAATTTTCAAGGCTCAATTCATAGAAGACCCTTACTTTGAGTGATCCTAAATTTCTGGCTCAACCAAGCTTTAATAAGAAGGAACCCAACTTCTTTAATTTTCAGACTCTCTATTTGTACATATAGTATAAGGATATGATTTTTAGTGTACTACATTCATGAGAGTCAAGTTGAGACATCACCCAAAGTTCCAATCCAAGAGACTCTCCTCTAGACCTAACCCTCAACACTAGGGAATAAGTCGATTTCTTGCTTCAGTCAACTGTCTCATTAGTTTGTCAGACTTAAATGTGTAGATGGACGGCCAGATGATGGAGGGCATGGATTGTGTCTGATTTTCTCTCCCTTACATTGGAACAAGGTGCCCCTCGAGTGCATTTTTTTACTCAACACAAGTATATTTTTATTTTGTTGATCAATGTGGCGTCAAAAGAATTTGGAGTCGACTGCACTTGTTTTTCTGGGAGTACACCGGGGTGTGTCTATTTTGAGTATCTAAGATACCTTCAACACCCAGACTTGTATCGCTTACGATGCAGAGCCCTTTTATGGTGTCAGTCCGACTCCTTGGTCCTAATTAGCGCTTGGTCCAAGTGGACACTTCGAAAATGTTTGGGAGCGCTCGCCATTTTGGAATTTGACTTTGGATGATAGAGATTTTCTTTGACATTTCTTTTTCTTTTGTTGGCTAGCTCCACTGCTTTTACCAAAAGTTGGCGCATACTGATAAACAATTTTCATTAAGTTTCATCACACCCTGGCACTTAGGTCAATATCAAAAAGATAACATATGAATCTTGTCCACATATTGGCTAGGGTGTTGCTGACACTCAGGTTTTCTGCAGCCTTCATTAACTTTATCCCATCCTCGAATATCATCAGATCGGGTCTAAACTCAAATTTCTAGTCCTAGTTCCTCAAGTGATATCTCAACTCATCTCATCAATCATTGCAGTTGTGGGAGTGATTGTGCTGATCATATTCTTTTGTGAAGGTAGAGATGAAGAGTGCAATATAGCGCTCAAATCTTTCAAACTAGGGAAGTATGGATTATTAAGTTCAAAAACCCTAATGACTAAGACAGGCTAACACAGAATCTCAAGATCTCATAAATCAAAATGTCCTCAAAAATCATCAAGCCTTGAATGATGGTGAATGTGTCAGGAATATATCAACCAAGGAATGCATGAAATGCTTGATGAAATGCAAAACCATGAGTGATGATTTTTTTAATGCAAAAAGATTTTTTTGGTTGTTTTTTTTTTGTTTTTTTTTTGAAAAACAGGTATTATACACACTACTTGTACCCATCCCCGATGTTAGATAAAAATGATTAAAGTATGAGATATGGATAAGTAGATAAAATATATACAAACACACCCCCCTATACTTAGCTTATGCTATGTCCTCATGGCACAAAGTGAAATGTAGACATAGCTCGTACTAAGTATAGATGGGACAAAACAAAAAGAAGAAAAGTGATGTATAAACAATGGTACTGGTCCCCTATACTTAAGCTCAGGTTAGCCTAAGTATAATCGGATAAATACAGATGGGAACCGGGTAGATTTGCGGATGTACAAGATCAAGGAGTTTTGCGACGGACCTTCTTGCGGGAGTGTGGAGGAGATAGTATGGAGATGTGGAGGGCGATGAAGACGGGGCCGATGAAGAAGACCAGCCATCGTCGGAGTCGTCCTTAGGGAGAATAGTAGTCGTCTGCAGAGGATCTCCAACTTTTGTTGATCAGAGGTAAGTGCCCTTGGATCAGAGCAGTACCTATTGCACTTATCTGATGAATCACATCAAGACCGGACGAGGACTCTTCATAAATCACCTGATGTCTAAGGTCAAAGGTGACTTTCTTGGTCGGTTTGTTTCCTTGGGAAGTATTGGGAGGAAGTTGGATAGTCTTCATCTCCCTGTCTTGAGTAACCGATGTGGCATTTCGTGAGTTCCTCATCAAATGAATCCCCGTAAAAAGTCAACCAATTCTTGAAGGCTCATGCACTGCTTCGGTCAAGGGAGATTGCTCCTGGTGATTTTGTGGTTTATGGCTGGGGGTGTTGATGTCACTTCTGGATGATCGTTAATTTTGGTGACATTTGATGTTTCTGGAGTCGGTTCCTTATATGGTTCAAGTATCTCATGAATTACTGCCGACTCAAAGATTGGACCACTCAAATAATCGTGGCGATCCTCAATAATATGGTCCAATTCCTCATAAGCTCCAATATCTTGATTTTTCCTAGGAGCAGTGATAGAGTGGTGAGAATCCGAAGTTTGTCCAACAGTCAGTCTTTTAGGTGACTCTCCTAGGGTTTGTATCAGTGTGTCATGCGGAGATGTCTCATAATGTGAAATATTTATCTCATGATCATAACTGTCGGTTTTAAGCTGGTTTTCTTCAGAGCAGGATGTGTCATTGGGGGTTTGTTCGATGTGGTTCGAGTTCGGGAACTTGATTTCCTGAGTCTCGCAATCGACGATCGCCTTAGCGAAGGCTAAGAACGGCTTTCCTAAAATGATAGGAGACTCAGACATCCTTTCGGGGTGCTCAATGTCAAGGACAATAAAGTCCACTTTGTGTTCTTTACCTTGGAAATTTACGACGATAGAAACGATCCCCCGCGGTCTTTTGGTAGATCGATCGGGTAATTGAACGATCACCCTAGTCTTTTTGAGTTGTCCAAGTTTGAGTTGCTCAAAGACGGACTTGGGGAGGATGTTTACTGCGGAGTCGTCGTCTAACCGAACATGAGTGAATGTTGAATCCTCAATTTCACATGCTGAGTCAACCGCTTGACTTATCGGCTTTTGATTTTATGATACATCACCAACGAACTAGCCAAAGATATGACATGATATTCAGTCCTGGATCGTTTCTTGCCCGTCTTTTTAAGGTTCAGTCGGCTCTTCACAAATCTCTTAAGATCGGGCACATATTCTATGGCTTTGATCAATGGAAGCCCTAAGATCAGACTCTTGCAAAATGCTTCCATTTCAGAATTGTCCAATTTTTTTGAATTTTCAATTTTTTTCAATTTTTTTGGTATTTTCTGTAATATGGTCAGTCGGGGGGTCATAGGTCAGTGGTCGTGTCTGATTGTGAGTCACATGATAATCCAGTGGTTCGCATGGTGTGGCCTCACTTCTTCTGAATTCTGCATGGACTAGATGAGATCATATATTCTCTCAGTTAAAGTGTCTGCTCGGTTATTAATCCGAGCAATCTCATCCTCAAACATCTCATAACTAGTGATTGAATAATCATTCTCCATGTGTCGTGATTCTGGCATGTAACCTCGAGTAGAGTACTGATTGTTCATCATCATTATGGTATGGTCATGAGTTATATTTCCTCGACTTGGGTTTTCTCGTGTATCGTCGAAGGAAAATTTATTGTACTCAAGAGGATGGTCATCCAAAGTAACCAGAAATCGTGTTCTACTGTCAGTATCGGTTACTCTATTGTTCATCCTCAATTCTGGTCTCTCTCTCATGTCCATAAGATTGTCAGAATGTGAGAGAGGGCTATTCGAAGAAGAAGTGTGGTCATAGGGTGGGATGTATGGGCGGGAAGAGAATGATGGCTGAGGGGAACCTGATTTGAAGAGCAGGCTCCCCTGGGGAATGTGAGAAGAAGAATATCGGGACATGGTCGTGGAGATTGGGAAAGAAGACCACTATGCCGACGTCTTGTCAAGAGGGATGGAATGATCAGCGAACCACGATTTGCTTGCGATTGCAAGGTCTTTGACGCACACAAATCAAACACAAAACAAACATGTTGATTCACCCACTCAACACTGGTGAAGGCACATTAGGGTTCGGCCGCTTATCTTTTCAATTTTAATTTAATGACAAAATAGTCTTAAAAATTAAGCGGAGTTGTTAGGTGCCGAAATATTTCACAAAGACTGTCCCGAGTTCATACAACTAGTTGCACCTACTTTAAGCCAGTATAGGTGTAAGTACAGATCGTTAAAACGGCTACCCGTGTCACTTGAGGACGGAGCCTTCCGTAGTGTCATCTAAACCACCTACTATGCTAAGGGAAGTCGGACCGTAAACAGCTACCTGAGACCCTCACTGAAAAGTACCTAATTGTTTTTAAAATCAGTAGTCTGAATGAAGCATTTCGGTTTTTGGCTCTGTCCTAAGGCGTGCGATCTTGTCCTTACAAACAATGAGTGGGTTCCTCTCCACCAAACACAGATTAATTTTAAGTCAATTTTATTCACAATCACCTTGATTAGCAGTCCCGGTTTTAAAATTGAGGTTATCATTGAAGTTTATGTAAGCACAGAAATTCACGCCTAACGAGCAGTCCCAATTCCTTTGAATCCTAAGTTGTAAAACTTGAGAAAGGAGAATCGGAAAATCCAATGCAAACGTAAATCAATGATGCATGCTTAAGAGAAAGATTTACAGTGAATCCTCGCATTCTTCATGTGGGATGCAAGACAAGGAATTTAAAATTACACTAGATGATATGCATAGATGAAAAATGCCCTAAACAGATAGTTCTATTAGCGGAAATAATTGATTTAAATTTTTGGCTAATGTTGAACGATCTATAGTGCGTTTAGTTAGTGAATGCGTGGCCTACGAACTACGAGCACAAACAATGATAAAGAAGCAAGCGTATATGTGCATAAGTCCTACGCCACTCAAGTCGGGTCCCAACCACATAGAAGGGGTTGAAACAGACCTGGCATGCCACAGAAATGTTCAGCCTGAATTATTACAAGGGTTCAAAGAGAGGAACCCTGAGAGTAATGCAGAAAATAGAATCTATACTAACTGTCTCTCACAAAATTAAAATTCGGACTTCTTTGCAAGTCCATGATTTAAATCCAAAATATGCTCTGAGTACTCTGCGAAGAGATAAAGTGTGGTTAGTATCAGAAGAAGAGAAAAAATGCAAAAGAAAAAAATGCAAAAGGAAAGGGAAAAAAGGACACAAAGATTAACTTCACAAAAATTAATTATAAAAATGATTTAAAACCCTAAAAATTCGTTGTTCCCCGGCAACGGCGCCATTTGATGATCGTCAAATCTACCTCTTTAAGAATGAATAATTGTCGTAGTATAGGAGGTAAATTTGGTCCAGTAAAAACCACAATCTTGAATGTTGTGGAATATTTTTACTTAGCAAGTATACCAAGGTCGAACACAGGGAATGGTAACTCTTAGTTGCATGGTCTTAAATCAAATTAAATAATTAATTAATGTTCGATTAATTTCGATGTTGAGAAAATATACAATGCAATGAAGAGGATGTTATGCAAAGAAAATAAATAGAAACACTAATTCAACTCAGGATCTGTGATTTTTCATTTTTCATGATTTAAATCATCAATTAATAAAGTCAATTAATCCTCAAATACTATCACAGATCGAATAATTTCAAGGAATATTTATCAAGGAAGACCCGATCTGTGGAGTAAAAGATCAATCACCAGCTAAAGAACCCTGCAAATAAAGGGATAACCAAGAATTTTCAAAGAGATTTGACCCCTAATTTTCCTGTAATTTAATCCTCAAATGAGTGACCGATACTAACAAGTAAATAACTCAATTACTTATCCTTGAACATGCCCCTACAATAGATCAATTTTTCCTCAAGTTAATTAATACAAAATATCAACAGAGCCAGCATAAGATCAAATAAATCCTCAAATGATAATTAAAAATAAACAACCTCGGATCTGTTCAGAAGTTATGCTAAATGGTAGAGCATGAAAATAGCTTCAAAATGATGTATTGTATGCAAAAAACGGAGTTCGTATGAAAAAGATATGCTAAAATGAACTTCCAGGGACAAAAATGTAAATAAAATAAAGTTTTTCTTGCAAAGAGGTCCCTGGAGGGGCTTATTTGTAATTTATAAAAGTTGGAGGGGCCCCTCTGTAATTTACCCCTGGCAAGGGTATTTTTGCAATTTCTGAAACTTTGAGGGTGTCGGTGCAATTTTCCCAGGCACACGTGCGTCGCACGTGCACCAAGAGCTTCGGTGGAGGCGGTTGAGGCTCGGGCGGCGGAGCCTGTGGCTCGGGCCCGAGGCTAAGGCTCGGATGGTCTGAACCAGAGGATCGGTGGGGAGACGCGAGGCTCGGACCGAGGCTGAGACTCGGACCGCGGCTGAGGCTCGGATGGTCCGAGCCTCCACGCGGCCAGAAATGAGAGGCTTGGGAATGCTGAGCCTGGTGGCAAGGAGCTGATGATGTGGAAGCTCGTGGACCGTCGGATCAAAAGCCGTCGGCCTGATCCGACGGCTCCTGTGCGTTGCTAGCCCGACCGGTCAAAGCAGGCAGCGGTGGTGGCGCTAGTCCGTTGCTGTGCAGAGGTGCTTGGCTGACACACGGTCAAGCGGTGGAAGCAATGAGGAGCGGTGGTCAACGCGGAGGCGCTGCGCGGCCGGCGAGGAGGAGGCTAAGGTTGCGTCGTACGACGGAGCTCAGCCGACACACGGTCGAGCTGCTGTAACTCTGAGGTGATGAGGGCGTCTGGAGAAGCGGAGGGCCCCTCGTTGGTGTCGAGGAGTGGCGATCGACGCGGAGGCGCCGTGCTCGGAAGTGATGTCAGGTGGCTGAGCGACGTCCGCGGATGTGATATGTCGGAGGCGGAGCTTATGGCTGCTGTCGAGGTTGAAGTTGTAAAGGTGGAGCGGAGGGACTCTCCGCGTATGGTTGGAATGTGGACCTGGAGATGCAAGGTAATCGAGCGGAGAATCGCATGGGTTTGGAGTAGCTTTCGCCAACTCCGGTGTTCTCTTCGAGGAGGTGGCGATGGGCTCCGAAGCTTCGGCCGTCTCCACAAGGAAGAGCAGTGACAGAGGTGGCCGGGACCCCTGGATCACGCCGTTATGGTGGAGGTCTTTGCCCAAGAGTTGAGGTTGTTGTCACCAGCCGAGCTCCTGGGCTTCCGATGATGGCGGATGGAGGCTTAAGCACCGGCGAGTGGAGGTTTTATAGGTGGTGTTGGCGGCTGCTACGTGGGAGAGGGTTATCCTCGTAACGGCCGAAGAGGGAAGTGGAGACGGCGGTGGCCGTTACAAGGAGGTGGCGGCGATTACCGGCATGGAGGAGGAGCGGAGGCATTTCGCGGGGAGAGAGAGAAGGTGCTGGGAATGGCTGAGGAAGGAGAGGGTCACATGCGCAACACATGACCTAGAGGAAGGGGCCTGGAGAGAGACAAAGTGGGGGTGCCACGTGGCACGCCCAGGGGCTGCCACGTGACACCCCAAAAAAATTCGAATTTAAAGAAGGAATAGAAATAGAAAGAGATCTCGGATCGAAAATTTTCCTTCACGAAAGTTGTTCGTCTCGACGAGATCTACAACTTTCATGAAGTACCCATGAGAAAAAGAGGTCATCTGTGAGAAGTGGTATTTTTGGTGGCTCTCCATGTGTATAAAAACAGGGTTTTAGGGATTTTGTATTTTTTTGGTGGTTTTAGAGGGGATAAAAATTACAGAAAAAAATATGATAAATCACAAGAAAATTAATTACACATTAATCTATTTTTTTTGGATTTTTAGTAAATAGGAAATTCGGAAAATAAAATAGAAATCAGAAACACACAACTTTTGTACAGACCGACATCGGACACTTGGATTCAGTCAGTTTCTTTGTTTTTAGTTTGTATCTGGATTTGAATTTTTGTGTCGCTTAATAAAACTTTCATCAAAGAACACAAATGAAGAAGAAATAAAATTAAAAGAGTTAATTATGTACATAAACACTCAGGTCAAAAATAGCAAAAAGTTAAAATGCGCAAAAGAGGCCCAAAACCCAACTTTCACAAATGAGCTCCGAATTTCATGAAATTGTCTTGTTTTGAAGGTATTTGAAAATGGAGTACTTCAAAAGTGAGTAGACCAAAATCGGACACTGTATGTGGGAGATATGCTCATTTTAGTCTGTCAGATGTGAAATTAGACTTTAGGTTTTTTTGACACTTATTTTAGTTAGTATTTTTTTTGTATTTTTCATTTAATGAAGTTAGTAATATCTACACAATGGAGGTGGTTTTGGGTCAATCGGAGTTAGGATAAATTATTTACAAATGTGAGAGGTTAGAGGCTTTTTGGGCTAATTTACCCTTGGAATTTTTAATGCAATTATGCATGATAAGATGCAAATATTATTTACAAATGTATGAATGCTAATGATGCTTTGTTAATGATTAAATGCATGTGAATCTTGGGGAACATAGCCTAAATGACCAATTTTAGCATGATGAATTCGGGATTCATCACTAGGATATAAATTAAGTTGAGTCGTCTTCATAGAGATCTAATTAACTTGGTTTTGATTGATTGTTGATTGGCCATATTACAATGAGTGGTAATTATTTTCAGCCAAATGTCATTTCATCAGATGGCGTCGTTAACAGTAACATGACACTTTAGTTTATTTATTTTAGGTTTAGATATTCATTTTTAGTGATTTTTAGTGTATTTAAGGTTAAGTTGTAGTGTTGTTTTTATTGATTATTTTGTTTTGTGTATTCATTTGTTTAATGAGTTATACATTTCTCTTAAGAATTGTCTAAACATCTTATTGTTTTATGACAGTGCCTGCGAAGCCAACGAAGACCGAAGGAACGTGGAGGCATGTAGCTTGGAGCTCTTGCTGAAGAGTCCAGGTTACAAGTGAATTGGGAGAAATTTTAGCTTAATTTAGTGATTTGTATTGTAATAATAATATCTATAATAATTAGTTAATTGTCCTATTATAGTGGTTCTTGGTTGAGTCCTTGTGGTTGTAAACAAAGGCCTTTATTTATTCTTTTATTTATACTTGTATCGAGTGTGATTGTCGACTTAAGTGGCATATTTAGAAATAGGCATTTCGACTCAAATAGTCAAAATTTAGGTCATATTTACTTGTGCCATTTTCGTAATTGAGGCCACACATTTTTTGATCTCATAAGATTCACATACATCTTAGGAGCTTCATCAATAGACGCACTCAAACTACGTTTTACTTAGTCAAATTTAACTGGATTTCTTCACTCTTAATAGAACTCTTGTTTAGGTGTGGTTTTCGACTTGCATCATATAGTTAGATTTTAAATTCAGTCTAGCAACCACATAGAGAGTACTAGGAAGTGTTGTAAGTATTTCTGAACAACTACATGCATCATTGATTTTTGCATGTATTCCATTTTCTAGCACCTTCTTCTCATTTTATAAACTTAAGATAAAGGAAAAGGGACTGAACGTTAGGTGTATCTTATGTGGTCACATTAATTCAAGCGACAACCAAACTCTTAAAATTAGGACTGAATTATGCAACTTGATTCAACTAAACTTGGAATAAAATTTACCATGTATAATGGATAGTAA
This sequence comes from Ottelia alismoides, assembly GCA_037367405.1. Lineage (NCBI taxonomy): Eukaryota > Viridiplantae > Streptophyta > Magnoliopsida > Alismatales > Hydrocharitaceae > Ottelia > Ottelia alismoides. Next base: position 406,053 of record JAZKJV010010219.1, on the reverse strand, counting down.
CACCCTCATTGGACACATGTACTTAACCCCAGACAAAGTAGATGAGGATGGATCCCTAAGGTTAGAGCCCAAATCTCTGGACCTCCACCCCATGTCTCCAAGTTTGATTCTTACAGATTTTAGGAGCTGCAAGTGGTTGCCTTCGACCTTAGAATTATGTTTTGGTTGTCTATGCTTGTAAGTTCTTTTGGGGTGTGATATTGAACTCAGTAGTCCGGAAAGATCACTTCATTGATTAAGATCTTATAGAACTTCAACTGGGTGTAATAGGAGATTCCCTATGTGTAATGGTTGAAAAGATCATTTGAATCACTTACTTAAAAATGATAAGATAATTCGACCCGAACTATTACGACATTAACGAGTTGAGCTGGTAAATATATCAAAGGGGTTTGCTTTACATTGGTCTTATGTGAGTTGATTCCATACATTCAAGTGTACCATAGTACTAGTCCTTTTTGAATCTACCGTGCTCAGTTTTTGTATTCTCTTGAAATCGAAGATGGATAGTTGGCTGGAAACTTTTTCAGATTTTACAAACTTCTATTGAACCATCCAAACATCATATCTTCTAGGGTCCAACAACCTTCTTCTCCTGAAACATCCTAGATTTGGAATAACCCTTGTTTAGATTCAGGATTTCATGATTCCATCTTAGGGAGTGGTTGCATCCTTACCAATCCCTTTCTCTCTTCATTCTCACCGAGAAACATCATTGCATTGGTGAGATAGACGTGATTTCGACTACCTCGTCACGATCTCACGTGAACCCTCTTTTTATGAAGGTATAGAAGATTCATTTTATGATGCCTCCAAAGAGATAGAATGGGGAGGAGGATGAGCATGAAGACCCGATGCAAATGGTCTTATCTAGGTTAGCGGCCTCTGAATAGAACGCAACATTATCGAGAGCACAAATAAGCACCAGACTTTCACGCTGCATCTGGGAATCCCTCTACCTATCTATCAGACTTTGGACACAGGAAAGCAGCAACTAGATCATTGCTGCCCCAGGCCCAGAGGCAAGGAAAGTTCTCTCATCCCCCTTCGCTATTTTCTAAAACGTCTCAGCTCTTCCCCCCTTCGCTATTTTCTAAAACGTCTCAGCTCCTTCAGCCCTAGGTAATGGTCTAATCAGTTTCTAGCATTCAAAGAAAGGGAAAGGTCGAGAGAAAGAACCGGCTTTTCGCAGGCGGTTGGGCTATACCCGACTTTGATAGGTGGGTGGTGTAAGCACCGTGAGGTGTTGAGCTAGCTCGTACTAAGGCCTCCTTGCGGGGGCATGAAGGTGGCAGGAGGGTTCTACCTCCTGCCGGATTGAATCCCCATTCTCCTTTAGGAAAGGGGAGATGATGGTTGCTTCCCGCCCAGTAGTGCCTTCGAGGCCTGTCACCGGGGGGCGTAAAGACTCCAGTAATATCTCTGACCCTCAAGGGGATATGAGGAAATGAAATAAAAAGCAGAGGAAGATTGTTATCTCAGCTTTTCTATTCGAAGAAAGGGCTATAGTGACGTTTCCATCGTGCCAGAACTCAGGATTCAGGAATCTTCAAAGTCTGAGGAGGAGATTGAGGTTGGGCCATGTTCCTGAGGGTAGATGCACTGATGGATGTGGCTTACAATCCTGGGCAGTAAAGAATGAGGAATTTGTTGAGTCTGGTAGATCCTAAATTTAATATGAATTGAAGCTACTATTTTTGAATTTATTGCTTCACTTCAATGGGAATGCACACGAGGAGCCATGTGCATTCCTTAGGGACTTTGAACTAGTCTATGATAACCTTAAGCATCCTAGGGTTAGTCATGACGATATGAGGCTCAAAGCCCCACCCTTTGCCTTGGGGGATAAGGCGGATTATTGGTAGAAGAACTTGGGAGTAGTTGTAACTATCTATAGGCACTTCAAGAACCTCTTTCGAAGAAGTCCTATCCTTTGGGTAGAACCAAACTCATGTATTCTCGCATCATGAGTTTCTCCCAGCTACGAAATGAGCTGCTTGTGATACTTGGGAGAGATTCAACGATCTATTATAGAGGTGTCCTTGTCATGTACTTGAGCCTATCGTCCTAGTTAAATCAGTTTACACCGGTCTTAACCCTGAGGTGTAGGATTTGGTTAGCGCTGCCTGTGTGAGGCAGTTATGAATCACGTGGTGCAGATACCATTGAAAGCTATTCCAGAAAATGGCCGAGATGAGTTGTGCATAGACTGCTAGCATGGCATGTAGGGAGTCCCCCATAACACTCTCATCTAAAGGGGGGAAGAAGGTTGCAGTTGACCTCTCTGAGGACCTGATTCTCAACATGGGAATCATAGAAGATAAATTGACCGTTGTTGAGATGATTTTCAAGAGAATGAATGAGTTGGGTAGAAGCTTATTACAGCTTCTGAAGCAGATGGCGGAGTAGACAGAGAAGGTATCTAGGAAAAAGATACTTGTCGTGACTACATCTACTACGCATGTTTGTCGTGTACATCATGTACAAGAGCAACATATGTCAGGGACACCCCAAACATGGGTAGAGGACCAGCCTCTTACCCATTCATATCAACAACACCCTCCATCGGTCGACAAAGTTATAGAGGAGTCTTTCGAGGTGTGGGAAGTGAATAGTGTGTGGTACACACAGGACCCTGTCAGACAGGGAAGTATGGGGGATCGTCCACCTTACCAATGTCCCTCTACTTTTTGTTTGGTTTTTTAACGCTAAGTTGAAGATTTTCCACGAATAATTAAAGTCAAAATGGATGGGTCCCTATATAGTGAAGGAAGTGCTTAATAATGGAAGTGTAGAGATTGTTGATCTCATAGATGGTGCACATTTTTCCTGGTTAATGACCAACTGTTGAAGCACTATGTAGAATCTAAAAAATGGGCGGTTCCAATTGAGGTAATTGACTTCATACCGATTGAGTCTCTTACAGATACTTCAGGTACAACACGATGCCACATCTTGATGATTCATATCTGCCAGATTCAACATCTTGCAGATTCATCTATTCTTTCTCCTGATTCTTGATCTTTTTTTAGGGTTTGGTTTCTTCCATCGTTAGCTTTTTACTCCTAATTTAGGCTATTTAGAGCCTGAGCATGGGGGAACCCAAACCTACTTCTGTATATTCTTCTAGGTTATCTTTCATCATATCCTCGGTCCTTCTGTCCTTCATTCAATTCTTTATACTTAGGCTATTTTCAGCCCAAGTATGAGGAGAGGGGATCGAAACCATGTTCTTATTAGTTGTTCTATTTCCATTTCTATTCTTTTGTACCCAATTTCGGTGTACTTCAACCCTACACTTAGGCTATTTAAAGCCTAAGTATAGGGAGCTGGGTCCGATTTTCATGTCCTTGTCTTATTTTTCCTCTTTATGCTTACTACTAGTTATGTCTTTCATTTCACTTTGTGCCATGAGGACATAACACAAGCTAAGTATATGGGGTGTATTGAATATATACATGTAATTCATAGCTCATACTTTCACATGTTATATATATTCATTATAGGCTATGGATATGGAGATTTGAAAATATTTCTAAAAATAGCTTGTAAAATATTTAGAAAATTTTTATCTATTTGACATGGTTTGCAAAAAAATACAAATTATTTTGAAAAGGGTACTAATTGTTTTGACACTATATCACATTATTTTATGTATTTATTTACAAATTATTTAAAAAAATAAAAATGTTAATGGCCATGAATTAAAAAAATAATATCCCTTACGGTAGTTTCTCACTAGAGTTTTAAATTTTCAAAGGGGTGCCTTGGGTGTAACTGTTATTTTTGAACCATTGAAGTCTTTGGGCTATTAAAGGTTGCCTAGTTTTAGTCCCTTACATAGTAAAGCATGGAAGAGAGTTTAGATATGAACTCTATATTTTGGAAGATCAAATCTATAAAGAGTTCCTTAAAAAGAGTGATGCCTATTAAGGAAGATAATCTGTTGTTGGAAGAATTGGATATAAGAGAGCCTGCAGCTTTCCTTGAGGATATTCAAAAGCCAGAAGATCATGTCTCTTGTATGTTAGGTCATCCTTATAAGTCCAGCCTTTTGCTTTAAGACAAACCCATAAGTCTACTGCACAAAATTAGGGTTGGATACGTCTTCCTTACATTTTAGAAAATATCAAGTCTTCACATGTTGATGCGGATATTACTTTTGAGGAATAATGGCATTATTATATGCACCTCGATTTTCAAGTCAATGAAGATCTTTCCTATTTTGATTATGAGGTTTACTCTGTGAGGAAGAAGCAAGTGAAGCATGAGGTTGCTTGTGATTTTAAACCTTGTGGATTCAAGTCTGATGCTTGAAGTTGAGAAGCAAAAGTTGGTAAGGTTGTGTTGGTACCATTGTGAAGTTCTTGTAGTGTTTATTAATGTTGTGTTCTATCTATTATGTATTTATTCTCTTTGAAGGGTATCTATTCTACAGTCTTTATTAATAAAATTATTAAAAAATCTCTAACTAATTAACCTGATAGCTAATAAATTGTTGTTTCCCTAACACTTACACACTCACTCAAGACTTGTTGGGATTCATAACACTTTATTTATGAGGTTCAGAAATTCAGAGTTAACTCGTCTTAATCATTAAGAACATAGACTTACTAATTCATAATTATCTAGTTAGAAAGACTCGTGTGCTATATTGCATGCTTAATCTTATCCTTAAAGAATACGACCAACACTCACTTGCACGATTGCATTTATATTGAGATGAGTTAAGGTTTCACTTGAGGGGCTAGGACTTGGGATATGAGTTTGGACTCGATCTTAGGATGCTCGAGGATGTGATAAAATTAATGAAGGTTTCATGAAACCTGAGTGTCGGCAATCTTAGCAAGTATGAGAACTTGGTTCTTGTACAAATATATTGATATTTACCTAAGTGTCAGGGTGTGATGAAATGAAAATAAACTGTTGATCAGTGTGCACCAACTTTTGGTAAAAGCAATGTAGCTAGACATAAAGAAAAAAAAAAGAAAAATGATGAAAGAAAAGCTCATGCGTTATAAAGTCAAATCAAAGGGCTTACACCAGTGGCGAGTGCTCCCAACCTTTTAATTTCCCACTTGGATCAAAATCTTAGGCTTCTTATGAGTCGGGCAAGTACCTCAAAAAGGGTTCTGCATCATATAGTGATACATATCTGGGTGTCGAATGTATAATAGATACTCAAAAGAGACATACCCTGTGCATTCCCAGGAGCACAGAAGTACATAAGACTCAACCTCTTTTGACGGACACACTGGTTGTCAACAAAAATAAATAAATGTGTTGAATTAATAAGGTACTTGAGAGAACCCTTATTCCGATGAGAAGGAAAGAAGAAATGGCACAATTACATACACTTCATTATTCGGCCTTCCAATTATCCATTTAAGTCTGACAACTAAAGAGACGGTGGATTGAATGCAAGAATAGTTTTAACCCCTAGTGTTGAGGATTAGGTACTTAGGAGAGTCTCTTGGACTAGAACCTTGAGTGACATCTTGACTCTACTCTTATGAATGCAGTCAACACTAAAGGATCATACATCTTATATGTATGTATATTCAGAGAGTCTGATAATTAGAGAAGCCGAATTCCTTTTGATTAAGACCTGATTCACCATAGAGTTTTAGAATCTCTAAAGCCGAGTGTTCTGGATTGACTAAGTCTTGTCTCTACACGTGCACGTGTCAGGGAATTCACTAACTCACTAATTCATTCTTTATTTATTTGCTCGAGGATGAGCAAAAGTACATTGGGGTGCTAAATCCATGATTTATAAGGTTATTTGTTGATTATTATTTCTTTATCTTCAGCTCTTTCATCTAATTAATAATTAATTAACATTAACTAACGATAAAACTATGTAAATAATTAACCTTGATTATTGTAATTATATATATGTAATATTATGACCATATTTTATGTATTTCTTTATTAATAAAAAATCCATTAAAAATTAGATTAATATTATAAAATATTATTTTAACATGAAACTTGAATTAAAAAATCTAAAAAAATAAAACAAGTGTTTTTAATACTTTGAAATTACTTACAAAAATATTTCTATATACAGATGACATTTTCTCTTCTTAGGCTTTACATAAAAGCTGTTGATTTCATCGAGATCTACACCATTCATGTTCATCATTTTTTCAAACTCGTCCTCTATCTATTCATTTTTTATTTTATTTGATTTAATTCATTTTCTTGAATTCTGATTGGGCCATGTGGCCCAATCACTTTCTCATGTGTCAGCCTGCCTTTTATTATAAGGCACCCTTATTTTAGGTCATCTAATCATTTTGATCAAACGACTGTTACTCAATCCAGCCTGCCTTTATTCCAATCCATCTGATCAATTGATCAAGTCCATCTTGGTTGCTCATTCATGCCCAAATCCTAACCTTCGGATCTTTGATTAGACGGTCGACAGATGGTCTTCTACCTCACACCTATTCCACCCTCAACATCTCCAAACGTGCAATCTACTAACTTCACCTAAATTTCCTAACCACCTCCGGTAACCTCCCGACCAACTTCCACCACCATTCACTTCGTCTCACATTCCTCCTTCATGTGCAACCACACATGCTAAACCAACCCAAACCCCTTCACTAACTAACATTGGTTGAAACCACTGCATGGGTTCGTCAACCACCCAACTTCCACCACCTCAAAACCATTCTCCGACATGCTTCAACTGCTATTCGCCCTTGCGAGTGAACCAGTAACATCCGGATCTGCACAAACTTGAACCTGACCCGATTAGGGTCCGTAATTTATTAAAGTTTTTAATCAATGGTGTAACCTAAATTGATCAATTGATCGTGAATCAAAAATAGTTCATGTGAAATTGACCAAAAATCGATCGCATTGTGATGTGTGATGCGGAAAAGCCGCGACGCAAATTCGAAAACTGTAAAACAAATTGAGACCGTCATAGAATCTGATTCAACGAAAGAAGACCAACAGAATCGACCATTCGTCAAACAGAGGTCGTTTGACATTTTTTAAATCTCAAATTTTAACAATAAACTGAAACTATATCTTGAGAATTTCAAGGATTCAAAACTGATCAAAAGTATATCAATATTATACTCATATTGATCGCCATTCCGAGACGGTCAAAATGAGATATTGCACGTCGAAATTCGACATTCGAGGCGTATGGACATATTTTTAAAACATCTCAAAAAAATAAAATTCTGCCAACAGTAGCAGACTGCTATTGTTGTCAAAAGAAAAGTTCCAGTCGTTGGTTTTTTTTCTTTTTTTCTTTCCCTTCTGTCTCAATCACTTGGTTTGGTTCCTTACTTCACATGGTATCACCCAATATATCCCCCTCCCTTATTTCTATCCATTCCCTTCTCTCTCATTCCAACGAAACCCTCCTTCTTCCCTCCCAATTTCAAAGAAGCTTATTTTCTCCCAAGATTCCAACGTAGAGAGCTCCTGCAACCTGTTGTTGGAGTCCCAAACAGCAGCAATTTCCAATTGCTACTACTGGATTTTGGAGCTTCAAGGAGTTGCTACTCATCTTTGAATTAGTGATCTTGCATGCCAAATTAACCCCAAGTTAGAAGCTCTTTGAGGTACAATCCTATCCTTACTCTTTTGTTGCCATGTATGTTCATTTTTGTTCCCTTCTTTTTTATCCATATTAAGATTCCATATTGATTCTTGAACTTAACGGATTGCACGATCAAAGAAGCAATATCCCTCCCGATATATTTTTTCTTTCTTCCGTCAGACCTGTAACCATCCTATAATCATACACTTATCCAGATAATGGTGACTTTTATAAGTGGGTTTTTGCTGATTGAGGTAGAAATTTATAGTGTGGCATATATATAAGTTATTGTACTTACAGGGAGAAAAATCTACACTAAAAAACATGATTATTAAACTCCTCCTCTGAAGTAGGACAATCATTCAAACTGTGGATCATATAAGTTAATTTTTTATGATTCGTCTACTACATTTTCTGTCCAGATCATTGTTTTCAGCACTCTTTCTTGATTTTCAAAAAGGTTTATGATATTGTTACTAGGCAAATCATGTAGAGGATTAAGCAATACCTTGTGCGAGGACTTTATTGGGATGATATGCCATTTTGATCAGGGAGTTTAGTTATACTAAGGATCAATTTTGGGTCTTTATATTTTTAAACCTAATAAAGCATATATAAGGGGAGGTACCTTAGTGTATTTATTTGCATATGGCTTGGTTACTAAAAGGGAAAAGGGATTGAATAAACATGAAGCTTGTGTTTTGGAGGGAGGCTTTGCAATGAGAGTATAAGATAAAAGGTCGTATGGCATCGACGGAGGAGAAAACATGAGAAAATTGGCCAAAGTGATTTAGATATGTGTAGTTCCAAGTTGTATATGCAATAAATTAGAAAAAATGTTGTAAGAGGGTTTATGAAACCAAAGAATTAGTGTATTAAGAAGGATATGTCCCTTTGGGATTAACCAATGGCTGGACTGCATTAGATCTGCTGGAAGCAAAGAATGTGTGTAGCTGATCTCACTTGAAATGGGAAATGGCTTGGTTGATGTATTACATATATTGACCTAGCTTACATGAAATTAACATAACCTCCAAATCTTCAGGCCTTTTCATGCATCCCTGGGACTCTGACTATCATAATAATGAGCTTGCAAATTAGTCCAAAATGATTTATTCCATTTTAATCATCTCCTTTGGTATTGGGGTCAGAATTGGAGCCCATCTATCTAGGATTCTTCCCATTCTTTGATTTAGTATCAAATTCTCTAGGTTCCTAGACTAAATACAAAATTATTTATAAATGAAAATTTGGAAATAATAAATGATTCCTAAGATCATATTGACTATGTGACAGAATAATTGGATTTGAAAGTTAACCACATAAGAGTTTAAGGAAAGTTTGGGTAATTATGTAAGTAAATTGATGATGAACCAATGATTACAAATAATATTATACCGGTCATGGTGACTTTTACACATGATCGTGCGAGGGCGCGGTGACCCTCAACTGGGCGGAGGAAAAGAAGCCCAATTAGGGCAGCGACCACCAAGTGCGTGGGTCTAGGATCCCAGTCTCTTCACGATTTTTACGCGAGCTCGCGGTATTTTTACGTCTCGTTGGGATCCCATCTTTTGATCAGTTCTGCTGACCCTCTATTTTAGGGTACCTAGGCTGGGGGTCCCTCGGTTTTAGTTTTTCGTATGAGCTCATCTATCCGTACCGATCGGGTCCGTCTAGAGTGACTTTTCTAGAGAGTCTCCCTCAATCATCTTAGTGGTGTAGGTTTGGAGTAGACCTATCCCTTTATTAGACCGAACTTGTGATTAGAGGGTGAGATGGAAGAGCCTCTCAGGAGGCTACCTCACCGTTCGAGTTTTGGTTACTTTTCAGCCAATAGGGTTGGCGATGCTACATCCGAATTGTCTATGCTACATATGAATCATCTAGGATCACATATGAATCGGTTATAGTTTAAATTGGAGAAGTAACATATGAACTCGGAAAGAAGCACATTGGATCTTGGTTAAAAGATGAAATCAATTATAGGTTATGTTGGCCAGAGTTATTTATAACTAAGTTAGTGGACATGTTGGGAACTTAGTTAGGATGCATGATACCCCATCGCATGCCTACGGAGTGATGAATCCATGATTCATTAACTTTTCTGTTGCATTTTGTCCAAAAACTCTTAACAAATATATGTAAATATTCATTAATTTCCACATTTTATCCAAATCATATTCATGAATAAAAATGCACTTTTATGCATCAAAACATGTAAATAAAATATAAAAAAAGAAAAGAAAAGAAGGCAGATTGTAGATATGTGTATATGTACAATATGACTCAGATAATATAAATATAGCTGAAAGATATATTTATATAACCTAACCCTCGAGACCAAGTCAGTATGGATTGGTCGACAAAACAACAAGTGGGGGGATATAAGAAAAGAAAACCATAAAAAATAATTAAAGAACATCCCACACATTATTCCTTATTTATCAAATAATTATCAAATCTTCATTCATTTTTAATTAATTAATATGAATATATTTTTCACAAAACTATGTTCCTAATTATTTCTAAAAATGTATATAAAAATATAAAAATAAGTTAAAAAAACATTATCTTCTATATATGCCAAGAAATCCAACTTTTAAAATTGTCAAAATCTCAACTTCCGAACATCATAACTTCCTCATACAAAGTCCAATTTCACTCTACTCACCTTTAAAGTTCATAGAATAATATTCTCTAATTAATAGAGGTGGTTTCATTAAAATCGGAGTCCGTTCGCAAAAAGTCGATTTTGGGACCTAATGACAACGGGGTTTCTGGGCTATTTATTTTATTTAGAACACATTATTAATAGTTTTTTTTAATTTCTATTTATTTTCATGATATTGTATTTTCATTATGATTTATTTCAGAATTTTTGGAGCTTATTTATTATTTTAATAAAATCCAAAACCCTAATTTATAGATGAAATTGAACTATCTGACATATACATGTATTTATTAATACATCTAAATTATTTTATTAAAATCCACAAAAATTTATAAAGACATTATTTATTATTATTATAATTAAGAAAATATAAAATTATTAATTAATCAATTAATTATTGAATTAAAAATTCAATACCTATTTATTAAGTATTATTTATACTTGTTTATTAATATAATATTTATATTTCGAATAATATTTATTATTTACAAAAATTAATTATACCATAATTTGATAATTTAATTATTTATAATTTTCGTTTTATACCTATTTAAAATAATGTCATTTAGTATTTCTTACATAATTTATAAGCATTTTCCATTATCTGGCCAACTAGGTGCTGACACGTGTCAGCACCTGGCTCTTCTTCTTCAAAGAAGCCGGTGTAGAGTCTGTTCTACCCGGCCGTCTTCAACTAATTCTCCAGCTCGACTTCTAACTCTCTTGATCGATCTAAACCATCCATTGATTTCTCCTAACAAACTTCATGCATGCCGGCCATTAGATTCATTTTAGAGCTTCGTCCATCCGTCAATAAAAAGGCCATGAAGTTGGTACAACCAACTTAGTTCTCTCCAGATATCTGAAAGATCCCACTTCCAGAACCAAACCTTCTACTTCCAAGACCCGTGCTGGCCAACTCCGGTGGTGACAGCATCAGACCGCCGCCTCGCGTGGAAGAAGGACGTCGGAGGAGAAGCTCCAAGGTGCTCCAACGCCTTGCATTACCGCCTAGCGCTGCGTCCAGCTCTGGGAAGATCGCTCGTCGAAGCCGCTATCTGAGGTAAACACATCTCTCTCCACAGATCTAATCATCCACCTTTACTAATTCTTTTCTAGATTTTCATGCATCGATTAGGGTAGTTAATTACGCTATTAGATTCCTTAATCATTCGTCTGAGAAGCGAAGCGAATTTCCATCCTTCCTTTCATCTTGATTCATCCAAATTCTTATCCATTTTGCCATTGTTCATACACCTAGTTTCATTTATTCTGGAAACACTTTTTGATCTTGCAAATCCTTAATCATTCGGCCGATTCTTGAACGAATCGAGCACATATCTTCGTTACTTGCAGATCCATCATCCACATGAGGAAAATTTCAAAGCAATTGGAACTCGCAATTACAAGCAATTCATATCCGAAGAAGGCGCAACAACCTAACAGCTCCGGGATCAGAGACGGAACTGCCAACTTCATCGCCTGAAATCCGCCATCTTCAGCCACCTTTGGAGGATCCCTACCGCAGGCGAGCTCAAGGGTGAAGGAGTCACCCCTCTGGCCCCGCCGGAGGCCCCAGATCGTCTCTAGTTGCCGGAGAAAATTCAAAGAAGGAAGGCCCGTCGTCAGCAAAGCACTTGAGCTCAAGAACATTTCGAACCGCCAGCCGCTACAGGTGTGCGACGCGTGACACATTTGGACACTCCAGATCGCAAGCCAGAATCTAATCCGAGCAGTTCAAAATGAAACAATGGAGAAATTGTATCTTCAGCCCACCTGAGTTTCTGAATTCAAACGCACCCCAGCAGTTTCTGGAAATTGCATTTAGGTCCCCACGCAGGGACCTAATTGTAATTCTTTTATTTTCTTTTCATTTTAATCCTTACAGGGACCTTTCTGTAATAAAAATATTATACTGTATTTGCAGTTAGGCCTCTAGCTTGTAGGGGCCATTTGAACCTCGTAATTTTCATGATTTTCTACGATTTTTCTAGGGTATCTCGATAACTACCCAAGCTATTTTCGAATATTTTTCTCGTATTTTTCGTCACTTTATTTTGTGGTTTTGATTTTTGTTTTCTTGAGTTTATTTTGAGTCGAATTTGTTTTCAATTTCTTTCCTTATAAAAATCAAGAATAAAAGAGGATTTTGTTGGAATTATTTCCTTGACTCAAAAACGGTGGTTTAAATATTCTGCTTCCTTAAGTTCGACCTAGGCACACTCACCTGGTTATATTAGTAGTGAATGATAAATAGGATTTTTCTCCTATTTTTATCGTAATTTTTGTTTGATTCAATGTGGTTCCCTTTTCTTGCGGTTATCTCTTTTCTCTACAACCGACAACAAACCGCAGGGTCGGAACCGCGTTATCACGGAGTCACCCCAACCCTAAAGCACTCTTCACGCCTTAGAGTCATAGTGTGAGGTCACACATAAACCAAGACCACAAACTACCACTAAATGTGAGAATTTAAATAAAATCAAGAGTCCGTTCAAAACATAAATCTTCCTTATTATCAAAAATCCATATTTGAGATCTCTAAATAACAAGATATTAATATATATTTATTATTGTATATATATGAGTCATTAACCACGATATAACAATATGACATATAAAAGGTAGTGGTAAAACTTGGGGCATTTCTTCAGGGTAACGTGAAAACTTTTTCATAACAAGTGGTTGTAAACTTTCAGTTGTTTATGCCTTACTACCTATTTATTTTGCAACCATTTTAAATGTCTGCTTATTTTAATACGTTTTTGGGAAGTACCAGCATTCGCTGACGTCTCTTGTACCTTTCATGTGTTGCTGGAAAGCAGCCTGCAACTCAGTAGCTGGTTGATGATTCCAGATATCTGTTGCTATTCGTGACGGTACAATTACCTTTGTCACAATTTTTGCTCAGTTTATGATATAAAATGTTTTCTTTCTCTTCTATATATTATGGGATATTTATATACATTGTTAGCTCTTATGTTATATGATGTATATATGGAAAAATTAATGAAATGAAATTTCATGGCACATCTTCCTGTTGTTATGTGGTTGTGAATATTCATTTGAATGTCTTGGCAGAAATGCAAAAATTCTCCTTGTAGTTTCATATAACTTGTGCGATATTTCGTGAATGTAATACCACAAATGTGTTATAAACGGGTACCGGGATCCGAGGGGGTTCACAGTTTGGTATCAGAGCTATGGTATCCCAATACGCACATTGCAGTATTATAATTCTGATCGTATTAAGTTCTCAGATGACGACAGTCCTCTGACTTGTCGCGAGTCTGAGAAGGGAAATGTGACATTCGAATTCAATAACCACAGATGCCACCAATTTTATTACTTTTCATATTATATCCCAAGAGAAAAAGTATATATCACAGTATTTGCTAACAACAAATTTTATGACTAATAATGGTTCTCATGTAGAGCCATGACGTCCAGAGCTGTTCGGGATATGATTAACCGCCAGGAGCGTATCATGACTGCTCTCACCTACCTCCAGCAGCAGCAGGCTACTATGCATGTCAGCAGGGCCAGATACTGGCACAACAGACAGAGATTGCGGACCGACAAACTGACATAGAGATGAGGTTCGAGGAGCTATCATATTACACATACCATCCATATCAAGATGGAATACGACAGGACCCGCATCAGCATGTTGAGGTACGACAGCCTCATTTTGATGATCCACATGAGGAGATGCCAACACATGGAGCAGATGATGGATACTATGAAAGGGAGAAGGACCTTATAGACTTTGCATATGAGGACGCACCTGATTACTCAGCTATCTACAGGCACCAATCAGTTTTCAGCTCTTACCAGAGGGCTAATCTGCCCATGTTTGAGGGCACCAGGACGTCAGACCAAGCGAGCAGTGGCTGAAGAGAGTCATGAAGGTGTTGAGGATGATTCGCATGCCACGAGATTCGTGGTTATATTTCATGGGGTATCCGCTGACAGATTCCACAGAGAGATGGTGGGAGGCAGTGGTTTTTGAGCTGGGTCGCGAGCCTACATGAGCTGACTTTAAGATGAGATTCAGATCCTACTTCTTTTCTGCAAAGTGGAAGGGGTCCCAACGCCATTTATTTGTAGAGCTTCGTTAGGTACGGATGACAATCAAAGATTACTTCGTTCGATAGACCAAGCTGTCTCAACACACTCTAGCAGCTGCTGCATTTCCAAACGAGAATCTGGAAAACTTCATCAGAGGGATGCGAGATGAGGTACAGGCGAAGCTGGCAGGATTACACATCACTTCCATCTCAGAGGCTACTGGCACAGTAGAGAAGTTTGAGGATATTCGTGATAGACGCTTTGGGAGATCGTTTGAAGAGACACCTGGACCACAACGATCATTTGGGCTAATACGTAGACCATTCCAGCAGCAGAATTCAGCCAAGCGGTTCCAACCTACAGGTTCGTCATTCTCAGGCAGTGCTCGCTCATCTCCATCGACTACCTTAGGAGGAGCACTTATCGTATGTGGCACATATTCCGTTCGACCATCTCGGTCGCAGCGAGCAGATAGACCCCCAGCAGGACCGACTCGAAGCATAGACACGACCACTCCATCTACCTGGTCAGTCTGATGTTACCTGTGCCATGAGTTGGGACATTGCCAGCATCAGTGTCCCCAGAGATCTGGTGAGCCTCGCCCACAACCATAGTCGTCACAACTGCAGGCACATCATATAGGGAGTTTTCGTGGCAGGAACTCTAGCTTCAGGAGGAAGCAACAGAGACAGACACAGAGCGTGGCGAGATTGAGTATAGTGCCAGCCAGACAAGGTCAGTTACACGCAGTGACAGAGGAGCAGGCTCATTCAACAGCTTTGTGGTGAATGGATTGGTCTCAGTCTCAGGCTTTTCTTTTAATGTTCTATTTGATTCTGGAGCAAATCATTCTTTTATTGCTTCGAGGTTACTAGCTTCACTAGGTAGAGTTTTAGAGGCCCTATATCCTCCTTACCACATCCGTAGGCCAGGTGGTCAGTTATTCGTCATCTCACTGATAGTCAGAGATTTACGAGTGGTGAATGGCGGTTATGAGATGATTGCAGATTGTCTCTTACTTCAACTTGATGAGTTTGATTTGATTCTAGGCATGGATTGGTTATCTGCTCATCATGCTCCTGTTGATTGTTTTAGGAAGACAATTGTCTTCAGTATTCCAGGCTTATCTGAGTTCACTTTTGAGGGTACATTACATGACTCCAAAATAGAGTACATTTCAGTGTTGAGAGCTCAACGATAGTTGATCAGGGATGTGATTCATACCTAGCATTTGTTCGGTAGGTATCTGATCATGAGCCATTGACACTAAACATCAGAGTAGTATTAGAATATCTAGATGTTTTTCCTGATGAGCTACCAGGATTACCTCCTGAGAGAGAGAAAGATCACATTACAATCTCGATGGCTCCTTACCGCATGGCACCAGCTGAGTTAGAGAGCTGAAGGTGCAGTTACAGGAGTTACTTGAGTTGGGATTCATAAGGCCTAGTACTTCACCTTGGGGTGCTCCGGTTCTTTTTGTCAGGAAGAAGGATGGATCGATGAGATTGTGCATCAATTACAGGCAGCTGAACAAGAGGACGGTGAAGAACCATTACCTTTTGTTGTGCATTGATGATTTGTTCGATCAGCTTCATGGATCTTTGGTTTTTTCGAAGATCAACCTTCATTCCGATTATCATCAGCTGAGGTTTCGAGAGTCCGATATTCTGAAGATAGCTTTCAGTACTCGTTATGGACACTACGAGTTTGCGGTGATGCCGTTTGGGCTCACCAATACACCTGCAGCATTTATGGATATGATGAACAGATCTTCCGTCCATATTTGGACAAGTTAGTGGTGGTGTTCATTGATGATGTGTTGATATATTCACGCAATGAATGGGATCAAGTGAATGATCTACGGATTGTACTGGACACATTGCGAGAGCACAAGCTGTATGCCAAGTTGAGAAAGTGTGAGTTCTGGTTATCCCATGTCTCATTTCTTAGGCATGTCATTTCTGGAGCAGGTATCGCAGTTGATCCTACGAAGATCGAGGCAGTCATGTCTTGGGAGAAGCCCAAGACCGTCACTCAGATTCAGAGTTTCCTTGGACCAACGAGCTATTACAGATGCTTCGTTAATGGATTTTCAAGGATCATTCTTCCCTTGACACGGTTGACACAGAAGGGAGTTCCCTTCATCTGGGATGATTCATACGAGCAGGCCTTCAGGACACTAAAGGAGAGATTGACAACAACACCTATTCTTGTTCTTCCTTCAGGCAACCAGGACTATTTAGTCTACACATATGCATATGGATAAGGTCTAGGAGCTGTATTGATGCAGAGAGATCATGTGATTGCTTACGCATCACGGCAGTTGAGACCACATGAGTGGAACTATCCCACACATGACTTGGAGTTGGTGGCAGTTGTCTTCACCTTTAAGATATGACACCACTACTTGTATGGGGTGAATTTCAAGATTTTGACAGATCACAAGAGCCTGAAGTACATATTTGATCAGAGAGAGCTGAACATGAGACAACGCAGGTGGCTCGAGCTATTGAAGGATTACGACCGCACGATCTCTTACCATCCCAGTAAGGGAAATGTTGTAGCAGATGTGCTTAACAGGAGAGCTCATGTAGAGGGTACAACGAACTTGTTATACATATGGGATATGCTTGGAGCTTTGACTGATAGACATCCTCAGGAGAGTGCATCCATAACCACAGTCATGCCTCCACGATTCAACAGTTTGTGGGACCGCATTGTAGAAGGTCAAAGGACAGATCCATGGATTTGAGATAGATACATGCACGCTGTCAATGACGAGATTGATGATTTTATGGTGCCAGAGTCCATTTTATGGAAGGCAGGTCGGGTGATTGTACCCAATAATGAGAAGTTTCGCAGTGACATTCTCAATGAGGCACATAGTTCACGATTATCGATTCATTCGGGCAACACAAAGATGTATCGTGATCTACGTCGACATTTCTGGTGGGACGGAATGAAGCGCTATGTGGCTCAGTATGTTAGCAGATGCATAACGTGTCAGATGGTCAAGGCAGAGCATAGGAGACCATCAGGATTACAACAGTCTCTCCCTATTCTCGAGTGGAAATGGGTAATATTTCTATGGATTTTGTCGCAGGGTTTCCGAAGACACCAGGTGGCCATGATTCTATTTGGGTTGTTGTTGACGGGTTGACCAAGTCATCCCATTTCATACTTGTCAGCATGACTTACACTCTATCCAAGTTGGCCAAGCTTTATATGCAGAATATTGTCAGACTTCATGGTATACCGCGTGAGGTGGTGTCTGACAAGGACTCACAATTTACATCGTATTATTGGCATCAGTTCATGTCAGCACTACAGACATGGCTGAATATGAGTTCCGCATACCATCCACAGACCAACAGGCAAAGCGAGCGCACTATTCAGACGCTTGAGGATTTACATCGCGCATGCATTTTGGAGTATAAAGGGTCCTAGAAGGACCATCTTCCATTGTTGGGATTCACGTACAACAATAGTTATCATTCTAATATCGGCATGGCACCATTCAAAGCCCTATACGGATGGAGATGCCTCACACCTCTCAGTTGGCGTGAGGTAGGTGATCATGCTCTCTATTATGTGGATCTCTCGGAGGAGACTACGAGGGTTGTTAATCTAGTAAGGAGGAAGCTTCTGACGACACAAAGCCTCTAGAAAAGTTATGCAGACTGTCAGAGGAGAGATTTGGAGTTTCAGGTATCCAATTACCTTCTCTTACTCCTTTTGCAATATGACTTAACAAGTTTTAGCTTAATCTAAACAAATTTCCTGTAATTACAGGTGGGAGATTGTGTATTTCTCCATGTGTCTCCCATGAAGGGAATATAGAGATTCGGTGTTTGTGGCAAGTTAGCACCGCGATATGTTGGACCTTTTGAGATTCTTGCTCGTGTGGGGAAGGTGGCTTACCGAGTAGCTCTTCCTCCACACCTCTCAGACATCCATGACGTATTTCATGTATCCAACCTAAGGAAGTATGTGCACGACCTTCGACACGTCATCAGTTGTGAGAATCTTGATGTGGAGCTAGATTTGACATATGAAGAGAGGTTAGTGTAGATACTAGACAACGTTGTGAAGAAGCTTCGCAGCAAGGAGATTCCATTGGTCAAGGTGTTATGGCACCGACACATCGTCGAAGAGGCGACGAGGGAGATCGAAGCTAACATGCGAGCATGGTACCCGCAACTTTTCTCAGGTAATCAACAAAACAAACCTATTTAATATTATATATTAAAAAGAATATTGCTTGATTTCTCTTTGAGGTTTTTATGGGTTCACAACCCTTTGAGGTTTTTATTGCCATATGAGATCCAAACAAGACACCTAAGAATCTTGACTCGAGTCTCGATGTCTAGACTCCCTTTGAGTTTTTATATTTATAGCATTCGGATCTGCACAAACCCAATCTCAACACGATTGAGGTCCCATAATTTAATAAAGTTGTTAATCAATATTAATAACATAAATCATTCAATTGATCGTGAATTAAAAATAGTTTGGGCAAAATTCATCAAAAATTGACCGCATCGTGACGCATGCCGCGGAAAAGCTGCAACATAAATTCGGAAATCGCAAAACATACCAAGATCGTAATAGAATCTGATTTGACGAAGCAAGACCAACGGAATCGACCGTTCATCATCAGAGGTCGTTTGGTATTTTTTAAATAGCAAAATTTAATAGTAAACTGAAATTGTATCTCATGAATTTCAGGGATTCAAAACTGATAAAAAAATATATCAATATTATACTCATATTGATCATTGTTCCGAGATGGTTAAAACAAGTTATTGCACGTCAAAATCCAATAATCGAGGCGCAGATACAGACATATTTTTTAAAACATCTCAAAAAAATAAAATTATGTCAACATCAGCAAATTGCTTCTGTTGTTAAAGAAAAATTCCAGCAGTTGGTTTTTCTTTCTTTTTTTTCTTCCCCTTCTTTCTCAGTCACTTGGTTTGATTCCTTACTCTACTTGGCATCACCCAATACTTCTCCCTCCCTTATTTCTTTCAATTCCCTTCTCTCCTATTTCTTTCATTCCAACGAAACCCTCCTTATTCCCTCCCAATTCCAACGAATCCTTATTTTCTCCCAAGATTCCAACATAGAGAGCTCCTGCAACCTACGGTTGGAGTCCCAAACAGCAGCAATTTCCAATTGCTAATGCTGGATTTTGGAGCTTCAAGGAGCTGCTACTCCTCTTTGAATTAGTGATCTTGCAAGCCAAATTAACCCCACGTTGGAAGCTCTTTGTGGTACAATCATATCCTTACTCTTTTGTTGCCATATATGTTCATTTTCCCCTTTATTTCTTTTATCCATATTAAAATTCCACATTGATTCATGAAGTCTCAGCGGATTGCACGATCAAAGAAGCAATATCGCCTCTCGATATATTTTTTTCTTTCGTCAGATCTGTACATCTTGCAATCCTACCCTTATCCAGATAATGGTGACTTTTATAAGTGGGTTTTTATTGATTGAGGTGGAAATTTCGAGTGGGATGCGCACACACGCACACATATAAGTTATTGTACTTCATATTTCAGGGAGAAAAAACTATACTAAAAAACATGATTATTAATCTCCTCCTCTGAAGTAGGACAATCATTCAACTATGGATCATTTAAGTTTTTTTATGATTCGCCTAGTACTATATTTTCTGTCCAGATCATTTTTTTCAGCACTCTTTCTTGATTTTCAAAAAGGTTTATGATATTGTTACTAGCGAAATCATGTAGAGGATTAAACAATACCTTGTGCGAGGACTTTATTGAGATGATATGACATTTTGATCAGGGAATTTAGTTGTACCAAGGATCAACTTTGGGTCTTTATATTTTTTAACCTAATAAAGCATATATAAGGGGAGGTACCTTAGTGTATTTATTTGATATGACTTGGTTACTAAAAGGGACAGTGAATTGAATAAACATGAAGCTTGCTTTTTAGAGGGAGGCTTTGCAATGAGAGTATAAGATAAAAGGTTGTATGGCATAGACGAAGGAGAAAACAAGAGAAATTGGCAAAAGTGGTTTAGATATGTGTAGTTCCAACTTGTATATGCAATAAATTAGAAAAAATGTTGTAAGAGGGGTTTATGAAACTAAAAAATTATTGTAATAAGAAGGATATGTCCCTTTGGAAGTAACCACTGACCGGAATGGATTAGATCTATTGTAAGCATAGAATGTGTGTAGTTGATCTCACTTGAAATGGGAAATGGCTTAGTTGATTTATTATATGTATTGACCTAGCTTACATGAAATTAACATAACCTCCATATCTTTAGGAATTTCACGCATCCCTGAGACTCTAACCATCATAATAACGAGCTTGGAAATTAGTCCAAAATGATTTATTCCACTTAATAGTCTCCTTTGGTATTGGGGTCAGAGCTGGAGTCCCTCTACCTAGGATTCTTCCAATTCTTTGATTTAGTATCAAATTCTTTAGGTTCCTAGAGTAAATTCAAAATAGTTTCTAAATTGAAAATTTGGAAATAACAAATGATTCCTAAGATCATATTGACTATGTGACAGAATAATTGGATTTGAATTAACTATAGATGAGTTTGAGGAAAAATCGGGTAATTGAGTAAGTAAATTGATGATGAACCAATGATGACAACTAATATTATGTCAGTCTTGGTGCCTTTTACACATGACAGTGCGAGGGCACGGTGACCCTCAACTGGGCAGGGGAAAGGAAGCCCAGTTAGGGTAGCGACCGCCAAGTGCGCAAGTCTAGGATCCCAGTCTTTTCACGGTTTTTTAGTGAGCTCGCAGCGTTTTTACGTCTCGTTGGGATCCCGATTTTTAACCAGTTCCGCTGACCCTCTGTTTTAGGGTACCTAGGCTGGGGATCCCTTGGTTTTAATTTTTCGTACGAGCTTGTCTACCCATACCGGTCGGGTCTGTCTAGAGTGACTTTCCTGAGAGTGTCTCTCACCCGTCTTAGTGGCGTAGTTTTGGAGTAGACCTATCCCTTTATTGGATCGTACTTCCATTTAAAGGGCGAGACGGATGAGCCTCTTAGGAGGCTACATCACCGCTTGAGTTTTGGTTACTTTTCCGTCAATATGTTTGGCGATGCTACATCTGAATCATCTATGATACATCTGAATCATCTAGTGTCACATCTGAATCAGCTGCAGTTGAAATTGAAGAAGTTACAGTTGAACTCAGAAAGAAGTACATTGGATCTTGGTTAAAAGATGAAATCAATTACAAGTTGTGTTGGATAAAGTTATTTATAATTAAGTTAGTGGACGTGTTGGGAACTTAGTTATGATGCACGATACCCATCGCATGCCTATGGAGGCACCCCAACCCTAAGACACTCTTCACGCCTTAGAGTCATTGTGTGAGGTCACACATAGACCGAGACCACAGACTACCCACTAAACGCGAGAATGTAAATAAAATGAAGAGTTGGTTCAAAACCTAAATCTTCCCCATTATCAAAAATCCATATCTTAAGATCTCTAAACAATAAGATATTAATATGTGTGTGTGAGAGGGAGTCATTACCACGGTATAAAAAATATGACATATAAAAAGTAGTGGTAAAACTTGGGGCATTTCTTCGAGTACTTTTTTCATAACAAGTAGTTGTAAACTTCTAGTTATTTATATCTTACTACTTGTTTCTTTTACAACCACTTTAAAATGTCTGCTTATTTTAATATATTTTTGGGAAGTACCATCGCCCGTTGACATCTCTGGTACGTTTCATGTATGGCAGGAAAGCAGCCTGCAACTCAGTAGCTAGTTGATGAGTCCAGATATCAGCTACTATTCGAGACGGTGCAATTACTTTTGTTACATATTTTATTCATTGTGTGATATAAAATGTTTTCTTTCTCTTATGTATATTATGGAATACTTGTATACACCGTCAGCTCTTATGTTTCATGATGTATATATATGGAAAAATAATGAAATGAAATTTTAGTGGCACATCTTTCTGTTGTGTTGTGGTTGTGAATATTGTTTTGAATGTCGTGGCAGAAACGTGAAAAATTTCCTTGTATTTTCATATAACTTGTGCGATCTTTTGTGAATGTAATACCACAAATGTGTTGTAAACGGGTACCCGGATCCGAAGGGGTTCACAGAACCTTTCCTACCTCCATGTGGCAATCAGATCTTGGATTAGAGTGTGACGACAAAGGAAATGCGCCAGCAAGATCCTTGGCATTTAAGCCAAGTTGTGGACCACTGAGGTGTTGCTCGAGCTTGTTTCTGGGGCCCAAAACTTCAAGCGAATACCCACGAAGTTCCCAAACTTCGAATTAGGACATGTTTCATCCTAAATTCAATCATTTTCTTTGTTCACAATTCCAGGTAAGAATTTGATCCTTGTTCTTCATATTTTCTCTCTATTTTCTTATGTATTTCAATGGTTTGATTTCATATCCTAGCCTTCATACACCATCGCCACCACTTCGACATCTTCACGCATTATCCCTCTTCCATGATTTATCCCCACATCGCCTCGACCGCCTTGATTTCCCCGTTTTCTTGCAAAAGGGAGAACCCATATTCAAGGATCCAACATATCACACATACAACTGCCTCGGACCATTTCCGACACCTAAATTCGCTTCCCTTCTGTTCCTGCTTTTGGACTAATCCTGCAGGGACCCTTTGCCTTCATTGATTGGAACTGTATACATTACTCCGATCAGGCTTCTTCGCCAATGAGTCTTCATCGATGGGAATATCGGGACTACTCCAGATCATCCTCTTCATTCCCTCGACTTTGCTCGAATCTCTAGAAGGCATCTGGTTTGTCCGCGGTACATGAGGAAGATAGAGCAAAAGCCTCTTCGTCGGAGCTCCGCCCACATTCTGCCCTACAAGAATAAAGGGAGAGGACACAAGGCACATGAGCCATTGTATAGGGTCTCCCCAGTTCTGATCTAACGACCGAGAATCCATGCCGAAGCATCTCTTCAAGCCTTAGCCTCGGGCGGTCCGAACCAACGTCGAAGCGCACTAAGCCTCCTCGTGGCCCGAGCTTCATTTGTCTTCAAAGCCTGGACACACATGGTGTGGCTCACATGCTTGTGAAGAAATTACGCTGAAGCTCATATGATTTATGGGATTTGCAGACAAGTCCCTACCAAGTTAAATTGCATAGACATCCAGACGGTTTTGAATATTTATAGTTAGTCCATACGAGGACCTTTTTGTAATTAAATAAACTTAGTTTATTGCATTTGAACTCCCGTATTGTTTCTTGAATAAATATGAACAATTGTCCAAAATCGATGAAATCAATGTTAGTTTAAAAGATAAATTTACCCACTTTTTGATTGTATGATCTGGGCCAATCCTGTGCAGCTTAGGTGGATGGGGAAAAAGGTCTCTTTCGGTGGGGTGGGGGGGCCTCAGCGAGATAGTTGCTGATTTGGTCTATTATTCAAGCATTAAAATTAAGGGTGCATAAATCATCTTTTATGCCTTAATATTAAATTAAAAAGTAATCTTTTGTGACTTATTAATTTATTAAATATCTTGTTTTTCATTGAGTCTCTACTAAGCATACAAGTTATTTGATAAATGATTATGAGCTTATTTTTAGTGTTGTGCATCTTGTTTTGTGTAGCATTACATCATCATATTGTTCACTCAATATAATTGCATAAAAATGACTTGAAAAAATCATGCATTGAATTGGATGTGTTGCTTGGCCTATATCATTATTAAATTACTATACTGGTTATTTAACACCTAGATTACATCAATTAATTGCTCGTGTCCTTGTGTTCGACCCTGAACTTAATCAGGATATAAATTAAGCCAAGTCCTCTTCATAGAAATCTAATCGACCTGGTTTTGATCGATTGCTGATTGATCATATTACAACGAATGATAGTTATTTTAGCCAATTAGTGTTGCATCACTTAGTGCCACAGTGTTCGGATCATTAATGGGGAATAAAGGATTATGAAATGGATGGAGCCACAGAAGGTTGGAATTAGACGGTTGTAGTCAGTCACTAGATGATGGAATGAAATGTAGGAAAGCGGAAAAGGAAATGAGGTCTACGGACGTGTATAACATGTTATGTGGAGAAAGTCGAAACCCTTAACATTCCAATTTTGCTTTTATCGAAACTCCAATTTCTAAATTCCAATTCCGATGCTAATTTAATCAAGCACATTCTCCAGTTCTAATTTCACTTTGAATCAAATTTTGGAATGTGGATCACGTATTCAACATTCCATTTCAATTTCAAATATGCAACGATTCCTATTCCAACTTTATTATTGTTATTTATTATTAACAACTTAATACTAGAATTTACAATTATATGATTTTATGGGTTGAGCGGGATGTGTATAAACCATGCGTCGCTCGTAATTATTTTCCAGGTTAATTTGGCAGGCTAGGTGTATACTATCAAATCCATCAACCAATCCAAAACCCATATAAATAAAATGATTTTAGGCTAATTCAACCGTAAAAACCGACTAATTTGATTCATTTAACACATATCAAATGATTCAGTTGGGTTATTTTGTTTGATCAAAATAGTGTCCACCCCTATTTATCGAGATATCTAATCTTTCTATTAAATGGTAACTCTTACACATATTTGCATATAACATATAACATGAATATACTGATTTAAAATTGTAGAATGATATATTTTACACACACACAGAAAGAGAGAGAGAGAGAGCATGCGGTTTATGCTATCATTCTTTACTGGACTATTTGCCAGGTTGCATATTTACAGGTTAAGGCAAGTGAGACGAAGTGCAGCAACACGTACATTGCTAGATGATATACAAGAGTTCAAAGTTTCGAACTCTGGTTTCTTTATACATTTCAAATATATGCAACATGATGTACCATTTATTTAAAGAATTTTGGAATGGTTCATGTAGACTATGTTATGGACACTAGTATATTATATGTGTTCTTTTATTGTGTTTCGAATGTTGATTGTATGTACTCATTATAATTATTGTTGGATATTCAAGTCCAAGAAGTTAAAAGAGAGGAGGTCGAGATGACTGGACATCTTGTCTCCCTTTCGAATAGGTCCTGAGGGAACGGGGCTTCATAGTTGATCTGTTATGGCCTGTCACCTCCTCATTTTTATGATCCTACACGCACAACTCACCCTATCAATGCACCCTTCATTGAAATTCTTCTATCAGATATGCTCGTGCCCCGAGGGGATGTAGGCAATTGTATTCAGAGGTAGACGACATGGGTATGGTAAGGCAACATAAGCGATGGTGTGCAACGATCGAGCTGCAGGCAACCGACAAATGAATAGCCACGACTATCATGGGTTGCAAGTAGGAGGTCACTTGACCGAATGTAAGTTGAGCTCATAGTAGGGATCTCGCCAATGGGGATTTGTCATGTATAGAAGTCAATGGCAGGGAAAACAAGGCGATCACACAACCGACGGAGGAGCAAGCAATCAAATTCCAAAGAGAGCAGTCGCTCTAGAAGGTGGGAAATGTTTGATGCCCATGCGACATTGAGGCAATATCAATATGCTAAAAAAACTTGTGAGCCGTCCCAACCCCCCACTCGAATAACGAGCCTTGACTAGACCCAATCGACAACCAAGCAAAAAATCCAAGCCTTGTGCGACCGATAGAGGCCTTGACCCGATCTACAAAACGAGAGAAATTGAAGAGTCCATGTCAAGCATTCGTGGATTGAACCCAATAATCCACCCTCAGGTAATGCCGCCCAGTGTTACATTATCCCACAAGCCCAAAGGAAAGGAGGCAGATATATAAGAATACCAAAGCCTAAACAAAATAAATTTCTTTCGGACAAAAACACGAGAAAATGCTTGATGCTCATGCAACATTGAGGCGGTGTCGATATGCTAAACAACTTCTGAGCCGTCCTCGAATAGCGAGCTTTGACCAGACCCAATCGACAATCAAGCAAAAAATCCGAGCCTTGGACGACCGATCAAGGCCTTGATCCTATCTACAAAACGAGAGAAATTGAAGATTCCATGTCAAGCATTCGTGGATCCAATAATCCACCCTGAGACAATGCCGCTCTGTATTACATTATCCGCAAGCCCAAAGAAAAGGAGAAAGATATATAAGAATACCAAAGCCTAAAAGAAATTTCTTTCGGACAAAAACACGACAAAAACACAAGAGCAGTAGAGGACGGCCTCTCCCTCTCCCTGCCCTCCTCTCTCCCTCTCCCACACACCATATCTCTCCCTCTCTCTATATCTTCCCATTTCGTCCCTTCTCACCTCAATCCCAATCCCCCACACTCATCACCTCACCACCCGCGGGGAGGTGGTTCGATCTCCGGACCCTAATCGATCCGCGTGCTTCTCATCTCAGCCGCCTCGATCGATCCGTCTCGACCCTGTCCGATCCATCGAACAATGCTGGATTGCACCCGCTATCTCCATTCGATCGGTACTGCGTCCTGAATCGTCGATCCTAATCGCGTTCCGATCGTCCGCGATCGCGCTGGTGAGTGGCTTCCGCTGGCCCTTTTTCGTTTGCGATTGTTGTTCGGTTGTGGTCCGTGGTTGAAGCGGTGCTGGTGGAGTGCGTGGGGAAGGCGGGAAACTTGGAGGTGGAGTTGCGGACGATGGATCGGAGTTTTGTGCCCTTCGAATGAAGGATGGAACGTGGATAACTGCAAAAGGAGCGGGTCTTTGGGGGCTGAATGGATTTTTAGCTCAAAACATGGCCTTTTGCATTGTGGGAAGGTATTTTTGATAGAAAGACGCGATTTTGATGCGAGTTTTTTTGCATCTGTTTCCTTTATGCTCTTTTGATGGATGATCGGATACTTCTTGCTCAAATTGGACGCTTTCCTACATCTGCCGGGAAAGCTCCATCGATTATCTTCCATAAGGACATGACTTTCAGGACTTTGTTTTGGTTGATTTCTTTTCATGGATATCATGCTGCCATTGTTTTGCTTGACGTTGGATAAAACATAGCTTTGTTGCGTATTTGATGTGTTTCCATTCTTTTTACATGGTAGTCTGTTTAACAGAAGCCTTATCTTTCTCTTGTTTTACGCTTCCCATATGTTTATCCACACAAGGGGCAGTTCCTTCTAACTAAAGAGGTCGCAGGGAATCTAGCAAGGGCGTGAGTTGCATGGGGAGAGGATGCCAGAGTTGCGAAGTGGAGCCCGGCAAGCACGGCTGAAGTCTAAAAAACTCGACGACGTTCCTCTGGCTCAAGCACTTGAACAGGCCGAGAACCAGGTTCTACCAGCTCAGAACAGGACGGGAAGACGAGGAGGCGCGGGAAGAGGGAGAGGCAGAGGTGCTGCAGGAAGAGGAGCTGCCGCCACACCTATTAGGCCAACGGCTGCTGGGAGAGGTCGAGGTCTTAGATTAATAGATCTAGATCCGGAGCAGCCTTGCAATATTTTACCTAGAACTGCTGCTGGACTTGCCCAAGAACCTCTACTAAATCCTGCAGCAGAAGGTCTTGGTGGCAAAATGGATGGCGGAAGTGGGGAAAAATTGGCAGGGCCTGAGGAGGATGTCACAACAGCTCCTGTCCCTGATCGGGTATTAATCCGTCTCATCTTGTATGTTTGGTAACTATTTGCTTTTTGTCATGAAGTTTTGTAGTTACACCTTTACAATTAATGTTTTATAAATGTACCATACAATGCCAACTAGTACCATACCAGTAAACTGATGGTTACTAACTTACTATGATTGTTTGTACTATGATGTATAAATCTCCTGTTGAACGGCCTTCTCCTTGCAGAAAGTTATTTATGCCCGAGGGTTCGGTTTCACTCAATCATTTCATACTGTAATATTACATCGGTCAAAATATCTGCCCCTCAAATTTATTGTCTGATTTGGAAGGAAGTCATTCATGGCCATTTCATTTTTTTGTGCTTGACTGTATGAATGATAGTTACTTCATGTAGTACAAATTGAGAGTGAATTGGATTATTAGTCTTCGTTTCTGGTGGTATTTTCCCTTTCTGAGAGCAGCTTTCATGATATGTATTTTAGAAGTCCAAGACACATTTTTTTCTTGTAATATTAAGACCAAGTATCTTCACTCACTCAAGGGAGAGGTATGGGGAGGAAGCATATTTTTATACGAGGAAGAGATATTATCTAGACACCTATTGTGTTA
The DNA here is from genome assembly GCA_037367405.1 of Ottelia alismoides. Classification (NCBI taxonomy): domain Eukaryota; kingdom Viridiplantae; phylum Streptophyta; class Magnoliopsida; order Alismatales; family Hydrocharitaceae; genus Ottelia; species Ottelia alismoides. The sequence continues at coordinate 377,571 of JAZKJV010010219.1, read as the reverse complement.
TGAATGGGTTTTTATTGGTTGTGAAATTCACTTGATCTGATGAAGTTCAATGGATTCTTTCAAAAATAAAGTTCAATAGCCATTGTTTTCCATCACTCAATGTGAACTGGAAATAAATGGTACCAGACTTCAGTGGATATTTCCACACAAGGATTATGTCATCGGTGTTGACTGAATGCTATTTTTTCTCTTTCTTAAAAAAACTAAAGCCATTGTGTTTTTCATCTTATGTGCTGTTAGAGCATTCGGTTGTCTATGTAGTTTGAATTTTGTTTGCATTTCAAATATCTACCTTCAATTTTGCACTTCCTTTTCCGCCTCTTTCCCTTCTTTTGACCGGTAATGTCATGCCTACCCATGTGTTGAATATGATCTGTTTCTATTTTGACTTATTTGTTTGAAGAATGCGAAAAACTGGATGACGGGTTGCCAGCATTTGGTCCATTATCTATTTTAATTCACCCTTTTATCACTTAGTGCCAACTTCGAAGCTGCACACAATTATATAAATGCTTGACAAACATTTGTCAGCAAATGCTTTGTGGCCGTCTTGATAATCTAGGTTTATTCTTGATTTTCTTAACTTAGTGATTCCATGTTGCTGCACTTGACGATGCCTATTTGCTGCATAATGCTCGTGTGATATCAACTTTTTTCAACCAAAACCTTTCACGTTGTCATGGTCGAGTTGTCTGACATTTTTCTCATATAATTGTTGGTTAGGTTATTTAAATGAACTATCCTTCACGTTTGTTTCATGTGACCACATTAATACACATTTCTTTGTTTTAATAGGTGCAAGTCGGCAACTCTCCTGTATATAAGATTGACAGGAAACTCGGAAAAGGTGGTTTTGGCCAGGTATATGTTGGCAGACGATTGGCAGGTGGAGTTGACCGTATCGGGCCTGATGCATTTGAGGTAGTCCTCTGCACGTCTTTCATATTTCAGCTATCTACTTGTACAGACACATTATAGTGTATCTGTCTTCTATTCTTTTCAAGGTGGCTTTAAAGTTTGAGCACCGTAGCAGTAAAGGGTGTAACTACGGTCCTCCATATGAATGGCAGGTCTACAAGTAAGTGCTTTTGCATTTTGTAGTTATGCTATACATCTTTTTAACATCGGTGATAGAATGGAATCTCTAACTGTAGTCTTTAATGAATAGCACTTTAAATGGTTGCTATGGTCTGCCGTCTGTGCACTTCAAAGGTCGTCAAGGAGACTATTATATTCTGGTGAGGATCTCTGATTGAATACATGGCTTCTATATAAATATATTTCTGACTTTTTTAACATGGCATCTCTCTTTCTCTAGGTAATGGACATGCTTGGTCCAAGCCTGTGGGATGTCTGGAATTCTGTAGGCCAAGCGTAAGAATGCTATCGTCTAATTGCCTCCTATTAGAAAATGTTGCCTAATTTACTTTTCTAGTAACTTAAACAGGATGTCTCCTGCGATGGTTGCTTGCATTGCTGTGGAGGCTATATCTATTCTTGAAAAGCTTCATTCAAAAGGGTGTGTTTGTGCTATTTTTCTGTTCTGATCTGTCCCAGCCAACTTCTAATTCTAAAGTTTGTTTCCTGGTATAGGTTTGTACATGGTGATGTCAAACCAGAGAATTTTCTTCTTGGGCAACCCGGAACGGCTGATGAAAAGAAGCTTTTTCTTATAGATCTTGGATTGGGTATGGTTTGAATATGTGAATTATCATTTGGCTACACCGAAATGGTGTTGTTCTGCATTCTTTGTGCTACATAGCCACCACCAATCTTTGAGAATCTCTTGTTTGATTCAACCATCTTTAAATCTATTCATTAGCTGTTTTAACACTGTTATATAAACTACGTTTCAGCTTCTAAATGGAAAGATCAATCATCAGGTCACCATGTTGAATATGATCAAAGGCCTGATATTTTCAGGTTCCTGGATTTTTACTACTACATTTCCTGTTATGCTGTACTATTTATTCTAAACACCTGTTTGGCAGGGGAACCATACGGTACGCAAGTGTGCATGCTCATTTAGGTCGAACAGGAAGTAGGAGAGATGATCTTGAGTCATTGGCATACACATTGATTTTTCTCATTAAAGGGCGTTTGCCTTGGCAAGGATATCAGGTACTTGACAAGTGTTAGAGTTTTTCACATTATGACTTTTGATTGTGGGACAGTATGAGTCCATAGTTTTCTTATGTCAGCATTTCCACTAAATGTCAATGGCCAACTGTGTAGGGAGACAATAAGAGTTTTCTCGTCTGCAAGAAAAAGATGGCTACCTCTCCCGAGATGTTGTGTTGTTACTGTCCACCTCCCTTTAAGCAGTTTCTGGAGTTGGTTACAAATATGAAGTTCGACGAAGAACCTAATTATGCGAAGCTTATATCACTATTTGATGGTTTGATTGAACCATGTACACCTCTGAGACCTATCAGAATTGATGGAGCTTTGAAGGTTATATACACATATTAAAAAGATGGAAGTTCATGTTTTACCATCTTTTATAAATGTGCATCATATGTTTATTAATTCACCTTTTCAGGTTGGGCAGAAACGGGGAAGGGTTGTGGTCAACCTTGAAGATGATGAACAGCCTAAGAAGAAAATTCGATTGGGAAATCCTGCCACCCAATGGATATCGGTCTACAATGCAAGGAGGCCCATGAAACAGAGGTATGCGTTCTCAATCACTTATATCGTTTGCACCTCTCGGGATGAAATATGAAATGTTTTTTGTACCTTAGTTTTTTTTGTACATGTTAGGAACTTAGGGGACAACTGGGATTGCTATACCTTTTTGAAAAAGTATGTTGTATCTTTATTTAAAAAGCTGTTGCTTGCCAAATGTATGCATTCTTTCATTCTGTAAATTATGACAGGACATAATCTTGATCTCTATATACATTGACCTTTATGTGGGATCAATTGAAAGATTACTCCTACAAATCTATCACTATTATTTTAAGAAAGGCTATTGCAACTGTATCCATTTTCTTCCTTTTTCCTATTTGCAATCCTATGAATACAAAAATGTGATATATTTGCCCTGTTTTACTGCCAGATATCATTATAATGTAGCTGATACAAGGCTTCACCAGCACGTTGAGAAGGGAAATGAAGATGGCTTGTATATTAGTTGTGTAGCATCGGCTGCCAACCTTTGGGCCCTCATCATGGATGCTGGAACAGGGTTTAGTTCACAAGTCTATGAACTGTCACCCGTATTTCTACATAAGGTCTGCTATGAATTGCTTATCATCAAATTGGTTTTCCATTATGAACAAGCTAACTAGTTGCTAATCTTGACCATTTGAAAATGGCGTAGGACTGGATCATGGAGCAATGGGAGAAGAATTATTATATAAGTGCAATTGCTGGTGCAAATAATGGCAGCTCATTGGTTGTCATGTCCAAAGGTGATTTCTCATGTTCATTTAGTAAATAAATATCCACTGCTTCTTCCTCTTTTTCTGTGCTAGCTTGATAATCCTCTTCCTTTAAAAAATTAGAAGGCTATGCTCAAATCTTGTATCACAAATAATGCGCATTAAGTTCATTCTTTCTTAAATTTTTAAAATTGAGCATTTTCCTACCTAATGGGATCAGTTTTATGAATTCATTGTCTCCAGAGAAGTCTGATGTGTATCGTACCTGCACTTGTACATCAACCGAGCCATCTCCCACAGTAATTAGGCTAGGCTACATTGGTTCTTTGCTTCTAACATATTGAACTTGGGTCATATGCGGACTTTAATATGCCAAAGTTATATCCTTTTCAATAGTTTCCTTTCAGTAATTCTTATGCCCTTTTCAACCCCTCTTACAAGGTTCTTTAGTTAAGTTCTCACACCTTCGAACTGCAACACTAGAAGGCTTTCTTTTTACACGTTGAAACCACCTTAGCCTACTTTATCTTGTTGTATCTTCAATGGATGCTTACCAACCTTCTATTGAATATTATCATTTTGAATTTGATTCTTCTTTGTGCGGCTACTCATCCGTTAGAGCATCATCTCAACCATAGGCATTCTCTGTACACGTCTATAATTAACTATCCTATACTCTCTACCATAAAGTCTTGTAGGTCTCACTTCATTTTATAGTAATTTCATTTGAAGGTCAAAGGTATCATCATTTTACAAAGGACACTTGAAGCTCCTCTCCATTTTATGCACTTCACATTAATTTTATGAGTAGCATCTCCATCAATTTCTCCATCCTTTTGAAATTCTAACCTAAATATTTAAAGCATCCTTCTTTGGATATGTATTTGTTTTAAGCTTTACCTCTATCACATCTCCAATTTCCTTGTCATTGAACTTACATTCCCTATACTTAGACTTAATTCTACTTTGTTTGGAATCCTTATACTCTACACTTCATCTGGAGTCTCTCCTTAAAGCTTAAACTTCATGTTGACTCCATTCCCTATCTTGTCCTATATCAAATACTACCTGCAAACAACATGCACTAATGTAGTCCCCCCTTCTATCCTATAATTGTTTTTATCTTTTCTCTTTCTATTAATTACATTTCATGGATGGCATCTCGAGTTGGATGGTCATCCTTTGGCTTTTCCAAAAAGAACGAAGTGTCATGGAAATTTTAAAATTACTATAACCATCTAATTAATTGTTGTTGGGAATAAAGAAGGGTCGAGTCAAATAGGATCTTTTCCAGGTGTAATTACAATATTTTTGTGTTTTGGTCCCATATCGTCTAGAGATGGAACCTGAGCGTAATAATGTGGCTATACAATGAGACCCACACCGCTTGTATCTCTTGCGAAGCTTATTATGGAGATCATGCCTGGAGGGTCTCTTCTCTTGTAGAATTGGGGGGGGGGCATCTTTTCCATCTTGATCAATTCTTCCATCCCTTTAAGATCGAACCTAAATATTTAAAAGCATGTTTCTTTGGAATAAAATGTGTTCCAAGCGTTACCTTTATCACATCTCTTTTCTTGTCATTGAACTTACATTACATATCCTCAGTCTTAATTGTACATAGTCAGTATCTTTTACACTCCAGAGCCTCGTTACAAAGTTTAGACTTCACATGTTGACTTCATCCTTTGTCTCTATTCACTAAAACAAAGCAAATAACATGCACCAAGGTACTCCTTTCCCTTGCTCATCATGTTCCTGGATGACATACCAAGTTGGATGATCATCCTTTGACTTTTCCATAGAGAATAAGTGCCGTGGAAGTTTTACAAGGGTCCTCTGTCTACTTGATTGACGCCTAATGAGAATAAAAAATGATGGAATCGATTTGACATTTGGATTTTTCAAGTCCAAAATTACACCACTTCTGTGTTTAGTCCCATACTATCTAGTGGCGAGAATTGGGTGTGTCAATGGGGATACAGAAAGAGCCCCACATCTTTTGTCTCTCTTGAGAATCTTGTTATGAAGACCATCTCTGGAGGGTTCTTTCTCATGTAGAGGAGGGTCATCTTGGTCGTCTTGAAGAACGTAAGTCCTTGTTTGTTTGGTTGGAAAAAAACTTACAATGGATGAAATCAAGACAAGAATGGAATTAACACTGGAATTAAGTTTTTCCATTCCATTTTTTGGTTTATATTGGGATTGGAAACTTTAATATGAGATGCATTCCTTTCTTATGTTTGGAAGAAGAAAAGAATATAAAGAAATTAACATTTTTTTGATATATTTGTCAAGTATAGAATAGAATCCGTATAAAAGAATAGAAAGAATTTATTTTTTTGATATATTTGTTAAGTATAGAATAGAATCCGTATCCTTAAATTTCTGTTTTTTTTCATATATTTTGTTGAGATAATTGTATCTCTTAGTATCTGATTTATATTTTATGTTTTCTTTGTGCACCACTCATGTAATTAACCCATGGCTTTTTTCCTATATAAGAGAGCCCTGAGATCTCTTCAGTAACAAGTCTCATTTTTATCCCAACATGGTATCAGAGCAACGGTCCTAGACCGGGGTTCTCGTACCCTAACCCTAACCCTACACCCGCCAGCCCCTCCCCCTCCCTCCTCTTAGCGCGCCGCCGCACCTTCAGCAGCCCCTCCCTGCCGCCCCGCCCTCCCAACGACACCTCCCAGCGCCACCGCACCTCCAGCGGGCCCTCCCACGCTGCCTTCCAACGTCGGCGGCCCCTCCAGCGGCGTCGGCCGCGCTGCCGCCCTCTCCAAAGGGGCTTCAACGCACCGCCTAAGGCCCTCGAGTCCTCGTGCGTGCTCGGCGGCCCCTCTCCAGCCGCCTTCCAGCGCTGCCCCGCCACCATTGGTGCCGCCCTGCCCCTGGCACCGTTGTAGACCCATTCCGGCTACCATTGGGGGCTGCTTCTAGGCGTTTTTGTGCCCCATCGAGGTCTGGACTAGTTTGAGAGTGGTGATATAGTCGGATTTCTCACTTGATTTGCGGCCCTAGACCTCGAACGAAGAATTAGGGATGAGTGTATAAGTCTACATATAAAACTCATCCCTCCTATGGTGCTGTAGATAAGTCTATTCTTGATTTGTTCCCCTCTTGTTTTGCGTCTTGGCCTATTGAAGAATGCCAGAAAATAAGGGCGGCGTGTTCTCCTCTTCCGATGTCTTAAAGGGCCCGGCACCTATCGCGAAGATGGACGGGACCAACTACAAGTTATGGTCCATGCAGTTTTGTACCCTAATGCAATGCCACAACAAGGAGCATATTCTGACTGACTCGGAGCCAACGGATAAGACTGGAGCAAATGCATCATGGAAGCAAGATGATGCCTATGCTCGTATCTGGCTCTCTGGGACACTTAGCACATATATTGCTAATGATATTGTCAATCAGCCAACTACAAAGGCCATGTGGGATATACTAGCTGCTACCTACGACCAGGCGAAGAATGAAAGCAAGATCCTCCAACTTCAGTTTGGCATTTTCTCGACCAAGCAGAATGGTCGACCTCTCCATGCCCACTTCTCACATCTGAGAGGCATGTTTGAATGACTCCCCAGTTTCATGCCTATTACTACCAGCGTGGAACAACAACAGGCGTATCGGAATGCCACTATGACTGGAGTTTTCTTGTCATCCCTTGACTCAGAGTACAATGCTGCTCGTACTCAACTTCTGACTGGCGAGAACATACCACCAATGGAGGAGGTCTACAAACGACTGAGTAGGATTAATACCACGCCTACTACTACGCCACATACGACGTCCTCGGCTATGCCCGCTTCTCGAGGCCGTAGAGGCTCGTCACAGTTCCGTGGCCGTGGCCCTTGTGGTCGGGGTGGAGGACGTCAGAGAGGTCCATGTTCCTATTGTCATCGTCCTGATCACTCGGAGGAGACATGCTTTCAGAAGCATGGATATCCGGCATATGCACGTGTTGCTGAGCAGACTAACTCTTTACCTGCACCTACTACAGATGCACGTTTGATTATCTTGTCTCGAGACTTCGATAGATGGTGACCACCCCTGTGAATCAGACTGCATGCCCATCAGATGCAGCAGCCACCGCTAGAGCATTGTCCAGTCCCTCAGGTATTCCATATGTGCTTACTAGTAGTAGCAGTTCCGATGCGACAGATTGGATTATGGACTCTGGAGCGTCTCATCATATGTGTGGAGATCGGACGCAGTTTACCTTTTACAGGTCTATTCCTCCTGGGCGATCCATGATCATTGCCAATGGAGTTCGGCTACCCATTGTTTGTCTGGAGGAGATTGTTTAGCCTCTTCTATGCATCTTCAGAACGTCTTACATGCTCCAGATTTTCAAATGTATCTTTTGTCTATCGGTCAAATTACAAAAGATTTACACTGTCGTGCCATCTTTGACCCCTCTTCTCTTGTGTTTCAGGACATACTAACTGGCAGGATGATTATTCATGGCCGTGAGCAGAGAGGATTGTATAAGCTTGCCGTTCCATCATGTGTTGGGGTAGCCTCTATTCCCTCTGGTCTTGTTTCTCCTTTCATGTGGCATCTTCGCTTTGGCCACCTGCTTCTTCAAAAGATGATACATGTTCTCCCGCAATTATCTACTCGTACTGCCTTGGACTGTGAAGCTTGTCAACTTGGGAAACATCATCGCTCCTCTTTTTCGAGTCGTCCGAGTCGTAATAGTAGTCGGTCTTTCGAGTTGTTTCATTTTAACATTTGGGGTCCGAGTCGTGTTCCTGATCACCAGGGGCATCGTTTTTATATGTGGTTGCTGTGGATAATTATTCTAGACTTTCTTGGGTATTCTTGTTAAAACATAAGTCTGAAGCAGGTGCTATGATTAAGACTTTTCTTATTGAAGTTAACAATAACTTCTCTGCTAATGTCAAATTCATGCGTACTGATAATGCTTTGGAATTTTCTACATTACGTTTAGCAGAATTTCTCAGGTCTCTGGGTATAGTACATCAGACTTCTTGCAATTATACATCACAACAAAATGGTCTGGCAGAACGTAAACATCGACACCTCCTTGACGTCACAAGAACCTTGTTGATTCACAGTCGTACTCCACATTCTTTCTGAGGAGATGCGGTTCTCATCACTTGCCACTTGGTGAATCGCATGCCTTCAACTATTCTTGGCGAGAAGATTCCCTTCCTGAATGCGTTTCCCGAGAAAGAACTCTTCTCTCTTACTCCTAGAGTCTTTGGATCGGTTGCCTTTGTTCACGACTTCACTCCTGGTCGTGACAAGCTCTCTCCTAAAGCTGTCAAATGTGTCTTCGTTGGTTATTCACATACCCAAAAGGGGTATAGATTTTTTGATCCTGTTGGAAGAAAATACTATGTGAGTGCCGACGTTACATTTTTTGAGTCTATTATGTATTTCTCTCCTACTGGTGACATGTTGTCTAATGTTAGTTTTAGAGAGTATGTTGTGGTTCCTCCACCTCTATCTTCTCCTTCCCATGCACCTTGTGATGCTCCTCGGTCTTCACCACCTCCACCTCCACCTCCTACCACCAAGTCCACATCTTTACTCCATGTTTATTCTCGCAGGTCTTCTACTCGCCCCTCTGCTCATGCGCTGTCTACATCATCCACCATGCCTCAGGTATGTCATGAACATATTATTTCTACTGATGACACTGGAGATTTAAATGATACACAAGATGAGTTGATTCCAAAGGATGATGAGGCTAATGACCTGGAGATATCTATTGCCCTAAGAAAGCCTCGTCGCCAATATGCTACGTACCCTCTTGCTGCGCATGTCTCCTTGGATCACCTTTCCGCAGATTACAGGAAGTTTGTGATGGGACTATCTGCAGTTAATATCCCACGGATATATCAGGAGGCGCTTCAGGACAACAGGTGGCGACTTACAATGGAAGAAGAGATGGCGGCCCTACGGTCACGTGGCACCTGGAGCATTGTCTCTGCTCCATCAGATGCCTCCGTTGTAAGCTGCAAATGGATATTTACAGTTAAGCAGAGGGCGGATGGCAGTGTGGACCTCTACAAGGCAAGGCTTGTGGCTCGGGGTTTCACCCAAACCTATGGGGTGGACTATCAGGACACCTTCTTTCCAGTAGCAAGACACTCGACACTACGTATTTTTCTATTTATTGCCGTTTCACGGGACTGGCCTCTATACCAGCTTGATGTGAAGAACGCATTTCTCTATGGGGATCTACAAGAGGAAGCATACATGCAATAGCCACCGGGATTTACTACTGAGGGGGAGTCTTAGAAGGTGTGCATATTCATAAGGCGATTTATGGCCTGAAGCAGAGTCCAAGAGCTTGGTACCAAAAGTTATCAGAGTTGATAGAGCAATAGGATCCACTGCGGACCACTCACTGTTTGTTCAGAGGACACAAAGAGGTACTGTGGCTATTCTTGTCTATGTAGATGATATTGTCATTACATGAGATGATGAGCAGGGCATTCATACTGCCAAGGAGTTCCTAGGTCAACAGTTTGTGACTAAAGACCTTGGCAATCTTCATTACTTCCTTGGGTTGGAATTCGCCAGGAACCAGCGTTGCCTTGTAATGACTCAGAGGAAGTTTGTTATCGATCTTCTCTCTGAGACGGGTATGACATGATGTAAACCTGCTAGCACTCCTATGGATGCAAGTATGAGACTATATGATGAGGACACTGATGAAGTTAACATGAGAAGATACATGGAGCTTGTTGGGAATCTCTTATACGTTACCATCACCATGCCGGACATTGCTTTTGCAATAAGCAAAGTCAGTCAGTTCATGGAGCAGCCCAGGAAGGTGCATATGGATGCCGTCCATATGATCTTGAGGTATTTCAAGACTTCACCCAGTTCGTGCCTTATATTCAGTAGGGATACATCTCTTGATGTGACAACATGTGCATATCCAAATTATGCAAGTTGTCCCAAAGACAGAAAGTCCACTTCTGGCTTTGCTGTTTTTGTTGGCTGCTCACTGGTTTCATGGAAAAGCAAGAAGCAGATAGTGGTGGTTAGATCTACTGTGGAATCTGAATACAGGGCCATGGCACAAGGATGTGCAGAGATGATGTGGGCAAGGCCCTAAGGGCCTGTTTGGTTGCAGGGTTGGGCAGGGTTGGCCCAACCCTGGTTACTATTCACAAGGATACTTCCTCCTCACAGATTACTATTCACATATCCCAACCTAGCACAACCCAACCCTTTCCAACCCTGCAACCAAACAAGCCCTAAATGTCGGTTTCAGCACAGACCGAAATGGAATTTCGATAGAATTTCGATCGAATTTTGACCAAAATTTCGGTCGTTTCGGTTTTTTTTGTACTAGGGCCCCCATATTTCGGTCATTTCGACCATTTCGGTCGAATTTCGATTTTGACTGGATATCGATATTTGACAGAAATTCGACCGAATTTCGCTGAAATTTGAGGCCATGGATGTAGGTATTCTCTTCCCATGAAGCTTTTATGTGATAATCAAGCAGCTTTGTTTATTGCCAATAACCTTGCTTTTCATGAACGGATAAAGCATATTAAAGTGGACTGTTATTACACTAGAGACATGATCCAGAAAGGTCTTATATCCACCTCTCATGTTTCCACAGGAGATCAGACGGCAGACATCTTCACCAAGGCCCTGGCTAGAGGTCCATTTCAGAGGTGTTGTTCCAAGCTGAGCATGATTGATATTTATGCTCCAGCTTGAGGGGGAGTGTTGAGATAATTGTATCTCTTAGTATCTGATTTATATTTCATGTTTTCTTTGTGCACCACTCATGTAATTAACCCATGGCTTTTCTCCTATATAAGAGACTCCTGAGATCTCTTCAATAATAAGTCTCATTTTTATCCTAGCATATTTGATATAAGGCATCAATAATTAAATTGTAACAGAGATTTTTCAAGTAATCATGTAATATTACAACAACAACAACAAAGCCTTTTCCCACAATTAAGTAGGGTCAGCTGCATGGATTCTTCGCCTCCATTCAGATCTATCTTGGGTCAATCTCTCATCATGTAATATTGAAAAGGAAAAATTCTACAATTGTATTTTTTATACAAATGAATGTGAATACATCAATATCCATTATTTATTATATATGTAGCCATTTTAAAATGTATACGGATAATAATAGTTATGGTGTCCATAAATATCGATAATATATATATATATATTAAATGCAATAATATAATGTAGTTGTATATTTTTTTAACCATGTTTGATATAATTGTTATAAAATAAATACATTTAGAAAGTTTATTTCAACTAGATATCCATTATACCTACTTCAATGTAGAAAAAGAAAGTGGATACCTTCATATCTGATCTACTTCCATATTTGTTATATAGATATCTCAAAATCCGTATTCATTTCAAAATGGACACCGATATAAATATCACTATTATGTTTGTAAAAATGTGTTCAATATAGATTTATCTGTGAACATGTTTAATCTAACTTCATGAAACAGATATATTTAATATATTTGTGTTATTTAGATATCATGTATGCTGGCTTCAATACACAAAAGTGATGCAAATCGAGATTCGCAACGGTGGAAAATAATTAATTTGACGGTGGAAATTTGGTGGAAGAAGGAATTAGAGGGAGGAAGAAGAGAAGGCCCGTCGGATGCGAGGGGTTCATGTAAGAATCGCGAAGATCGCGTGGATGGAGAAGAGAGAATGAGGAGATGAGATAAATTTCTATTAATTTTAACTTCGACCGTTTAAAAATAATAGTCTACCACCCCTTTATATAGGAGGGATGTGATTACATAATTAGAAAGAAATTTTAAATTTAAAATTCAAATTTGACTCTAACTTATCCTAATTGACTCTAACCGATTAACTACCTGACCACTAATTGAGATCACATGCGATCTCTTTTATTTAAATAAAAATTGCAACAACTCGATAATAAAATTGGGCTCTAATTAACGACAAACATAAATAAATTAAGCCATATTTATTAATTTCGTGCTGTATCAGTTCTCCTCCGCTTGAAAAATTCGTCTCCCGACGAATTGCTTGATCTTCGATGCGCTGATGGAGAATTCGATCTTGAAATTGTAGATTCAAATTCCCCCAATTAGATCCTTTTCAACGTTACGTTTGTAGTTTTTTTTCCAATTGGAGGGTGTCTCTGCAATTTTCGTACCCCTTCATTTAAATAAAGATCATAAGAGAAGTTCTCCACTTGGCTCTTTAGATAAAGACTCTTGGGAGGAGGGGTTTTACTGCAACTTTTTCAAATCATATCCCTTATTTCCAGGGATCTGATTGAGGGTGAATCCCTAACCATTGTTAGGACTTCTCTTTTCCGAGTTGGAAGCATGGGGTGGCGGTGGCGGCATGCAGGGGACGCGTAGGTGAGCGACGGTGGGGAATCGTGGTGGCGGCACGCATGCAACGGGTTGGCGGGTGGTCGCGTTGGCGATGGCGAGGCTGGGGGTGGGGGTGGTTGTAACACGGTTGGGGGAGTGTTTGGGTAGTGGTTTTAGGCGCGGAAGGAGGCTGCAACGAGCCATGATGGGCGTTGGGGCTGGGGGATGTGCTGCAAGGGGTGTGGGGGTGGCAGGAGGGGGTGTTGGGGCTGGGGAATGCATCACAGGATGTGCAAAGGTGGGAGCGGGGGTGGTGGGAGGGGGTGCTAGCGGCAGTGAGGTTGGGGGTTTCACCGGGGGTGCGGGGGTGGCGAGGAGTGCCATGATGGGCGTTGGGGCTGGGGGATGTGCCGCAAGGGGTGCAGGGGTGGCGGGAGGGGTGTTGGGGTTGGGGAATGCATCACAGGAGGTGCAAAGGTGGGAGTGGGGGTGGCGGGAGGGGGCACTAGCGGCAATGAGGTTGGGGGTTTCACCGGGGGTGTGGGGGTGCCGACGAGGGCCTGTAAGGTGGGTGGCAGTAGTGCCGACGTTGTGATGGAGTGTGGGGAAGGTAGAGGGTTACCTGACAAGGCAGGGGAGGTGTCGGGATGGTCGGGGATGGTGAAATGACTGATTCCGAAGGCATTATTTGATCTGTGATGTTCTGAACAGCAAGTATTTCGTCGTTGACACTCCTTTTTTCTTGTTTGTCTTCGTCGAAAATCTGGACAGCGGCTTCGATGGCGGAAGACTTCAATTCGTCAAAACTTCAATATTCCGCGGTTCACGCATCTGTGTCGCCAATTCTTGCATATTTGCACACACTTGGAGTATGTCGAAAAAAAATTTTTTTGACCTCAACAAGCCATGCACGGTTGTTGGAGCGAGATCCTTTGGATTTTTGTTCGCATGAACGACGGGAAGGATCACCAGATCATGAGGACGATCTAGATGCCATGCTCCGATACCAATTGATGCAAATCGAGATTCACAACGGTGGAAAATAATTAATCTGATTGTGGAAATTTGGTGGAAGAAGAAATTAGAGGGGGGAAGAAGAGAAGGCCCGCCGGATACGAGGGGTTCGGGGAAGAATCATGAAGATCGCGTGGAGGGAGAAGAGAGAATGAGAGGAGATGAGATAAATCTGAATTAATTTCAACTTCAACTGTTTAAAAATAATAGACTACCACTCCTTTATATAGGAGGGATGGATTACAGAATTAGAAAGAAATTTCAAATTTAAAATTCAAATTTGACTCTAACTTATCCTAATTGACTCCAACCGATTAACAACCTAATTTGACCACTAATTAAGATCACATGCGATCTCTTTTATTTAAATAAAAATCGCAACAACTCGATAATAAAATTGAGCTCTAATTAAAGATAAACATAAATAAATTAAGCCCTATTTTTTAATTTCACGCTGCATCAAAAAGGATATGGTTATATCCTATCCGATCCGAGAGATGAAGTTTGGAGACCCTCCGGACAACGAGGGATGGGTGGTGACCCGCGCAAGGAGAAGTACGCGTCGCGTGAAGTTCGCGGAGTTCGGAGGTCGATGGTGAACCCATTCGGTCGGGGATGTTTCCATTGTGGTGGGATGGAGCACTAGGCTCGATAGTGTCGGGAATCGGTAAAATGTTTTCGGTATAGGCGTTACGCGCATGCTAACATATTTTGCCTGTTGAGGGAGATGGGAGTCGTGATGCTGATCGGTGAAGGGGGCGGGTCGGAGGCGCTTTTCCTGGGCTCATCTGACGTGGGGAGGGTTTCAGAGGCTTGGTTCGGGGGTGATATCGCTCAGGTGACTCCTTCGCGCATATTAGCGAGGGGCCTTAGCGGTTCCGAGGCGGCCGCCCTGCTTCGAGGGTCGAGGGATGGTTCTACTTTGTTACGATGGCGCCAGTTGCGGTCTAGTGATGGCACATTGAAGCCAATGCCACTGGAGCGGATCCGTGTGAGGGGGCTCCCTTTCGTCACGCAGAAGCTGTCTAGTTGTAGGGGGTTGCGTGACATTGCCGAGGTGGTTGGGATCAAGAGTACCGGTTCTCAGCCCGGTGAATCGTTAGACTCCATCCTCCTGGTTAAGCACCTTGGGTCGGAGAAAGTGGGTTGGTGGGAAGTTTTCTCAGAAGGGAGTCCCGTGCACTTGGAGCTGATGGTTGCGAGGCCTGGGTCGAGGCATCACGACCCGGACTGCCGCTGTGGAAGCCGGGCAGTGATGGCTCAGGCAGCGGAGGCTAGTGTTGGGGCCGGTGGGTCGACGCTGCAATCGAAGAACGAGATGGTGCGAAACCCGGAGAAGATGCCTCACCTTCTGCCTGGGATTCGTTTCTGCACGATATCCGTGATGCGGATTCCGAAATCTGCGTCAGTCCATATCTCCAGGATAATGAGGGGACACACATGTTTTGATTCAAAATATGTCGAAGGGATGAATGACGGGACCCATTTGCATCTTCGTTCGACAGTTACGGATATGCAGGCGGAGCAACATGTGGACCCGAGAAGCGCCTCGACTACTCGAACCCGCTCGGGGTACCTAGATTCAATTTTTGGATTCGAGGGTTCGGTTGGTGGACTCGTGAACGTGGACCCTTCTGGAGCTGTGCTTGTTTCCTTGGGCAGATCCGCAGAAAGTGACAAACCGGTCCAGGCCTTTTGTATCGTGCCACAAGGTCACCACTGGGGCATCTCTGGGCAACTCGGATCTGCGGAGATCATTGAGATGGCGCCGCTCACTGAGCGGGAGTGTTTTCGAGGGTCGGCTTTGGCGGGTGAATCCCCTTTGCAGGGGTGTGGTTCGGTGAATGCGACGGATGGGGGGGGTGGCACAGGGGCATAGGTGGAGGATCTGGGGGCCTCGATGGGGATAGCCGCATGGTCGACGACGATGAAGGTCGCGTCGCCTCGTGTCGGATTCGCGAAGGGGAAAGTTCTGGAAGCAAATGCGGGGGGGGGGGGGGGTGATGGGGCACCGAAAATGGGATGCGAAGTTGTGGGGTTCCCATGGAACCCAAAAGAAAGGGTCCCTCAGTTCGACGCTTCATATGTGCGGAGAGGGTCACTTAGGTCGGAAAAGAAGCGGAGGGATGCGTTGAATACTTCGGTGGTGCATTTGGAACTGTCGCATTGGTCGACCCAGGTCCCAACGGGTCGTCGAAGGTGCAGAACCGCTTTAAAGTGCTGGACAAGAGCATCGTTGAAAGGTTGGGTGTGATCCCTCCAACGAAGTTAAGACAGGTTGTCCCTTAATGAAGATACTCTCTTAGAATGTCAGGGGGTTGGGCCGCCCCGACAAACGGTTGGGGGTTAAGAACTTATTGAAGGGGGCTGGTGCAAACATTTTTTTGCTCCAGAAGACGAAGTTGTCTAGGTGCGAGGTCAAAGTCAGGCAGGAACTGGGAGGAGGGGATCGTTTTGAGGTGCCTTTGGGGGTATCCTTACTGGATGGTTGAGCGATAAGTTTGAGTTGATGAGGTTTCCAAAGTATCATTCTACCTGTCGGTGGCTTTGGGAAGGAGGGCAGATGGGGTCAGCTTCTTGGTGACGAACGTCTACGGACCAAATGGACCCGTGAGAGGTTCCTTGGCGGCGGAGCTGGAGGACTTGGGCACGGAGCCCGCGGTTGGGATCTGGATCATTGGTAGAGACCTGAATGTTACTCTGCTTCCTGAGGACAAACCGCAGTTGGGAGACGAGAGGGATCCAGGCTCGAAGGCCTTCAGAGGAATGGTCCAATCCTTGGGTTTATCCATTGTTGACGCGACCGGTTGTGCATACACCTGGCGGAATGTGAGGTCGCGTTCCAGACTTGACTGATTCTTGTTATCACCTGAGGGGGGGCGGAGGCGTTTCCCCTAGCTCGGGCCTGAGCGTTGCCACGGGCGTACTCTAACCACGCTCCTATCCTCTGGTCGTTTGGTGAGGAGAGAAGCATGTCTGTCTTCCGTTTCGAGCGGAGCTGGCTCTTAGAAGATGGTTTAGGGAGATGGTTGCTGAACGATGGAGAAGTTGGGCTCCGGTGGGCTCTGCGGTCTCGTGGTTTGCGACAAAGTTGATGTCCCTCAGGTCTTTCCTTACGGCCTTCAGGAGGGAGGTTAAGGCCCGACGTAGGGCTAGGAGAGGAGAAGCTGAGGCGTGGGTGGTGAGGTTGGATGGCCTGGATGATGAGAGGGGTTTGGATCAAGAGGAGATGGTAGAGAGGCTGGGCTTGCTTGAGGAGCTGATGTTGGAGGACCGAAAGGAGGAGGAGGTGGAATGGAGACAAAGATCAAGGCAGAAGTGGTTGAAGGAGGGTGGCACCAATACGAGGTTTTTTCACTTAATGGCGTTCGGACGGAGGAGAAGGAATTTTTGCATGAGATTGAGATTGGGGGTGTGAGGGTGTCGGGGGAGGGGCAGATTGGCGATGCTTTGCGGAGCCACTTCGCGGAGTCCTCGCGTAGGAGACAGGGGGGAAGGGGAAGGGTGGGGATGGCTAGGAGCGGGGGTGGAGTCTTTGACCGCCGAGCAGGCGGAAAGTTTGTTAGCTGACTTCTCCGAGGAGGAAGTGAGGAGGGCTGTTTGGGGGCTGAATGCGGATGGGGCTCTGGGGCCTGATGGCTTTTCTGTGCTGTTCTATCGTGAGTTGTGGGATCTATTGAAGGCGGAAGTTTTGGAGGTGCTTAGCGAATTCATGGATGATAACTTAGGCTTCGAGAAAGTTAACCGGGCGTTGATCTTCCTCCTTCCCAAGAAGGAGAATCCGATGAGGGTGGACGACTTCAGGCCGATAGCGATTTCCAACGCAATCTATTTGGTAGTGGCAAAAGTACCGATGAACAAACTCAAGGTGGTTATGGACTCGGTGGTACTTACAGGGGCAGTCCACGTTCATTCCGGGGTGTCAAATGGCGGAGGGTCTTGTCGTGGCATCGGAGATCCGCCTTGAATGAAAGCGGTCGAGGAAGAAAGGTGGTGCTCTGGAAGATTGACTACGCCAAAGCATATGATTGCGTCGACTGGAGATTTTTGTGGACGTCTCTACGACGGAGGGGTTTCTCAGAGGTTTGGATACATTGGATGAAGAGATGTGTCACTACATCCTCCCATTTGATTTTGGTGAACAGAAAGTCGGAGGGAGGTTTCTTCCATCCTCAGCGGGGGGTCCGTCAGGGATGCCTGCTGGTTCCTATGCTCTCTGTTCTGGCAATGGATTGTTTGGCAGTCCTATTCATGCGCGCGGTGGAGGCTGAGTGGTGCGAGGGCTTCCGGTTGGGGAATATATCTATCCCTTTGCTTCTGTATGCATATGATACACTACTTTTTCTTGGGGGATCAGACGAACAAAACCGCAACGCAACGCTCCTGGTCGATATCTTTGGCAATCTCTCTGGTCTTGAGATCAATAGACACAAGTCAGTGGTGATTAGCTTCGGGATGGATGATGCGGAGCGTGACAGACTCGTGGGGTGGGTGGGGTGCCCCCTGGGGGAGCTCCCTATTTCCTACCTGGGGTTGCCGCTGATGGATGGCAGATTAAGGAAGTCGGATTGGGACAACATGGTGCGCAGAATGGAGGAGCGATTGACTGGATGGAAGGCGATCATTCTATCTAAGGGAGGGAAGTTGACCCTTCTTAAACATGTTCTCGTTGCCATCCCTATATTCTTCTATTCGACTCGGCTGATGCCGGTTGGGGTCAGAAAGAAGGTTGAATCTTTGATGAGGACCTTCTGGTCGGACTGTAGACAACAAAGGTTCGGACTGCATCTGGTGTGCTGGGATGATGTTACAAAGGGGCTTCGTGATGGAGGCCAAGAGTTAGTTGGTGACTGGCAGAAAAAGATTCGAATCGCCGGTATGGGCTGGGATTCGTGCCGTCTTGCCGACTATAGCATAGAATTTACGTCCTAGGGTGGGGAACGACCAGGTTTTTAGATTCTGGATTGACGACTGGATGGGGGAGGGCGCTTTTGGGAGGCGATTCCCTAGACTGTTGGCTTTGGCGGCAGCGAAGGATGCCCTTCTGGCTCAGGTGGCGGATTCCGACTCGTGGGCGTCGCTGTTCGTCTCGGACCAGTCGGAGCAACGCATGGAGGAGTTTATGAGGATGCTGGCGGAGATACCTCCACCAGGGGAGTTGTCTCAGGAGGCGGACCATTTTGAATGGGAAGGGACAAGATTCTCAGTTAAGAAAGCATATGATGTGATGAGGGGGTCGGCAGTGGTGCGGGACGAGGAGCTGTGTCAGGACATGAAGGTAATTTGGGCGGCCATGATCCCGAACAGAGTGAAGATTTTCCTGCGGTGTTTGAGAAGAAATCGTTTATGCGATAAAGCGAGGAGGGGGAGATTGTTTGTCTTGGCAGACACACATTGTGATAGGTGTGAGGGCCCGATTGTGGATGCAGACCACCTTTTCTTCAGTTGCGCGGCATCGGTGCAGGTCTGGAGGGAGACAGGGATCACATTGGTGGAGGCCAGCGGGTTAGAGTCATTTTGGAGATCGGTTCGCACAATGGGCATGGGCTTGTCGGATGATTGTTCCAAACCGTTTGCTGTGCTTTGAGCCATATGGGTTGGACGGAATGATCTGATCTTTAAAAACCAGAGGTTCTATTTAGAGAATATTGTGTTACATTGTAATGCTCTTTACAATTTTTAGGCTTTGCGGTAATGCACTCTATCGTTTTATTAATGAAATGTTGTTGTGGTGACTCCCGCCTAGGGATATCTCCCTCTTTTCGATAAAAAAATCCTATCCGATCCGTTGCTGTATCCATTGTATATATATGTATACATATGCATGTGTATCAATTTTAAATGGATACAAATACGTATAACATATTGATATTCATAAATATATATGTATAAATATCCACAATCGATTTGATATTATTGTTATGAATTACATATATTTAAGACATTTATCTCGTCTATATATCCTAAAACCAATTATAATTTGCAAACATGTATGGATATGTCTACCAATTATAATTTGCAAACATGTATGGATATATCTACGTCTGACCCCTTATCATATATATATCATATATATATATGTATCCGTATCCATTATAAAGTAGATGCATGTTTGTGTATTATTTTAATATTAGTAAATATCTATATCGGAACTTGTATATCTATTTTGACAGTATTTATAATATATTTTTAATCATATTCTATATAACTATTATCAAATACATATATTTAATTTATTTGTCTAATCTAAATATCCTTTATATCAACTTTAATATGCAAATAGACATAAATGCATCTGATCTAATCAACCGTTGTATCCATTTTACACATATTTTGATGTGTATTGATATGCATTTTGAAATGAATACATGTACAATATCACTTTGTCATCCATATGTATTCATATTTTAATTGGATAAGGATAACTTATCCGGCCGTTTGCATCTCTATGTGGATATATTCATAATAATAATGGTGTATGAATTAAAAAATACTGAAGAAGAGTATATCCCACCACATTTGAAAGAAATAGAATCCCAATTCCTAGGGTGTACATAGGATTGACAATTCCCACATATACAGGAAACAGGTTTCCATTGTAACCATTATTCCTACCTTAATATGATCTAACAAACATAGAAATGGAATCAACTGAGGAATGGTGATTCCATTCCCCCTTCTAGTCTAGCGTACGCGTAACAAACAGGGCCTAAATTTTGATCTTCATGTCTGTGATGCTGCACAGCAAGTTATTTCCTTTATTTTTTTTGATGTTAATTAGATTATATTTGTGTTTGATGTCGCTGGAAATTTGTGTCTGTTCTTCAAAGACCGTATATGTGTTTGCGTATGATATTGACATCAGGGTCATTAACAATGAAAGGTGTATCTGTTGAGTCAAGATAGTTTGGGTGTGAAACTAGAAGGTTTTCAATTTGTTCAAGGCTTCAAGCTAAGCTGGGCATTGCATGCTCTCTGCTTGGGGGTTGTTGAAAATAGAGAAATGTAGAGTCAATTGGATCTTCCTTAAGATCTAGTTACACTATTCTTGTGTTTTAGTCCTACATTATTTGATAATGGGACTTTGGTGCGTTGGTGGACTATATAAAAAGCCCCACAACCCGTGTATCTCTTGAGAAGTTTATTACAAAGATCTAACGTAAACTGTCCCTTCTTCTGGAATAGTGGGACTTTGGTGCGTTGGTGGACTATATAAAAAACCCCACAACCTGTGTATCTCTTGAGAAGTTTATTACAAAGATCTAACGTAAGGGAGAGGACGGTCATGTTGATCGTCTTGAACCATGTAAGTTTTGGTCTTTCTGTTTGTGATGCTGCTCATACTTTATATTACCACACAACTTCTAATAACGAGTATGTGAAGGCGATTATTCTTAAGGATGCTTGATTAGCTCCTATTAGGAATTGTCTTGGTCCTAAAACTTAGATGAGTCAATCAGTCATTTGGAGATTATATCTCTGCAGTATACTGTGTACTTCTAAGGTCTCTTATCGCATTATCCAACTTATAAGCAGTTGGTATTGAGCATAGTGGTTCAATTAACTTTTTACCACTCGATTTGTACATCTTTAATTATGAAACTATTCTCGCAACTATAATATTTCAATTCCATTTTTTTACTTCGGAATTTTACACCTTTAATTGATTTTTTAACCCATCTTGACCTGGGACTTGATCATACTTGGTTTTGATGATATGATTTTGCAGGAACGACTTATACACAACAGTCATATAAAGTGAGTGAATCGTTTCCTTTTAAGTGGATCAACAAAAAATGGAAAGAAGGCTTTCATGTCACATCCATGACAACTGCTGGTAGCCGTTGGGGGGTTGTCATGTCACGGAATGCCGGATACTCAGATCAGGTAGTCTCAAGACGCCTTGAGTGCTACAGTAATAAATTCCAAACTAGGTTTTTTGTACCTCTGTTGCACATGAATATGTTCCATGCCATATGTTCTTTATTATTCCAGGCAAGGGTCACCGTGTAAATGGGGAAACCTGCAGTTATTATACTTCTTCCAGCTTTATGAATTATCACCACTATTAGACTTTAAATGGATCATGTCTTGTGAGGTTTTGTGATCGACCCTTTAGAACCCTTAACACCTGTCAATACCACATGATGTCTTTCTTGAGGTAACTACAGAGTTACAGGCTATTAATTTATACTCCATAGATTTAGCTTCTCAGTTAATTATTGGCTATGAGTTGGGTTAGAAGTGTCCATTATTAGGCAGTCAAGTTTGTTGATCATGTTAGTTAGTTAAATGGATCATGTCTTGCCATGTTTTATGATCAATCCTTTAGAACCCTTAACACCTGTCAATACCACATTATGGCTTTCTCGAAGTAACTACAGAGTTACATGCTATTAATTTATAGTCCTCAGTTAGTTATGGGCAATGAGTTGGGTTAGAAGTGTTCGTTATTAGGCAAACAAGTTTGTCATTAAAATGGTTCTTTTCATGTAATAGGCACATATATCAAAGGGACAAATCAAATTGGGTTTGATGAAGTATTGTCGCTTTTATATGCATTGCTTTTAAAACTTCTAATATTTATTGTAGTTGTTTAAATTCATTCGCTTCATTGTATGCTAATTTTTAGATAATAAATTTGGTCTATTGTGAAATGACTCGAGCTTATACAAATGAACTTGTGTGATTTTTTGCATGAATTTCTTTTTGTACATTCCAGTCACATGCTGCAAAAGTCATATATGTGCATATGTTTTTTCTGTAGAAGCAGTGTACTGTTTTCTTTTCCTCATGCGGTAATTAATAAATGTTCATGATTGGATTGTCATTGTTTGATGATTTTATGTTGAAATCGTGTGGGATTACTACGCACCATAATGGCTGATTTTCTTGCCAAAAAGCTAGATGTGGGTAATCTTAAGATATGATGTCATGTACATAGGTTGTTGAGCTAGATTTTCTTTACCCAAGCGAAGGAATCCACATGCGATGGGAGAATGGTTTTAGGATAACCGCTACTGCAGCAACCTCAGATCAAGCTGCCTTCATATTAAGTATTCCAAAGCGCAAGATGATGGATGAAACACAGGAGACACTTCGTACCACTGCTTTCCCAAGTTCCCATGTAAAGGTATCTTCCTGACTCAGTTTTTCCCAAGTGAGTCTGATTTTGGAGTCATCTGAAAGGGGTATAGATCTTGATTTTGGTAAGGTAGACTAAAATTGTTCTTACATGATTCAACTCTCCTCAGGCCTAAAATTTTGCAGTTATATCTGTTAATACTGATGCATTTTGAATTTTACTTTGTCTGAAGGAGCATATCTTTAGACAGTTGTCTTTTCAACCATCATCTATCATCCATCTCTTTTCTTCTGTTGGAGCCCCAGCAAATAAATTGTATACATGAAATGGATATAAAGTTGCGAATAAATTGGATTGGTATAGACACTTAAGTAATTTAAATCAGTATTTTAAAACCCTTTAATATGTGAGATTTATTGGGATCATTATCCTATCGTTGCAGAATCCTTCAAGAATTTCTGTGTACGTACAGTTTCACATAATTTCTCGGGGTAATGGTTCCTGCACTGGTAGATATGACAGAGCCTTCTTCCACTTTAAGTAGGGTCGACTACATGGATTCATACTCAAATCCATGTTGAAAGATCCGAATATTTTTCACGCTGGCAGTCGGCTACTTAACGCGGCCCACATGGGTGGGATTTAGGCACACTGCACTACCAGTCTACCACCAGACATTGAAGTGGCTATGTTACAAATAAAAAATGCGCACTATGGGAATCTGAAACACAGAACAAATGCTGCCATTTGAGCATCAAAACATAAATTTACAGGGTTCCAGATTGCCATCATGAAGGATTGGCCTACTCCAATGGAGTAGATCCCATGGCGTCAGATCTTTGCTATTAGCTTTCTCAAGAAACAATGGAGGCTACATATGCCTATTTGTAGGTTCTACACACCTCTCATCCTTTCCCATTTCTAATATGGGACTCGTCATAAATCCACACACGTGGCTCGATTTCTCTCAACACTCCCCTTAAGTTAAATAATATAATGCCTAGCTTGGACAATAGTCAAAATACTACACTAAACATTCGCAAGCCAAGTATCATCTCTCAAACATAAATCTTAAACTCTAAAGTACATATTCTCGCACTTGTGACTTGGCGAATTTACATCTGTTGGGCTCTAAGATGTTATGCATATGATTGTTGAAACCATGGAAGGTCGTATCGATATCGTTTCGATATCGTATTGATACGATATTTTGACGATATATCGCCGAAATATCGCCCATATCGACGAGCCTTTGTGAAGAAAATGCCTGGAAATCGGGATATATCGCCATATCGGTCCCATGTCGATATCGATATATCGCCGATATTTCCTTCCATGGTTGAAACACACAAATAAATTGTATACATGGAATGGATATAAAGTTGCGAATAGATTGGATTGGTATAGACACTTAAGTAATTTAAATCAGTATTTGAAAACCCTTTTGTTGGTAGCCGGGAGGAGGACCTTTGAGTCGCCGTTGTGGGCAGGGATTCGTGCCGTGTTACCGGAGGTCATGTCTTCCTTGCGACCGAGGATGGGGAATGGTCAGTTCTTCAGGTTTTGGCTGGATGATTGGACGGGGGAAGGTGCACTGGGACATCGTTTCTCGAGGTTGATGGCCTTAGCGGTTGAAAGGGAGAGGCTGCTGGCAGACTCAGGGTCGTGGGCCCCTACTTTTGTTACGGACCTGTCGGATCATCGGATAAATGACTTCATGCGGATGCTGTCTGAGATCCCATCCCCCCCCCTCCCCCCTCCGGGGGGGGGGGGGGGGAGTTGGTGGGCCGGACCGCTTTGAGTGGGCGGATGGAAGATTCTCCGTTAAGAAAGCCTACCTTAAGTTGAGATGCGTGGCAGTGGGGCGCGACGAGGACCTCTGTGCGGACATGAAGATTATTTGGGCGGCCAGGATCCCCAGTAGGGTCAAGGTATTCCTGTGGTGCTTGAGAAGAAACCGTTTGTGTGTCAAAGCAAGGAGGGGAGGGCTGTTTGGCGTGACAGATACGGGTTGTGACAGATGCGAGGGTCCATGGAGGACGTTGAGCATATCTTCTTTGGTTGCGGGTCTTCGGAGCAGGTTTGGAGGTCGTTGGGGTTGGCTTGGGTACATGCCTCTAGCTTGGAGAATTTCTGGAGATCGATTCGGGCGGTGGGTCTTGGGTCTTCGGACGACGTCTGAAGGCCTTTCGCTGTGCTTTGGGCTATTTGGGGCTGGTAGGAATGCTTGCATTTTCAAGGGCCAGCATTTTTACTCCGAGAATGTGGTCGCGCATTGTAATGCTTTGCACAACTTCTGGACCTCGAACTGATGTACTTTTTTTGGTATTAATGAAATTGGTGGTGTGGTGACTCCCGCTTCGGGAGGACTCCCCTTTTTTTTAGTCAAATTTTTTTTAAAACCCTTTAGTAGGTGAGATTTATTGGGATCATTATCCTATTGTTGCAGAATCCTTCAAGAATTTCTGTGTACATACAGTTTCACATAAGTTCTCGGGGTAATGGTTCCTGCATTGGTGGAAATGGCAAAGCCTTCTTCCACTTTAAGCATGGTCAGCTACATGGATTCATACTCAAATCCATGTTGAAAGATCTGAATATTTTTTTCACGCTGGCTGTCGGCTACTTAACGCGGCCCACATGGGGGGATTTAGGCACACTGCACTACCAGTCTACCACCAGACATTGAAGTATGTTACAAATAAAAAATGCGCGCTATGGGAATCTGAAACACAGAACAAATGCTGCCATTTGAGCATCAAAACATAAATTTACACGGTCCCAGATTGTCATCATGAAGGATTGTCCTACTTCAATGGAGTAGATCCCATGGGGTCAGATCTTTGCTATTAGCTTTCTCAAAAGAACAATGGAGGCTACATATGCCTATTTGTAGGTTCTACACACCTCTCATCCTTTCCCATTTCTAATATGGGACTCATCATAAATCCCACACATGTGGCTCGATTTCTCTCAAAATTCTTAAGTTAAAGAATATAATGCCTAGCTTGGACAATACTACACTAAACATTCACAAGCCAAGTATCATCTCTCAAACATAAATCTTAAACTCTAAAGTACATCTTCTCGCACTTATGACTTGGCGAATTTGCATCTGTTGGGCTCTAAAATGTTATGCATATGGTGATTGAAACACACATCTTCTTTGTAGACCTTTGCGAATGCCTCCACTATATGAAGATCTGAACAATGGCTTGCCTCGTAAAACCTCTGAAATGGGTTTCTCTCACATGAGAACCTCGTATTGGGACATTCACATACTTTGACTCAGTGAGATCTCTTTGTAGGAGTTCATATTGACTTTATATGTGGTCTACATGAAGATTTTGGGCCAATATTTGAGCATGTGGATCTCTCAACAAATAATCTCATATACGAGCCTCATACAAAACATGGAGTACACTAACACTCCTATACATGGCCTCAAATTTCAACGAAATTAGGTCGAATTTCTGTCGAATATCGATATCCAGTCGAAATCGAAATTCGACCGAAATGACCGAAATATGGGGGTCCTGGTACAAAAAATGACCGAAATGACCGAAATTTCGGTCGAAATTCCACCGAAATTCCATCGAAATTCTGTTTTAGTCGATACCGAAATGTTGACCGAAACCGACATTTAGGGCCTTGCTCCTATATGCTATATCCACGTAGGAGATACAGACTTAAATAATATAAAAATGTTCATCGAATATCCTTTTTTCAATGAGTTTATTTTCTTGCCCTTTTCCTTTCTTTTTTGACTTCACATCAACATTTATTTTTCTATCAAAATTAAAATATATGGTTAGACATTATTTACTTATTCTATTAGATAAAAACAATAAAAACATAACACAAATTAGAAATAATATAAAAATAGACAATAACTACAAACATATAAATAATTCACTAAAATAACAAAAAATACTTAAAACAACAAATATATTTATTTTAGAAATTAATACTTTAGTTTAAAATAAAAATAAAATAGAAATTTTAAAGAATTAAATTCATGATATAATTCCTTTTTAAAATCAAAAAAATCATTTTAATATTTTTTAAAAATTAGATTAAAATGAAAATATAAAACATGACAACACATAGAAATACATGAAATACATAACCCATACAAATCATCGATATACACAAAGCTAATAAAAAGAACATCGGCTACTCCCCTATTTTTTAAGCCATTAATAGTTATACCCCATGTGTGCAGTTGCCGTCCATATCCTTCTAAACGAGCGTCAACTTTTAGGTACAAGTATAATTGGAAAGAAGAAAGGGGTATACGGGTGTAATTATGTATTCTTTTGGTCCTCCTTTCTTCATCTTCTTCTTTCTTCATACCTCCCTCCCCTCCTCTTCCAACCCAGTCCTCGATCTACTTCCACTCCCTCCCTACCTCCTCCCCCTCGCTTCGAGCCCTCCTCCCCTCCCCTAGCCCATTTGGCATGAACTCCTCACCTTGAGCCCTCTTCGCCCGAGCTCCTTTCCTTGATCCCCTCTACACTATAGCTCCAATACCTTGCATCCCCCCCGCCCTGTGATGCAAAACGAGTTTTGCGTGGCGATAAAAAAATATTTGAACGGTGGATTTTCGGTAGAAGAAGAGATAGAGGGATTGAGAAGAAGAATGCTCGTCGGGAACACGAGGGATTAGGGGAGGAAGAACGTGAAGATCATGCGTGGAGGGAGAGAGATTAGAGAGAGGGGCGATAAAATCTCAAATTTTATAAATACTGAACTGTCTAAAACAATGGACCATCATCCCTTTATATAGGAGGGATGAGATTACAAAAATAGAAAAAACAACTAATTATCCTAAATTGACTCTAACTAATTAACCGACTAATTTGAGAATTCAAATCGTTAACTAATTAATTGAGATCACAGGCGATCCCATTTATTTAATTAAAATTACGACGACTTAAATAAACGTAAATAAAATAAACGGATACTATAAATAAATATATGGCCCTATATTTTGGTTCCACGCTGCATCACCCTGAGTCCCTGCTTCGTAAGCTCTCCTTCACGCATCCCCTTTGCTTCGAGCCGTCCCCACCCCGCAACCTTTTTGACCATGAGATTAGCGAGGAATCACATTGTATATTTGCTGCACCTAAAGTGAGAAGTGGACCCACTACCTCCTCCATTGTTCGTGGCGAGATCAGCCATGGAGAAGCCCCCAAGAGGGCCATAATGGCGATCCAACCAAATTTCAAGGATATTGGTGTTGTTGGGCTTTGCCTCAAAGGCACAGTTGATGTCATGTTCGACATTGACAACCTTGGAGGCATGGTATCGTGATATATCAACGATAGCTGTATTGACAGGGCAAAGGTTTTGATATATATATATATATATCGATTTTTAAGACATCGATCGATATTTTGTGATATATTGGTATACTGATCAAAAAAATAGAATTTTCGATACAAAATTTCTTAGATTTCGTCGATACCTACAAATACCAATGATATGGGTCGATATTGCTCAATATCACCCATTTTTTAGTTTCTGATCTATTTATTTGGGATTTTGCTTTTGTATCCATTCTCTGTATTAAAAACACATTATTATTTATACATTTTTTCGGACCAAGTTTATCGTTTTAAACAAGGGACTTCCGCCCCCCCACTTTGGTGATAGAGATGAAACAACTCTAGAGTTGATCAAGGAAAGTTTATATATATTATGAGCATTAGCTTGTTCATATTTGATATAGCTCGGCATTTTGTTTATATATAATATGCAATGTGATGTAAAGTTAATGTGTTAAATACACATCCTTGATGTCACTAAGTTGTTATTGTTTGAATTTCATCGTTTCCTTCTAATCAAGGCCTTAAATATCGGTTTCGATCACCATTTCGGTAAGCGGCCGAAATTTCGGTCATTTCGGCCATTTTTTGTACCAGGGCCCCCATATTTCGGTCATTTCGCTCGAATTTCGATTTCGACAGGATATCGATATTCGACTGAAATTCGACCGAGTTTCGCTGAAATTTGAGGCCATGCTTCTAATATCTCTCAACAATCAATAGTTAGCATTGACCGCAAAGATATGTGTGACATAATGTGTATTGCTGTGTTATACATGCCTCATTGTCGTGCATACTGTTTAGTGTTTTAAGAACTAGGACAATCTTAATTTGTGATAAAATCTCTTTATTGTATCATTTTGTGTTTTCCATCGACATCATCGATATATCTCGATATATCCTTGATATATCCCTTTTCGAGCTGACCAATACAATATCGCTATTTGAACCTTACTTGTAGGACTCAAAGGTTAGCGAGGGGATCTCTCCAGAGAAGACGAGGCTTAACATTGATGATAGGAGGGGTTTGATGACAAAGAGGGCATCATTGGAGGCGATGGAGTTTACGAGGAAAGAGAGAAAAGAGTTCAGGTTTGGCACCCCTCTTCCCACACACATCCCCCTCTGGCCCCTCCTCGTGTCGTCCACCGTCCATAACCAACCTCCTCTCCCCTTCGCCCTCATGTCGCCTCGTTCACCCATCCTCCTACTCCTTTGCCACAAGCCTCCCTCTATCTTGAGTTCTACGCTCACATCCTTCCATTGTCTTATTCATCAAAATAGCAGAAGGAAGAGGTGGAGGGTGGTTGAAAGGGAGGAGAGCATTATATTTTTCCTAACCAGACCTTGGTTTAGACAAATAATGTAGTTTATTTTAATAGACGATCAACTAGTGAAAGGGTACAACCGTTAACTATGCAAGAAGCTAGGGCACAACTGATATTGCAAAAAAGTAGGGGCATAACTATATTTTAGAAATTCAAAGGGATACAAATGTAAAAAACATGTAAGACTTTGAGAAAATACCTACCCTGTAACTTTTATAATTTAAGTAAAACTATTGCATTTACAAGGGTAAAAAAGTATGCCGTCTTTTTGCATGTTCAACTGCATTTTCCATCTACAATTGTTCCTCTCAGAATATAGAACCATTACGTGCCAACTACAAGGATCGAAGGATGGCGACCACCTAAATCTTGGTCTGACTGTCCTCATCGCCAGGCGCGTCTATGGAGTCCCAAAAGTCATCCTACACCACAGTTGCAACTCTCTCCATGCTTGTCTTATCCCATACCTTCCTAGCAACATGGCAATCAAAGAAAACATGCTCATCACTCTCCTCTACCCCTTCTCACCGCACACGAGTGCCGTCATAACCAAGAAAGAATCACGCTCTTCTGTCCCATGTCATAAGTCTCCAGGATTTTTGACCGCCATGCTGATCTCTATATTCATGCCAGGTCGCTCAACTATAGAAGCCATCCATTTGCTGAGGAGAACAATGGAGATTTATAGAGCTAAAAGGAAGAACCTCCATATGATCTCTATTGATTTGGAGAAGGCTTATGATTCTGTCCCATGAGAGATATTGTGGAGAGTTTTGGAGAAGAGATAAGTGCCTGTCCTATACATTAACCTCATAAAGGACATGTATGATAGGGCTTTATCTTGTGAAAGGACCCTGTCTGGGAAGACTGGCTATTTTGACATCATCATTGGTTTACATCAAGGTTCAGCTTTGAGTCCATTTCTTTTTACTTTGATTATGGACGAGTTGACAAGTCACATTCAGGATGAGTTACCTTGGTGTATGTTATTTGCTGATGATATTGTGTTGATTGACGAGACTAGAGATGGAGTAAATGAGAAGTTTGAGGTCTGGAGACATGAGTTAGAGAGTAAAGGATTTCGTATAAGTAGGGCTAAGACAAAATATATGGAGTGCACCTTTGATGGAAGTAACGGTGAAGGAATTGAGGTGAAGATTGGTTATGATAACATTCAGAAGAGAGATTCTTTTAGATATCTGGGATCTATTTTGCAACATGATGGGGAAATTGATGGAGATGTTACTAATCAAATAAATGCAGGCTGGCTAAAGTGGAGAGGAGCCTCTGTTGTTCTCTGTGATAAGAAAATTCTTTTAAAAATTAAAGGAAAGTTTTACAAAGCAGCCGTGAGACCTGCTATGCTCTATGGATCTGAATGTTGGCCTGTGAACCATAGACATGTGCAGAGAATGGTTGTAGCAGAAATGAAAATGCCAAGGTGGATGTGTGGACACACACGTAAAGATCGGATTCGGAATGATGCAATCAGAAAGAAAGTTGGTGTTGCTCCGATCGAGGATAAGATGCGAGAAAACCGCTTAAGATGGTTTGTTCATTTGCAAAGAAGATCAGTTGATGCACCAGTTAGGAGATGCGAGTGTCGGGATGTTGAGCCGGCTAAGAGAGGGCGGGGACGACCCAAGAAGTGTTGGAAAGAGACCATACGAAGGGATCTTTGTTTTTTGGATATAAGCCCGGAATTGACCCAAGATAGATCTGAATGGAGGCGAAGAATCCATGTAGCCGACCCTACTTAATTGTGGGAAAAAGGCTTTGTTGTTGTTGATGCTGATCTCTGATTCAAGAGTTTTCTGAGGTGGAAGTTAGGAAGGCGTTGTGGTAGCTCAATGCAGATAGGGCTCCAGGTCCAGACGATTTTTCTATGCTTTTCTACAAAGAGGTTTGAGATGTGGTTAAGATGGATGTGCTGGACGTTCTTCAAGAGTTTTGTATTGAGAATAATGGTTTTGAGAGTTTAAATAAGACTCTCCTCTTTCTGCCTCCTAAGGAGGTCCCATGCCGTATGGAGGACTCCCAACCTATTGCGCTTTCTAATGCGATCTACATCCTCATTGCGAAGATTCTTGCCAACCGCCTCAAGGGGGTCCTACCTGGTTTTATTGCACCTGAGCATACGACCTTTGTGTCGGGGAGCCTCATAGGGGATGGGCTTGCGATGGCATCCAAGATGGGTGACAGATTGGAAGAGATGTAAGGATACGAGTCTGCTTTGGAAGATTGATTTCTCCAAAGCGTACAATTATGTTGATTGACGCTTCCTTATTGCCTTGCTGGAGAAGAGGGGTTTCCCTCTCGTTTGGATCTCGTGGATGAAGCAGTGTGCAACGATGACTTCCTTCGATGTGCTCATCAATGTCAAACATGAGGGTTTTTTTTCCAACCGCATCGGGGAATCAGATAGGGATGCCTATTGGCGCCTCTTCTTGTCATTGTGGCAGATGCGCTTGCGTTATCATGCAGTTAGCAGTGGAAGCCAAGTTGTGTTCTGGTTACAGGAAAGAGGAGATCTCAATTCCTATTTTACAGTATGCTGATGACACTATGCTGTTCCTCCGGTGTGGGTGGGAGCAGATTCAACATATCATTACAGGAAGGAGGACATCTCTCATTATGGACATATTTAGGGGCATATCGTGACTTCAGAGTAATAGAGAAAAACGTTCCTTTCGGGCTTTCGAGGCAGGAGGTACATGAGGCGGCGGTAATTTTACGATGTCCCATTACTAGCTTATCCATCACTTATTTGAACCTTCTGCTCATGGTCGAGAGGTTGAGAGTTCGTGATTAGAGACCGATCCTGGAGAGGTTGGGAGGGAGGTTGGCGGGGTGGATGGTGTCCATGTTGTCCAAGTGAGGGGAGTTGATTCTTCTGAAGCATGTTCTCTCAGTTATACCAATTTTCTTATACTCCACTAGATTACTACCGACAGGGGTACATACAAAGTTTGAATCACTAATGAGGCGGTTTTTCTGGTCTGATGGAAATCGAGAAAGGAAGGGGTTCCACCCGGTGGACTAGGGCAAGGCGATGACGGCTAAAAGGAAGTGCGGTTTGGGGGTACTGCTTGTGGAGGAAATGAACAAGGCGTTTTTGACAAAGTGGGTGATGCATATTTGGAGGTGTTCTGAGGATCTTGTATGTTGTTTGTTGAGCCATATCTATAGGATCTCTATGTCCTTGGAGGTGGTGTTGGGGCGTACCCCATCACCGTTGTGGCAGGGTATTGCTAAGATTTTACAGGAGATGACAATTAAGCTGCGATCGGTTCTTGGGGATGGGGAGAGATTTTGTTTCTGGCTCGATGACTGGATGGGGGACATGATCCTGGGGTTGCGTTTCCTGCGTCTCTTGGGGTTGACTCGTAACATGGATGTTTTGGTCAGTTAAGTGTGGGAGCAGGGAACATGGTCTTCTCTTTTCACATCGGACTTGTCCGACTAAAATATGGACGAACTTCTCCGACTAGAGAACGAGTTGACACAGGTGGAGGGGCCGACAACTGGTAGGGACCATTTCATTAGGGCGGGGAGATTCACGGTGAAGAAGGCTTACTGCTTCTTCGTGGAGGATGGGGAAGTGGTGCATGAGGATTTACGGGTGGATATGGGAATGATATGGAAAAGCAAAGTACCCAATAGAGTGAAGGTCTTCTTATGGTTGCTCAGGCTTGGCAGAATCTTTACAAGGGCCGCTGCTGTCAATTGCTGCGCACTGAGGATTGTTTGTGTGATAGATGTAGTGTAGCGGAGGAAGACGTGGACCATTTGTTTTTCTCATGTCCCCAATCAATGCAAGTGTGGGGTAAGGCCATCATTCCTTGGCTTTGCACGGATGTTGGCTTAACTTTTTGAGAAACATCAGATCGGTGTGCGTAAACTCCTATCCTTTTGCAATCTTGTGGACGATCTGGTGTGGCAGAAATGAGGTCATATTCTGGTGCAATGTTTTTACTTGGAGAATGTGCTGGAGCTTTGTAAGGCATTTTGTTTATCATGAAGATTGTAAAATGATGTTCTTAATGTTTGATGTAACTCCACTTTTATTTTAATTTTTTAAGTATAATTTGAGGTGGATTCCATCTTGGGATGCTACCCTTTTTTGTTCAAAAAAACCAAATGAAAACTCGGATTTGCAAAGGTACCTTTCAGCACCACAAATCAGTGAATCAATTCGAGATTTGTGCCTGATCCTATCTCTCCTATTGATAGAGATTCCTGTAGGCTTTCCGCACAGTAAACTACCCATCAGTTCAGGACCGTTAATCAACATAACCATTCATCTCTCCACCAGTTGGCAGAGCCTCAAGCAGAGAAATGAAGTTTGCAAATCGGTGGTCAGGCAATTTCGTACAAAATAGAGGTATCTACCTACTGCTCTCCTAATAATCTCTGATTGACACCTCTGTAGCTGGCAACGCATAAAATGCGAAAAACAACCCCTTAAGAGACCTTGACTCGTGCAATCATCTCTCCAAAATTTGAAATGACGTCCATCACCTAGAACATGCCTCATAAGCAGCACTACTTCCGAGAGCACTAGAACGCACCCCCTTTCAGACGTTGGAAGGTGGCAAGACACCCTCATTTGGCTTTGAGAGATCTATTGGAATCTTGTAAATAGATCGTAAAGTCCTGCACATCAAATCGGTCCCTCAAATTCAGATCACCCACCTCGCCAACATAGCCCAATTCATTGTCTCAAGATTGCAGATTCCCAGCCCACCATCCTTCCTTGCCAGCATAATAGTCTTCCACCCAAATAGAGGCATCCATTGTAACTCTCCATTCGAGGCCCAAAAAAATGTACCATAATTGCCTCTACTTTCCCTTTTCCCTAGCAAGTAGGAGTAGTGAAGTGAGGGAAAAAATCCGGATAGCTGAGAGGAATGCTTTCAACAATACAAGGCGACCCTCTCGAGATAGACATATAACACACAGACTCTCCAGCCTTTTCTCCAGCTTCTCAATGACACTTTGCCAATCTGACCATCACAAGGCAATTCAAGGTATGTGTAGGGAGAGTCCCTCTGCGCGTCTGCAACACAACCTCACTGCCTGCCACCTCCCTCTCGTCCATCCCAAAAGGCGCAAAAACTGACTTCACGTGATTGATCTTCAAGAGACCATCTAAAAAAGCTCAAGAACCGTGGCCAAACTATGCGCCTTGATTGTACCACCCTCCACAAAAATGGTGTCATCCACATACTATAGAGTGTGAATCGAAATCTCACCAGCATGGAAACTTGAAAGAAATCCCCCCGTACCACCCCTTCCCACCATCCTAGCTAGAGTATTTGCCACTAGGCCCACTACCATAAACAAGGGCGCCAACGACCATCCTTGCCTTATGCCTCACTGCGACTGAAAGAAGCCCTCTGCTTGCCAGCCTTTCACCAACACTACATAAGAGGATGTCGTTACACACCTTTTTATTCATGCAATCAGCTGGCTCTGGAAACCCATAAGGTGTAGGGACACCCATACGAACCACTAATTTACATAATCGCAAGCTTTCGAGAAATCCACCTTCCATAGAAGATCTTTGGTCTTTTTCCTGTGCCATTTCGCCACTATCTCAGATACCCGTAACATCCCATCCATCACGTGTCATCTTATGATGAACATCGTTTGGGCAGGATCGATACTCGAACCAAGTACCTCTCACTATCTATTGGCAAGCAACATTGTCACAATCAAATAAACAACATTAGAAAATGTAATATAACGCAAGTCCTTGACGCGCAACACGTCTTTTGGCAGAAGGAACAAAAGAGAATGATTCAGTCGCTCGAACCCACCACTCGCTTCCACCACTCCAAAACATCTCGACCCACCATGTCCCAAAACTCTTGAAAGAAGAATACCGGGAAACCATCCGGTCCATGGGAACCCTCCTTATATTCAGATAAGACATCGCCTGCTTGACCTCGGACAACAAGAAGGGACACATCAACTCCTCGGACCGCACCTCCGACAAGCGCATGATATCTCTACCCCACCATCTCGTGCACGCCTATTGATCTCTAGGAAATGTCTTCACACAGCTTCCCCGATAAGGCGATCACTAACAAGAACCTCGCCCTTCACCTCAATCGAGTGTATGAAGTTTCGCCTTCTATGGCCATTAGCCACCACATGGAAAAATCAGGTGTTCGCATCTTCCTCCTTCAGCCACTTCTGCCTCAACCGCTGCCTCTATTCTGTCTCCCACTTCTTGTCTTCATCCAGAAGTACCTTGCTATGGTCATGCATCACCGCAAGCTCCTCCTGCAACTCCCTGAAGTCCTCGATCTGATCAAAGAGCTCAACCTTGACCTTCGCAACGTTTCTCCTCTGACCACGATTCACCTCGGATTCCCGCCTGAATTGAGTAAGCATGCATGACCAAGGTCTTGGTTTCTTGGCCATCTTCTGAGAAGCTGGCCCCAAAACCTTTGTTTCCTACCAACATATCGCGACTTTCTCTCAAAAACCCGCCTCAAGCAGCCATACACACTCAAAGTGAAAGATGCCATCGGACACCTTCCATCTCCCAAGTCCCAATTAATGGGGATATGATTCTAATGCGACCTAGGCAAGGCCAACACATATCCCAGAGGAAACACTGCAACAAGCTAAGCGAACCAAGAAAACATTTCAGGCGAGATCGAGTGGTGGAATTCCTCCATGTGTGCTTCAAGTTTGTTACATCCATGATCTCCATCTCCTAATCTCCAACAAACTCAGAAAAAGGTCGAGGAGCCAGGGTTTGAACCCCCTGCCGCTAGGGGTGCTAATCGAATCGAATACCTTCGAATCCACAAGGATTCAGATTCGATTCGTTTTAAAATTTTCGAATCCGAACTCGAATAGAATTTTAAATGAATTTACTAACTTGAATTCAGATTCAATTCGTTTTGAGTTTCATATTTTCGAATTTGATTCATTTTATTTCGAATTTGAAATGTTAACTTATATAAATTATTTATATAAATAATATTTATAAGTTTTATTTATAATTCTTTTTTTTACTACAAGTTACTAAGATAAGTTAAAAAAACTATAATTAAGGAAGATATCCAACAAATTATATAGAATGTATAAGGATACCTAACTTTTAAGGATAATTGTGCTTTTTGCAATTTAAATTTAGGTTTTTCAATGATGAAAGAATTACATAAACAAAAAACAATAATATAAGTCTTATTATAATGATATAATATTATTGACAAAAAGTTGAATTATATCGCATTTTAGGTTGAAGCAAGATAAACCAACCTCTTATAGAAAATGACTACAAACTGGTCTTATTATTTGAAACAACGAGAATGCCAACAAATTACTTAGCATGATAAAATCGCTTCATGCATCATGATGAAATAAATAACTTAGTTATGGATGTCATGAATCACATAATATTTCAGTATACATAGGAACAACTAATATGATGACGAGAATAGCTTGTAAATTATTTAGGCGATGATCAATGTCTTCATAAAATGATAGTTGTCACCTTGGATTGTCTTCTAATAATAACCAACAAAACAAAAATACGTAGGAGGAATACTTTGATATATCACAAACCACAACAGATGGAATGATGAACTCAATGTAACATGACTATCATATTCACATGTAAGAAGAGGTAGCAC
This sequence comes from Ottelia alismoides, assembly GCA_037367405.1. NCBI lineage: Eukaryota > Viridiplantae > Streptophyta > Magnoliopsida > Alismatales > Hydrocharitaceae > Ottelia > Ottelia alismoides. The sequence continues at coordinate 340,420 of JAZKJV010010219.1, read as the reverse complement.
AACCGTCCACCTTATGATTTATGGATTTTTTTATAAAGAATAAAGAGAGAAGGGAAAGTGTTTAGTAAGGAATGTGGGAAGATGGAGAAAAATGTAAGGTGGGGAATCATGTTAAAACTCTTAAATATATGCTCCTTCCTACTAGATTTTATGACTATTTACCATTGTATATTAAAGCAAGACAAGATCAAGCTCCTATAGAAAATTACTACAAACTGATCTTATTATTTAAAACAAGGATATCAACAAATAACTTAGCACAATAAAATCACTTCATGCATCGTGATGGTCCTCGCTATCTTAAAACAAAAATCATGAATTACACATGATTTTCAATATACATACATCCACAATGATGACGAGAAGAACTTGTGAATTATACAGGCGATGGTCAATGTCATCTTGATAATGATAGTCGTCACCCGTGTAATTTCTTGCAAGGATAACCAATAAAATAAGAATGCATATAGGGGATATTTTGATATACCACAAATCACGACAGACGTGAAGGGGGAACTTAGAGTTACATGACTACCGTATTCACATGCAAGAAGAGGGAGCATTGATGTCTACCTTATGATGGGTAGATCTTTGATAAATAATGAAAAGGAGAAGGGAAAATGTGTGGTAAAAATGTGCAAACATGGAAATAAGTATAACGTGGGGAATTGGAGAAGACTCTTATATATGTTCTTTCCTACTTGATTTTATGGCTACATTTCTACTCTATTTTGAATACTGGATATTTAGTCATTACCTAATATAATTATACATACATGCATACATGTAAGCATGTATGCATACATATGTTTGCACATATGTACATATGTAAATACGGACATATATGTGTGTACATATTTATATATATGCATATAAGTATCGAAATGAATCGAATTATTGTTGAACGAATTCATGTTAATTCAGATTCATTCATTTGGAAATTGAATCCACAAGTCAAATTCATATTTGATTCATTTTACTTCGAATTAATTTTTTTTTGAATTTTTATTGAACGAAACACAATCGAATTCAAATGATTCAATTCAATTAGCACCTTACCTGTCATTCGACCGATCAGTCGAACAGAGAGTGACATCAAAGTCGCCACCAACAACCCACGCAACGTCCAGAAAAGGAGAGTGCATTACCTGAATCTTATCATAAAGCACTGTCGACGATGCGCATGAGACCATAGACCTCCACCGACAGGAGCGCAAAACCATTAGAGATCCTTCGTGGCAAAACAGACAGGGTCGTGTGTAGCACACTGACTCTGCAAGCTCAAAACACTCCATATTCCACCCAATAATCATGCCCCTAGACACATCGACGGTCGGCATCATCCTGTAAGTAAAATGAGACCCAGCTAAATCTCGCCAGCTACAACAATCCCAAGCCTCCAACTTAGTCTCTCCTACAAATAGATGACATCCACCTTCCACCCTTCCAACAACACACCCACCGCTCTCCTCTTGTTCGCTTGGCCAAGTGCTTAAATATTCCGAGAGACAATCTTCATCTAGCAACAAATGGGAACACCCCCACCATCAACGCCCCTACACATCGCGTCACCCTACCCTACTCAGACCAGCCATCATGCACTTTGGATCCCCCTGCACCATTGCCCTCAACATGAGCAACACATGATCGAGCAATCGCAGAATCGCCCTCGTACACAACCTCCTGCAGTGCAATGGTCAACGAGAATGGCTAAGGGCCTAAAAAGGCCTTCTCCCATGCCGATGAATAAACACCCTCCAATAATTTGCCTTGCAGTCGCATGGGTAAGCAACATTGAGATCTGATGCCGAATAGCTTGCTTTTTCCGCAGCTTAAAACGTGCTATAGTAGAATCTATTTCCTCGATCTGAAAGACCGCAACTCCATCACCCCCAACAAAGGGGCTCACAATTGCTAGATGGTCAGCACGACAAACCTCACGTGGTCGACCAACCCAAAGATAAAGCCAGAAACCTCCGAGCATACACATGGTCCTAACCACGTAGAAAATCCAAATTCACAGGGGCATACCGTCTGGGGAAATTGGTGCCAAACAAAGGGTCAAGTTCCAAAGTAGAGCACACACCCATTGGCTGTAAAGAGGCCTCCGACTGGCCATTCGCAAGCCCCATCGACAACCCTGTGGAGACTTCTGCAGGAGAAGGCAACCACTCCAACAACTGGCGAAAGAGGTCTGTCCCACCACTTACGTAGCCTTAAAGAGCTGACAAGTCGTGCAATCCTCAACTACAAAAACAGAGTCAATGGACTCCCCCTGACAGAGGCCATCCGAGACTAGCTCAACCACCTTTGCAGAGCCCGCCAACCATGGATCGCCATATCGCGATATATCGTCGATATATCGGCGATATATCGGTATCGACAGGTCACCGATATATCGCCGATATGGATATATCGGGTATCGACAGGAGAAAAATGCCTAATGGATACCGGGTTTCGGCGATATGCGTCGATATATCGGTATCGACATTGTATCGATATGTTGTCGATATCGATATGTCCTTCCATGCCGCCAACACATCCTGGAAGCCGTCAACTCGTTGTGAAGAGAATCACATACTCAAGACACAGAAAGTCCTAAGGGCCCGATGAGTTGACGCCCCATCCCTGAACCGAGACCGTCGCCACACCGCTGTAGAGATTGCAACATCCACCACTAGTAGAACCCTTACCTGCGAAGCTGTAAGGTTGCACACACAATCAATTGAAGGATCCAAAGGAACCACATCTCCCATGAATCGGTCCACAAAACGGACCCCAAACAACTTTTAATCCGACCCAAGTTGCAGCCCTTCGTAACCAACACAATCAAGATCGACGATCGGCGATCCGTAGACAATTGCCCACCTCTGTGGTGGTAGAAACCTACAACCTCCATTCTCGTCGAAGCTTGGATTCACAGCGTCGATGGTCCCAATTACTGCACTTGAAACATCTGTAGTTTGCGAGGGAGAAATCAACAGCCTTACGACGAAGTCATCGTCGAGCTCTACGTCACCGGAAGACCTGCCAACCCTTCTCATCAACAACACCAAATGCAACTCCAGAGCCAACCAAAGGACCACCCTCAACACCTTTAGGACTTGCCCCTGCAGCACAATGCCGCAAGATCACCCACAATGGGAGCCCACCAACGATCCACTGACAACATCAACCGTCCGGGACAACGGACCTAGAGACTCGCATAGAGGTCGACCAACCCCAATTAGGTTAGCTAAGCCCTTCGACAAAATCATGCTAGATTCCCCAAGCTAGCTTAGCTGAGCCCTCGACAAAACCCTAAGGTCTGGCAAAAGTCTCCGAGCTCCATGCGGAGCCCTAGGTCGACCCCTCTGAGATACACGACATTGAGGAGAGCCCAAGCAGTCGGAACTCGCACCCCCGATGTGGGCATTTGATCAGTTTGGGTGGATTTACGTTATTCGATTTGGGTTGACATCCATTACCCAACCAAAATAGATTGGATTGAGATGTTTAGGTGACCGGTTTGAGCTGATTGGGTTGGGTGAAAACCAAATTACCCATGTGAAAAGTCTTGTTAATTGAAAGTCAGTAGCGATGGGGTCATTGATGTATGAGAATGATATCAAGGTAAGCATGTATCAACTATCAAGCTCGATATAGAAGGTTGGAGGAATCAAGGTTGACATGGATGAAAAAGGTTGGGGTATATTCAATTTGATATGGAGTTGTTCAGTTAAGGCCAAGGTTGCAAAAGTTGGTAGTCGGTACTCGGTTGGTCGGTTCACTGACTAAGGATTAATCGGCAGTCGGACAACTAATCGGATTTAGTTGGATTTTAATCGGCTTTGAATTTTATGATTATTTTAAATATATAACTCATTTTTATACATATATTTACATAGATTTTGTACATTTTTATACTATCATAATAAAATAAAAAAGTAATTGAATTTAAATAACACTAAGCATATTATAATAAGTTTGCTTATGAAAAAAGCAAAACGTATAAGAATAAAGTATCTCCAAGCAAAAAATTGGTCGACTAGTGTACCTAGTCGGAATTAGTCGGTACTCGGTCGGCCACCCCAATGATTAGACTAGTCGGACCTTCTGGTCGGGTCAGTCGGACTTTTACAACCTTGGTTAAGGCGAATGGATTTTCAAAAATAATTTGTCACCTAAAGTAGATTGGGATTGGTGCATAATTGTGTGATAATAAGACATGCTCTCAGTTGTCTATAGTATGTACTATAGTATGTACTGATCATGTTAAAGTTGTTAAAAAAATACATTGAGTGCAACACATAATAACAATACAAATAATGTTTGGTGAGACAAGTTGGTTAACAAGTTGATAAATTGGATTAAAGAATGAGAGTTGTAAATTAGAAATATATAAGAATTTAGAATTCTTAACATTATATATTAAGTATATATCAATTGAGTTGGGTGGAATTCATAAAAGGCCGTATCGACGATTCGACATGGAATGGCTTTTGAAATCACTTGGTATATCCTTTTACAGGGATATCGGCGATATATCGACGATATCGCCATATCAGCTCATATCGGTGAAAACTGATTGGATTCAGTACAAAAAATCCCGGATATCGCCGATATTTCTCTGATATATCTATATATCAATGCTATTACTCATGCAAGATTGATTCCACTACTTATCTAGCTACATCTAGTATTTAAACACATGTCTTAGATACACCTAGTATTAAAATACATAGTGGTATATATATATTATTTGTTTCGGGTCGGGGGCGCTGCCCCCACACCCCCACAAGGGGGGCCAACCTGGACCCCCTCTAGCACCCCCATGCTCACTGACCGAGCAGCGAGACCCCCGTACTGGTAGGGTATGGTGCGACAGGAGGGTGTATACAATGGTTCATCAACTTGGAGCATATTTGCAAGTTATTTCATGTTGTAAGACTTGAATGAAATCCATTTCTAATATCTATAAGTCAATTCTTCAAAAAAATATTTATAAATCAAGAATCAACATTAATATCGTTATGCTCGAAATGATTGATATGATATAAGCTTCATAGATGATCGATATGTGTGATCTAAGAGTATATTTGTAAGTTATTTAGTGATTTAAGAACTTGGATGAACTCCATTTTCAATATATATAGGTCAACAACTAACAGTACCAACGATATGTTCGATATGACCGATATGTGCAATATAAGGATCATAGTCTTCACAAATGATCTATATGTGTCATCTAAGTGTATATTTGTAAGTTATTTAATGTTATATGGAATCCATTTCCAATATCTATAGGTCAGGAATAAACATTAACAACGATATGTTCGATATGACCGATATGTGCGAGGCAATAAATGATCGATATGTGTGACATAAATGTGTATTTGTAAGTTATTTGTTGTTTTAATATCTTGGATGATCTTAATTTCTGAAAAAAACGACAAAAATGGCCTTTTTGAGCTATTTCTGGCATTTCCACCGATATCGTCGATATATCGGCGATATATCCATTTCCGGGCGGACCGAAACGATATCGATATCGATACGGCCTTCCTTGGTGGAATTTAAGCTTAGGTCGTTCAAAGAAATAGTTTGAGTTGTTTGGGTGGATTGGGTGGAAGACATTAGACCCATCAACCGACCCAATACCCATTGAAGGAATATGGTTTGGGTCTAACCCAACCCAAAACCTGAATGGACTAATCATTTTGACCTATTTTCAACGGTTGTGGAGTTGAATACTGTCGATTCACACGTGAATTGTGGATTGCCTCCTTGAGACCGACACTCGTATTATACATGAGGTTAAAAATAAGGCTTTCAATTTATTTTTAGACATAATTTTGGATTACAATGGCACGATGAAAATCTTTATCTATTTGAAACTTAAAAATATGCATAAAAATATGAGTTTAAATTTGGCGTTAATTTATATTGAATGTATAGTTGAGTTACAATGACAAGATAAGAATCTATAATGATTAAAATTAAAAATACGCATCAATCTCTCCCTAACCCTATCCTCTTCTCATATATAAAGGGCTAGTTAATTTTTATATATCAATATCTTATTATTCTCCTTATAATACTAGGGTAGTGATCCCAGGTCTAATCATAACACCTCCCACCACCATCGACCTCTATTCGTCGTCCTTATCAACTCTTGTTGGGGCCCGCTAGCTTTTCGAGACTCTACCAACGTCTTGAAAACCACATCATCACCAGTCCCTTGGGCCCTGCCCCCCTCGCTAACTTCTTTCAGACCTGTTGCTTCCAGGCTGCCATCTCATGTGCGTCTAGACATTCAGGGCTTCCTCGGTCCCTCTTGACTGCTGTGAGTCATTGTCAGCCCCGATCCGCAGTAATTAGGGGCTAGCACTACCCCTTACGGCATCCCCTTATGATTGCTCCAGCCTTGAGAATTGATCCGCAGTAATTAGGGGCTATCATCCATGGCGCTGCCATCAAATACCTTTAATGGCATCATTTGCATCGCACCCATCATATATAATCCACACATGCCAACCCACGATGTTCTAGCTATAATCAATCATGTTTTTTGATTGATTCATGTATGATTCTACCATAGGAGGAGATGCTCGGTATTTCAAGTTTTGAGATGACATTGTTGGCAGTTTGTACATGTGGCATTATAAACCCGTATTTATTAAATTGTTACAATTAGATAGGAATATTGTGGCAAAGTCTGTAAAAAAAACAACTCATGCCAATCCCGTTACTCAGACTGTATTATCAGCAGGGGTGAAACTCTGTGTACACTCTGCGAGAAGACATGCTATGTAGATGACGCTTTTTGGATCAATTTTTGGATCAAGCTTGGCATGCCATATAATGCTCATTCAACTATATTAGTTGATACTTTGACTCTCTCCGCGTTTGCATTTGCATCATCTTCCTTGACAGTTTCAAATGTATAGGCTCACTCTGTCCATTCCTTTGAGTCCCATTGGTTGGTTGACTCTGACGCTTCCCGCAACCTTTGTGGGGACATGAAACATTTTGACAACCTCTTCAGGTTGCTGATGGTTGCCTTTCTCTGGTTGTGGAATAAGAGTAGCGTTACTGTCCACTCTCAACGTCTTTGCTGCGTTGCCAGTAGTAGATTTTCTGATTATCTTGCACTCTGTCAGCCAGATTTGGAAGGCTATGCACTACAGTCTAGATAATTGTTTTTAACGTGGTGTCAGTGTGTCACTGACCTTTTAGGCTATTATGATTGGTCATGATCACGAGGGAGTGACATTATCTTCTTCAGTCTCTAGTTGCTGCATTTGCTATGGCGCATCAATCATCTATTGCTTTAACTTTTTTATAGCGTCAACATGTATGCCATCCATCTATCAGCAAACTTCAGCACACACTACCTTATCATTACCAAATTAGAGTATGGGGCTTGTTAGTTTAGAAAGCACCATCAATTCCTGCAACCGATCCTTCTCATTCTTTCTTAATATTTGATCTAATTCCTAGATATTTTTAGGATCCACGCCATATTTTAGATCATCTTGGACATCGCTACTATCTTGTGATTGTGGATGATTTTACTTGCTTGTTAGTGATATTCTTACGAAGAATACGTCATATGTTTGCTCAAGGATTAGTTCATTATTGAAATAAATACGCATTTTGATGTTAATGTCAAGACTATTCGGTCTGATAATGTTCAAGGGTTTCGCCCTTTACACAACGACGAGATTTCTACATCTCTCTAGGGATTGTTCATCATACCCCATGTGCATATATATCGCTACAAAATAGTGTTGTAGAATGTAAGCACTCATATATAGGATTCTCTTTATCCAAGCTAATCTCCCATCATATTACTGGGCGATTATGTACTCAGCTTCATATCTGGTCATTACATTCCCTCAATGGTTAATGAGAAACTTCATATACATGATCGCTGATCTTTGCCATGTCTTCCAGTTTGTTTTTACGTATTGCTGGAGATCGGAAAAGGTATTGATGTTTTGATCCCAACAATCATTGACATTATGTTAATGCAAACATGACCTTCGAGGCTTATCATATTCTTTTCTACTATAGGGAGCCGGACCTTGATTGGTCCTATCAAGGATATCATTGAGATAGTACCCTTGTGTCACATCACATATATCATTACCTTGAGTTATTACAATTTTTCAAGGATCAGATGATGATTTACACATCATACCCCTCCTTACTAAATCTTCGCCTAAGGTAATCCTTGATCATGGGATTTTTATCGTGATACTGTATCTTGTGACATGCATATATAAGGATGTAGATGGTCTATATGACACTGCTATTTCAAATGTTATTTGAAAGAATTCCCGCGATTACATCTTTCATCCTTATTCTTGGGCAATGTTTGTGGTCCATCTCAATGATAACTAAAAACAATTTTCAGATGGATTATTTGTTGTATAGATACCGAGATCACACTCTTAGTTCCTCCTCCAACCTCAGTGGAAAAGGCCATGGAGGAGGAAATTGCTGCTTTAATATATAATTGAATCTGGAACTTGGTGGATTGACGTGAGGGTTGCATGGTTGTTGGTCCCAAATGAGTGATCATAGTGAATCACAACTTGGATGGTATGGATTCATGACACAAGTCATGACTAGTCACAAGAGGTTTCGTACATACCAATGGGATGGGTATCTTGAATACATTACATCAGACGGATACGAAGATTGTGTTCATCCACGCAGATCTATATGCAAGGACCACATGGATCATAGCTTCAAGGGAAGATTTAGAAGGTTTGCTTACTAGAAAATGTTTATATTACCTCAAGCAGAGTCCCATTGCATGGTTCTAGAAGTTCTCAGGTGATATAGAGCAAGGTTGTAGAAATTGTTACTTGGTCGATCAGGTCACACTGACAGAATTAATCGACAGTCGGGCGACAAATCGGATTTAGTCGATCTTTAGTCAGTTTTGAATTTTTAATTATTCTAATATATAAATTTTTTATACATATATTCTTATATATTTACATAGATGTGTACATTTTTATACTATCATAATGAAATAAAATATGTGAATTTAAATAAAACATTAAGCATACCAGAATAAGTTTGAGTTTTAAAAAAGTAAAAAAAATAAAAAACCTTCATGTAAAAATTGGCCGAATAGTCGGTCGACTAGTCGTCCTGATTAGTTGGCTCGACTGATTAGGCCTCATCGAGTCGGCTATCCCCCTCCCTCGGACCCCCGGACTCACCTAGTCAACCGACTTTTACAACAATGATATATAACAAGTACTTTGCTAGATTGCCCTCATATAACTCACTATTTATGAGAAGGATACGTAAATGCATGTAGCTATGTTGATCTATGTTGATGACAGTCCTGACCAATTATGACAAGCATCAGATAAGAGAAGTGAAGCAGATGCTTGCACACCACTTTATGATCAAGGACATGAGATCATTGAGATATTTTCTTGGATTGAATAGTACTTATAGTCGCAATGGATTGGTTCTGTCGCAAAGCAAATCGGTTGTTGATATTTTGTAGGAGACTAGCAAGTTATGCACCAAATTGGTTCAGATTTCCAGAAATCTTAAGGCTCTTTTATATGCAGAGGACACACTTTCGGAAGCTCGCGTCCATGTTGTTAATTATTTGGTTAAAAAAGAGATGCTGGTTGATCGGAAAAATGTGCAATGTAGCTTTGAAACACTTTATTCTAGAAGTTACGGTCAGCGTGGGCTAGCCTTTATCTCTAGTTGATTGCATGTGTGAGTATTGCTGTCGAAAGTCGGAAACTAAGTGTACTTCAAAAGTAGAAAGTTAGAGATCTTTCTAATCAAGGATTGATTTTTGCCATAGAGCCTTATAGCTTGGAATATCATGGCGTAAGGAAGTTGTCCACACACTGTGATTCTAGTCCTTAACTAAGAGAGTAAGTTCACAATCAATGCTGCAAAAGTCGGTAGTTGATATTCGATAGATTGGGTCACTAAGGATCAATCGACAATCGAGTGATTAATCAAATTTAGTAGGACTTTAGTTGGTTTTGTAATTTTTTATTTTAAATATACAAAACATATTTTATATAAGTGAAAGATGTGACACTCCTACCGTTCCCGATTAAATCTTTTCGCAGAAATAGAAAGCAACTAGGCTGAAAGGTCTTGTCAAAAGGTCGAGGTTTGGATTCCACTTTGCGGTTTTTGATAGGCCACAGAGAAGTTTTTTTGGTTTTTAAGGAGATAAGAATCTTTCTTGTCTCTCAGAGAACTCATTTAGTAGCCTCGGAGATGGAAGTGATATGCAATCCAGCTAACTTCTCCTGCACTTCTTCCCTCATGCCTCTGATGAACTTTTCCAGATTGACCTCTGGAAATGCAGCAGCTGCTGGTGTATGTCGAGACAGCTCGATGTATCTGACGAAGCAGTCTCTAGCTGTTATCCGTCCCTGATGAAGCTCTGCAAACAAACGACGCTGGGACTCCTTCCACATCGCAGAAAAGAAGCGGGACCTGAATCTCGTCTCAAAATCATCCCATGTGGGCTCACGACCCAACTCAGAAACTACAACATCCCACCATCTCTCAGCAAAGTCTGTCAGTGAGTACTACATGAAAGATAGCCACGTATCTCGTGGCGCGCATATCATCCTCAGCACCTTCACCACCCTCTTGAGCCAATGCTCAGCAACATCAGACGTACCGGTGCCCTCGAACATGGGCACATTGGCCCGCTGGTAGGAAGTGAAGACCGACTGATGCCTGTGAATGGCAGAGTACTCGTGTGCACCCTCGTCTGCAAAGTCTACAGGGTCCTGCTCCCTGTCAAAGTCTCCACCCTCCTCAGCTCCATGCTCTGGTATCTCCTCAAGTGGATCATCGAAATGAGGCTGCTGTACCTCTACTGACTGTCCCTGGTCCTGGCGTGTGCCGCCGTGAGATGGACGGTAGGTGGAATCTGACAGATCCTCAAATCTCATCTCTATATCAATCTGTCAATATGCAATCTTAGTCTGTTGTGCCAGAATCTGGTCCTGCTGGCCTCTCATAGCAGCCTGCTGCTGCTGAAGGTCGGTGATAGCAGTCAGTATGCGTGCCAACTGGTCAATCGTCTCCTGTCCTGGTCGGCATGCCATGGCTTTGCATGAGAACCACATTTTAGTCATAAAAAGTGCCATTCGCAGATACTTATCATAAATGCTTTTTCTCTTCTTGGGATATAATATGAAAATTAATGAAATTGGTGACATATGTGGTGTTTGAATATGAATGTCATATTTCCGTTCTCAGACTCACGATAAGTCGGAAAACTGTCACTATCTGAGAACTTAATGCGATCGGTATTGTAACACTACGAATGTGCGTATCGGGGTACCACGACTCTGATACCAAACTGTGAACTCCCTTGGATCCGGGCACCCGTTTACACACTTTCGCGGTATTACATTCGCATATGATCGCATAAAATATTGGAAAACATGGAATTTTTTTTGCGCTGAAGCTACATATGACATTTACATTGAAGCAACATTGTATCACCACAGAACAACACACCAGCAGGAGCCACCAACTTTCTTTCCATTAATTTTCACATATAAATTTACAAAATGTACAAGAAGCTGACGATACATTCACATATCCCAACATCAGACTGAAGAGAAAATAACATCTATAATATAACAGTACAAAAGCTGCAACATAAGATATCATACCTTATGGTATATACACGATCACCAGATGTCATCAACAGCCATGGCCTCAAATTTCAGCGAATATCGATATCCAGTCGAAATCGAAATTCGACCGAAATGACCGAAATATGGGGGTCCTAGTACAAAAAATGATCGAAATGATCGAAATTTCGATCGAAATTTGACCGAAATTCCATCAAAATTCCGTTTTGGTCGTCACCGAAATGGTGTCCGAAACCGACATTTAAGGCTTTGTCAACAACTATTGAGTAGCAGGCTCCTTGCCTGCCAAAATATGTTCGGAAGAAAGGGCGTCAGTGAGCGTTTGTACACACATATATCATATTATTATAAAAATGATATTTAAAGTGGTTGCAAAAGAGGCAAGTAGAAAGGTATAAACATTTAATATCTACATCTACTTGTAAAGTAAAAAGGTTTTCAAGTTGCTTGTATGCACCTCCCATGCTCACCCATTATCCCAACATTTCCCCTATATAACATATTTATATTGTAATTGATTGTTCATAAGTGTATGAGTGTGTGTGTATATATTATCAAATTATTATAGTCATATTATTTCAAATCAAGTTTGTTTATAGTCACTTCCAACCAACTCAACTTTGATTGTAATTCCTCCAACTCTCAGCTGTAACTGTCTCAGATGTAACCCTAGATGACTGAGATGTAGACATGGATGATTTGGATATAGTATCGCCAAGTCTGTTGGTGAAAGGACAAAACTCAAGCGGTGAGGTAGCCTACAAAAGGCTCTTCCGTCTCGCTCTCTAGTTGGAAGTGCGGTCCAATAGAGAGAAAGATCTACTCCAAAACTACGTCCCAGAGACGGGTGAGAGAGACTCTCCGGAAAAGTCACTCTAGAAACTGGCCCGACCGGTAACGGAAAACGAGCTCGTACGAAAAATTGAGAACCGAGGATCACCCGCATGGGTATCCTAAAACAAAGGGGTTAGCGGATTGGTCAAAAGTCGGGATCCCAACGAGACGTAAAAACACTGCGAGCTCGCGTAAAAACCGTGTAAAAGACTGAGATCCTAGACCCGCGCACTTCGCGGCCGCTGCCCTAACTGGGCTTCCTATCTCCCGCCCAGTTGAGGATCACCGCACCCTCGCACGGTCAGGCGTAAGAGTCACCATGACCGACACTCTTTAATTATTTGCCAACATTGAATTATCAGCATCTATATACTTGTTTAACTACATATTTTGGCAAGTCCACCCATAGTTATTCATGTAACACTCAGAGGGAACTATTATTTTTTTAAAGGACTGATTCTTCCAAAAATTTAAAGCATCAAGAGAATAATTTCTTATCAAACAGTTTTTCGAAAATCTTCTTAATATATGATTTGAATTAAGAACATTTAAGTAGCTTTCTCCCATATGATCCAATCTATCTGACAAAATTCTTTAGAATTTCAAAGCTCTGACCTAGAATTGTGAAATCTCACTGCCAAATTAGTCATGTGGACTTAAAACCCCAACTTCTGTGAATTCAACATATATTCCCGTAATTAAGTAGTCGGATTCAGTCAGGATGGGGAAATTTTTCCTGATATGTGTGTTCAAACATCAATGAAAAACTATTCGATATGCAACATGTATTAAATTCTAATTAGTTATCCATAGTATTTCTGTTTATTTATCGAGTGGCACATACCGGTTTATATAACCAGGACGTTACTAATGCAGAAGTTATAATTTAATTATAATATCAATTTGTTTCAAACTATAATGGGCGCATGTAAGATAAATCATGCACCATCTAATGGATTTGGTTTGAGTTGAAGTCTTTATATAGTCTTACTTTTATAGCATAAATCGAGAACACCAGCTTTGATTTGTATTCTAATATTAAAAAAATATGAGTTTAGAGCCATGGGATTATACAAACTGTGCACCCACGCATACTTGCATGTTCCAGATCTCTTTATATTGGGTTTTGAAATCTATTAATTAGTTTATAATTTAAATTTATATTTTCCTTTAAATGAAGGTCACCCAAAACTGGAATAGTACCGAGGTGGGAAAATGGATTTCTTTGAGGCTTTAGTTTAGCATTTATAGAATAATGTTTTATTTTAACCCTTCACTATTGTCTAAGTATTGAGGCCACATAATGTTATCATAACACATATAGGATGACTAGTAATGTTAATGATCGCCATAGATATTTTTCAAAGAGAATTAGAAGATACCTTACTAAAATTTCCTATCCCATCTATTCCAGTAAAATTTCGTGAACCTATGCACAACCTTGGTTCTCTGCATCCAAATCTTATTATCTTAGTATGGACTCTTTCCAGGTACCTACCTTTATCCCTCAGTAAAAAGGTTGCTAAAAAAATCACATGAGATGATGCATCCAACCGAGGAATTCCAGGATTTCCTAGACCTCTGTTGTAAGAGGACAATCCAAAATATATGATCATTAACTTCCTTATCACTCTTGCCTAACGACAAGCATATCCATTTTCGAAGTCTATCCTTTTCTATATGCGTTGGTCACAATTCTCTCTCTATCTATTAACTTAAGTAAAATAAAAATATACAAGAGAGAGAAGATATCAAATCTAAGATCAAATTGATATAAAACATCATGCATGGCAGCAACGAACAGGGGGTAATGTACTTAGATTGCTCAAATCTTGAAGAAGAATTTGCATGAAGCAGCTCTAAGAAATTGTTGAAGTTCCAGGACTGCCTGGAGCAGAAATTCAGAGGGGACTGATGTTCTCGGTTGGGTATATTAGAAAGGGAATTGGGAAAGTTAAAGATAAGAGGAGAAGTGGTTTATATAACAAGGGACTTTCCTTTGTTATTGGACAAGTGTTGGACTTGAAAAACCAAGTGGAGGAGGCTTCTAAAAGCCAACACGGCTGTTGTCCGTAGATTCTGTACAACTGTACAGACAGACGATTCTGTACAACTGTACAGGCAGACAACATGAATTTATATTTTTTTTACAAATTTCTCTTCATTTATTTGATATCCTAAAGTCACCCGTAATCACGCCTCGAGTGTCGGATTTCGACACGTGACATTTCGATTTGATTGTCTCTGAACGACGATTATAATGAGTATAATATTGATATACTTTCGATCGGGTTTGAAACTCCGAGATTTTCGAGATACGATTTTGGTTTGGGGTTAAATTTTGCGAAATTAAAATATCAAACGATATCCGATTGACGAACGGTTGATTCCGTTGGTCTTATTTCGTCGAATCGGATTTTATGACGATCTCGGTTCGTTTCGCAGTTTCCGAATTTGCGTCGCGGCTTTTTCGGGCACGCATTACGATGCGACCGATTTTTGGTTGATTTCGCCCGAACGACTTCTGATTCACGATCAATTGATCGATTTAGGTTGTTTGGCATCAACCAACAACTTTATTAGGTTAATTGGACTCAAATCGGATCAGTTTCGGGTTTGTGTGGATCTGGATGTTACACATTTCGGCAAATAAAAAGATATAAAAGATTACAACAAATTAAAACAGACATGAGCGAGAGAGAATGGAGGAGGAAGGACAAAAGCCAAGAAAAATAAAAAGCAAGGGGAGAAGAGGAAGCACACCTGGATTTGAACCCAGAATATAGAAATGAAATTAAACCTCAGAGGGGGAAGTCGCCAGAGAAGATGCCGCTGGAGTCGCTGCTGGAATCGCCATCAGATAACCAAATCATGTTATCTTCTCCCCATCACCACCTAACTCTATCGTCTTCCATTCGGTGCCTTTCTTATACTTATTGTTCTTCCCTTTTAAGTTGATCTTCACAAGTTCTTTGACATTCTTTGGGCAATGCAGACACTTGACAACAATCCCCATTTGTGCCTATAAGACGATGCTTAATTTATTGATTTACCCCTCTCCAAGTTTTTTCCTGCAAAAGCTGCAGTCGGGTTTGAAATTGTTATGGTTTGTTTCGGTCTGATGTAGTTCAAACCCATGATATTGATTCATTAATGAAACCAACACGCACACACATGAACCTCACACACCAAAATATATTAATCTTTACTTGGTATTTAATAATTAGTGCTAATTACTATTACTTTACTAGATTAACTGTCATCTTGGATTTACTAAATTAATATTGAGTACTTATTACAATATCAGATCGAGTTGCAAAAAAATCTTAGGCAGAGTAAACATAAATCTATCAATTAGGTAAAAGATATAACACATAAAGCTCTAAAGCTAACAATAAGGAAAAAGATCTAACAGATAAAGTTCTGATTTTACGAGTGACATCTAAACTTTTAACCTGTAATGCTTACAAGAAATAAACAATATCTTGATCTTATTTGAGCAAATCATAATAATTCCATAAAATCTGTAAAAAAAAACATCTACCTAAGATCTCTACAAATAGAGAAAAATGTGGCCTGAACACTAGAAAAAAATGCAAGAATAGGCAGTAGAACACCTAAATTTACAAAATTCCTAACAAATCCACCTTAGAAAGCATAAAAACCCACCATTAAATAACTTCTTCTCAACAAGAGCAACAAAAAGAATCTGTATCAGTCGAAATGGAGCCGATGTCGATGATATCTGATAAAAGTACGGAAAACTATGCGCAAAATCTTACTTTTTAACTAGATATTATGTTACAGATCTGGTATATCACAGACATATTATGATGTCTCTATACTTGAGAAAAAGATATGCGTGTGGATATACATGCACTAGTTTCATTGAAACGATATACCCAGTGATATATCACGATAATTAAAACCATGTTTGCCACTAGAAGTATGCTTTGTACTTTGTAATGCATAACTCTTGATAAAAATATTATTGATATCAATTATCACCGATGTTGGCATTGCCTTGAGTTCAGTTTTGTCACAGGAATATTCTTTGTAGTGGATTAAACCAAGCTTGTAAAAATCGGCAGAATAGGCCGACTAGTCGGCCTGATTAAGCGAGTCGGTGGCCTAGGCGACTCGACTAAGGGTAATTGGCCTTTAGTCGGGTAGAGCGATTAGTCGGGCCTACTAGTCGGCTGACTACTCGGGCGCTTTCTACAAGAGGATCGGGATACCCATTTAATCAGAATTGTTTGGTGCCCATTGCTTCGAACCCGGCACCCATTTCTTTCGAATCGAAACCCTTGCTTTCTCTTTGTGCTCTCTGCGATACACTCTTCAGGCGGCAACTTCTCTGTTTGCCGCACCTCCTCTCGCTCCAGCCGCATCGCGGCACTCTCCTCTTGCTCCAGCAGATTCACGGCCATCTCCTCTTGCTCCTGCGAGAAGATTTCGATCTCCTCGCGTTCCAACCAATGCTACGAGCCTAAAAAGGTTAGGGTTTACGTTTTTTTAGCTTTTCTGTTATAAAAATGAATTTTTTGAACTCATCGTGTTCCAACCCGTGTTGGCAGTGTTGCAACTTGCGATATTAGGGTTTTTGTAAGTTTTTTTGTCAAATGTTTTTTGTCAAATTAATATTTGCAAATCTTAGATTTCTAGATCTTATAAGCTTTTTTGTAATCTCTTTTCTAGATCTTAGATTTCTGATCTAGCAGAAACTGTTGTACATGAATCATCATTTTAATATGCACATGAATCATCGTTTTATATGGCCCATTTATAGATCTTATAAACTGTCTAGATCTTAGATTTTATTCAAAAGATGCACATAAATCATCATTTTATATGACCCATTTACACATATCAAAGGGCATCAACTGTTGTAATGTTATAATGTGAATATTTTAAGATGTTATGATGTGAATTAGTTGATATATAATTATGTTTTGTTATGTCATATACAAGCCATGAAGCATATAAGCTGAATTTATACTAATAGATCTATTTAAATGACTAGATTATAATTTTTTCATTGCAATTGTACATCGGATGCCACTATTTTAGTCAATGCAATTTATAGTAAGTGATTGGTCACCAAATCACTGTTTGTATGTTATATAATTTTTTCATTATTTAAATGACTACATTATGTTATATAAATTTTCATTGCAATTTTTACTAAGTGATTGGTAACAAAATCACTCTTTTCGTTTTGAAAAATAAGAGGATATTGCATTTGATTTGGTTTGTTATATTTCTAGTATAAACTTTATTATTTAGTAGTTTTACTAATTTGTTTATACCAATTTTTAACTTTTGAGTTTTGACAATGTAGATGGCCACACCCCCCACGAATGTCAAGTCTGGTAGCGACTCGTCCTTCTATGTGCTGCCGGGATCAGGTGATCCTGCATGGCAATTTGGATACCTTTCAAACCGTTCAGATCCGAATACGGTTACTTGCAGGTTGTGCAAGAAGGTGGTGAAAGGAGGGGTTTTTAGGTTCAAGCAACATCTTACGCATCGTAAAAGCAACGTGGCTGCATGTTCTAAGGTGGATGAAGAGACGAAGAACATGATGATATCATACTTGGATGACGTTGCTAGAAAGAAGAATCAGAAAGCCGTTGAGGCTGCTGAGATGCGAGATGAGATTGATATCGGCATTGTTGGAGATGCTGGATCTGCGAAAAGGCATCGAGCTTCTGAATCTCTGGAGCAGACCGCCATCGTTCAAGGATCACGTCAGATGAATATAAAAGATGCTTTATCCAAGGAACATCGTGAAAGGGTTGTCTTCTATATATGCAATTGGGCATATACATCGGCGATCCCCTTCAATGGATCACGTAACAGTTCAAACAGATGGTGGAGGCAATTGGGATGTATGGTCCAAGTCTCAAGACTCCTACGAGGTATGAGACTAGCGGTCTATTTTTGAAGAAGGCGGTCAAGAAAATATCTGATGACTTGCATTGTCATCGCATTACATGGAAGAAGCCAGGGTGCTCTATAATGACCGATGCATGGACGGACATGCGAGAACGGGGCATCACGAACTTCTGTGTCAATTGCTCATTGGGACTTCATTTTTGAAGTCAATAGATGCTTCTGATGAGACACACACCGTCGAGTACATCTTTCAGCTCGTGGATGAGTGCATAACTAAAGTTAGCGTGGAGAATGTTGTTCAAGTTGTTGCGGATACTGCTTATGCAAATGTAGTAGCATGGAGATTGCTGCTCACAAAATATCCTCAGATATGGTGGACTTTCTGTGCTGCTCATTCCATTGATCTTGCTTTGGAGGAGATCAACAAAGATTTGAAAGTGAAGAGCACAATTAAAAAAATGCAAGGACACTCACAAATTTTATTTATGCTCACACGAAAACTTTGAGCTTGATGCGGAAATTTACAAACAAGAGAGACATCGCTAGACTAGGGCAAACACGGTTTGCTACTACTTTTCTCACTCTTGAAAGCATTCTAGAGAAAAAAGACAAGCTCAGGTTGATGTTTTCGTCAGATGAGTGGAGGATATGCAAATGGTACAAGATCGAAAAAGGAGAACAAGCGATGTCCATAGTCTTCAGCACTACTTTTTGGAACTACACTGCATTTGCAATCAACATTTTCACCTTTGGTTTGTCTATTGCGTGTGATTGATGCAGATCGGTGTCCATCCATGGACTTTGTTTATGGAGGGCTTGAAGAGGCAAAGAGAGAGATAATTGCAGCTTTTAATAACGTGGAGTCATCTTACAAGTTTTTTGTGGACGCTATTATCTCCAAGACCAAGGACTGGCTTGACCCTCCATTGCATCTAGCGGCTTACTTTTTGAACCCATACTTCTTTTACACGGAGTGTGGTGGTGAGGCAGATATTGTGGTGAAGAGAGGTTTTATGGATTGTATGGAAAGATTTTATCCAGATTTGGATATACAAGATGCTATCACCACAAAGGAGCTTCTTGATCACAGACATGCCCGTGGTGCATTTGGGAAGCCATTAGCCGTGAGACAGAGGATGAGAAATGACGAAAATTTCGGTCCAGGTATTTTAGGCATTATTTTCAATTAATGTCATTTGGATCATTTATGATTTCATTGACTTACCCAAGCTTGCAAAAATCGGCCGACTAGACTGACTAGTCGGTCCGATTACTCGAAGCGGCTACCTGACCGAACCGATTTGGCCCAATCGGCCTGTAGTCGGGTATCCCAAGTAATCGGGCCGACTAGTCGGTCTAGTCGGCCGATTAGGCGGCCGATATTTGCAAGAGCTATCCATTTACCCGAATCCGAAAAACCCATTGTTTTAGGTTACTGTTAGACAGTAACCTAAAACGCATCCCTTCGTTCATTCCAAACCTTCGACAACTTCGTTCGCCCGAGCTCCCCAGTCGCCCCAGTCGTCGCCTTCTCTTGTGGTCGGTCGCGCGCCGCGGCTAGCCTGCTCCGATCGGCGACCGCTTCGGTGTCGCCTCCTTCTTCATCCGGTCGCCGACTCCCTGCAATTCATAATCCCTCTTGCTCCAACCGATTTCATCTCGGTTAGGGTTTTATATTTTTTTTACCATTTTTGATAATAGTTTGTTTTTAGATTATACTATGCATTTGTAGATTATTATGCATTTTTTGTCATTGTTGATAATGATTTGTTTTTAGGTTTTAAATTTTTTTAGGTTACTATGCTCTTTTTTGTTAGATGGTTCTTAAGAATAGTTTATTTATGCTGGTTTAAATGTAAGTGTAGGTGGTCTAGCTAGTTTATTTTTTAATGCACTTGTATGAGTTATAATTGTTTGTCCTTATTTAAATGCAAATCAAAATTGTGTGTTCTTATGTGAAGTTGTAACTTGATATTGTGATATTTGTAGTATACAATTATTACTTACAAAAAACTTGTATTTTTTGTATATGTGAAGTTGTAACTTGATATATTTGTAACTTGTGTGTTCTTATGTGAAGTTGAAATTGAAGTTGAAATTGTGTGTTCTTATTTAACTTGTAAGTTTCTGACAATGTAGATGGCAGTCCCTCCCATGAACGTCGTTTCTGGTAGCGACTCGTCCTTCTATGTGCCGCCAGGATCAAGTGATCCTGCGTGGCAATTTGGATACCTTTCAAACCGTGCGGATCCGAACATGGTTACTTGCAGGTTGTGCAAGAAGGTGGTGAAAGGAGGGGTTTTTAGATTCAAGCAACATCTTGCGCACCGTAAAGGCAATGTGGCTGCATGTCCTAAGGTGGACGAAGAGACGACGAAGATGATGATATCATACTTGGATGATGTTGCTAGAAAGAAGAGTCAAAAAGCCATTGAGGTTTCTGAGATGAGAGATGAGATTGATATTGGCATTGCTGGAGATGCTGGATCTGCTAAAAGACATCGATCTTCCGAATCTTTGGAACAGAATGTCGCCGTTCAAGGAACACGCCAGATGAGCATAAAAGATGCTTTATCCAAGGACCATCGTGAAAGGGTTGTCTCCTATATATGCAATTGGGCATATACATCGGCGATCCCTTTCAATGCATTGACCACGAAACAATTCAAGCAGATGGTGGAGGCAATTGGAATGTATAGCCCAGGCTTGAAGACTCCTACGAGGTATGAGATAAGTGGTCCATTTTTGAAGAATGCAGTCAAGAAAATATCTGATGACTTGCAATGTCATTGAATTACATGGAAGAAGACATGGTGCTCTATAATGACTGATGCATGGACGGACATGCGAGGACGGAGCATCATGAACTTCTGTGTCAATTGCTCCTTGGGGACTTCATTTTTGAAGTCTATTGATGCTTCTGATGAGACACACACCATCGACTATATCTTTCAGCTCGTGGATGAGTGCATAACTGAAGTTGGTGTGGATAATGTTGTTCAAGTTGTTGCGGATAATACTTCGGCAAATGTAGCATCAGTTAGATTGCTACTCACAAAATATCCTCAGATATGGTGGACTTCCTGTGCTGCTCATTCTATTGATCTTGCTTTGGAGGAGATCAACAGAGATTCAAAAGTGAAGAGCGCGGTTAAAAAGGCGAGGACACTCACAATCTTTATTTATGCTCACACTAAAACTTTGAGCTTGATGCAGAAGTTTACAAACAAGAGAGACATTGCTAGACCAGGGCAAACGAGGTTTGCTACTACTTTTCTCACTCTAGAAAGCATTCTAGAGAAAAAAGACAAGCTCAGGTTGATGTTTTCGTCAGATGAATGGAGGGCCTGCAAATGGTACAAGACCAAAAAGGGAGAACAAGCAGCATCCATTGTCTTCAGCGCTACTTTTTGGAACCACACCGCATTTGCAATCAAAATTTTTACACCTTTGGTGCGTCTATTGCGTGTGGTTGATGCGGATTGCCGCCCATCCATGGGCTTTGTTTATGGAGGGCTTGAAGAGGCAAAGAGAGAGATAATTGCATCTTTTAATAGCGTGGAATCATCTTACAAGTTTTTTGTGGATGCTATTATCTCCAAGACCAAAGGCAGGCTTGACACTCCATTGCATCTAACGGCTTACTTTTTGAACCCATACTTCTTTTTCACGGAGTGTGGTGGTGATGTAGAGATTGTGGTGAAGAGAGGTTTTATAGATTGCATGGAAAGATTTTATCCAGATTTGGATATACAAGATGCTATCACCACAAAGAAGCTTCTTGATTACAAACATGGTCGTGGGGCATTTGGGAAGCCATTAGCCGTGAGACAGAGGATGAGAAATGATGAAAATTTCGATCCAGGTATTTCAGGAATTATTTTTCATTAATGTCATTTTGATCATCGTTGATTTTATTGACTTAACCATTATATATTTTATTAGCTAATTGGTGGTAGTGGTACAATTATGGAGATGACGCACCACATTTGAAAGACATGGCCATCAAGATCTTGAGCTTGACTTCTGCATCCTCTGGATGTGAGCGCAACTGGAGTACGCTTGACTCGGTAATGACTCTAGTGACCCACCAAATAGAAATACTAGTTGTAAATTAGTCATTAGTCATAATTTTTTGTAATGTTGCTTACAGATCCATACCAAGAAGAGAGGTAGGTTGGAAACAAAGAGGCTAAATGATTTTGTATACATTCGTTTCAATTCCAACCTGATGGAACATCGTCTTGAGAAAGGAAAAGATCCTCTTTCCTCTCGTGATCATGCACATTTACGTGAATGGACTGGAGAGGTCAATGTACAAGCTCAAGATGAGGAGGTCTTTCCAGGTTCCGGATTAACTTGGGGTGCTGTAGCGCATGCAAGTGGTGCAGAAGAGAATTTGGAGCTGAGAAGAAGTCAACGAGGTGAACGTGGCAAGGGAGCTTCATCTTCGAGCTCAAATGTTGCACCTATAAATGAAGAAGAGGAGGAATTTCAACCTGAAGCCACTGATGATGATGAAGAAGATGATGATGAAGATGAAGAAGAAGAGATTGATTTGGATGATGACCTTGATGGAGATGAATGACTTTTAATTTGATGCTTCATGCTTGCAGGAATTATTTTTATTTTGACATGTTGTATCTGTTAGTGAACATTAGCTAATAGCCTAATATTATGTAGCAAACATTTATTCTTAACTTGGTACTTTTTTCCTTGAATTGCTTCTTTTTTTAGCTCAAATTGAAAATGGCTAAATCTATGCATATTTATGATTAAGTATATATATATTATATAATAATAAATTATATATTTAAAATAATAAAAAAATCAAAACCGACTAATGTCCGACTAAATCCGATTAATCGTCCAACTACTAACTAATCCTTAGTCAGTGACCCGGCCGACCGAGTATCGACTGCTGACTTCTGCAACCTTGGACTTACCAATTCTATGTTTTTAGCTAATTGGTGGTACAATTATGGAGATGACACACCACATTTGAAAGACATGGCCATCAAAATCTTGAGCTTGACTTCTGCATCCTCTGGATGTGAATGCAACTAGAGTACGTTTGACTCGGTAATGACTAGTGACCCACCTAATAGAAATACTATTAGTAAATTAATAATTGATATAGTCATTAGTCACAATTTTTGTAATGTTGCTTACAGATCCATACCAAGAAGAGAGGCAGGTTGGAGACAAAGAGGCTAAATGATCTTGTGTACATTCGTTTCAATTCCAACCTGATGGAACGTCGGCTTGAGAAAGGAAAAGGTCCTCTTTCCTCCCGTAATCGTGCATATTTAGGTGAATGGACTGGAGAGGTCAATGTACAAGCTCAAGATGAGGAGGTCTTTCCAGGTTCCGGATTGACGTGGGGTGCAGTGGCTCTTGCAAGTGGTGCTGAAGAGAATTTGGAGCTGAGAAGAAGGCAAAGAGGTGAACGTGGCAAGGGAGCTTCATCTTCGAGCTCAAACGTTGCACCTATAAATGAAGAAGAGGAGGAATTTCTACCTGAAGACATAAATGAAGATGAAGAAGATGATGAAAATGAAGAAGAATTGAGTTGGATGATGACCTTGATGGAGATGAATGACTTTCTACTTGTTGCTTGAATTATTTTTGTTTGACATGTTGTATCTCTTTGTGAACATTAGCTAATGTTATGTAGCCAACATTTGTTCTTAACTTGCTACTTTTTTCCTTCAATTGCTTATTTTTTAGCTATTATAAAATTGAAAGTTGCTAAATTTATGCAAATTTAAGATTGAGTATATGTATAAAAAATATTTATATATTTAAAATAAAAAAAATTCAAAATCGACTAATGCATGACTAAATCCGACTAGTCGCCCGACTACCGACTAATCCTTAGTTAGTGACCCGGCCGGCCGAGTACCGACGACCGACTTTTGCAACCTTGGATTAAACATTGACAATATATGATAGACACAAGAATGGCATGCCACAAGATCCCTTATGCCACAAGAGAGAAGAGCATTCATCTCATCCATAACTTGCTTCTAGTTAGACTCATGGCCTCAAATTTCAGTGAAATTCGGTCGAATTTCTATCGAATATCGATATCCAGTAGAAATCGAATTTCGACCGAAATGACCGAAATATGGGGGTCCTAATACAAAAATGACCGAAATGACCGAAATTCCGGTCGAAATTCCACCAAAATTCCATCGAAATTCTGTTTTGGTCGATACCGAAATGGTGACCGAAACCGACATTTAGGGCCTTGGTTAGACTCTTATCATGCTGCATTATAATCCTTTGGAATACACATGATAATCGATGCTTCAGTGAATTGCTTGTTAGAAGCAGAAAAACCCTTGGTCTTTTTATACTAAGAAATAAAAAGAAGAATGCATGATCTTATCCTTTATTTTTAGTGCAATAGGTGGGCTGCAAGCAGTGGAAGGATCTGTCAGAGGAATACTTGGTAAGGGACCATATTCAGAGTGACCATGAATCTGCATAATGTGAGGAACATGTAAGAAAACGTGCTATGCATGTGACAATTCCTTCTATGCTGATGATTTGAGAAGAGGGTGTTGCAAAGGAGTCATGAAAAATATGAAGTAGATGGACTATTCATAAAAGGTGATGTCAAGTGAAACATAGTAATGACCGTGATGAGAACCATAACAACAATATCCTTTTTGGGCCATAAAATATTCGTGAAAGACACTTGATTGCATGATTTTAATAATTTATATGACAAAAAATGTGAACAAAAGCAGTGAGAACAAGGATACCCAGTGGTAGAGGAAAATACTGGGTATCGGATCATAACAGAGAAAAAGATGTGATACCTCTCCGTTGCACGATTTTAAGAGTTTATCTTTATGATGAAAATTGTGAACAAAAACAGAGCGGACAAAGATACTCAGTGGTAGATGAAAAGACTAGGTATTTGAGTATATAGCAGAGAAAAGGGGGTGATCGCTCTTCGTTGCACGATTTAAGAGTTTATCTTTATGATGGAAGTTATGAAAGAAAACAGCGAATACAAATATTTTCAGGAGCAGAGGAAAACCTAGGTATTGGAGTAAGGCAGAGAAAAGTGGGTGATCCTTCTCCATAAGAACATACTATGACAAGTTGCTGTTTAGGTAAGCCCTTCTTTAGAAGGGTACAAGCGACACTGACAAGGTGTCACAATTTCCACTGCAATCGTATTTTTTGAGGTCTATGTACATGAAGTTTGATGTACCATGCTCTTAGATGCATAAAAAGTGATCAAATCACTCTGCACAAACATTAGTGTTCATCAAATCATAAAACTTTAATACAAGAACCGAAGGATGCTTTTGTTTTAAATAAATTAAATAAATTAAAAGCCTTCTCCCGCTATAAGTAGGGTCAACTACATGGATTCTAGCTCAAATCCACGTTGAAAGATTAGATTTTTTAACGCTGGTTGTCGACTACCTAACACAATCCTCACAGGGGGTGGGGGATTTGAACCCTAGTCTTTTGGGTGGTAGACACACTGCACAACTACCAGACCATTTAAAGTGGGCACCCTCAAGGGATGCCTTTGTTTTACGAAAGGAAATTTTAACCGTAAAACTAACCACGTGGATCTTCTATCTTTTATTAGTTAAACCAATTGATTCTATCGAAATCATCCATGAAGTAAACAAAGCAACGATGACCCAAAATAGTATGGCGTGGACCCTATACATTACAATTTATCAAGAAAAGGATGCTCGACAAAGTTCCACTTCATGAAGAAACGAAACGACGCTCAATGATGTTTTTAGAATCGACAAGCATCACACTCAAAGGGCTTAGACTAGGATAGTTCATGAAACATGAGGGAGAGAACTGAGGCATACCCATGACCAAGTTAGAGATTCCAAATACACGGGTCGACAAAGAACAAGCAAGCATCATTAAAAGAGCTAGATGATATATCTAAGTAGTACATACCATCTTTTTAATAACCCTCACGATTGATTTAAGTAGTACATTCCACCATTCTAATAACTCTCACGAAAGATATGCTGTGTTCGAATGTCCTGAAAATAACACAACTGAAGCTGCCAAAGTAAGCTTAAAATAAATTTAGGGGAAGTAATTTCAGGGTGACATGGGTTTTGAAGTAAAATGAATACTGTCGATATAGGTAACCATCGAGTGAAATCCATTGCCCAACTTGGTTGATCACGTATGCATAGGAGGTTGCAATCCGTACGAATTGTACCTTCACTCGTCAGATGAGGGGATGATGGGTGAATGATCCATTATAGAGAAGTGGTGGAGGGAGACTGAGTAGTAGTAGGAAGGTTAGCTATAGTGGAGGAGCTGGTTTGAAGCATCCATAGTCAATTGAGGATAATTGAATAGTCCGAGGAGACTCACAATACACTCACTTGAGGTCTTGTAGGCCTTGTCACATGCAAAGATCCATCACTAGCAACCAATGCCTCCGTAACCATAGGAGGTATCCTAAACATCACCAAACTTCAACCAACATGATGGTTCATTCTTTGGTAATGTGTACCAAAGGCAACAAGTACGTCAACAACCACGGACGTATATAATCACATTGTCACCTCTGTTGCATGCACCAAAATGACCTCTCCATCACGCCGACCAAAGGTAACAAGTGGCAAACTCTATATAGAAGATGATGTAAGTTCGGCGTAAGAGGGGGGCCATTATGCAATATATAATATTCCAACAAAGAATTGCAATTTAAAAATTCACAAGTTAGATAAAGAGTTGTAGAAAGGAAAATAAGGGATATTTTATTATGTGCCATTGGGCTTTCTATATATAAAGAGGAAACTCTAAAGATAAAACAAGGTTGCCTCATTGGGTTACATGTAGAAAATGAAACATACATCTGATGTATTTGTATTACCTATAAAAGTATAATTACTATAACAACCCCCCTCAAGCTAGGGGGTACATATCATGCTCAGCTTGGATGTACACTTTTGGAATGGTTCTTCGCCGAGTGCTTTAGTAAATACATATGCTGTCTGTTTAGTCGAATTTACATGTGAGAAATGAAACCCTTATGTATCGTGTCCCTGACGTAGTGACAATTTACCTCAATTTGCTTTGTAAACTCAATGAACACATGATTGTTGGCTTTTAGCAATGCTACTATATTGCCACATAAAAGCTGCATAGTAAGAGGTACCTCAACTGTTTGGTTAGTTAGAACTGATTTAACCCATATCTTCTCAATGCTAACATGAGCGATGTCTTGTACTCATATTCGGTGCTCGATTTGGCCACCACAGTTCGTTTCTTGCTTTTCCATGAGTTAGATAAATAGAAAAGGTAAATCATCATATTCGGTGCTCGATTTGGCCACCACAGTTCTTCCATGAGCTAACATGAGCCATGGCCTTGTACTCATATTCGGTACATTATTTTCTGTCTTTTGAATTATCTCATTGGCCACCACAGTTTGTTTCTTATGTGTCATCATTATATAGCTTTTATTGGGATCCACAGGAAAAGTGACATGTCTGCAGTCTACTATCTCCGTCTCTAGAAGATCAATCATGTACTTTGTTTTTTAAGAAACATGTACTTTCTTTGTTTCACTACAAGTCCTTTTTGAATTCTGACAAACTCTAGGCCAATGGAGTATCAAAGCTCCCAAAGTCCGTGGTGATAAGCCATTGTCTAAGGAATTATCTCATTAATACCCTGCATGTCATCCTCCTGTAACAATGACACCATCTATGTACACCAAAATGATGATAATACCTCTCGGTTTTCCTATGTAAGAATAGTGAGATCTGCAGTCAATCTGGTGAAGTCCTGTTGCTCTATTAGTTCTTGGAGCTTCTGGAACCATGCTCTTGGTCTTTGTTTAAGGCCATAATATACTTCTTCCTCTAGGTCTCCATATAGAAAAATGTTCTTGACATCCAGTTGAAACAATGATTAATCTTGAATGACAACAACATGAGGAGAATTCGAAGAGTAGAGTGACGTGCCATAGGAGAGAAGGTTTCCTGATAGTCCACTCCAGATATTTGGGTGAAATCTTTTGCCATCAAGCGGGCTTTTTAGCAATTGATGCTGTCATCTAGTTAGTGCTTCACCGTGAAAAAAAACCCACTTCCAACCACAGAAGCTCCAACAGGGACAATGACGAAGGTTCAGGTGCCTTGGGACTGCAATGTTGCCACTTCTACAGCTTGATATCCTAGACTGCAGTGTTGCCACTTCCTCGACAACAGCACTGTCTGATGAATCGCTAACCGACAGTGTTAATTTATTACTATTTTAGTATGACCAATTAGAGATCTATCACAATCAAGTCAAA
This sequence comes from Ottelia alismoides, assembly GCA_037367405.1. Lineage (NCBI taxonomy): Eukaryota > Viridiplantae > Streptophyta > Magnoliopsida > Alismatales > Hydrocharitaceae > Ottelia > Ottelia alismoides. The sequence continues at coordinate 311,704 of JAZKJV010010219.1, read as the reverse complement.
TATCTTTGTGAAGAGGACTTTGGTTTTAATTTATACCTGGGCAAGTTCAGGGTCGAACACACGTACATGAACAATTAATCGATCTAATCTAGGGTTTAAATATTTAATTCAACAATCAAATAGTGATCTAGGCCAAATAAACACAGATAATGCATGAATTTTCAAAATATTTTATGTATTTTTATTAATATGAACAAAATATGTGGCACAATGCAACACAATAAATGCACAAACACTCAATAATGCTCCTGATTAATGGATTAAATCTCTTGTCAAGCTGATTAAGACTTTATGAAAATCCATGTATCAATGCATCAGTCAACCACAATTTAATTCAATTTTAAGATCAATTAATAGGCTGAATGAACATGTTGAGTTCTAAAATATAATGTGCTTGGGTAAGTATCCAAACAGTAAATAGAATACACAAAATTAAAGAGCTTGAAAAAAACTTTCAAATGACACCAATTTCATTCAATTTGGATCAATGGCTTACAATATATTAAAGAAACAATACATGGACATAATTACTATAAAAACTCTTTATTTAGTTTTAAAAAGGTCTAAATTGGATTGAATTGCAATCACCTGCATACATTTGTAAATTTTTCATAAGGCGTGACTTATGTGCAATATTGAAGAATTCTGTAGGCGTGCTTGCAATTTAACCAACCCACGTGCTCTGAGCACGTGATTACTAGGCTTGGAGCTCGGGGAAGGTTCATGCCACGTGGCTGTTTGCTAATGGTCTGATCAGCCTCAGGTGCACCGAAGCACAGGCCTGAAGCATTGCTTCAGATGAATCACGTGGCTTCTTGTGAGCCGTAGGATGAGCGCTGGTGAAGACTGATCAAACGATTCCTATACACCATGTTCTTTCCCAACCTTCGCACAAGGTGGTGCCTAAGCGATGCTTCGATTAGGCTTTGTGGGCTCCTCCTCGCTTTGTTGCAAGCCGTGAAGGTTAGGGGAGAACCTTGAAGGCTCCGCGAAAGTGTTGGTGGTGAACTCAAGGGTCGATGATGCCTGTAGTTTGTGAGCGATGAATCAATGTTGGAGAAGAAATTCATCGTCGAAGCTATGATGAAAGTTCTGATCAATCAACCCAGGAGGCACCTGCAGGGTTAGCGACACGTCTCGAACAAAAACAAAGGGTTTGGGGTTGAAATGGAGGCCCGCCGTAGGCGATAGAACTAAGCCTTAATGGGTTCTCAAGCTTCGCAAGCTTGAGAATGGATCGAAGTGAACATATAGATGGAGAAGTGGAGAGTTCAGAAGGTGATACTCGCATAAAAGAACGAATGTTGGAGATGGTATACAAAGGATAGATGTGGAAGAACATGGCGGAATCATACATGAAAATAGAAAGAAAACTTAAAGAAGCTAAGATCGGAATTATACCTTACCTGGAATTGAAGATGGAAAAAGATGATGGAATGGAAGATGGAATCGGAGCCTGGATAAAGCTTCAAGCTTCAAGTCGTCGCTTCTGATCTTCGATGAAGAGTTCAAGCAACATATTAATGAAGGTCTGCAACAAGGTATATGCACCTTGGATCTCGTCGGCAAATGTCTCCATCGCTACTCAATAAAAGAACATCTCTCTGTCACATGGAAGGCTAAGGGCTAGTGGGCTTCGCACGAAAATGGCGGATACCCTTTCGCGGTTGGTGGAGATGATGGTTTTGATCGGAGATGAGTGGAGGTTGGCGGAAGTTGCAAGGGTAGTTTCAACTTTCAACTGCTTGGATCTGATGATAGGTTTAGGATGAGGACAAATTAGGTGGTTGGCGTGAATGGTGGTTGTTTGACACAGGAGTTGGTAATGGAGGATGGTTGAGAGGAGGGTAGATGACGGAGGGAGAAATCTGTGAAGTTATGCAGTTTGCGGAAATGCACCTCTTGGAAGAGGTGGGACGGAGGTTGAATGATATGCCCCAACCGTTGGATCGTGAGATCCAATGGTCTTGACCAAGGCATGAATGGATAAAGAGCCGGGCCATGTGGTTCAATGAGGAAGAGCCACATGGCCCAATGAGATAATTCAAAAGACAGAAAATAATGTCAAATAGAAAAGAAATAATTAAAAGATGAATTAGAAAAAACCATCAACATGAAAGTTGTAGATTTCAATGAGATTTACATCTTTCATGTAGAACTCAAAGAGAGAAAACATTATATATACCGAGGAAATATTTTTGCAAGTATTTTTAAAATATTAAACATACTTATTTGTATTTCTTTTGTTATTTTAATTTATGTTTAATGCTAAATTAATTATGTCAATATTATAATAATTTTTATTTAAATTTTAATAAAATATAAAACACAAAATATGGGCACAATAATATATATTATACATAATATTTAATGTTAATTAATTATAACAAAGAAATTGTTAATTCAAGTTAGTTGTTAATTAAAGTTAGTGAAATACTCAAGCAAGAGAGATAATAATAATAAATAAAGCTGATAAATCATGGATATATCAATGGTGCTGACTATCTCATGGTTTCTCTTGATGTGTGTTAGAAAATAAACATGCGGAAGCGAACATGGAAAAATATAAAGAACACGAAGAACAACGGGATTTTTACGTGGAACCCTACTCCGTGAGGAGCGGGATGAAACCACAGGAGAAGCCCTCAAAGGGGCATATGCTTCATTGCTTTTTCTCAATGGTTACAGGGGGTTTGGGGCTCTTTATATAGCCTCCACAGAGCCTCCAAGTCCCACTGCTGGATAATGTGGGACTAAACAACTGGATGGGGTAAATGTATCCTGGAGGTATCCATTTACCCATTTACAACTCAATAGGCGCTCAACCAAATACTCCAACACTCCCCCTCAAGCTGGAGCATGCAATGCTCAGCTTGGACAAACAAACAGAAATAAACTTAACTCATACTACAGGATACTACGGACAATATCAACTCAACGCGCACACTGTTGCAGTCGAGGACGTTGCTTCTCATGCCGTGCTGGTGAGGAGGACGAACGGGATGGAGTGTGAGTCAACTGAAGACTCGGAATCTGACCATCGAGTCTGAAACAACGCCTGGAGTCTCCTCGTCAGAGAACTGGGTCTCTCCCATTTGGCTCAGAGAATGGTGCTCTACTCTGGAGTACCTATGATATCACATGAAAACCCTTGCCCACATGGCATAGGGAATGGTCCTCTGCTCTGGAGTCCCTATGGCTCACATGAAAACTCTGGCCGAAACAACCACAAGAATGATGGGGACCACGAAACTGAAGACCGCATACTCGTGCGTGTCTGAATCTCGAGACTCGGAAATATCTGACGTAGAGTCTGAAAATGAACTGTAGAGTATGAACATTTGGCTGATCTGGAGACTGATATCTGAATCTGGATCAAGACATGCGACTCTACATATATACTCCCCCTTTCTCCCATACTTGTCGGAATATGAACATCGACAAAGTTGGGAGAAGACAAGATAAAAATGGGGAAATCATGAACATTCTCACAAAATTTCTTGCGGCTTTTCATCATTTTTTAAAGCCGTTACATCATTTTTTCGTCTTTTCACCCTTTTTTTAACATTTGCATACGGCTTTTTATTGTACGTGCCTCTTTTTCTTTTTTCTTTTTTTTTCCTCGAAAACTTGCAACCTCCTCCTCCTTCTTCCCCCCTTTTTTTATATACACGGCCAAATCGGGCCCAAAATCATCAGCCCACCTGAGCTCTCTCGTTCCTTTTTTTTGTTATGCATGCCCCCCTCTTTTCTTTCAACCGAAAATAAATTTCCTTTTAATAAAGGCTATCGGATCGAGCCTAGGGTTCCCTCTTCAGAAACACGACCTCCCCGATTGGGGAACCTGTGGTGCCGCCAAGAGACTCGGAGGACAGCGCCGCAGGGCGGCATCGCCAGGAGTTGGTGCCACAGGGTGGCATCGCCAGGAGCATGGAGCATCTTCTTTGTGGCTGGAGCGTCGCCTGGGCGTGGCGGACTGGGAAGCTGCGGGGCCTGTTTTGGAGGCCGTGACTGTAGGAGACTCCGCCTGGAGGCTGCGACTGCAGAGGTCTCCGCATGGAGTCCTCGTCTGGGAAGCACGATGATCTACCGGCTGATGAGCCGCCGCGAGAAGGGCGGCACCGCCTGGGAAGTAGGCGAATGGAGGGCTTGCCTGGGAGGGTGCGAGAGATGGGTGTTGCCGCCGAGGAATCGAGAACTGTGACGGGTCCCTCGTGAGCAGCGTCGTACGCTAGGGTTGGAAGCGGGAGGCATACTGTACGGTGTCTTCGTAAGGTCTGGATGACTCGGCTTCGATCTGCACCTGGATCTGCCCAATGGTTGCGCGCAAGGGGGCGCGCCTTGAGAGAGATTTGCATCCTGGAGATGATGTGCGACATCTGGAAGAACGCATCACTGTGATGTCTGGAATATCGATGCGCCAGAGTTCTGAAAGGCTAGAAAAATAGGAAGCAATCGGTGACGAGGTGCATGGGCACCGTGGAAGCCAGATCTAGGGTTCTGACTGGAACCCTAAATTATCTTTGATCTTCACGAATGAGCAGGCAATAATTGAAAGAACTAGGGTTTCTGAATGAAACCCTATACTTTAATCGAAGAAAAATGAGCATTCTTCACGAACAATAATGGAAACTCGAATAATGTAAAAGACAAAAATCCTCGAGAATCGACCCGCTCTGATACCATCTTAGAAAATAAACATGCGGAAGCGAACAAGGAAAAATATAAAGAACACGAAGAACAGCGTGATTTTTACGTAGAACCCTACTCCGTGAGGAGCGGGATGAAACCACGGGAGAAGCCCTCAAAGGGGCATATGCTTCATTGCTTTTTCTCAATGGTTACAGGAGGTCTGGGGCTCTTTATATAGCCTCCACAGAGCCTCCAAGTCTCACTGCTGGACAATGTGGGACTAAACAACTGGATGGGATAAATGGATCCTGGAGGTATCCATTTACCCATCTACAACTCAATAGGTGCTCAACCAAATACTCCAACAGTGTGCATGGGATAGCTACAAGTGACAATCCCACCACAAACTTGTAATCCTCCGAGAGATGATCAAGGGAGAGATCACCAGAGAGAGGGTATGTGGTACCCATGCGTTGATGTTTCCAAAGTGCAATGGGTTGAGTAAAATCCTTAAATGGATCATATGACCCATCTTGCAGAATTGTAATCTTTGGCCCAACTACATTATCCTGCTGTATATTACCCTGATAAATAGAATCATCAACTATGCAATAATCCATGGAAATCAATTGTTCAATATTTACCTGGGACATACTGGATGCGAGGAAGGCACATGAGTTGGATGACGAGGAAGGCACACGAATAAGGGGTTATTTAACTTTGCCGTCATGAGTACATATGAGATACCGTCTCAACCAATGTAGGTGACATGTAAACCTTATTGTCAGACTGTTTCCAGTGAGAAAAACATGATCGACTCGAAGAAAGCGACATCAACACTCACATAGTATTTTCGTTGGACATGGTCGAAGCATCGATAATACTTTTGGTTCCGAGGATACCCCCAAAAAGCACTTGATCTGTCGAGGAGATAAATTGTCTCGGTCATCAAGTAATGAACAAACACAACACAACCAAAGTCATTGGGTATTAAAGAGAACAACTCCTTATCCGGGAAAACAATCGAAAAAGGAACATGTTCTTTTAACACTGAAGATGGCATACGATTAAACAAGTAGCGGGTAGTAAGAACACCTCCTTAGTAGGAGTGAGGAGCTTGGCCCTTGTAGTAGAATAGTTGGTAACTTCCAAAAGATGCTTGTATTCCCTCTCAACAACACCATTTTGGTGAGAAATATAAGCACACTAGGGCTGATCTAAGTCCCATGTGACATGAACAGAACTCATAATTCTAGTACATCATCACCATGCACATGTGTGACATTGGCAGAAAGATGCTATTATTTCAATGATAAATATTTGCATAATTGTACCGACCTCAGATTTATTTTCATTAGTTGAAAAACCAAGATAGTCTAGAGAATACAACCACAAGATAAAAACGGTGTCCCTGATGGTTAGGAACACGAATGAGACCCTAAATGTTAAAATGGATCAACTCAAATAAGGAACTACTACTGCAGAATAGTGTCTTGAAAAGCTAGTACAATGATGCTTAGAGTGAGTGCCAAGCGGAGATCTGAGGAGGGACTTTGTATAACTTTAAAGGGGTAAATAGCCAAATCAGAGATGCTGTAAGTAGGAGACATGTCCATTAGAGATCCCATTGGTCATTGCTACATCTAACTACCTTGTCCGCAAGTACATCTTGAAATACTATGGAAGATGGGTAAAAAATGATATAACTATTGAGTTTCTTTGACTAATGGACAATAAATTCATAAAGAAATCTGGAGCATGTAAGACGTTCTGCAGACACACCACACATGAGGTTATCATGTTGATTTCCCCTATCTAATTATAGGCAGTGTTGCAGAAGACGGTATTCGGTATTCAGTCGGAGGGGTCACTGAATAGAGAATAATCGGTATTCGGGCGACTATTCGGAATTATTCGGTTTTGTATTTTTTAATATAAAAAATATTTATAATACTTATATTCTTATATTTTTATACATATATGATCATTAGTTAACATGAATCCAAGATAAAAGTACCAATCAATATAATAGATATATAGAATATGACAGTTGTTGCGATATCGTGGTAAAATGTAACCCATAAAAACTTAAAATTAAAAATAATAAAAAAATATCAGAAGTCAAACTCTAGTCGGCCTAATAGTCGGGCCAGTTGGGTGACTATTCGGTCGGGCCGACTATTGACCGACTGGAGGTCTATTCAGTCGCGGACCCCCCCCCCCCCCCGCACCGCACCGCATAGTCGGACCGACTATTGCAAATCTGATTATAGGAGAGTGTACCCATCAACAATGATAATAGAGCGAGCATGATGAATCGAGCTACAAGAGATAAACGGTTCTCTGTTGTCACAGAGATGGTGAGAAGCTCCTGAATCTAATATTCATTATATGAAGTCAGTACTATGACCTGTGGTAAGAGTATGCCCGATACCGGAGGTTCTGGCAGAGGCAATTGTGATAGATGGTGATGGAGGAGGGGCACTAGTCCTAGCGGATCTAGGTCCCATGATATCCCTTAGACGGGAGACATGATCCTCATACTTCTGGTTCGAAGGTGTCGGAACTATCTCTGCTTGCTCAGCAACATGAACAGAAGCAAGAAGGCCATGCTTATGGTATCATGCGTCTTCAGAATGTTCCAGGCGATTGCAGTTGGTGCACCAAGGTTGAGGGCGACCACTTCCTCGACCACATATACTACTTCCTGTGAACTGAGTAGGTCCTCTGCCTCGTAAAGCAACCTTGATATAGGACGTTTGAGATGCGACTGCAATGAAGATTCTGCTCATACGAGTGTATACCTCCTCCATAGGAGGGATGGTGGCATTAGGTAGAAGATGGCTATGTGTTGCATCATAGATCAATTCAAGACCAGCGACAAAGACACTGAGCATCATGGTGTTCATGTATGCCAGTTGCTGCTCAATAATGGGACTCAGATGCATGTAACTGTGAAATTTGTCGAAGATGCCCCTTGGATTGGACTAAAATGAGTGGATGGGGTGACCATCTTGCTTGGTCATATATATATGCCATGTTGAAGTCGAGGAATTTTCATTTCAATCTTTGCTTGTAATATATTATGGCAAGGATGTCCCACATCGTCTTTGGGTCGGTTGATGCCGAATTTCATTTGTTATCTATGTCGTCGGAGTACTTGATACCCACACTCGGGCTCATGTGTTGTCATGTTTCCATGTAGTATTGGCACCACTCTTGTCTACCGGCTTTAGCTTCGTTAGAATGTATTCTTTGTTGTGATTCTCCATGACGCTTATGAATTGCATCGCCCACAACTCGTACTTCGTCCCATCCATCTTAACAATGAGACATCGACCATTGATGGCTCCATGAGATGGAGTAACATATACATTCTTCTCTGCCACGGCAGACATATGAAGAGCAGGAAGGGCCTTGAGACAAGGATGGGTTAGACTTGTCTATACAAGTATTGTAGGGAGGTTTTGTGTGTAGCCTTATGTACACAATAATCCCATCTCCCTTGTAGGTGCTCTAGAGGCCTCGAGGTTGGATTTAGATGATTAAATCCGGACCAGGCTGTCCAAATGCTTGGTCTGAAAGTTAGGGGACTTCATGAGTCTTCCTACATACCAGCCCGGTGAGAGAAAACACTTGCGTCAAGAGGTAGCTTGGAGCCCCTCAAGTGGTTGCCGCTGCTGCTGGTGCATATGTTGCTTGTTGAGGCTGTTGCACCTGGAGTGCCATCGAGAGATGCCGCGCAACACCGAGAGGTGCCGTGCAATGGTCAATGCATGGCGGTTGGCGGCTGTTGCTGATGCAACGGTAGTGCCACTGGAGCTGCTACTGTTTGTTGTTGCCACTTGCAAGAGAGCTAGAGCGAGAGAGGCTTGGCGGTGGGGTAGGGTTCAAGAGGACCTCGTAGTTGTTGTTTAGGACATCTCTAATATTATGCGGAAAAGAAAATAAGAGAGATTTTTTTATGTGCCATAGTTCGATGAAAATCTAGAGATAAAAGGAGGCTGCCTGATTGAGCTACATATAGAAAAGGAAACTGACGGTTGGTATATTACATAATACTATAAAAAGTCCAAGTACTAACGAAGATATAATATGCAAAACACAATTGACATGTTGATTTTAACATGGAAATCCACACGGTTAAAAACCATGATCCAGAACTTCTTGTTCTAGGATTTCTCATTTGCTCTATTTTTGTAGCTTTCTTGGAGTAATTTGTGTTACTTGAAATCGAGGGTTCTGCCGCCTCATGTACAACATGTACCCCTCCTTTCCTTTGGAGTTTGGACAATCTCCAAGGTTGATTTTATCTCCTACGGAGAATTGATCCCATGGCCGAGGTACCTTTTACAACAAGAAAAAAAAGAAAATACCTTGTTATTATTATATAATCCAAATATACAAGCTTACTCGGTTCTTATGAAGTGTGAATAAGGAGGGATGCACGATGGAGATGAATGAGAGATGCATAGCACAGAGGAGCACTTGAGAGCTTGAGCACTTTGTGAGCTGCACATACAATTGGAAAAGAGGGCTCACAACTTCACTTAGATGTGTAAAAATGTAAAGAGCTTATTTTTTTTGAAGTCTAAAAGGAAGGGGGAAACACTCAGTGGTGTCCACCCCAAAATATATTAAAAGGGAAAGGGGGAAAAACAAAAAGTAACAAGTGAGCCCAAAGGGCCGCGCCCCACCCATTACAGGTTCCAATCATCCAGCAGACGATTAACTAACGCACACACATTTTCCTTGTAAAAGCGTTGTCCCAGAAATAGGTCGTTTCTTCCCCTCCAAACCGCCCAAAGAATGGCCATAGGTAGGACCCGCTCCCTTCACGTTCTCTGGATGTTGGCATGGACCGAATCCCAAAATGAGAGGAAATCGCCGCTGCTGCACCAAGCTCGACCCAGATCCAGCCAAACTTGAGCTACCACGGAGACGATTAACTAACACACACATTTTCCTTGTAAAAGCGTTGTCCCGAAAATAGAAGGTCGTTTCTTCTCCTCCAAACTGCCCAAAGAATGGCCATAGGTAGGACCCGCTCCCTCCATGTTCTCTGGATGTTGGCATGGACCGAATCCCAAAATGAGAGAAAATCGCCGCTGCTGCACCAAGCCCGACCCAGATCTAGCCAAACTTGAGCTACCACGGATCAGGTGAAGAAAAGGTGCTCGATCGATTCTATTGCCGCGTTACAAAGAGGGCACATATCAGATATTACCCCAAGCAGCCTCATGCACCTATCCCTCGTCATCAAGCGTTTACGCCTAAGGAGCCACAAAAAATCCTATCCGCTCCGGGAGCTTCAACGCCCATATCATCGAACAGTCCCTGCATAGCAACTCCGAGCCAGCCGGGGGGGGGGGGTCTAGAAATTGCACCATATGCTCCTCTCACCGAGAAGGAACCCTCCCTCCACGCCCAGTGGTCCCTGCCGTGACCAGGCGGACGCACCCCCCGGAGGGACTCCAGTAAAGCCAGGAAGTCGTCGAATCTTTGATCGGAAAGGGATGCCGTGAAAGTGGGGCACCAGAGGCCATCACTCCAGCAAGACGCGACCGAGCAAGTCTTGTCACCTGCAATTGCAAATAACCGGGGAAACCGAGAGCGCAGCGCCCCAACCCCCGACCAATCATCAGACCAAAATACGAAGGACTCCCCCTGCCCGAGAACAGGTCTAAAAAGGGCGAGGTTGCTCACAAATGCCTTCACCACGCTGCGCCAGAATGGGGACGAAGAGTTGCTGCCAACGATCAGCGGGGGAGGGGAGCCGGTAACGTAAAATTTTTCGAATCGTGGCGCAAGCGAGGTCATTACCCGGACCCCAGATCCTGCTAGCCCATTTGAGGAGAAGAGCCTCGTTCATTTATTCAAGAGATTTCACCCCCAGGCCCCCGTCCTCCTTCCGATGTAAGACCTCCTTCCAGCCCACCAAGTGTATCCCCCTGTTCCCGGCCGAACCATTGGCCCATAAGAAAGCGCACATGCGTTTCTCTAGCCGCGTTCGCAGCCCCTTTGGCATCTTGCGATTAGAGAGAAGGAAAATAGGAATGGAAGAGAACGGATTTCAATAGCACCAGACGCCCCCCTTCGAGAGGACCGCAGCCTTCCACCCCGCAAGCTTTGCTTCAACCTTCTCCACCACTCTCAACCAATCGCGTATCCGAGTCCTCCCCAGAGACAAAGGAGTCCCCAGATAATCAATAGGAAGGGAGGATCTCCCCGAACCCAACACCGCCTCCAAATTTTCCAAAGCCAGCTCCGCCTGCCCAAAAGGGATGAACACCGACTTCATGTTTTTTTAAGTTAGGCCCGATAATTCCGAAAAAAGCTCAAGCGTCATCGCCATGCCAGTAGCCTCCTCAATAACCCCCTCGATGAAGAATAGAGTGTCATCAGGGTATTGGGCGATCGGGACCTCCAGCCCGTTCTTCGAGAAGCCTCTAGTCAGACCGTGCGCAGCAACACCATCCGCCATGTCAGATAGGACATCAACTGCGATAAAGAATAACATGGGCGCGAGAGGACAGCCCTGGCGCACCCCCCTGCGAGGTTGGATCCAGCCCCCCTCCGGGCTCCCGTTGACCAGAATTGAGAAAGACGCCATAGAGATGCAGTGTCGCATCCAAGAGATCCAAATGTCGAGGAAGCCCTTTCTCCTGAGTACGCTCCATAGAAATCTCCAATCCAAAGTATCATAGGCTTTCGAGAAATCCACTTTTCAAAGAACGCCGCTAGTGCCCCTCCTCTTTCAATCCGCGATAATCTCAGACGCGAGCGATACACAGTCAGAGATCTGACGACCGGGGACGAAAGCCGCCTGAGCCGGAGAGACAATGTTCTCGAGGATAATATTCAGCCTGCGAGCGAAAACCTTCATCGTGATTAAGTATATAGCATTTGATACGGCAATAGGGAGGAAGTCCCCGATCGAGGAGGCCGTCGAAGACTTAGGAAGAAGGACGAGATGGGCGCGATTGATTCTGTCAAAGCCCGCGTTGCCCGTGCAAAATTCTTTAGCAACCTCCAGCACCTCCACCCCAATAACATCCCAAAAGTCCTTATAAAAGAAGGAGATCGAGAATCCATCAGGACCAGGCGACACGTCGTCGTTGAGTTCCCACACAGCGTCCTTCAACTCCTCCAGAGTTACATCACGAGTCAAGTTGTCGCAGGCATCCCTCGCCACCCACCTGGACCTCCGACCCCGCCATCTCCATCTTCTAGTAATAGTAGTGGAGGTAACCTCCGTGAAGTAACTAGAGATGGCAACGCCCATCTCCCCCGTACCTTCCACGCGTGTCCCATCGATAGTGATAGAGCGAAAATAGTTATTTCTACGCCTCCCATTGGCACAGCTATGAAAGAAAGAGATATTTGCATCCCCTTCCCTAACCCACCTTATCCTTGACCTTTGCCTCCATTTCGCAATGCATTTCTTTTCCTCAATGATGAGCTTTCTTTGGGCCTCCGCGCGAGTCACGAGCTCCTCGGTAAATAGATCTCTGCTATTCTCCAGCACGTCCAGCAAATGTATGGTCGTTTCCGCTTCCGACTTATCCGCCACCCTAGCCGCTTTCGTTTCCCTCCTAAACGCCGCAAGACGTACTCTCAAAGAACAGAGCTTATCGTGGAATTTCTTCGCAGCAGACCCAGATACCACCGTCTCCCTCCAATGCAACGTCACAACCTCCCGAAAATTAGGTTCCTGCAGCCAGCATTTCTCATATTTGAAAAGACCCCGCTGAACAGGGGAGTCCCCCGACCACCACAAAATAGGGTTGTGATCAGAGCACACCCTAGGCTTCACCTCCACAGACGCTAAGGGGAACCTTTCACCGGCCTCCTCCGAGGCAAGGAAGCGGTCAAGGCGCGAACGAGACCTAGCATTCCTCCAAGTATAAGCGACACTCGTGGCGTCCAGGACCTGGAGACCAAGCATGTCAATGGTGTCCGCGAAAGAGGAGCCCGGATCTTGGCCGCCACTACCACAAGGCTTGTCCGAAGATAAGAGAGTCACATTGAAATCTCCCCCACCAACCAGGAGGTCCCAGCCACGACCGAGCCGCTTCCACCAAATCCTCCCAGAGCTGCGGACGTAACCCAGGGGGTCCCAGCCACGAACCGAGCCGCTTCCACCAAATCCTCCCAGAGCTGCGGACGTAAACCCGCCTCACAAGGGCCATAAGCGCACGAGACCATGATCTGAAGAGAGGACCTAGTATTGTCCATAATCACTGTTAAGAGGTGCCTCCCATGGGACATGGAGTTGAAAGCCCACCTCGAGGATCGCCAAGCCACAATCATCCCACCTGAGTGGCCCGTCCCCTCCACGGACCTGAATCGATCAAGCTCTCCGACACCGAACCCCTTCCAAACTTGCTCCGTCAGACCGTGAAGCTTCGTTTCTTGAAGTAGAACAATGTCGCAAGCCCACTCAACGCACCGTGCACCCACCATCTTCCTTTTGTCAAGATCCCCCAACCCTCTCACGTTCCAGGATAAGATTTTCATTTGGAACCTTCGTCGCTCCCCCTAGTTTGCAACACTTCGACTGCCTCCACCACAAGGAGTTTGAACGCGGATCCTGGCTGCGCTGATGACCTGATCGCCTTGGCTCTGTTTCTTCTTCGATAGCGCTCAGCGCTTCTTCCCACGCTGGCCTCTCCCTCCTGGACCTGGACCGAAGTACCCTCATCGGATGGATTCTCATGCGAAGGAGGCTCGGACCGCGATGCCGCAGAATGTGTGTCGGACCGGAGGCTAGCCCCTTCCTCTGAAATCAAGATAGAAGGCGCCGCAACAGCGGAGACGTGGGGCACTTCCGGCCACATAAAAGGCAAATAACCGGCCATGTAAAGAGCTTATAAGTGATCATATATATATATATTAAATGGACTTTGTGAACAAGCTAATCTAATCACTTGAAGCTCACAACAGTCACTACTTGCTAGCTTATAAATGTCCTTGTTCGAAAACTGCAAATTTAAACTACTTTTTTGAACAAACTTTGCCTCTTTCTCCTATCTATTGTTTCTCTTGCAATCTGAATTTGTACCTGTCTGTGTTTACCGTGTCCATGAGTTTGTTGGTATGGATATTGACGGAAAACTTCCATCAAGAAAGATGCGGAGACTTATCTCATTGGATCTACTTCTTGTTGCAATATAATGGAACTGCTTTTTAACATTTATCTTCCATGATTGCAAACTTTATTTATTATACTGGATGGAGTGCAGTTTTTGCAAGCTTCTTGGCATATCTAAACCATGTAGCACTTAGGTGGTAATAACCGGATACGATGTAAATATGTTCTGAGTCAATGGTATTAAGTCTAAAACTAACCCCAAGGGTTGGCACCGTACTGACATGACCCGGTAGTCTGAAATTTGCTTGATTTGGTGGAAACCCGTTAACCTGGGTTTTGGTTTGAGCTGTCCAGGTCAACCTTGGTGTTTTGCCGGGCTTTCTGGACTCTCCTAGTTGGATATGCTGCTTTTGTCACCGGGGTTTTTACCACTCATGAGCAACCACAATTTTTTTGCTGGCAACCTGATCCATCCGCTATTGGGATCGCCATGAAAACACAATCGCATTATAAAGTTATCGTCGAAGTTTCTTAGAATTTTTATTTATCGATTATTTAAGGCACTATCACGTGCTGTAGTTGGATATTTTCCGATTTTGGTGTTCCAAATAATTACATGCATGTCTCCGTAAGTGTCATTATTTTGCTTCTGCTTCACGTTTTGTCATGTTACATGGATTCCATTCCACTTATTTTTCGAAGTGTATTTTGTTTGAGAAATTTCACGGTCATTTTTTTGAGTCAATGGTCTTATATTTTATATATTAAATATTGCAGGAAAAATGGGCCAAAAATCTGTATATTGCATCCATTTGTTATGGCCGAACAGTATGCTGAGACAAGCAGGACGAGCGGCAGCTCGAAAATGGAGTTTAGGCTAAAATTTGACCATGCTTGTGAGAATGCTTGTATTACTTTCAAAAGCCAATGCAAGGCACGGAGATTGGATGGAGGTCAGTTTCGTTTCCTGTCTTGAGCCCTTTTGCTTTGTTAAGGTAAGCTAGAAGGTGATAGGAAGCAGGAATAGAGATCCTGGTTCTTTCGTATCTTAGTATTTCGCCATTGTAAAAATGTCGCTATGGCTGTCTGAGATCAACTTACCATATAGCTGGAGCAGTGAAAATGGCAAGCACATTGCCTATGCATATGGTTCTTCCTCACTTTTTGTCATCTATCACTTGCTGCCTGCATAAATTAGTGTTGAATGCGAATAATTTTGCAACTTATTGCCTACCCTAACTTATGTCAGGGGGGAAATGCTATGCAAGATTTGATCTTATTACGATATACATGTTGGGCAAAAGTTATTGGTGTTTCTAGCTGGATAATCAGTGATTGAGCTACTGTATCTTGTCCGAGTCGAATTGGAAGTGCCGTAAATTATTCGATTGCTGCTGTGGCTACTTTAGCTGCAACATAACCTTTTGCTGGCCTTTCTTTGGTTTCATATTTGACTTGGGTCGATAATTGGATAATCAGTTCTCTCAAGCCTAATTAATTTTCTCCGAAGACTTTTAAGGATGTCTTGTTTGTAGCTGCTGTGGCGGCTTGACCTTTCTTTTGATTGAAATCAAGTCATCGGCAGCCACAATATTTTGTTATGTACTGGTGGTGGGGATGGGTGGGATATGTTTTGTCAAGCTGTCCATATATCAGAAACAAATTTATCATAACGACTTATGATAATTTTATTACAAAATACGAAAGAATATCCATGTCTAACCAGCTTAATTCCATATAATAAGTTCTTTGTAACATCTGGAACATAGAGACATTCTCTTATTAGTAGTAGGACTTCTCCACTAGATAACACTACGGGTTTCAGTGGCAATTGCGGTAACAATTGTATCGGTTCCAATCTGGAAAACTCTCCCCCTATAATCAAGTTTTATGATTTCTTGAAAT
Organism: Ottelia alismoides; assembly: GCA_037367405.1. Classification (NCBI taxonomy): domain Eukaryota; kingdom Viridiplantae; phylum Streptophyta; class Magnoliopsida; order Alismatales; family Hydrocharitaceae; genus Ottelia; species Ottelia alismoides. The sequence goes on along the minus strand of JAZKJV010010219.1, from coordinate 296,073 downwards.
ATAATTAGAATTTCTTCCGTGTCTCTTTCATGCTCCCCGATCTAGTTGGTAGATTTCGTAGGCCAGATTTCAGCATTGTCTGTGCATCTTGCTCGAGAGATTAGAAGTATTGGTAATCATATTGATCATTTAAAGGGGTGAGTAAACTGCGAAGAAGAAAACTTGTTTGTAGACGGATAAAAAAGATTCTGGCATCCTAACTCATTCCAGTACAACATCAATTTTCTCTTTATCAAGTTGTTTTCCCTATTCTGTGGATTCCGGAACTGAGGGCTGGGGTTAAAACTCAAGACCCCAGAATATTCTGGAATTCAGAAATAAATGACACGAAGTTACTGCCCTATTTGGTTTTTGAGTGCAGCATACACTTGACAGGTCTTTCTGTTTAGAAAAGTCCATCTTTTCTAGCAGAAGAGATATCATTCTCTCTTAACTTTGGTATTGAAAAAAAGATAAACTTCCGGCTAACTAGAATTAACTTGTAACAAGTAAAGCGATGATTAAACTCTATTGTTATTCCTATTTATGATGAAAAACAGATCATTGCCATCTAACTTATGAATAATTGACCTCCTTACCATCCGATACGATCTAAAGTAGAATATGGTTGGTTCTATTGCTATGCGAGCGATATTTTTCTAAGCGTGAATGCCCAAACAGGCTAATAATCCATGTTAGACATCCACAAACTATCAATTATGAAGTTGACATTGTACTTGATTATGTACAAATGTAATAAGTATATATTAGCAACGTCAAACAAAGCCAAGTGAGTAAAATAGGCAATATGAAAGCATGCTTTCGGCTTCGGGTGTGATATTAATATCATAATGATAATAATATCGAATGTCTTCTTTCTGTCCTACAAAGATAGGACAAATCATACGAGGGAATATCCTTGTCTATTGGAGTGGTTTGGTTTAACTGGATACATGCTAAAATTCTGAGTTGGTATGGTGCTGGCTTCTCATTCCTCCAGACGTTTCTGATAAAACGGCAGTTTTCTGTTAGCAGAATCGTTGGATTTGTTTTGCAAGAGAATGTGGTTAATGCCCGGAGCAGCCTTGGTCTAATCTCTAAGCCGCAGCTGATGGGTTGTATCGCAGCACTAGTATGCCTCAATCCAGCTGGAGAAGCTTCAGAAGCTCGTGGACAGCATGGATTTAGCCTGAAGGGAATTCTTTTCTATTCGCAATCTTTTAGGTTGGGTACTTAGCCTCAGCGCGTCTTTCAGGGACCATTACAATTTGCATTGTGTAGAGTTAAGGTGGCACTCGTGCTCTCACCATCATCATATATTGCAAAGATTTATCTCATGTTTGACACGCATGATGTCATGTGATTGCATTTGATAGCTACGCGTCGTGGTCATTGCATAGTGGCGGGCGGATCAATTTTGTTTATGAGATACCGCGTGTCAGGTGTTGTTTAGGTTACTTTTGAGCTTAAAACAATAGAATGGTCTGTCACATTTTCCTCGATTAATCTTTGGTTTTAGTTCAGCTCGTTAGAATTACAAATGTTTGAAGGTTCAACTGCGTGACATACTTGTTCAACAATGTGCTTTATTTCTTATCATGCTGGTTACGCATAAGAAGTACAAAAACAAAGCCACATCCACGTTAACAAGTATGCCCTTGGTGTTTCAATTCAATTTACATTTTTAAGGAAAAAAACGGGTGCATATCAAGGAGATGTGCACCCTAACTTGCAAATATATTCATGTAAAACAAAGGTTACAAAGTGTTGCATAGATAAAGCTTCAAAAAAGCCTGTAGCATGCACTTATACATTCTCCACATAAAAACGCTTACGGTTAAAAATGACCCCATTTCTACTCAGCCATAGACCACATCATGACAATAGTCCTCTTTCATCAGATCCTCTCCAACCATAGCCAATTGAGTTCCCAAAAGACCACATTTTCAAACAAACTACAATACCCTCGATTCCTCCCAAACCTATTTTGATGCCTTACATGCAAAAAAAGTGGTTAGTGTCTTTCTACTTCTCCTCACACTGCAAGCACCTCGCATCCACTACCTGAACCATTGCATTATTCTAGGTCCCTTCATATGCACCATCTTTTTAGGAGTCATATGAAGACGTTAACTCGAGAAGGCACTTTCCAATATCAAATACGCACATAATCGCACATATAAATTATAATGTCCCGGGCTTAGGTCCTCGATCCGTTATCGAGGAAAACTGATCCTGACAACTTGTTGGATTCGAGCCCAAATGGAACCGTTGACAACCACCCAAAATGCTTAAGCCCCAGTTGTCAAGATGAACCCTGGCAACTGTAGAGATTGACTCAGCATATAAGAGGATCCAACTGCAACAAGGCGGTGGGAAACATCCCCATTCTACTGGCAGCAAAAAGGGCAAGTTTGATAAGGATCGAGGAAAGAAGCCACGAGTCAAAAATGCTGCAAAAGATAAGCTGTTGTATCCTTTATGCTTTCACTGTGATAGAAGGCACACTGGAGAGTGCTATAAGCTTACAGGAGCTTGCCTGGCATGCGGACAAAAAGGTCACTTCATTAGAGATTGTTGATAAACGTCAAATTTGCCTCTTTAATAATCTAAAATTGTCGTAGTATAGGAGGCAAATTCGGTTTTGTGGATTATTTATATTTGGAAATTCTAACAAGGTCGAACGCAAGGACACAACTACCTAATTCATTTATCGAATTTTGATTCATGAAGCACAAGTGTGAATTATTTTCATTCTCAGGTCTGCAAGACACATTGTGCTAATTACAATGAAATACTATGATGTATGCAATTTTTAGTTGGTTTTTATGCAATTATAAGTGGATGCATGATAGAAGTGCAAGAGAACATATATGCAGACAAAAGTTTACAACTATACCCTAAAAATATGAGCAACATAATAGAAAATGAAATCAGAGTCATTTTAGTCACAATCATTAAAACATCCATCAAGTCAGAGCACAGACAAAGAGAGCATGGTCATCATCTATCACAAAAATTATACTTTATTTAAAACAGTGGCATATGAAAAAATTAAACATGATATGATGTAGAAGACAAAACAAGGATCAAAACGACACTAAAATTATGCAATTTGGACCTACAATGCTCAAGTTATGAAGAAAACAATGCATGGGCATAATTGTAATAAAAATGCAAGAAAAATAAATGATAAATATTACATTTAGGTCCCTGGAGGGACCTAAATGCAAATACCAAAAACCGCCTGGGGCCCCATGTAATTTTTCCTTTTACGTTGGGGCCTTTTTGCAATTTCCAAAAAAATAGAGGGCCTCCCTGTAAATTACCCAGGCTCACACGTGAGGTACGTGCATGGGGACCTGTATGTAATTCTTAGAAAATCTAGGGTCTATCCTGCAAATTTCCCAGCACCCCACGTGTTGTGCACGTGAGATACTAGGCTCGGAAGGCTGCCTCAGGTTCGGGACACGTGACTGCATCTGGTGGCTCGGGTCGAGGTTTGGTGGAACCCGAGCCTAAAGGTCTGGTGAAGAGGCTCAGGCGCCACATGTTGTCTTGATAGCCGTTCGATCGAAGCGATCGGATGGTACCTGTACTCTGTCTTCCACCGCAGGCCACCGGAGAAGGCGGGGCTCCGACGACCTGCCATTGGCTCCGCCGTGCTCCGTAGGATAGTCCGAAGGTCGGGGAAGATGGCTACACTCCTGGCGAAGCTCGTGGAGGCCAGGCGTAGCTTCGTCTATGTCTGAAATGACGAGGCGGAGGACGGTGATCGGCGTGAGGGCTCGAGACCGGCAAGGTGGCTTGAACTCCAGCCATTGACAAGATATTGACCTGTAGTCGTTAACAATGGATAGACGAAACATGCGTGGATCTCGTGGAGATGTGAAGTGAGTGGTGGTCCAGTGGGGCGGAGAGAGCGGTGGACCTGGACTCCTTCTCTGGTGGGTGGAGGAGGAGATGGGTCGGAGCGAGGGGAGGTCCTGGAGAAGAGGAGGGTGGTCGGCGAGGGTATTTGATAAGTGGTGAAGGTCGAAAGGTGGTTAAGTGAGGGTGGCGGGGAGTAGTGAGGTCAGGGAAATTCGAAGAAATAAGAGTAAAATCACCTCGTCGGAGCGAGGTGTTGGTGGAGGCGGTGACCTGGGATCGAGCTCCGTTAGAGCTCAAGGTCATCGCCCAGCGTGCCTGATCATGGCACAGAGTTCTGCGGCGTGCCATTGGCAGCTGCGACATGTCCGGAGACCACGGATCACACCGGGGTACTCAGACCATGATCGCCTCTCAAAGCCAGCCCTCCGTTGTCACCGGAGGGCGTCCGAAGCTAGGTAGGAGGCCCTCTAATGGTGGATGGGTTGAACAGAGCGGCGGAGGGCAGTTTTATAGGAGGAGTTGGCTGGGCGTTACAGAGGGGATAAGGCATTTTTGAGTGGAGATAAAGATGGCTGGGTGTGATGGCGAGGAGGTTTGGAGGTTAAGCGAAGGAGGCGGAGCAGTGGGCTATGTGGAGTGACGGTTAGGAGGGAGAGGTGGCTGGAGTCGCCTTCCAAAATAGGAATGGGGTGGCGGGTTGGAGAGATGTAACACCTGGGAGAGAGGGAGTTGGAGGTTGACGAAGGGTTGTGGACCGTTGGATCGTATGATCCAACAGTCAGGAGGGTTGCACTGGTGGAGTGATGTGATTAGATCCTAGGATCTGATCGATTGGCTGCTGTTAAGGCGCGAAGGAGTGGATGAGATTGGAAGATGGGGAGATCTAACGGTGAGAGAGAGCGGGGTGACGTGGCGTGTGGAGGACCATGGGATGAGAGAGCATCCTATGGCTGAGGTTGAGGGCGACGTGGAGCGTGGTGAACCGTTGGATATAAGTAAGATCGAGTGGCTGTTATGAAGGCGGGAAGGAGCGGACGAGATCAGATCTGGGGTAGGATCGGACGATGGGTGATGGGGTGGAGATAGATGGTTGAGATGGAGGCGGGGGAGAGTGGATCTGACAGCCCAAGAGGCCACCGAGTGGCGGAAGGAGGAGCAACCACATGGCGGCTCCAGAGAGCGCCACGTGGCCCAATCAGAAAAATCAAAATTGTAAACACAAAGAAAAATAAAAAAGAAATAGTTAGAGGTAAAATTAGGAAAAAGTCAAAACATAAAAGTTGCTTGTCTCGATGAGATCTACAACTTTCATGTTGGATAAAAAGCCAAAAGAGGTCATTTGTACAAAAAAGCATTTTTGGGGGTATTTTTAAAGGGCTAAAAACACAAACTTTTGTCTTTTGATTTGTTTTTTATTTTTTTGTCTTTTTAAAGATCAGTGAATTATAGACAATTACTCAACCTAATTTTTAGGGGTTTTTGATGATAAAATAAATACAAGAAAAATAATGGAAATTAAATACAAATAATTTAAGGGTTAATTATACACAATATAAGATAGGATAAAAATGGAGAATTAATGGTGATTTATTGGATTAATTAAGACATGGGTTTAATAAGTGAATTTTAGCATGATGAATACGAGATTCATCATACCCCTATCCTTAAACCATGCTCGTCCTCGAGCATCTAAAGAATGAAGGAGTCGGATTAAATCCTGACAGTGCAAGTGAAGATTTCAAGGCTCAATCTTTCGAAGATCCTTAATTTAAGAGATCCTAAAATTCTGGGTTCATCCAAGCCTTAGTAAGAAGGAATCCAACTTCTCTAATTATCAAACTCTCTTTTTGTACATATAATATAATAATATGAACTTAAGTGTACTGCATTTCATGAGAGTCGAGTTGAGGCATCACTCAAAGTTCCAGTCCCAAAGACTCTCCTCTAGACCTCATCCTCAATACTAGGGAATAAGTCTATTCTTGCTTCAGCCAACCATCTCATTAATTTGTCAAACTTGAAAGTGTGGATTGACGGCCAGATGATGGAGGGCATGGGATTGTGACTAATTTTCTCTCCCTCACATTGGAACAAGGGGCCTCTCGAGTGTCTTTTTACTCAACACATGTAAATTTTTATATTGTTGATCAATGTGTCTATCAAAAGAGTTGGAATCGTCTGCACTTATTTTTCTGGGAGTACACCGGGGTGTGTCTTTTCTGAGTACCTAAGATACCTTCGACACCCAGACTTGTATCGCTTACGATGCAGAGCCTTTTTTGTGGTGTCAGCCCGACTTCTTGGTCCTAATTAGCGTTTGGTCCAAGTGGACACTTTGAAAATGTTTGGGAGCGCTCACCATTGGTGGAAGCTCATTTGTAATTTGAATTTGGTATTTAGAGCTTTTTTTTGATATTTCTTTTCTTTTGTTGGCTAGCTCCACCGCTTTTACGAAAAGTTGGCGCACACTGATCAACAATTTCCATTAAGTTTCATCATGCCCTGGCACATAGGTAAATATCAAAGAGATAGCATATGAATCTTGTTCACATACTGGCTAGGTTTTTGCTGACATTCAGGTTTTCTGAAGCCTTCTTAACTTTATCCCATCCTCGAATATCATTAGATCGGGTCTAAACTCAAATCTCTAGTTAGTTCCTCAAGTGATATCTCAACTCATCTCATCAATCATGCAGTTGTGGAAGTGACTATGCTGATCATATTTTTCTTAAAGGTAGAGATGAAGAGTGCAATATAACGCTCAAATCTTTCAAACTAGGGGAGTGTGGATAATTAAGCTTAAAAAACCCTAATGAATAAGGCATGTTAACTCAGACTCTCAAGATCACAGAAATCCATTGTCCTCAAAATCCTCAAGCCTTGAGTGAATGTGTTTATGTCAGAAATACACCAACTCCTTAGTAAGTGATTTTTATGTGATTTTTGAATTTTTGCAGATTTTTATGGATTTTAATTTTGCATTTTTTTGGAGAGACAATGACTGGCCCATGCTCAAATGAATAAAAGTATCTACTCTCAGCCAGTATGGGTGTAAGTATGGGCCAATAAACGGACCCGTGATCCTTAAGGACGGAGCCCATATGCGGTGTCCTCTAAACCACCCACTTTGCTAAGGGAGACCGAAGTTCCCTCACTGAAAGTGTCTACTAAGCCTAGTAGTCAGAGTCTAAATCAAAGAAAGTTTTTTATGAAAAGGGGTACTTACACAGATTTAATCCCTCAATTTTAAGAAATATTTTTACAAAGCTTTTACAAAACTCAGTTCACAGGTTTACCAAAACCAAGCCCGAAAACAAAATTTTCACAAAGTTTTAAAAACACGAGTTATGGCTAAAGTAGATATACAGTAATATATGGTATACCTACACAGATTATTCCCTCAATTTTAAGAAAACATTTTTACAAAGCTTTTACAAACTCAGTTCACAGGTTTACGAAAAGCAAGCCCGAAAACAAAATTTTCAAAAAGTTTTAAAAACACAAGCTATGGCTAAAGTAGATATACAATTAAAATACGGTATACCCCCTATACTTAAATTTTGCTATGTCCTCATAGCAAAAGTGATATTAAGCCATGACTCGATCAAATATAGGGTGATATAACAGAACTGAGGAGGAGGATCCCCCTGTACTTAGGTCAAAATTGACCTAAGTACAAGAAGACAATACGAGGGAGGGATGAGCAGGCAGGTCCCCTATACTTAGGCTACAAATAGCCTAAGTACGGTCTGAGTTGGGGGGGATGTCTGTACTATTATACATGGGTGTAGGAGGGGGGGGGGGGGTTCGTGAAATACACACACACAGTGAGAGAAAGAGTGATAGAGTGAAATATACAGAGGGAGGGGGGATGAGTGTGTATGTGCAAGTGTGTGTGTGTGGGGGGGGGGGGGGGTAGATCATCAAGTGATCTACTCTTTTTTTGCGACATGCAAGTCCTCTAATTAGGACTGTTAAAATAAATATGCACATGCAACACATATTTTTTTTATACAGGATGCAAATGCAGGCTGACTGATACAAAAATCCTAGAATTTCTTCACAAATTCTTTTGCGGCCTCTTCAGCGGAAGCTCCCGACTTCACGCCTCCATGAAGATCAAGCGTCCTTGATTTTCATGGGCCTGCCACAAGAGAGAAAAGTTAGAACTCCTAGAGAAATTAAATCATCATATATAATGCAAAAAATGATGCATGAAATGAGGACCTGTATATCTCGAAAATATTCAAAAAGAATTCAACAAATAAATTAAGTTAACCCGTGTTCCCGACAACAACGCCATTTGATGAACGTCAAATTTGCCTCTTTAATAATCTAAAATTGTCGTAGTACATGAGGCAAATTTGGTTCAGCAAAACCACAATCGTTTAAATGTTGTGGATTATTTATACTTGGCAATCTACCAAGGTCGAACACAAGGACACAACTACCTGATTAATTTATTGAATTTTGATTCATGAAGCACAAGTGTGAATTATTTTCAATCTCAGGTCTGCAAGACACACTATGCTAATTACAATGAAATACTATGATGTATGCAATTTTTAGTTGGTTTTTATGCAATTATAAGAGGATGCATGATAGAAGTGCAAGAGAACTTATATGCAGACAAAAGTTTACAACTATACCCTAAAAATATGAGCAACATAATAAAAATGAAATCAGAGTTATTTTAATCACAATCATTAAAAACATCCATCAAGTCAGAGCACTGACAAAGAGAGCATGGTCATCATCCATCACAAAAATTACACTTCATTTAAAACAGTGGCAGATGAGAAACTTAAACATGCTATGATGTAGAGGACAAAACAAGGATCAAAACGACACTAAAATCATGCAATTTGAACCTACGATGCTCAAGTTATGAAGAAAACAATGTAGGAGCATAATTGTAATAAAATGCAAGAAAAATAAATGATAAATATTACATTTAGGTCCCTGGAGGGACCTAAATGCAAATAGCAAAAATTTGCCTGGGGCCCCATGTAATTTTTCCTTATGCACTGGGGCCTTTTTACAATTTCCAGAAACTTAGAGTGCCTCCCTGTAAATTACCTAGGCATGCATGTGAGGCACGTGCCTGGGGACCTGTATGTAATTCTTAGAAGATCCAAGATCTATCCTGCAAATTTCCCAGCACCCCACATGTTGTGCACGTGAGATACTAGGCTCGGAAGGCTGCCTCAGGTTCGGGACATGTGGCCGCATCTGGTGGCTCGGGTCGAGGTTTGGTGGAACCCGAGCCTAAAGGTCTAGTGAAGAGGCTCGGGCGCCACGTGTTGTTATGATAGCCGTCCGACCGAAGCGATCGGACGATACCTGTACTCCGTCTTCCACCGCAGGCCACCGGAGAAGGCGGGGCTCCGACGACCTGCCATTGGCTCCGCCGTTCTCCGTAGGATAGTCCGAAGGTCGGGGAAGATGGCTACACTCTTGGCAAAGCTTGTGGAGGCCAGGTGTAGCTCCGTCTATGTCTGAAATGGTGAGGCAGAGGACGGTGATCGGCGTGAGAGCTCGAGATCGGCGAGGTGGCTTGAACTCCGGCCATTGACAAGATATTGACCTGCAGTCGTTAACAGTGGATAGCCGAAGCGTGCGTGGATCTTGTGGAGATGTGAAGTGAGTGGTGGTCCAGTAGGGTGGAGAGAGCGGTGGACCTGGACTCCTTCTCCGGTGGGTAGAGGAGGAGATGCGTCGGAGCGAGGGGAGGGTCCTGGAGAAGAGGAGGGTGGTCGGTGAGGGTATTTCATAAGTGGTGAGGTCGGGAGGTGGTTAAGTGAGGGTGGCGGGGAGTAGTGAGGTCGGGGAAATTCGAAGAAATAAGAGCAAAATCACCTCGCGGAGCGAGGTGTTGGTGGAGGCGGTGACCTGGGATCGAGCTCCGTTGGAGCTCAAGGTCGTCGCCCAGCGTGCCCGATCATGGCACGGAGCTCAACGACACGCCATTTGCAACCGCGACATGGCCAGAGACCACGGATCACCCCGGGGTACTCAGACCATGATCGCCTCTCAAAGCCAGCCCTCCGCTGTCACCGGAGGGCAACCGAAGCTAGGTAGGAGGCCCTTCTAATGGTGGATGGGTTGAACGGAGCAGCGGAGGGCGGTTTTATAGGAGGGAGTTGGCCGGGCATTACAAAGGGGATACGACATTTTTGAGTGGAGATAAAGATGGTTGGGTGTGATGGCGAGGAGGTTTGGAGGTTACGCGAAGGAGGCAGAGCAGTGGGCTACGTGGAGCGACCATTAGGAGAGGGAGAGGTGGCCAGAGTCGCCTTCCAAAATAGGAAGGGGGTGGCGGGTTGGAGAGGCGTAACGCATGGGATCTGGAGGTTGACGAAGGGTTGTGGACCATTTGATCGTATGATCCAATGGTCAGGAGGGTTGCGCTGGTGGAGGGATGTGATTAGATCCTAGGATCTGATCGATCGGCTGGTGTTAAAGCGCAAAGGAGTAGCTGAGATTGGAAGATGGGGGAGATCTAACGGTGAGAGAGAGCGGGGTGATGTGGCGTATGGAGGACCATGGGATGAGAGAGCATCCTATGGCTGAGGTTGAGGGCGACGTGGAGCGTGGTGAACCGTTGGATATAAGTAAGATCAGGCAGCTGTTATGAAGGCGGGAAGGAGCGGACGAGATCAGATCTGGGGTAGGATCGGATGGTGGGTGATGGGGCGGAGATAGACGGTTGAGATGGAGGCAGGGGTGAGTAGATCTGACGGCCCAGGAGGCCACTGGGTGGCGGAAGGAGGAGCGACCACGTGGCGGCTCCAGAGAGCACCACGTGGTCCAATCAGAAAAATCAAAATTGTAAATACAAAGAAAAATAAAAAAGAAATAGTTAGAAGTAAAATTAGAAAAGTCAAAACATAAAAGTTGCTCATCTCGACGAGATCTACAAACTTTCATGTTGGACAAAAAGTCAAAAGATGTCATTTGTACAAAAAGCATTTTTTGGGGGGTATTTTTAAAGGGCTAAAAACACCGACTTTTGTCTTTTGATTTGTTTTTGTTTTTTATTTAAAGGTCAATGAATTATAGACAATTACTCAACCTAATTTTTTGGAGGTTTTTGATGATAAAATAAATACAAGAAAAATAATGGAAATTAAATACAAATAATTTAAGGGTTAATTATACACAATATAAGATAGGATAAAAATGGAGAATTAATGGTGATTTATTGGATTAATTAAGACAGGGGTTTAATAAGTGAATTTTAGCATGATGATACGAGATTCATCAATTGTCCGAAGAAGAAGGAATAATACTCTGGAGATTGAAAGAAGCACATCAAAGGATGGGTGTTCGCTTTAACTTCAGGAGAGGAGGAAGATGGACATGCCATAGTGGAAGGTAATCTTTCTATTGCAGATCATTTGAGCTATGTTTAATTTGATTCTAGTGCATCGCATTCTTTTATCTCTCATCGCTTTGCCAACAAGTTGAAGTATGAGGATATTGAACTTCTATATACACTTACGGTGACTTCGCTGATGGGTGAACACTCTACCCTGGGTACCTATTTGGCCGATGTACCTATCCTAGTTGAAGGATACAATCTACCACCCAACTTGATATTACTGCAGATGAATAATTTTGATGTTATTCTGGGTATGGATTGGCTTTGGGAGCACTATGCACCTATATATTGTAGACAAAAGAAAGTAATTTTTAATAAACCGCATATGGCCGAACTTGTCATTCGTGGAGATAGAAAGAGGAGTCATATGTTTATCTCAACTTTAAGCGCACAACAGTTGATATCTACGGGGTGCACAACTTATTTGGCTAGCTTAATAAGTACAAAATCCTCGTGGTGCAACATGAGTATTTAGATGTTGTGCGAGATTTTCCTGATGTTTTTCTAGACGACCTTCCGGGTCTTCCGCCTAAAAGAGAGATTGACTTCACTATTGATGTACTACAGGATACTGCACCCATATCTAAAGCACCATACAGAATGGCTCCTGCCGAGTTGGATGAGATGAAGAAGCAGTTACAAGAACAATTAGATAAAGGGTTCTTGAGACCAAGTGTTTCTCCTTGGGGTGCTCCTGTATTTTTCATAAAAAGAAGGACGGGTCCCTTAGGCTCTGCATTGATTACAGAGCATTGAATAAAGTCACCATAAAAAATAAGTACCCGCTATCTTGCATTGATGATTTGTTCGATCAATTGCAGCAAGCAGCGATCTTCTCAAAGATTGATCTTCGATCTGGTTACCATTAACTCAAGATTAGGGATAAAAACATATCAAAGACAACATTTAGGACAAGGTACATGCACTATGAATTCTTAGTGATGCCTTTTGGCCTCACAAATGTGCCTGCTGCATTTATGGAGTTAATGAATAGGGTATTCCGAGAATATCTGTACAAGTTTGTGATTGTCTTTGTTGATGATATATTGGTTTATTCACCAGATATCGAACAACACCGCGTGCATCTTCGATTAGTTCTTGAGACATTGCAGCAACACTAGTTTTATGCTAAATTATCCAAATGCAACTTTTGGCTTCATGAAGTTGCATTCCTTGATCATGTTTTATCCAAGAAGGGTATTTTTGTGGATCCCGCAAAGGTGGAGGTTGTTTTAACTTGGAGTCAGCCCAAGACTGTATCTGAAATCTGCATTTTTCTAGGTCTGGAAGGATATTATAAGAGACCCATCCAGAATTTTTCTAGGATCTCCCTACCTCTAACCCAATTGTTAAGAAAAGATGTAAAGTTTGAATGGTCGCAAAAGTGCGAGCAAAGCTTTCAAGAGTTAAAGCAAAGATTGACTACTGCTCCTGTGCTCACTTTACCATTGGATAGTGGTGGATTTGTGGTTTACACAGATGCATCAGGCTGCAGTTTGGGATGTGTCCTCATGTAGCATGGAAAAGTTGTGGCTTACGCATCCCGACGGTTGAAGGAAGCTGAAAGAAATTATCCGAGGCATGATCTAGAGCTCGCAACGGTAATTTTTGCACTAAAAATTTGGCGTCATTATTTATATGGAGAGAAATTTGAGGTATTTACCGATCATAAAAGTCTCAAGTATATCTTCTCTCAAAAGGAACTGAATTTGAGGCAAAGACGATGGTTGGAGTTTTTGCCAGACTATGATCTTTCCATTTATTATCATCCAGTAAAGCAAATGCAGTCGTTGATGCTCTAAGCAGGAAATATGAAGGGAAGCTCGCAAGTATGAAATTGTAATGGCAGCTAATGAAAGATTTAGAGGAATGGAACCCTTTTATTGAAAGAAAAACTAGAGTTCTTATGGTTGGAATGAAAATCCACTCATCGTTGGTAGAGAAGGTTATATTGGCTCAAAAGAATGATGATAAACTTCAAAAATTGGCAATGGCTTATAAAGAAAAGGATCTGATTTATCAACTAGATTAGATGGAGCATTGAGGTTCCGTAATAGATTGTGGGTTCCGGATAATAGTGAATTAAAACGAGAAATTCTTGAAGAGGTTCACAGGTCCATGTATACCATTCATCCCGACACTACAAAAATGTACAAAGACTTAAACGGAATTTTTGGTGGCCTAAGATGAAGAAGGACATTACAAAATTTGTGTCGGTATGTCTTATTTGTCAACAAGTAAAGATTAAAAACCAAAAGCCTACAGGTCCTTTACAATCACTAGAAATCCCCGAATGGAAATGGGAGCACATCACTACAGATTTTGTTAGCGGGTTGCCAAAGATAAAGAAGGGTCGCTTTGATACTATTTGGGTGATTGTTGATCGCTTAACGAAGTCGGCAAATTTCTTACCCATCAGATTGGATCAATCTACAGAGAGTCTTGCTGAGTTGTATGTGAATGAGATAGTGAAATTGCATGGTATTCCGGTATCGATCGTGTCCGACAGAGACACGAGATATACCTCTCAGTTATGGAAAAGTATGCAGGATGCTTTGGGTACAAGTTTGAAGTTCAGCACATCATTTCATCCTCAGACCGATGGACAATCTGAAAGAATAATCCAGACATTTCATTTTCTAAGTAGATACATATGGCTCAAACTGACTAGCGAAAAAAGCCGGGTGAGGTCGACCTTCCATTTTCCAAGTCTCTCTATATGCTGGTTTCTTGATCTACCTTCTTCTTCTCTCCTACTACTTCTCCACATCTCCTTTTGATGCTCCCTACAGTTCGCTGCCCGCCTACCTCCGACCCTTAGGGAATGCATTGACGGAGGGCCATCAGGTAGTTCTCTTCGCCCTAGGCTCACTTATCGACTTCTCGGGAAATTACCTTAGTCAGTCAAGCTGGCCAAGACCTAGCTGCGCCGGAAAATCGAAGACATGTTGAGAGCTTCTGCCCTAGACTTTGCTGGAAATTGGGATAGACATTTAAGTCAAATTTGCATATAATAATAGCTATCATGCAAGCATTAAAATGTCTCCATATGAAGCTTTATACGGTCGACCTTGTAGATCCCTATCGTGCTGGAGTGACGTCGGGGAAAAATACATATTGGGACCTGAATTAGTCTAAGCTTGTACGAAGGGTGTGGAGGTAATTCGGAAGAGATTTTTAGCCGCTCAGAGTAGACAAAAGTCTTATGCTGATCGTCGAAGGCGGGAATTGAATTTTGAGGTAGGTGACCATGTGTTCTTAAAGATTTTCTCCTACCAAGGGAGTAGTGCGATTTGGCAAAAAAGGAAAATTGAGTCCTAGATATGTGGGACCTTTCGAGATAATAAAGAAAGTGGGAGAAGTAGCATATCAGGTTGCTCTTCTATCTCATTATTCCAAGCTCCATTATGTTTTTCACTTATCAATGTTAAGGAAGTACAATCCCGATCCATCGCACGTGATCGAGCGTGAAGTTCCGGGCATTCAACTGAATCTAATGTATGAAGAAAGGCAGTACATATCATTGACCGTAAGGAGCATCGGTTGCGTCGTCGCATAATTCCGATGGTCAAAGTACTTTGGCTGCACCATTAGAGGGAAGAAGCGACTTGGGAGTTAGAGGATGAATACATCAACATTATCCACATATTTTTGGTAAGTCTCTTTTTACAGTATAAATTTCGAGGATGAAATTTCTTTAAGGAGGGTAGATTTTAACGGATTGGTTTAAATTTAAAAATATATAAAGGGATTAATCACCAATTAAATGAGGAGATAATCACTAATGCCTCTAGAAAATTCCACCAATATATCAACATTAGTTATTCCAAAATTATCCTATTGTTTCCTAAATTATCCTAATAATTAATTTGGAAAAAATCTCTTACTTTGAGTATCATTAAAAGGCGACAACACACCAAATCCTCCCAAATTGCCTTTACGTGAGAAAAGTTTTAGAGAGAGAGAACAGAGAAAGAGAGAGAGGTTGCCGACGGCATATTTTGTTGCGCCGTTCTTAAATCCGGCAACAACAACCATCTTCATCGACATCGAAGTCTTGATCCGGTGAAATAGGAGGAGCAACGACGTGGACCACGAAGGTTCGAATAGGAGGAATCATTGAGGGTGGATTTTCACGTCTCATCAAGGTATGCGTCGAACACATATGATCATTAAGTGACGTGTTGTGTTGATCCTTGGTTTAAAAATTATGACTTATAGATGTATGTGTAGAACCCTAAGAATGATATATGCAATATTAGTTGCCGAGTGATTTGCATCTATAATTGTGTCGATTAATTCTACTATATTTAATTGCATGCACCGATACTCTTTTCTTGCTCAACATTGCTCACGGTAAACCAAAGATTGAAAACCTTTGAAATTTCAAACATTCTCTGATTTCTAACGGCAAGCATGCGATTTCCTATAATGATATTGATGAAGAATAAAAAAACTTAAGTTAATCTATGAAGCCTACGCATATTAAGCACGAATACTGCCGAGTGCACATGCTCTCATTATGTTAATTAAATAAAAGTAGATTTCATCAATTTCATTCATAATCCAACTTATACATATAAATTGAGTTGCATATGTTCCCTATGACAAGCCCTTTTTCTGTCACATGGCGTATATAATTAAGGGTATTTGTGATGACCTTATTTATTTCTAATATTACTTATTAGTGAACTTAAAGGACTGTAGGGAATTAACGGCAAGAATATAGAATGGTACTATTGCAATTGTTCCTTAAAAAAATGGATCAGTTCAACAACATCGAAAAGGTTATTCTATTATGCACGCAGAATTTTATTTTATATTTTTTTATGCTTTATCGCATGGAAAATCTTAGGAAAGTACAAGGATATAATGTTGATAACTGTTGTATTGTTATAAGAATAAAAGGTTAGAACGACTTAACACTCATGGTTAAATGACAAAACTTTATTGTTCAGGGTTCTTAGATAATAGCCATAATAAGAGTCTTTTGTATGGTTTTAAGATGTCAAGGTTTCGACACTGACTCGAACTAAGGGGTCGTAAAGGCCTAAAGGGCCAACACCTTCTGGAGGCGTGAGGCAAAAGATAAGTCCTCTACAGTTGTAGCTACACTGACATATTATGCATTGTTATGGATCGCTTGTACCAATGGTAAAGTATCAAAGCCAGCAAAGCCGCCTAAGAATTAACAATAAAGATAACTCTAAACACAGAAAATGTTGAGGGCATGTGTGCAATTACGTTAATGATATGGGCATACGTGCAAACTATATTAAGGCTATGGGCATGTGTGTAATTACATTAATGGTATGGGCATACGTGCAAATTATATTAAGGCTATGGGCATGCGTGCAATTACGTTAACGATATGGGTATACGTGCAAATTATGTTAAGGCTATGGGCATGTGTGCACTTACATTAATGATATGGGCATACATGCAAATTATATTAAGGTGATGGGCATGTGTGCACTTACGTTAATGATATGGGCATAAAAGGCTATGGGCATGTGTGCAATTACGTTAATCATATGGGCATACACGTAAATTATGTTAAGGATATGGGCATACGTGCAACGTAAGTTAATGCAAAGGGTGTATGTGTAATTTAAGATAATGTAATGATATGTATGTATTTATGTTAACATTATGAAAGTACATGCAAATATGGTAAAACTAAATGGTATGTACATAAGTATGATATGCAATGCATGGATATGAAAGAAATATACTTTGTATACATCACTAAGTTAATTAACGATATGTATGATGTTGGTTTGTGCTAAGTCAAATAGTTTATTCAACATGGCATTGATATAGAACCAAATTTATAAGTCTTTACTGTCTAGAATAATTACCCTTATGTCCATCGATGTACTAGTTAAATGTGACCTTATTTCTACGTTAGCTGGCTTGACCTCAACTCGGCACATACTGAGCGTTATGTTCATAACATGGTATTGTTAATCTTTTTCAGGAGAACGTGAGGATTAGATCATTAACGGTTAAAAGGGAGACGACATCGTCTTCAAGAAGTATAATCGGTACGGGACTACTGTTGGATCAGTTTGGAAGGGCACTTTATGCCCACTGGAATAAGGAAATCGTGGATACGATTTCATCTAGTTTATTTATCCTTTTTCTTTTAAATCAAGGAACTCTTAGAATTGTAACCTTACTATTATTATGGAAAAGATTTATTTAAGTTGGTTCTTTACTGCTCTTTTATGCTATGATTGATGATATAAGTAACGATCCCGAGTTTGTCCATTTTATTCTCGCTTCCGTATTATTCTTGGACGATCGTATTCGTTACAAGTGGTATCAGAGCTAATTTTCCTCTGATAGTGGAAAGGGCTACCCGAGAGGTGGAGCCACCTCTACAAAGAGATAGGAGGAAATGACTACCCGAAGTGTGCACTGCCACTGTCACTGGGAATAAGTGATGGGCCATGTCGCAAAGAGGACGTTGCGAATATAAGTGGGGGAGGTTGTAACACCCCAACCCCCAGACATAGTCCCACATCTAAAACTCACAAAGTGCGAGAGTGGGTTATAAGTGGGTGGGGACTACTACTTGACAACTTGAGCTTAAGCATTTTTGGGCAGTTGTCAATGGATCCATTTGGGTCCGAGCCCAACAAAGTTGTCAAGGCTAGTTTTCCTCGATAACGGAGAGGGGACCTAAGCCCATGATGTTACAAACGGTATCACAGTGGGTTCCTCTGATAGTAGAAAGGTCTACCCGAAGGGACCTAAGCCGGGAGCGTGGAGCCGCCACTTTCACTGGGAATAAGTGATGGGCCATATTGCACGAGGACGTTTGCGAATATACGTGGGGGAGGGTTGTAACACCCATACCCCCAAAGATAGTCCCACATCTAAAACTTACAAAGTGTGAGAGTGGGTCTAAGTGGTTCAGAAACTACATCTGAAAAAGTCTGAGGACCTCTAGTCAGCACTTTCAAGCACAAGCCAGAATTCAAGCCTTCCACAAATTTCTTAGCACGATGTCTTTCATTTGCGCATATCCCTTTTCCGTACTTCTCCAGCTCTTGGAATTTGGAGGCATACTGTTCAACTGACAAACTCCCTTGTCAGAGCTCAATGAATTCCAGTCTCTTTGCATCTTGAGCGTGCCGAGGGATGTAACGATCCGTGAAACGCTCCACAAAGTCTTTCCAATGAATGGTAGTTGCATCAGCAAAGTGTATTCTTTTGCAAGAAATCCACCATTCTTTTGCATTGTCCCATAGACGATAGGTACCAAATATCACTTTCTTTTCCTTGGGACAATCAGTTGCCTCAAATGCCAGTTCCATCTCCCTCAACCAATGCTCAGCTTTATCTAGCTCGGATTCTCCCTTG
The DNA here is from genome assembly GCA_037367405.1 of Ottelia alismoides. Lineage (NCBI taxonomy): Eukaryota > Viridiplantae > Streptophyta > Magnoliopsida > Alismatales > Hydrocharitaceae > Ottelia > Ottelia alismoides. Next base: position 277,466 of record JAZKJV010010219.1, on the reverse strand, counting down.
AAGATGGGTGGGTCATGCTGTATGAAAGTCTTCAGGGTCAATCCACCAGAGCCATGTCCTTGATGCTTTTGCTGCTGAGTCATCATAGTCATCAATTCCGACATTTATCGCTGCATGTCCATAGCCATATCGTGGGTTGACGAAGAGTCGCGATCTCCGTTCAACTCATTCCCATGACGAGGGGGCATCTGCAATGATCAAATGTGAAATTTACGATCAAATGCCTATATTTTCTAATAATAGTAGATCTAAGTTTGATTTGGTCGGATATCTTATGCCCAGAGGAACTCCTGCTCTGATACCACTTGTAACGTCCCGGGCTTAGGTCCCCGATCCGTTATTGAGGAAAACTGGCCTGATAACTTGTTGGATTCGAGCCCAAATGGACCCATTGACAACCATCGAAAATGCTTAAGCTCAAGTTGTCAAGTAATAATCCTAACCACTTATAACCCACTCTTACACTTTGTGAGTTTTAGATGTGGGGACTATCTTTGGGGGTATGTGTGTTACAACCTCCCCCACATATATTCGCAATGTCCTCATTGTGACATGGCCCATCACTTATTCCCGTGACAGTGGCGGTTGCACGCTCCCGGCTTAGGTCCCTTCGGGTAGCCCTTTCCACTTTCAGAGGAACCCACTCTGATACCATTTGTAACGTCCCGACCTGTCTGTTATCGAGGAAAACTGGCCCTGACAACTTTGTTGGGCTCGGACCCAAATGGATCCGTTGACAACCATTCAAAATGCTTAAGCCCAAGTTGTCAAGTAGTAATCCCCACCACTTATAACCCACTCTCACACTTTGTGAGTTTTTAGATGTGGGACTTTTTCTGGGAATTGGGGTGATACATAAATCTCTGGATTAAAAACATCTGTCGTACGTAAAACCTTGCATGCCTTCCTTACTGAGAAGTTGCCATCCCTCCATGTCCATGTGCCCATCCGCTCACACGAGTAATCAACCATGTTAACTCAATTTTTTATTTGAATGAAGTCTTCTATCCCCTGATCTGGTATGTCCCCTTGGAACAAAGGAGTCCACAATTTGATGACCAGGTGTCTGATATGAGTGCATTTTGATTTAACATCCAGAGAAAATGCAGGAAATGGTCATACCATGCCCTTCATCTGACATATTATCCATCCAACACCTGAAATTCCTTTCGTCCCCCCACTACGAGCCTAAAAAACCGAATTACCTCAGGTAGTACAGAGCATATGTCCCTCCAGAAAGTGAAGGGAGAATCAATAACTTGGGATTCCGCCACGAGTTCCAGAGTGACCCCATAAATTGATCAAACCAACCTAGAGAGCAAGTCATCCTGATCCCCATTTCCGATCGAGTCTTACTAATCTCCTTCAACCCAACATTCTCCATAGGTTTTGTACTGTATCCCAATCCATTAGATGAATGCCTAAATAGAATGTTGATGACAAACATAAGAACGTCTCATCAAGTCTCTAATCGCCTCTCAACCCCCATCGATAATAGGCGCGTCGAGAGAAAGAAAATCGAGATAGCGGATAGGACTAACTTTTGCCACTACCGAACACACCCTTCTCGTCAAACACGATGCTTTCCTACTAACCAACTTCTTTATGGAAGAGGATCAGAGGTGCTGTAACATCTTCTAAATTTTTGTTATTTCGATTCCAAAATCTAACCTTATAGATTGAATTTTAGATCAATGCTCTAGATATCCTCAAAACTCCGCTCAAATCCAAGCTTATTTGCTATTTTATCTTAATGGTCAAACATTTGGTCAAAATCTAAGCAACTTAAATTCGATTTCAAAAGGACCTGAATCTTAAACCATTAAGATAAAATAGCAAATAAGCTCGAATTTGAGCGAAATTTGGAGGATACGTGGAGCATTGATTTAAGATTCAATCATATACGATTGGATTTTAGAATCGAAATCGAAAAAATAAAAAAATACAACACCTCTTTACAGCAGAGGATCCTCCTCCCTCTATCTGATTAATGAAGGCATCTAGTCTGCAACTCACGATAAGTAGACCACGACTCTTTGTATCCAACATATGCTAACATTCTCCCATCTCCTCGTCCACGAGACCAAACTTGATAAACACAAACTTCCTCTCATTAGCGTGTAGCATCGAGACTTCCCCAACATCTATTCCGCCATGACCTTGAGAGGAACTGAAAGTTTTTCAATTCTTCCTATATATTTGGTTAGTATAGTTTCCTCGTTATCTGGATGCTTTATACATAAGCCTTCTCCTTTAGCTGGAATGCACTGTCCTTGCAACTAACCTTCTCCTCTTTTTAATAAGTAGAATGTAATCTCCTTTTAACAATGAACACATCAGCCCCCTTATACTGTTTTTTTGTCACAAGTCTTAATCATTTCCTAATCAATAAGCTTACCTCAACAAACAAACTTAGATGTTTATCAACCCTATTATGCACTCCGAAGGTTTTTTTTCTCGTGGATGGCTTTGATGATTTTGTACCTCCCACAAGTATCTCATAGTTTGCCTCCTCAATAGAGTCCGCCCTATCTCTTTGGTTTCCAATATAGCGTATCTTGCGTATGCAACCTGGTACAAGCAAGATCAAACAGTCGGTCTTATACTTGACTTTTCATGTGGAACTTCTCCATGTGATTAGTCCGATCATCTCTTTAAGCTTTTAGATCTCCATAGATATTCTAATTGTTCATTCAACTATGTTGATATGTCTTGATTCCTAACAATCTATTCTGCCGACTCAGTTGAAGAATTGTTTTTGTTGCACTTTCCACAAGAAGGGCATGCTAAGCCTGGCATATAGGACATAAGTCTCACTGCTCAGTCAACGAGCCGGGTTGGGGGGGGGGGGGGGGGGCAAGTGCATCCCCCCTGTGGAGGCTCGAGGCAATGCTCCCAAATACAATTATATAAATGGTTCTATCTATTTGAGTAATTGGATCCATTTGTACTAGGAATACTATGTAAACTTCTAATGATTAGGGTTTTTAGTGTCTTTTGTAGTTTCCCTTCTCTACATATAGTGAAACAGATCACTACTGCCTTAGGAAGTAGCCTAGTTAAGGCCGAGCCTTGAAAATCTGTGCGCACATGTATTTTTCTTGTGTGTTTAATGCTACTCAAAACAAATTAATATCTAGCTTTGGGTCTGCTCGAATCATCGAGCAGATGACATCGCACAATATGACGATTGAGAAATTCATACAAAGGAACATATTCATTTTATGGAAGATTAAGATGCATGCCCTTGTCAAGCAACATGGCACCTAGGCACCGTTGGACAAGGAGAGGATGAAAGCACTCGAGTTAATGGTGCAGGAAGAGAAAGCACAGTCAACCATCATGTTATGTTTGGTAGTTGAAATCATTGATGATGTTGCTGATGAGATAATAACGATATGTCTGTGGTTGAGACTCGAAAGTCTTGATACAATCTCTAATCAATAATTTGTTGTTGTAGCAATGACTATTTTCTCTCCACATGCAAGAAGTTACTTCTCTTAAGGAACATTTAGATAGTTTAAATACATTTGTAACGTCCTAGACTTAGGTCCCTAGTCCGTTAATAGAGAAAACTGACCCTGACAACTTGTTGGGCTCAAGCTCGATGGGACTTGTTGATAACCTCCCAAAATGCTTAAGGTCAAGATGTTAAGTAGTGATCCCCCTCTTATAACCCACTCTCAAATTTCACGAGTTTTCAATTTAGGACTATGTTTCGGCTGCGATTTTTTTCCAACCTTCCCCACTTATATTCACAACATCCTCGTTGCGACATGGTTCATCAAATATTCCTAGTGACAATCACGGCTGCACGCTCCGGGTGGTCTTTTCCTCTTATACATAGGGGTGGCTCCACCTCTTAGATATCCCTTTCCACTATCAAAGGAAACCTGCTCTGATACCATTTGTAATGTATCGAGCTTAAGACCATGGTTCATTATCGAGAAAAACTGGCCCTGGCAACTTGTTGGGCTCGTGCCCAAAGAAACTTAGATGTTAAAATAGAATATGAGGATGCTGCTTTGATTCTGTTAGTCTCACTTCCACTATTATAGGAAAATTTCATTCATGGTTACTAGTAAATTTGCACACACGTGAACTTCGACACCTAGCTACTAGTAAACAAGACTCACATGCTATGGGATTGGTTATGACTCAAGATAAGAGTCATAGTGGTTTCAAGAATGTGAATAAAGGAAAGCAAAATTGGAAGTTCAAGAATCACAATCCTAGGAATATTTGCAATTACTGTAAGGAACCAAGACATCGGAAGAAAGACTGTCTGAAGAAGAAAATGAAGTCCAAAGTTACCATAGTGGCTCAGGTAGGTGCATATTCGGAAGATTATTTGGTCCTTACCCTCACAAATCATATATTGACTGATAGTACATGCATATTTGATAATGATGTTCTTATTATATGACCCCGATGAAGATAGGTTGTCCACATATGAGAAGACATATGAAAAAAAATAATTGGGAATGATAAATCATGCAAAATTGCAGGGATTGGCTCTGTAAAAATCAAGATGCATGAGGGTTCGTACGGTGACAGGCTACAACTCTAGTGATATTATACTTTGATATATTTAAATTCACCTATGCTTATAGAGATATAATTATTTATGCATATATTTTGATGTTATCTACAATTATCTTTTCTATTGATTATTGAGATATCAATGTGCTTACACACTGATAACTATTTGTGATATTACAATGATAATAATTGCGAAATATTATTTTTATATAATTTCCATAATCCTTCTCTGCAGGAACTTTTTGTGTTAGATCTGAAAGTTTTTTGGATGTTCTTGTATCTATAAAGTATGCTCTAAGGAAGTTAGAGGACAATCATAGGCTGTCCACCCTCAACGTTGCTATAGTGCCAAATCTGTGGTGTTGATTTTGGTGTTTGCTCCGAAGTTATAAAACTAGCAAGTTTTGTAAATGATTAAGATACCTACTTAAATATCTCTGACTTTAGTAAAATAGTTCGTTGTCTCGACTAATCAGATATCCTGAGTTAGGAGACTTAGGTCACTGTTTTCACCTGTTTGGGTTTCCACGGTGACATCATGTGTAATGTGGTTGATTGATTGATTATTTTGTGCTCAAGTATAATCTGCAAAAGCTTGAATTTGCTAACGATTCTACTATTCACCCCTCTAGTATCTCGATTCCAAGAAACTCACATGTAGTATCAGAGCATGCTCTATACAATGAAGTAAAACATCGATAATACATATGGAAATTTGAGCAAACAATAATATGAAATCAGGCCTGCTCCTTTTGAGGGGACCAACTATAATTGCTGGAAGGGCATAATGCATATATTCCTCTAATCTATTGACTACGATGTTTGGAATATCATTGAGACCAAGTATACTCGGCCAAAGATTACCAACTCAACTCCTCTTGACACAAACAAGAACAAAATATACTTATAACTTCAAGGCCATGATTCCCACTAAAAACTATTACAGAGCGATTGATGGGAGACGGGCAACAAGCTGCGCCACCAATCCCTTTTGAATGGCAAATCCAATTCTTCGAAATACAACATCAATAGATCTGGGAACCATGACATTGCTGTGCATAATTCTCTGGACCCTTTGGAGAAGATGTACTGCTTCAGTAGCCAAAAATCCGAAGGTGTCAAAACCAAAAGGAATGAATACGTACTGATTTTCAATACATGCCTTCTCATGCTTAGCAATTTTAGCTGAGGCCGCTTTCTGCACAGCGTGTCCCGCAATAAAATCACTTCTTATCAGACTCACAAATGGAGAAACTCCAGTCAGATCAACACAAGCATGCTTCCCTCTAGCCCATCCAAATACTAAAACATCTGCTGGTCTAAGTGTCGATCTCCCTTCTTGAGGATCCGTCAAAAAATTCACATGTGCTTCCTTCTTTGAAGCAACTCCAGCATGTCTGAGTACATCATAAAGGACATCCCTGACAAAATCATGTCTATATTTAAAACCTGGGAGTTCACAGCAATGAACAACATGCTCCCCAAAAGCGTCCAAGCAGGATTTGTGGCATATTGGGCAAGGCTCATCGGCTGGAAAAAGAGGAATCATAAGACGATACTTGAGGATGGTGCGATACTCAATAGGTGACATATGCATCCCAAGGCCCTCAATAGGAGTAGCAAGGAGGAAGTCTTGAGCATGGTCAGCCTGTAAACAGCGAAAAATTGCTTTTTGCCTAACAGTCATATCAAACTTAATTTCCATTTCTTCAACAATTTGGCTAAAAAGATAACTCGCCAAAGCATTCTGGGCTTTAGGGGGGACGGTATCCTTGTTAGCAAAGCATGTAAGATCGAGAGATGGAAGTGTGCTGCGTAGGCTCTCCACAGCATATAGAAAGTCAGAATCCATACCGTGTATTCCACTGTCTCGTAAAATGTGATCTTGGAGCACCCATGATTGAGCTCTAGAGGCCACGAAAGCATACGAGGAAGCCTCAAAAGCTGAATGAAGACCGAAACCACCAAGTCTGATGGGTAGTGATGCCACCCGCCATTGAAGGTCGCCAAAGAAAGGGCCTCCACAAACCACAATATCCTCAATAGCTTCGCGAAGCCCTTTATCAAAATATGTAGCAGCTCGTTCCATGTTTGCAGGTTGACATGTCCTTAGGCCAAACATGAGCTTGGCAGTGCCCATACAAGATCGTAATAAAAGAAGCTCACTTTGTGGATCCTCCAATTGAGGAAGTAAATGCATCAAGTCGACAGCTTTTGTGGCCCTCATCATAGCCAAGTCTTCAACAAAGTCCTTGTCTCTACTCACCGCGCCTCCTAGTAACCTCACTCCCAACTCAGGTCTTCCAATATCCACAGGAAACAATCCTTTGCGGATCTTCTGTCCATCACACGAAGGCCAATAAAGTTCTGTTTTTTTATATTCAGCACAAGCCCCATCTCTGGACCCTTGCGATGTATAATGTCAACCACCTTGGCTACCTCCAAAGTATCCCCGATGATGGTCCCATCATCAAGATACCAAGCATGGAGAAGGAACTTACAATTATCCCGAATCTCATGAATAAGGGGATGCAAGGCAAGAGAAAAAAGAAGTGGACCTAGAGGATCACCTTGGTGCACTCCGGTAGATGACCATAAATGATTATCTCCAATATATAACCTGGCTGGTTGAGCATACATAAACTCCACCCATGAAAAAATAGATGGGCATCTCCTCCGAACTTCAGAAAGCATCAACGATCTATCTATCATGTTGAAGGCATTAGAGAAATCAACTGTAAGCATGGAGAGAGACCCGTCACCGTGAAGCTTGCTCAAAAGTCGGTTGAAGCTGTGTAAGATGGCTTCTGCTCCTCCAGATACGCCAACTCCAAATTGAAAGTCATTGAGATATTTAGACATCTCTTTTACCACCCCCATCATGGCAACTTTGGATACAAGACTCCTCCAGATCGTACCTACAGCAATAGGGCGAATGCCGTTGTCTGGTTTGAGCAGTGGAGTAAGAGGTGCAGAGGCTACGAACTCAGCCAGACTCAATGGACATCTCCCACTTAACCATAGATTAACCACCATGGATATAGCACGTAAGAGATTAGTGGCAACTGCCGATCCCTCCCCACAAAGGGCATCTAAAATGTGCTGAGCTCTCAGTCCATCTCTGCCACAGGATGTCCCTTTGGGAAAGGATTTGATAGACCGCAAAATAGCATTTGCATCAACTATAAGAGGACTCTCTGACATCAAGGTACCTGGCAGGGAAGGAGGCGGCTTATACGGATGTTTAGCTTCTAAAGTCTTCATGGTGTGTTCATTAAACGGAGCCACTCCTGAAGAGCACAAAACCTTTAAGGCCATGAATGTAATCTTTTGTGCCATCACAAAAGAAGAGTTTAATAAAATATCATCATGCAAGATATTATAAGAAATTTGTACAAACTCTATGTTATTTATGAGGATCTAACAAATTAAAAGAGACTCATATCAGTCTATTCCAATAAAAGTACATACTCTATTCAAAATGGAGACAGGAGAATACATCAGAGTTATGTACATAGTTTTCTATGGGATTATCAACGAACTCCTCAATCCAAGCACAAAGATTTCAAAAGTAGATCAAGTGGATAAGATACCTAAATCCCTTATCTCTATCTGGAGTACCACTACTACTTTGATCAAGAAAGCCGATGACACCAATACTTTACCCATGGATGAATTTGCAGGTAAACTCCTATCCTATGAAAGAGACAAACAATAAGAAACCGAAGCCGAAACTGAGATCAAAAAATAAGAACATAACTCTTCAAGTTATGGAAGCCACCCCAATAGATGAAAACTCTAAGCATATGACATAAACATTCTGACCAAAAGGTTTAAGAAGTTCATCAAGCGTGATGATCATGCTGGACTTGTAAGTCCTCAGCAACCCATTAATGCAATAAAAAGTTATTGTTTTATCATGTCCATATGAAATGAAATGAATAATTGAATGAATATACTTTTTTATTAGGTACCTTTGTACATTTAGGGTTATATACCTTGATCATATTGAATACCATGCAACTGAGAGGACACAACTAAATTCAAAATGTGATATTTAATATAGATCTCCAGTTCGAGAAAGTGATGGCAATCTTTCTCTAAAGACTGATTTCCAACCGACTTCTTGATGCAAGTCCTCTGCATAGGAAGAGATTCAGAAGTGTTGGAATAATCAAGTCAAAGAGTTGACTTGATGAGGTTTAGATAAACTAAAACCTGAATCATAACTGTCACGATCATGCACACATCCTTTGAACTGAGACAGATATGCATCTATATGCCTGAGTATGCATATTTGACAGACCACATTGGTGTGCATATGAAGTAGTATGAGAAGTTTTATCTCTCGAAAGAATCATATAGGTTCATACTTGATGGACCTAGAGACAGAGCTCACTCATGAGATGATTTGGGGTCAAAAATGAATTCCATGCATGGTCGTCTTATTTATGAAATAAGACACGAATTCAAGATATTAAAATATGCTTTTAGAAAGTATATGATTAATATTTTCGCCCAATTATCAAATGAGAAATCTATTGATATATTCTGAACAATCAAACCAGAGTATGAACTTCAGTTGATCAAAGTCTTCTAGTGTGAAGGATGGATGAGTATTGGGAATACTCATGGTTACATCTGTTGTAATGGATCATCTACCATGACACTCACATTCCGAGGGAGTGTTGAAACATGGTGGATTTTAGAGGATCCATTTAGCTAGATGATTTGTGATTTAATTGGATTAAATCACAATTCTTGAACCCAATTTCCAATTCCAATTCCAATTTCAATGTCCAAATGTTGAAAACAGAAATGGTCATAGAAATGGAAGTATACAAGCTCCTTGAGCTCACTTCTTAGCTTCAAATAGTTCGGACTATGATTATAAGTGATCAAGGAAGCTAGATTTGGCTCACCGACATTTTGTCCAGCTCATGGAGAGTGTGATGCTTTTCGTTGAGCTCATTGAGTGTGAAGTGTTATAGCTCAAGCTCAACATTCGTAGATGATGGATTTTTGCTTTATAAACCATGAATTTAGATAGTTATTCAAATTTCAAGTGACTATACATAGATAGTATGATCTCCCTGACATTATCTCCAAGTATCTGTATTCCTATCTCATAAGTCCTAATTGGATTTGGACTCATACATGTTAATGGAAATATTGTAATAATTATGATTATTACATATTATTGATAAGGATAATTGTGAGAATATGATTCACAAGAGTAACTTATTAATTATTATGAATAGTTATTCACAATAATTAATATTTATATTGATGTGATTCATATAAATATTTATGTAAATGTGATTTACATAATTTTTCCAAGGCATGAGATTTTGTGAATTTGATTCACATTAATTTTGTAAATGTAAATTTGTTTACATTTATTTTGAGCTCTTGAATATGATTCATAAACTTTAATGATTAACTCCACAATTTCTCCAATATCGATAATATGATTATCAAGTGAATTAATTAATTAAATAAAATTTACAACAACAACTTCCATATATGGAAGGTGATGTGTCATGCACATAGGATGCACACATGGATCCACATGGTTGAGTTCTAATTGAATTAGGACTCTAAAGTTGTTGCTTATTTTATTTTAATTAATTAATATTGATTGGAGATAATAAGAAGATAATTCTTATTGAATTAGGACTTGGTATGAGCCCTTGATTTTAAATCCAAGGGCTAATAAGATACGTGTTAGACGTGTGCTGTAAGTATAAAAGGAGGGAAAGGCCTTCTATTTTTTCACAACAATTTGAAGAGCAAGTCCTCATCTATATTTCGTGCCCCCTTGAGAGAGAAAGAGTGTTGAGAGTATTCAACTCACACAACTCTCTTCTTGTTTCCCTAGTCAACATCTTGTTTTGTGGGAAGCAACGTGACTCATCTACGCACCCACGAGAGACAAGTTTGCAGATCAGACTTGATTCGGGAGGTTTCTTTCGTTGAAACTCACGCTTCAAAGGTAACCCTGATCTACCTCTCATATTCATCATGATATTAGAAAATATAATGGAAATTGTTTCCTTTATATTTTGATTTCTAGATGCACAAATCATTGTGCTACATTCTCTAGTTCATACGATGAACTAGCATTTTGGCAAACTGTTTGCTAAATGTTCCACATTTTTGTGATACATATTAAATAATTTTTTATTCACTACCTTTAATTGGTATTAAATCCATATTTTAGAAGATTTGTATTGCATCCAAGTCTGATGAACAATCAGCTAGATCATCCCGATTATTGGGTACATTATCTTGTAACAATTTTAATGATTCGAATGATTCGACAACTTTTGAAGTTGCTACTGTTCTATCCTATTTTTAAATTTAATTTTGGGATATATATGAGGTCTATAAGATCTGGGCTCATACTCAAAAGATTCACCGATTGTTGGTGACATCTGAGAGAAGATTCAGATGATAAAAGCAATCACGGACTCCGATTTCATCCAAAGATCGTAGCATTAAAGTTATGAATTTTTAGCTACTGTTATTAGGTCATATAACATGATAAAATAATGATTAATAAGTCATAAATCAAGTCTTCAATCAGTACAAAAAAGTTTTGCACGATTCCGACCGTGCGACCTCGAGAAATTAGAATTCTCCATAGGCAGAGTTGAAAGAGGACTCGATTGTTTATTGACTTGTTTCTCATATTTTTGGACTCAAAATTGATGGAAATATATTTGAAATATTTACATTTGGAGTTGGACCTAATATTTTAAAAATACTAGGGGTCGCAACAAATTTTAAGTCCATACTATATGATGCTTCCTAATTTGAAGTGCGATGACCACAGTTTGTAAAATTAGAATACGAAATCATTGTTTGTTTATTCGGAAAATATGCTATAAAATAAATATATTTTTCATATTTTTCCTGATTAATTAAGAACTTGAATATTTACAATGTAATTAGAAATTGTAGAATTAATTTTAATTTCATGAATTGTCAAGATTGTTGCACTATACATCTTTTGCAATTGAAATTGTTTTGATTCAAAGAATTATATAAATTGTTGCACTAGACATTTTGAAATTTAAAAAGGAATTTTTGAATTCAAAGAAGTATCTAGATTGTTGCACTAGATCTTTTGGGAAATTAAAAAAAGTTTTAAATTCCTAAAATTTTAAAAAGGTTTAGATTAATCATGAGAATATGTTTTGAATTGATTAATCATTAATTTAAAGATGATATGGACAAAGCCATACAATGACATCCATGGTCTCATGTCATTGCAAAGAAGACGCTCATGTGTAGTCAAGACTCTGGAATATAAATAGCCATGAAATCAGGCTCTTCATTTCTCAAAAGAGATGGGTCGTATGCATAGTGACCCCAATGTTGTTTCCCATATTATTGAGGCGGCATTGTATTGCACATAGTGTAAATTGATATTTGCTCATTGATGATTCGTTTAATTGACAACATGCAAACTCCATATATGTTAGGGATGTAGGTGTTCAAGACTGAACTGGGAATACAAGTAGGACTTGTAAGGTGGAAAGAGTTCCCGCTTCTTTCATCATAGTTGCATTTTCTCATATTATTAGGGTGCAATGAAAATGGAAAGGGGACTCCTATCTCATAGTGAGGTCTTTGGTTATCCTGCCTCATGATTTGAATGATTATAAGGGAAAGCATTTCAAAGTACAAAACATATGAGAACTCTAGATTTAAAATTATTAAATTGTTTATTTTCTTTAATCAAGATATTGAGGTGTATTTTATTTTTCCTATTATTTTAGATGAAATCTCTCAACCCACTTAACATTCTGCTTAAGGTCAATCAATTGACCAGTCCAAATTATTTAGATTGGATCCATAATGTGGAACTCGTACTTGAGACGGAACACATAGCATATGTGCTCTTGTCTTTGAAGTATAAGAACTCTCAAACGAAGTATGCACGTGAGTTCAACAAGAAGTGGGATGAGGATCATTCGATCGCTCGTTGCTTCATTCTTGGATCATTGTCTAATGTGCTACAGAAGTAACTTATAGACATTGAACCTGTTCATGGCATCCTCCTGAATCTGAAGGAGATGTATGTCTATGTGAATTGCACTCTTTCTATATTAAAATCCACTGAGTATATTATGAATAGATAATTTCCCTCTAGCGGTGCAATGATTGCACATGTTAAAGAGAAGTGAGAGAGGAAGTGTGGATCTAGGAAGGTACGATCGAATAGAAGAAAAAAGTCAAACTATTGATCAATCTACCAAAGCTTCAACACATCTGACACCCATATTGATGGATGCCTACCATCACTGCAATAAGCCATGTTTTTGGAAGAGTAACCATCCAAAAAAATCTAAAGTCCTTAGTGAAGGACAAAAGTATAACATTGTTAAATAAGAAATCTACATTCATCATTGACATCAACTTACTCGTAGGATGAGAATGAAGTTGGATTGTTGATTCTAGTGCTTCTGTACATGTATGCAATCAGTTGCATATAAATCAAGACACCAGAAAATCTTGATGAAGGGGAGATAATCATACAAATGGGATCCAATGCAACTGTTGCATCAATCACCATCGAGACATGTAGACTATCAATATCTAGTGAGAGAGTCCTTGATATTAGAGATTGTCTCTATGTACCAAATGTTAGAAGGAACTTAGTATCTGTATCTAAGCTGGTTAGACATGGATACACATTCTTTTTCTGTAATAAAATTAATCGTTATGGTAATTTTATAGCAGATGGTTCTCTAACACCAGGTGGACTCTATGAATTGAACTTGCATGATTGTGTTATGAATGTCAATACTACTGATACCATTAACAATAATAATACTATTAAAACCCCTAAACGATGAAGGGAGGATGGAGATCATTTATCTACGATCTAGCATCAAAGACTTGGACATGTATCTGTTGATAGGATCAATAGACTGATAAAGGATGGACATCAAGATTTCCATGAAGTCTGTGATTTACCAACCTACAAGCATTGTATTCGTGAAAAAATGTTAAGGGCACCCGTCTCTAAGAAAGGTGAATGATGTGAAGGTATATTGGACCTGATACACACTGATGTATGCGGTCCCTTTCGTATCATGACTTGAAATGGACATCAATATTATGTGACATTTATTGATGACCATTCATGGTACGATTTGTCTTCTTGTTACATTACAAACATGAAACCATTGAAAAGTTAAAAAAATCCATTATTTTGGTTGAGAACTAAACATGAAAGAAGATAAATCAGATTTGATCTGACTGAGATGGGGAATACCTCTCAGATGAATTCAAAGAATACCTTAAGGAGAGGAGAAATATTTCCAATCTCACTCCTTCATGTACTCCTCAACTCACCAGAGTTGCAGAGGAACCGAGGAGAAGAAATTGTCATTAGATTCTGCTATTAGGTGTGATCCAACAGTTGCAAGCGAGCAACATATACACACCGAAGCAACTATTCGACCCCGAGGCTCAAAATCCGAGCTTGAATACAAGCCTCATACGAAGCATCAGAATAGTAGATGTGGCCCAACCCTCCGTACCGAGCCTAACAAGGTCACGTTGACCACGCACGTCGACCCCTGATTTCTTAATATTTACAAATAAGTCCTCTTACAATGTAAAAAATTGCAGAATTCCCCCTGCAAGTTATTTTAATTATATTTTAGTCCTTATTTGTCCTTATTTGTAATAAAACTTGGAGTTTTCTTTGCATTTATGCCCCATGATTGATTGTTGAATAACTTTTTGTCTATAAATCCAATAAAAGTGATTTTGGTCTCGTTTGAAATTATTGTGTTGCTCTTTTTATTAGCGTACTTTGTGGTAAATTTTTATATAAAAATCTCATTTGATTTATTTCACCTTCTAAATGTTTGATTAGAATTTTTATTGGAGTTGAAATTGATTGTCTCTAGCAATTGATCCTGATTAAATCCTTAAGTCTTGATAGATAAATATTAATTAATCTTGATCTTCACTATTAAATTAGTAATCGATTTAATTGTTTATTAAAAGGTATTTGAGCAACAAAATGAAATTGAATATCATTATTACTTTGAATTGCTTTCTATTGATTACATCGACCATCTGATTTGATCTCATTAGATTTTAAATTAATTCTAGAAATTATTGTGATTAACTCCAGTTATTTGTTGTGCTTTTAATTTTATTGTGAGTGATATAATCTATTTGTTCGTGCATTATTATTTTTATATAATTTAAATGCATACAAATATGTGTTAAAAAAATCATCTCTTTTGTGAGTTGTGCATTCACTTAATTAATTAATCAAATAATCGCCAATCAAAATATTTGACTTTCATATTTATTCATTAAATTGCTCACGTCCTTGTGTTCGACCCTAGACTTCTGAGGTTAAAAATTAAAGCTGAGTCCTCTTCATAGAGATTATTCATTCGGTTATGTATGACACACTAAGTGCCCATGTTACAACGGATCTATATTATTATACACATTTAGCGATTCATCAGTATCGTACCTCCTATGCATGCCACGTGTTCAATGAAGGAATCACCACTGTTGGATCGTGTACGTGTTGGGGTAAATTGCATATCTCTCTCCACCCATTTTTGTATTTATTTAATAATCATGTAAATAAAATATGTAATGTAAATAAGTTGGACATTTTGTATAAAGGACCCTGATGTTCATTGATATTACAATTAGGTCCAATCAGCTCAGCTCATGTGCCATCTTGGGCAAATTGCATTTATACCCCTGACAGTTTTTGTATTTATGTTTAGTCCAATAAAATTGAATATTAGTTGTATATTTTTGGCACATTTGCAAATGAACCCCTGAATTTAATTTTAATTGCATATATGCCGTCGCTAGTATATGTATTTATGTTTATTTATTCTATTTAGTAAATATAGCATTCATGCTCTAAAATTTATGCAAAAATAGGGTTAGATGCATGCCATCATGTATTTTCACGCCTTATTTATTTTTTGGCATTTTAATTATTTATAAAAATCAAAATAAGCACATTTTGTCCATGTTTAACTTAGAAAATATCGAAAAATAGATTTTTTTGAAAAATTCCCAAAAATTATATGTTGTTTATTTTAGTATATTTTATCTTTAGACCAGAAATGCCAAAAAATAGAAAAATAAAAAGAATAGAAAATAAAAAGTTCCAAAATCCAACAAAGATGTTAAAAATCATAAAAATCCCTAAAAGATTTATTTTAATCTTGAATTTTCTCTATATTATTCTTTATATATAGAAATTGATTTGGGGAATTTTGGACTTTATTTTCTATTTTTCTTCTTTAAATCAATTCTACATACTTATTAAATACCTGATTTGGGACATTTTTGACTTTAAAAATCCATAAAAATTAGCAAAAATTCCAAAAAATCAAAAAACATGAGAAAATTCTTTGTAACCCCAAAATATGTTAGTCCTTATATTTGTTTATTTTTATTAATATTTATAATTATATAACCCTATATTATATATATAGCCTTATATAGACCTATATTATATAATTAATTAAAAAAAGATAGAGAAAATTAAAAATTAGAAGAATACAAAAAAATAAAATTTATTAATACTTATATATACATATTAAAAAACTTGTATAGATGTATATGTGTGCAAATCAATATGTGTATCCCTTATATGTATATCTTTACCTATGCGTGTGTGTATATATATACATATATGTATTAATATAATATATTGTATTATTTACCTATGTGTGTATATGTATATATGTATATATGTATTAATCTAATATATTGTATTATTATTCTTAAATATACCTTTATGTTTATTATTAATTCATTTTTTAAAAAACCCACATAAAAAATATAATAAAGACCAACGTGTACATAATACACTTTAATTAGCAATAATCGTAGGCTACCTAGTCTGCTCTCTATGGTTCGACCTCTACATGCTTACATGCTATACAATTTGTGTTGTAGAGTATAATAAATTTTAACTCTACATTTTTGCCATTCATTGATTAATTTATATTGTGGGTTAATTATTGATTAACTTGGATTTCTTAAGTGGTCAATGCATCGACTGCGATCTTGCCTTGTGAGATCGTGCGACCCCTCAAAATCTCGGTCATCAAATGGCGTCGTTGCTGGGGAGCAATGCCGTGTAGATCGGATACATTTATTTCTTTCTTCTCTCTTGTCTATACATGCTTCTTCATTTTATTTATTTTTCTTTTATTTTATTTGATATTATCTGTGACTTGTCTAATCACTCTCCTTGTTTGAATTTGAATCGAGGGACCGCTACATGAGGGAGGACTTCTTAGGAGGACCTGTGCACCCAAGCAAGGCAGAGCTAGCTTTCTGATTTAGCTAGTAGGAGAGAGTAGCAGATGAATACATGGAGAAATTTTGGAAGCCAACCCCTTTACTTTTATTTTATTTTATTTTATTTTGTAATTAAAGTGTGTGTGAGAGAGAGAGAGACAACAATTAAATTGTAATAATTTATACTCTCATGGACACTGCTACTTCATGAGGTCAAGTGCCCGGGGGATTGTTCCCTTGGGAGCCTTGGTTTTGTCGTGTTTTCATCGCTTTCTTTTTATTTGTTTTTCACTTTTATTTTTATTTATTTGGTGTGAATAAGCCTTAGCTTAGGATGTGCTTTCTCGATAGACTAAGGTCCAAATCCCTGATATATTTGCATGTACCTATAGACTCGCTTTTGGACTTAGTCAAACCGTAATTGTTTGCTATTTCGACTTGAGACCGCGTGCCGAGAGAGGTCACATACAGCGTTAGCAGGACCCATTGTGGCGGGCACGGAGTGGCATCGAAGATCGGACTTAGGTCTCATATTTAGATAGTTAACATCTAGTGCTTCATGCTAATAGCATATTCTATTATAGGGCGATTTCATCATATTGCATCTCATGTAGTGTAGCTTTCAATTATGTTATCCATCTCGCATGGAGAAAGCTGGGAAGCACTGTAAGTCTTCTGACTTTGCATGCATCATCGAATTCCGACTTGCATTGCTTTTCCAACCTCCCCCACTGATTTTGATTACCTAGGATGTTAATGGAATTGGAAACTCATTACGCGATTGCATTGAAAAATAATAAAAAAAGTGATAACCAAAAATAAATTGGACGACTAACTCCATTGGACTCGTAAAAATAAACGTAATGGATTCATTGACTTGGGGAGAGCATCCCCTCATTGTATATGCATGTTATTCTCACGTACATACTAAGGATTAGTGCCCAAATCCCTGGCCTACCTGCTTGTTTGTACAACTTTTTGAAAACTCACCTAACTCTATAATAGAAAAGACAAAAGACCACTCTTTGGTCTTCATTGTGTTGTTTAGGTGAACTGGGGGTTTGCTTTGTACATTGATTGTGACTTTGAGTCCATTCGCATTCATCATTATTTGAGTTTGTAGATCCCTAAGTTTTTGAGTTCTTATTTTTTTCGAGTCCATCTTCTTTCTCTGTCTGTGTTATTTATCTTCTTCACTGAGTCATCGAGTCTTGATCTTCACTTTTGTAGTCAGATTTTGCGGCTATCTACTTGCCCATATCACCCTATCTCTAGTCCGATTCAAGAAGACTCTCTTCTTGGACCACGATTTTGTCTTTGTTTCACCATTCTCATCCACCCTCCTCGTTCCCCTTCGTATCATCCATTCTTTCACTTGGGAGTGCTGCGCGATTAGATGAGGCCCACATTGAGGTTTTGATTTCAAAAATTATTTGAATAAGCCGGGTTGATTTGAGGATGTTGAGATTGGTACGCTATTCTTGGTGGACCCAGCTTTGATATGTGCATAGAGACGATTGTGGATTTTAATTTTGGCATGATTATATGTGTGATTCTTTATTGATGATTTTTTTATCTTGCACACCAGATTGAGGATGTGATTTTTCTCAATGATTTGATGATTCCATGAGTTATGACATCACAATCTCTTATAAGGTTCCGCCCATCTTGATTCAGATGTTTGATGTACCATCTCTATATGTTCTTCAAAGCGACGGTGCCTAGAACCCACATGATTTCACTCATCTTCCGGACTGATCCATCCTCCTTCTCCCGACTCTTCCACCCTTATTTAGCACTTCAAGGATCTCTCTTTGACATCTTGATCCATCTTAGCTGACTTGATTGATTTAAGGGACTGTATTGTGATTGCCTTGATGATCTTTTATCCCTCTTATAGCCTTATGCCCTCCTCCTACTGATGAGTGATTGATTATTGTTGAGGACTTGAGATTGAGGCCAACATTTCCCTGATTTCATTGGCTTAGTTTGCGTTACTCCTTGAGGACTATCTGTGGGAGAACACAACATTTTTTTACGATCAATTTCACTCATTGCTTGTGTTTCCATCTTGATGGAGCACGAAATCGAGTCGTTTGATATGAGCTATCGGTCTCATTGTCTTATTGTGTGTGCTCTATTGGATACGAGACTGATTATCCTAGTTTTCTGGACGCCTTTGAGTCTTCTCTCCTTGATGATCTTCACAATGATGAGTCACATTCTTCTGATTATACCTTGCCTAGTTCACAGTACTCTCCGAGGGTTATCTGTGAGAGACTGTGACATTTTCTAGATCTTCCGATCTCTTCTGCTGGGCAACCGATCTGTCTCCTACCGAGACTAACTCTGATGGTCTGTCTGATGCTCCTTTGAGTATGCTCTCCTTGTCGACCCTCACAAGGATGAGTTCCATTCTGATGATTCATTGCTTACTATGTATTACTCTCCGAGGATTATTCGTGGGAGGATATATCATTTTGTAGGTACTCGGTTTCACTTCTAGTGACTCCAATATGGTGGAGCGCGAAATCGAGTCTTCTGATTTGTGTACTCGGTCTCATCTCCGATAGTGTCTCCTATCTGATAGAGCACGAGATCAAGTCTTTTGATTATTTTGAGATTTCTGACCCATTTTGAGTCTGCTCACCTTGACGACCCTCGCAAGGTTGAGCCATGTCTTGTAATATTCATTGTACTCTTGATCTATCCATTTTATGTCCACCGAGTATCACACTGCATAGCGAGTTTCCTGCTCTTCACTATTCGTATCTTCTTGAGACTATGTCTGACATGGAGGAATATATATTGATCCTTCCTCCTCCATATCTTACGATATCGGTTTGGATCTTTCGCTCCATTCATATGAGCCGATGTTCTGCTTCCCGCTACAGAATCCTGGATTAGTTTTCGATCTCTTTTCCTCGGTAGCAGACACCCTCTTGATTGCATATTAGGGTGTCTTTCTATTTCAGACTATGCCACCCTTCTCGCAGGGAGATGATGATGAGAGTATGGTATTCGACTGTCAGATACTGTCCTGCACTTCACCAGTCTTTTCTGTATGTATATATGTATTTCATCTTTTCATTCCTTCTTTCTCCCGTATGTCATGTGTACCCCAGATCATCCGATATATCTGTGAGTCTATTACTTAGGATGAACTTTGTCCTAAGTATAGGAGGGTACACCTATTTATGTTGTTCTTTCTTCGTCTCGTTTCTTCACTCTTGTTGTTGCCTATACTTATGGCTCTTTTACCCTAAGTATAGGGGAAGTGATGTGTATATTTACCCAATGTATTTTCTCTTTTATTATCAATGTCTTTTTATTGATCCCCTTGCTTGTCTCCTCTCTTGTTGATTTTCTCTGCTATACTTACGGATATTTTACCCTAAGTAAAGGGGGAAATTGACTGAGTTGTGATCTGTGTATCCCCACCCTTGACCCTACCTGCATGTAGATACAATCTGCTATACTTAGGATTATTTGATCCTAAGTATAGAGGGGACGGTCGACTCTGTATTCATTTATTTCTTCCTCTTTTCTTCTTTATTCGTCATTGTAGTATATGATTTTCTATACTCTGTACGGGTTATGTCTTCTCTTTTTCTTTTCGATCTATGAGGACATAGCTCAAGCTAAGCATAGGGGGGTCGTATATACTTTAGCCATATCTCGTACTTTCGTATTTTTGAATAATATGGCTATAATACTTTACAGATACATATACAATTTACTAAATTAATTAATAAAAATATGCATATTATCCCTCAAATTCTTTTTGTATATACTGATTAATAAATCCGATAAGAATGTTTTGTAAATTGTTTGGAAAATAGTTTAAAAATATATTTAAAAAATCCTTTTAAAAACTGTTTGAAAAATATTTTGTAAAATATTTTCAACCTTTGTAAAATTGTTTTGTTTGTAAAATTTCTTTTCCTTGTGTGAAATATAATGTTTTGAAAACTTATTCGCAAATGGTTTTGAAAATGATTACAAAATATTTGAAAAATCTATATCATGTTTGAAAAACCTTTGCAAAATGATTTTCAGTTGTTTGTAAATGTTTGTAAAATTTTTTTGTAAAAATTTTTTTGGACTACAATTTTCAAAATTGTTTGTAAAATGATTTTCAAATAGATTTGAGGAATATATAAATCATCCAAATAAATAAACATTTCTTTTCAATAACTGTATATATCTATAAGAATAATAACATATCCCTTATGTAAATCCTTAAAAACCCTAATTCTTGTAAATAATTGATGTACACCCGTGTAAATCTCTGCATATATTTCCTTTTTGTTTAAAAAAGTCCTTTTGTTTTGAAAAAAATCCAAAAACATTTGCAAAATCTTTTTCAAAAATCTATAAAAAAGTTTAAAACCTTGAAAATTACACCATAAAAATATTTTCTGCATTATACATAACATTTGCTTAGCATTCACATTTTTCAGATTGAGTTTGATAGTTGAACCAGTCCGAGTAAAGTCGGAGATTGGAGGTTGCTTGGACCTTAATGCATCTAACTTCACTGGAACCTTATAGGTACTAGATTTGAGGTACTTCAGGTCTATTCAGACTTAATTCTTTGAGACTCAGGGCTGGGTTCAAGACACCTCAATTACTTAACTAGAACTTTTCGAGACGCACACATGACTCTTGTAGGCTGTGACCTAACTTGGACATTCACACCTTTCACTTGGCTCAACTCAGTTGGAGTGGTGAGGGGATTTGATTTTTCGGTATGAGACACTTAGAGTGGAAACATTCATCCTCGTCTAGGGAGAAAAGTGCACCCCAATCTGTTGATGAATCTCAGATTCATCACTCTAAAAATGACTAATTAAGATTAAATCCCTAAAATTCATTGGCATTTCTTCATTTATATTGCATAATTAACATTTATGCATGTATTAATAATAATTGCATTTTATCACTCATTATTGCTTAAAATAAGAAGCCAAAAATCTCAGTCCAATTAACCTGTTAAATTGCCTAACTTCTTTGATTATTAACTAATTCATGCTAACTCCAAATGACCTGAAACCACCTCCATTGTGTACATATTACTAATAAGAATAAATAAAAAATATAAAAAAAATCAATAACCTAAATAAGTAGACCAGGAACTCAAAACCTAATTCTAGGATTTCTGGACTAAAATGTTGATATCTTCCTCATCCAGTGCCTGATTTGATCCTACTTACTTTTGAACTAATACACATTCAATTGACTTCAAAACAAGACCTAGTTCAAGTGAATTGGAGCTCATATGTAAAAGTTGGGTTTTGGGCCTTTTTTGTATATTTTGTATTTTACCTATATTTGACCTATTATTTTATGTAATAATTGACTCATTTTATTTTATTTCTTTTTCATTTGTTTTCTTTTATAAAAGTTTTGTTAAAATACGTAAAAATACAAATCCAAAATGAGCTTGAAATAAAAGAAACTAACTGAGTCCGAATCTTCACTAACAATCTTTACAAAAGTTGTATTTTTCGTATTTTATTTTGTTTCCTCTTTTTCTTAATTAAAAAGTACAAAAAAATTAGATTAATATGCAAATATTTATCTTTGATTTTATCATATTTTTTTTTCAGATTTTTATCTAGTTTAAAAATAAAAAATATTAAACTAAAAAATCAGGGTATTCTATGTACATGGGATACCCTAAAAATATCACTTGGCACAAATTATCGATTTTGGTCTCTTCACAAAAGTTGTAGATCTCATCAGAACGAGCAACTTTCACGAAGAAAATTTTTTTGATTCGAGGTCATTTGTTTAATCTTTTTGATTTTTCTTTCCTTTAATTTTTTGATTTTTCTAGGGCTAACACATGGCAGCTCCTGGAGACGCCACGTGTCACCCATTTTTGGCCTTTATTTTCATTTATTTTTATAAAAAATTTAAAAAATTAACTAAAATATAATAAATAAAATAAGTAAAAAAATAAGAGTGCCATGTGGCACAATTTGGGCCGTCCGATCTCGACCGATCGAACGGCACCATACCCGTCATCTCCCTCAGGCCGTTCCCTCCGTCTTTCCCCTTTTGGGCGGTGTCACCATCCTGCCTAATCGGGGTGCCGCCTCCGCTCATCGCCGCGATTCTCCATATGATCGAATCCCCCTCATCTCACTACCATTCCGCAGATAGCCGTCCGATCAATCTCCTCGTCAAAATCAATCGCCTCGACCACCTTCCTAAAAGAGCCTCCTCGCCAACCGACCTCCTCTGCTATATAACCATCATCGGGACTCCCTCTCATCCCCATCCATCGCTTCCAGCAGTAGAAGCATCGGGTCATCGGCGGTGACAGAGTCGTGATCAACTGCCTCCCCGACAAGTTCCCCCTGTTTGGCGTGATCTGAGGTGCGTTGCGCCTCGTCGCAGCTCCCCTCCAGCAAGGCTGCTTTGCTCCAGACTTCGCGACTTCGAGCCCTATAAATCCAAGTACTCCACCCCTCTCTACCTTCATCTACGTTTCATTTCTTCCACTTTCGCTCGATCAACTCTCTACCCTCGCATCTATCCGATCACCCATTATTACACGATCCCCTCGAGCCTTCGACCCATCTCATCTCCATCAGAGCTCGACTCCTCTGCTAGCTGAGGCTTCTCGGCCACTGTCATTGACTTCAGCAATTGACTCCATACACCCACCATGCCGTCGAGCCATCGTCACCAACCACGATTGCATCTCCACCTCAACGTCCCCAGGCCGTGTGTCGGCCAATCTTATCTGCCATATCCTCTACCTTCGTCTAGAGGATCAAAGCTGCACCGCCATATAATCTTCACTGCTCGGCCATCGAAGAGCGCCTCTACACCAACAGGTCCTTGACTCGGTCGGCCTCCACCAAAGTTGCCTCGATCAACAGCCTTGCTCCTCCGCCAAGAACCCTACCGTGCCTCGTCCACAATACGCCAAGCATTGCCCTCTGGTTGGCAGCCTTCTCGAAGAACAAAGAACCCTCTGCACACGTGCTCTCCGCGTGCATGGGAGAAAATAACAAGGACGCCCTCAAAGGATAAACCCATCTTCAGAAAAGCCCCTCCATCCTAGGGCGCGTACGACGCTCGTGCCCTTTAGAAACTTTGCAATCAGGCCCCTGGAGGATCACCATTTCACAGAAGATCCCACCGTCCAGAGGGCACGTGCGACGCACGTGCCCCTCTGGGATTTTTTAGAGACACACCTCAGTGTTTAGGTAATTATAGTTTAACCCTTGTTCTGCATTTTCTGCATTATTTAATTATTGTAATTTTGCATTGAAACCCTGGTTCCCCCATTATTTTGAACCTATACATCACATCATTTTATTTATTAAAAATATGCATTTTGTTCCTAAATTAATTCTCTACAATATGGAATGCTTGTGATATTTTTACTCTCGATGGTTAAATAATAATTACTATTCTTGTGATAGATTGCATATTTTACCCAATCCGTGCTTGGAAATTCATTGTTAATTAACCACTGCTCGAAAAATTACCAAAAACTCATGGATCGTAGAATTAATTGTTAACCACATTGTGCCAAAAAAGAATTGCATTTACATGCATGGTTTGCTCAATACAAATTATTTTGTGAATTTTAATCTTTAATTTTTAATAGATATTAAATTTAGTATTTTTAAGGTTTAGGATTTTTCTGAGATCAATCACCTAGTGTTGGATAGATTTTTAAATAGGTTTAATATTTAGTATAATTGATTATTGAAATTCACTTTGTTTGCATTCATAAATTTATAAAATATTCATCTTACATCCAAAAATTCCAAAAAATTACAATGTGTTCATTTCACCATTTTACATCTCAGCCAAATTTCATAATGTTTGGATATCGTTTGATTGAAATTGTATTTTCATACTTAAAATTATCCACATTTGCATTCACATCCAAAAATTGCATTAAAAATACCAAAAACATTCTGCCTTGAAAATCGTGCACGAACTTTGATAGACAAAATCTTAAGTTGTTCCTTTGCCTCCTTGAGGTTGACCTTGGGACTCACCCAAGTAAAATATACAAAAACCATGCTGATTAAAAATTGATTAATTAATTCTGGTTATCTCTTGACTGATTCCAAATTCCCGCCTACAATGAAATGACAAATATAAACGATAATTCACATCAACTAAAGAGGGGATTTTTGGATTCGTCAGATGGCGCCATTGCCAGGGAGGCAACCGGCTTAGATTTTTGTCTAAAAAATTAGTGCTCTATTTTCCACACATTCAAGTAGTCTGACCCCTGAATGGCCACTATATATTTTCCATTTTTCTGTATTTATTTTATTTTCAGCATTTTTTTTGTTTTATTTTTTGATTATTTTTTGTGTCACTCTCTTACACTCTCTCTCTTATTTTTCTTGTGAGATACCCAAAGTATGTGGAGCGGTTTCTCACAAAAACCGACGTATCTTCACCGACGTCCAAAAAGCCACATTAAAATTATGATCGAGTCAAGTTGTGAGAGAGCGTAGAGTCTAGGATTTATTTTCTACAATTTTATTTTTGTAATTAATTGCTCATTACAGCGGTATCCGTTTGGACTCTCGCATGTGTAATAAGACCTTGAAATTTTTCCGTGGTGTGTCGTGACCTGTTTCACTCTCCGGTGAGGGTGGGGTCCGACTTGACTGGCTCGTAGGTTAGACATGTACATACGACTATTAGAGCTTTGAATATTTATTGTTTGTGCTCGTAGAACCTTTGAACACACTTCACTTAATTGAGACACACGATAGATCGTTCAACCTAGTCAAAAATTTTAACTCAAATAGAACTGTCTACTAGGTGCGGTTTCTATTGGCTTGCATTCATTTAGAATAATCTTTCAATTCTTGTATTGCATCCCACATGGAGATTGCGAGGAATCATTGTAAGTCTTCTAACTGAGCATACATCTTCATTTTTCACGTGCATCGACTTTTTTCCAAATTCCTCCCTCCTGTTTTATCACTTAAAATTTAAAGGAAATTGGGACTGGGTGGTAGACGTGAATTTTTGCTCATCTAATTTTTAAATGATCGCCTAATTAAAATTGGGACTGCTAAATAAAGCCGACTAAATCAACTTATAAAATCAAGAATTTTTATGGGAGAGCAACCCCGACCTTGTATTCATTTATCTTGAAGAGAGGAGAGAGACAAACACTAGGATAGAGCCAAGTCAGAATTTTCATATTAACTACTGATTCTACACGATTAGGTACTTCTCAGTGAGGAATACGGCTTGCCGATAAACAGTTCGGATTTTCTTAGCAGAGTGGGTGATTTAAATGACACTGTGTAAGACTCCGTCCTTAAGTAAAATGGGTAGCTGTTTTACGATCCGTACTTACACCCATACTGGCTGAAAGTAGATGCAACTAGTCATAAGAATTCATGCCATTTTTTAAGAAAAATTTCCGATACCTAACAACTTGCTTAAACGTTTGCATATTTGAATTATCACCAATTAAAATTGACAAGATTATTGACCGAACTCTTGCGGCCTTCACTGTGTGAGTTGGTGAAACAAGGATCTGGATTGTGTTTGTTTTGTGCGTAGATTCAGGATAATCATCTAATACTGCACACTTGTGCCTACATCATGAATCGTAACCTTTTTCCAAATCATTTGAAATCGAGAATGGAAGATTGTGGTGAATTTTGTTCGGACTCCGCGAACCCTTCACTTACTACCACAAACTCACCACTCTCAAAGGTTCGGAGACACTCCTACTCCAGACCACCTTGGGTTAGTGGACACTTTTCCCATGAATCTTCTTCCGACAATTCCTTCTTCTTCCTTGAAGGAGATCAAACCCAAAATGTTTCTCTCTCTCCTAAACACATCGAGGAAAACTCTCACCTCGATGATTCTTATTCAAATTCTTTCCATTCTAATAACTCAAATCTGTTATATTCTGAAGGTGAAGAAGAAGAAGAGAACCTGCAGAAGATGCCTCCCAAGAAAACAAATCACGAAGATGAACCGAATGAAGACCCGGTGCAAATGATTTTGGCAAGGTTGGCTACATTTGAGCAACAACAACTTTTACTGGGGGAACAAATAGAGCAGTTAAATGTTGGGGGATAACTGCCAATGGAAGCGGCATATAACCCTAGCCAGTACAAAGTGAGAAATTATTTGCAGCCACTCGAGCCATAAATAAACTATGAACTGAAACCACATGTCTTGAACCCACTGCCACAATTTCATGGTAATGCTGCTGAAGAACCATATGAATTTTTACAGGACTTGGAGCTAGTATGCTCTAATCTGAGACATCCCTAGGACAACTAGGATTACATTAGTCTCACTGCACTTCCATTCGCCTTGAAAGGCAAGGCAGATTACTGGGTGAAGAATTTAGGAGTGACGGTAACCACATATGATCGGTTCAAGAAACCATTTTTAAAAAAAATTCTACCCCTTGAGTAGGACCAATCAGGTGAGGACACGCATCACCAGTTTCTTTTAGATGCCTAATGAACCACTCTGTGACACATGGGATAGAATAAAAGATTTACTACAAAAGTGTCTATGCCATGATCTGGATGACAACATCTTGGTCCATTCACTCTATTCTGGCCTCAGCTACGATACCTACGAATTAGTGAGTGCTGCCCGAGGAGGCAACTATACATTACGAGGTGCAGAAACCACTTGGAAAGTATTGGAGCAAATGGTTGAGACAAGCCGTTCACAGATTGCTAGTAGGGCGTATATCGATTCCCTCAACACACTTCAATCTAGAGGAGGAAAGCAGACTGTTGCAGAAATAACTGAGGATTTGATTCCAAACATGAGCATAATCACTGATAAATTAGTGGTTGTGGATCAAATTCACAAGAGGATGAACAACATCGACAACATGATCTCCCAGTTTCCAAAGCAAATGGAGGAGCTGACTGAGAAGGTAGCCAAGATCGGGGTACTGATGAATATGCATTTCGTCATCTTTATTCATTTATTTTAGCTTAAAATCCCTTATTAAACGCATGTATATAACACTAACTCCATATTCTTACTAACTTGCATCCGTGTGTAAATATTGTACCCTTCTTACCAGAAAATCCAAAAAAATGTGTGTTGTGTATATTTTCATACTACACTATTTTATCTATACATAATTTGACCTCAAACAAAATAATTTTAAAAAATCAAAGTTGTAAATAAAAATGTGTCCTAAATAATAAAAATAATTGCACAATCAATTCTTCTACAGAATAAAAGCAACCACACTTGGAAAAAGCCATAAAGATAATTGAAAGATCAATTACGGCTCCATATGAACTCAAATAGAACCAACCCACTTCCATTGTATTCTAAATTAAATTATCTTTAAAATGGCTATGATTTCATAATTTTTGTATTACGGATGAAAAGTTGGTTTTCTAGGTTGATTTGTGCAATTTTCCCATATATTTGTACATATTGTATTTTGTGAATATTTGTAAATATTTTTACTAATTATGTAAAATAAAAATTAAAAATTAAAAATATTTTTTTTATTAAAAAACTAATTTCCTTATTTAATCATGTAAATAATGTACTATATGTATATAGTTTATGTATATAGCTAATTTTCTTAAATAACTATAAAAAAATAAAAAATAACATTTAATTATCAATTTAATAAAGTGATGAAAATACAAAAAAATAGTTAATTTTTGTAAATAATTTTAACACTAATCTTCTTACTTTATCTCATTTCAATTTTTCCTCTCTCTTATCTCTTATCTTCATCCAAAAATTCAAAAATATGAATTTCAATTCCTATCTTTTCTATTTATATGGCTCCTTCTCCATCATTTCAATTTGATCAATCTTTGGTGAGAGGAGCCCGATCTCCAAGACTCTTCTTGTCGCAGAAGGGCGCCTAGCCTCCGAGCCATCCGGTGACAGCGAGTCAGCCTTCGTCGAGGTGATCAAGGTCTTTTCCACTCTTAAGGTGAGATCCATTTTCTCTTATTTTTCATCTAGATTAACCTTAGTTTAATTTTTCGCATCTTTATTTCGTCATCATTTTTTTATCTAGATCTTAGAATCCATCACTATTTTATCCGCCATCGACTCGATTTTTCGTTTCACCCCTCGATCTATTCACGTTCTTTTCTACCTCGCACGATCTCTCACCTCCAATCACGCATGGTGGTCGGAGATCCGATTCCATCTGCCATTTTCCGCAGAACCGCACTCATTCACATCTTCCGTTTTGATTTTGGGATCGAGTCATCATACTTGCGTCCTAATTTGTTTATAAATAAAAAAACAAAAAAAATAT
This sequence comes from Ottelia alismoides, assembly GCA_037367405.1. Lineage (NCBI taxonomy): Eukaryota > Viridiplantae > Streptophyta > Magnoliopsida > Alismatales > Hydrocharitaceae > Ottelia > Ottelia alismoides. The sequence continues at coordinate 248,308 of JAZKJV010010219.1, read as the reverse complement.
ATTTGTTTCCTTTCTCTCTAACATTTGTTTTATAGGATCATCTAAAAAACTAAATAAAAAAATAAAATGAATTTTTTTCTACCACTCTGTTTTAAAAAATAAAAAAACATTTTTTTATTTTATGTTTTTGATTCCACTAGTTCGGTTTTCCACATAAAAAATAAAAAAATAACAAAACAATTCTTTTTATTTATGCTATTTTGGGTTTTACAGTAATAACTAAAAAAAGCCAGGTCACAGGCCCTCCACGCCGCCGCCCTTCCATCCAGATCACAACAACTCCACCTGCGACCGCCGCGCACCGTCGTCTAGCACCCTCGTTAGCGGCACCGCTTCCACCGCCGCACCATCGCCACCGCTCCATCGAAGAACCGACATCCACGTTTGCCACACCACCCATAAGCAACAAGACGATCTCCGCCGGCAACCAGACGCCCCTCCGCCCGTGCAACCGCCGCAGCAGCGACCCTTCACCCACCGTTGTCATCAACCTGGGCTTGTATCACCCAAGCCGCCCCGCCGCCCGTCGAAGCCCAGCGCCATCCTCCACAGAGCCCCTCCACCCCCGTGAATCTACGCGCTCGGTCGAACCCTACTGGCCAGCCAATGCCACAACACCGCCGTGCCCATAGCTTTGGAGAGAGAAACGAGGAAGGCGGCGCCTCCTTCCTCTTTGGTTGAAGAAACGAAGGGAACGAATAGGGAGCCCTATGGTTCATTAAAAAAATTTGGAAAAATATCATAAAAGCCCCTGGAAGTTCTAGATATTGCAAAGAAGACCCCCAAAGCCTATTTGGGGGAAATTACATCTGAGACCCTAGAAGTTTTCATAATTACAAAAGGCCCTCGCTTAACCTATCACGTGCTTCACGCATGCACTCTTGGGTAAATTTTGTTGTCCATCTTGTGTTTTATTTTTGTTATCATTTCTTATAAAAACTTTTAACATTTACATTTCAGTCCCTGAATTCCAGACCTTCATTTGCATGCTCTTGTTAGTGAAATAAATGTTTTTGTTGGTCAATAAATTATAAAAAAATCATGCTATGCTCCTGATATGTGTATCTTTCTAGCATAAAATTTTCATTGCATTTTATCATTATTTAATATTATTAAAAAAAATAAAAAACAATATCTTTTCTAATCCAGAAATTCAAAAAATTCATAATAACTCAATTATTACTTCAAAAATTCTAAAAAAATAGATTAGTTTTATTTTATTGTCTTTTAACTTCTATCCAAATTTCACGCATTAATTCTTTTCAAAACCCCAAAAAATTAAAAAATACTAAAAATCTTATAAAAATCATAAAAAAGTCTACAAAATCCAAAAATCCATATTTCAGTTCCTGTTTGTAGATATTTGCCTATATTTCAGCATAAAAATAGTTTCCAGGAGTTTTGGGTACTTAAAATATTTTTATGTTGCAAATTAGTCACGGTTGTGTACTGTTTATCATTTTTACCACTATTAGATTTTTAGAAGAATACAAAATTATTTGAAAATTCCACAAAAATTCCCAAAAATATTTCAAAACCCTTAAAACTCAAAAATATATTCTCTGCAATTTTCTGAGCATTTCTAACAATTTTGAAAAATACAAAAAAGAGCATGGTGTGCGTATTTCTTTCCTTGTGCATATTGTTCATTATTTGAAATTTTAAAAAAATTGCAAAAATGAAAATCACTAAAAATTTGAAAATCAGAAAATAAAACATAAAGTAAAAAACAAAAAAAATAAAAGATAAAAAATTCCACGAAAACCAAGGATAGTTTGCCTTTGAGATTCCTACTTTTTCTCTTAATTGATTTTTCGTGGACCAATTGAATAACCCTCGAGAATTGTAGCCTCTCTAAGTTCGACCCTATCCGCTATACAGGTAAGTAGGTAGCAAAAATATTTCTCTTGCTCCACCTTATTTTCTGTAATTATTTTGCAACGAGAGAAGAACTAAAATTTGTTTGTTTGATCTGGGAATTTTTGGGGATAACGACGACTTCAAATCACTGATAATTATCAATTCACGAGGTTTCCATATCAATAAAATGGCGCAGTTGCCAGGGAGGCACGCCAAGGGTAGTTAGGTTTCTCTTTTGACCTGTTATTCTTGGTTGTATATATTTGTGTATATTTTTCCACATTCACTCCATTGTTCATATTCACTGTTTCATTTCATTTTTTTCTGCTTATATTTAATAATTGTGTTTCTTACACATTCTCTTTTTTCTTTTTCTTGCGAGGGCCCGCGGAGCGAAGGAGGCGATCCTAGGAGAGTTGAAGCACCCAAGCGAAGCGGAGGCGGCTTGATTCTTCACCGAGCCGCAGGATAGCGTGAGAGGAGGGGAAGAAGAATTGAAGGAGACAAAAAGACTTTTTTTATTTTTAGCATTTGAACCTTGTAAACGAACATTCATTTGTTACGGGAGCTGTTTCGCCAAGTGCTGGTGCACTCAGGGGACCTCACCGGTTTTGTTCTCATCGCCTTATTTTTCTTTGTTTCACACGGATTTCGTGTGCTACCTATTGATTGTTTAATTAATTTTCTTGAGGCAGGTAATTAATTAGGTCCAAACACCCTAAACAAGAATTTCTGTACCTACAGAATAGAGCGTAATTGGACTTAGTCAAATTAACTTGTTCTTGCCCGTTAATAGAAGCTATTGTTAAGACGGTTTACTTGCATTTGCATATAGATTAGTTTATTTTTCTGTATTTCAATTCTACGCGGATCACCCTGCTTGTAGAGTGCTGGCGACAAGGTACGCATTTCTATCCCCTGCATGCATGATTGTGTTAATCGCACATTGGCATTTCCGATCTCCTTCCTTATTTTCACTCGACACTTGGTAGACGATTCATTGAACATACTCAAACTAAGTGATAACTTCCTAAAATCGAGACTACTAAAGAAAACTTGACCCTAAAAGAAACGTAAGGAAAAATAATTGTTTTGGGGAGAGTAACCCCCTCATTGGTTGGTTTGCTTGAGCGAGAGAGTGACCCGCACACTAGGCTATAACCACACATGAACTTCCGTTAGACTACTAGTCTTGGGGTTAGTCGTTCTCCAGTGAGGATCTCTTCGGTAGCCGGTAAAGCGGGCCGTGACGTCCTTAGCAGATTGAATTGATAGGGTAGCCAGTAAACGGTAAGCAATTCGTATTGGCTGGGAAAGATATAACTTTGGGATTGGACCAGTCTCCTGGGAGAATTGGGTTCCTAACAACTCGCTTTAACCGCTCTGATAGATTGTATTCTCACCAAACTCTAAAAATTGACAAGATAATTGACCAAACCTTCACGGTCTTTACATTGTGTTGAGTTGGCGAACTGGGGGTTTGTATTGTGTTTGATTGTTTGTGTGCATACTAGATCCTTTTGTGCATTTGCGCCTTTTTCTCCATATCTTTTGACTTCACCCTTGTGCTCTCCTGATCCTGTCTTTTATTTCAGAGATGGCTGACTAGAGTTATTTTATTCCGATTTTTACGGATCCCTTGTACTCTCCAATTGATCCACCTTTCTTTTTTCAAGAGGATTTTCCTCCTGATTTTTGTGCATACCTGCCTAACCCATTATTTTAGGAATCGGACGATGATTTTCACCCACCCTTATTCCACTCACCCGGCCCTGTGATTTTGGAGTCACCTTTCATGGTGTTCACACTTGATACCCTGAACCAGATGATGGAGCACATAAATTCAAGGATTACTAATCTATTTAACATAAATAAGGGCCGGAATGCTGCTCCACTATTTGAGGATATGGATTCATTTGAGGATAATCATGAGTGCTTGCAATCGCCCAAAATACAAAAAATGAGAAAATTTTAAAAATCCAAAAAGATTCCGGGAGGCACATTATTGATTCATTTTATGAGGAGAGGACAATCATGCCAAACCATTTTCTCACACAGTCATTCACCACATGTCCCACCTTTGACCCCGAGGATTCCACTGTATAGAATGCTCTTGGAAATCCTCGTGTACATGCTGATTCTGATCTCCTCCCTTGTATGGTGGAGGTCCAAAATTTCAAAAAATGTTGACTGAACCTGAAGTGATGGCCACCATTCACGAGATCATTAAAGCCCTACTTCACCGGGCCATGACCCATTTATCTGCTCCTCAACACAAGAAGAGAAAGCGGAGGAGTAGATATGAACATCACATCTTGACCATGGCCACTGCCTACATCATCTCCCACCATCTACATTTCAAAGGGAACACTACCACACCTCTCGTGAGTTGCTCCATATCTGACTATTCTTGTGATAACACTCTCCTTAACGATGGTTCGTCAATCAATATAATACCCTTCTCTGTAGTACAATCTCTCCATCTTGGGCCTTTCAAGAAAACCAAGATGATAGTTTAACTTGCTGATGGATCTATCAAGAGGTCGAAGGGTATTCCAGAAAACGCTGTCATTCTCATTTAGGGCATGAAATTCACTTCTGATTTTGTCGTATTGTCCATGGAGACCTCCACCCCTGTGGAGCACCCTCCAATCATCCTGGTATGACCTTTGCTTACCTCTGTGGGAGCCGTTATTGATTATGGTTCAGGAGAGATTCGCTTTCGTTCTGATATATGGAGCGATGTGTTGACCATTACACCCACTACTGACCAGAGACTTGCATCCCATGAGAGCCTGCCCGTGTTAGCAAACCCTAAGGAATTTGACCTCGATGATAGTATCAGAGATTCTTGTATGTTGGATGATACTGAGACCCAAGGATTTTTCCTTAAGGAGGAAGACTCAGAAATCATAGACCTTGGAATTCCCCCTTTTGGTATGTGGCGATGCATTGATGACATCCGTGGGATTTACACGATAGACACTCTAGAGCGGAAGGCAGACTCTGAGACTAGATAGGACGGACATGATTTGACTACTTTCACTGATGAGTCCGTTCCTATTCGTCCTGATTCAGATGAGACCGATAAGGCCAAATTTGATTTGATTGCTTTTATAAAGGAATTTGGGCCTTTTGATAAAGATGATGATCCAGTAGAGGCTTGCCGGGCTAAATTGATCCTACTTTTTATAGTAATGATTTCGAGCCTTTTTACTTTGATATTTGCGAGACTTCCCAGGCAGGACATGACCACACTACATCCAATAATCGATTCGTGCCTGCACACTCTAAGATTGCTGAGGATACATTCTTGATCGATCTTGATTAGTTCATGTCTAATGATGACCCCAATATAGACCTACTCCTTGTCAGATCCATACATCAACGATCCCGCAAGAAGGTTCGCTTTCGATCTTCTTGACCTTTATACATCCACTCCTTTTGTATATCCTTTCGTTTTAATTCTTTCTTCTCCCGTTTTATCATTCACCCCTTTTTCTGTGTGTGTATATATATGATATACTTAGGATGTGCAATCCTAAGTATGGGGGGGTGAATGATTTGTGTTGTTCATATTCTCCTGTTTATCACTCCTGTTGTTGCCTATACTTAGGGATACTCTACCCTAAATATAGGCGGTGATGCTGTTCATATCGTTTTTTATTATTTTTGAGTCCGTACATTACTCTACATTGATTTTACCCTTTTATACAGTCTTCTATATTTGGGATTACTTGATCCTAAGTATAGGGGGGGGGTCACCGACTTCTATTCTTTTCATTTTCTCTTTCAATCGTTCTAGCATCGGAATCTTTTCACTTTTCTATATTTAGCACAAGTTATGTCTTCCTTTGTCGCTCTCTGATCACTATGAGGACATAGTTCGAGATAAGTATAGGGGGGTGTCGTATACATTGTATATATACTTTAGACATAACTCGTACTTTTAATGTTTATTTTTGGTTTATGAATATAAATTCATAAAATCCACGTGTGTGTATATAGACTTTGATCACCATTCAAAAAACAAAAACAACAAAAACAACAACAAAAAGAAAACAAACAAACAAACAAACAAAAAAAAACAAAAAAAAACAAAACACAAAAAAAAACAACAAAAAACAAAAAAAAGACAAACAAAACAAAAAAAACACATCAAAAAAACAAAAAATTCTTGTATATATTTTACTAACCATTTTTCCTTTTTGAAAAGAAAACTACAAAACCAAAAATCAATAAAAAGTCGCATAAAAAATTCTTCTTGCATGTGCACCATTTTCCAAAAATCCATAAAAAGTTCAAAATTAGAAAATTGTTTCAAAAAAATTTGCTCCTTTTTGCATTGAACATATTTCTTGTATTTGCATGTATATTTTTCTGGATAGTATTGACATTTAAACTAAGTCTTGAATAAAATTGAAGAATGGAGCTTAGTTGGACCTTAATCAACTTAATTTCAGAGGAACCTTATAAGAAATGGAGTTAAGACTTTTCAGGTCCTAGTGACTTAATTATTTGAGTCCATAAGACTATGTTCACATGTCATCTTGATTAGTCTAAGTAGAACATTTAACAACACATGCACGATTATTTCAGATCGTGGCTTATCTTGGACAAGCACTCTACACGTAGCTCTTCATGGAGGAGGTAGTAAGGAGGCAGAATCTTTTGGCTTGGAGTAGCATACGAGGGTAGTACATCTTGGCGGAACCTCTCGTCTTCCTCTAGGGAGGGAAGTGCGTCTCAACCTGGTCTAACGATGTCGAGGTCTAAAGACAGGAAGCTGTGGGGCTGCAATAATGCTTCAAAAGAAGGGTAGTCTACTAACTCAAGAGGAAAAACTCCTTATGTACATGCTGCTCCTTGTATATATTTCAAAAAAAAGAAGGAAAAAATGTAGAATCTCTAAAAGTGGACATACCTGATTGAAAAGTAAAATGCCTGCCGGAGTGTATATACAAGGATTAAAAAAAATAAATTAATAAGAGCTTCAAAGTCAAATATCTGTAAGCTTGCATCTGGATGACTTGGCTACACTGGTCATGCATCTAAGGATAGGTAGCTACACTGGTTACCGTCCATTCTTTTCTCCATCTCCTCTTCTTGAACTGGTAGTACATGAACTTAGAAGGGAATATCCCCTCTCCTCGAGGAAAAAGTTGCGAGATCAGGGGACTAGAGTTACCTTGTTGAGGGAGGTTGTTTCTTTGTTACTTTTGAGATGGGGAGATATACTTCACTTACACCGTACAAGTAAAGATTCATAGTCATAAGAATTGGTGTATGTTGACTTGTTTTGACCTGACTGTTGAGAAGATCTGAATAGGAGTCTTGTGGAACATAGAGGCTGTTAGGTTTTAAATCCATTTCCCATTAAGGTTCCGCCACACTAATAATCCAAAGGTCTGACAGAGCTCCATACTACAATTTTATGAATATAAGTTTAATACTCAATATTATCCTAATTTCTTTATTTTTCCTTTATTTTTCTTTTTATTCACTTATTCTTTCAAATAAGTGTTTGCTAAGGGACTAGCAAAGGTAAAGCACATGGGGATGATGAATATGCATTTCATCATCTTTATTTATTTATTTTATCTTAAAATCCCTTATCAAACACTTGTATATAACACTAACTCCATATTCTTAGTAACGTGCATCTGTGTGTAAATATTGTACACTTCTTAACATTATAACCTAAAATAAATAAATAAAGAAAGTAAAAATAAAAAAGAAGTCTGTATATATGTAATAGATACAGGCTGACCCAAACCTCGAGCGAAGGTCAAGACTTGACCTTATCGACCGGGAATAATGTAGGGGGAAATAGGGTCCTTAATCAGTAAATCCAAAAAAAAATGTGTGATGTGTATATTTGTATACTGCACTATTTTATTTGTACATAAATTTACCTTAAAAAAATAATTTTCAAAACAAAAGTTGTAAATAAAAATGTGTCCTAAATAATAAAAATAATTGCACAATCAATTCTTGTACAGAATAAAAGCAACCACACTTGGAAAAAGCCACTAAGCGATAATTGAAAGATCAATTTCGGCTCCATATGAACTCAAATTGAACCAAATTCACTTCCATTGTATTTTAAATTAAGTTATCTTTAAAATGGCTACGATTTCATAATTTTTGGAGTTACAGGTGAAAAGTTGGTTTTCTGGGGTGGTTTGTGCAATTTTCCCATGTATTTGTACATATTGTATTTTTTGAATATTTGTAAATATTTTTCCTAATTATTGAAAATAAAAATAAAAAATTTAAAATAAAAATTTCTAAAAAAATAATTTCCTTATTTAATCATGTAAATAACGTACTATATGTATATAATTTATGTATATAATTAATTTTCTTAAATAACTACCATAAAAAAATAAAAAAGTAACATTTAATTTTCAAAATAATAAAATGATGAAAATACAAAAAAATAGTTAATTTTGGTAAATAATTTTTATAGTAATCTTCTTATTTTATCTCATTTCAATTTTTTTCTCTCTTATCTCTTATCTTCATCCAAAAATTCAAAAATTCAAATTTCAATCCCTTTCTTTTCTATTTATATGGCTCCTTCTCCATCCTTTCAATTTGATCAATCTTTGGTGACAGGAGCCCAATCCTCGAGATTCTTCTTGTTGCAGAAGGGTGCCTAGCCTACGAGCCGTCTGGTGACAGCGACTCGACCTTCATTGAGGTGATCAAGGCCTTTTCTGCTCCTAAGGTGAGATCCATTTTCTCTTATTTTTCATCTAGATTAACCTTAGTTTAATTTTTCGCATCTTTATTTTATTGTCATTTTTTATCTAGATCTTAGAATCCATCATGATTTGATGTGACATCGACTCGATTTTTCGTTTCACCTCTTGATCTATTCGCATTCTTTTCTACCTCGCACGATCTCTCATCTCCAACCACGCATGGTGGTTGGAGATCCAGTTCCATCCGTCATTTTCCGCAGAACCGCACTAGTTCATGTCTTCCGTTTTGATTCTGGGATCGAGTCATCATACTTGCGTCCTAATTTGTTTATAAATAAAAAAACAAAAAATATATTTGTTTCCTTTCTCTCTAACATTTGTTTTGCAAGATTATCTAAAAAATAAATAAAAAAATAAAAAAATAAAAAGAAAATTTTTTTCTGCCATTATGTCTAAAAAACATTTTTTTATTTTCTATTTTTAATTTCTCTAGTTTGGTTAAAAAATAAAAAAAATAAAAAAATAAAAAAATCTTTTTATTTCTGCTATTTTTGTTTTACAATAATAATTAAAAAAGTCAGACCGCATGCCCTCCACGCCGCTGCCGCCCTTCCATCCAAATTGTTGTGGCTCCGCCTACGGCCATCTCACACCGTCGTCCAGCACCCTCGTCAGTGGCACCGCCGCCAACGCCGTGCCATAGCCGCTACTCCATCGAAGAACCACCACCCACATTTGTCGCACCGCCCATCAGCCTTGTGTTCGATCTTGTCCGCTATACAGGTAAATAAGTGGCAAAAACATTTCTCTTGCTCCACCTTATTTTCTATAATTATTTTGCAGTGACAGAAGAAAACAAAATTTGTTTGTTTGATCCGGGATTTTTTGGGGATAACGACGACTTCATATCACTAATAATTATCAATCCTCGAGGTTTTCGTGTCAACAGATACCAGCTGCGGCTACATCCGTTGTTCCCATTTATCGAGTGCATCACTTCCAGGAGCAGCTAGGGTCAGGACAACAACAACAATGGGCCCAGTTACAATCCTATGCCCAACCTTTCCAGTACTCACCCTCACCAGCTGAGATTGTCGAAGAGATACCACCTCCGGTGTTTAAGGTGAACAACATTTGGTATACTCAAGACCCTGCCTAGCAGGATAATACAGGGGGCCATCCGCTTTACCAACGTCCCACCACTTTCTATAATGCCACGTTTCCACCCGCCCCACAACACAATCAGAATACTGCCCGTCACAACATCAGAAACAACAACAACAACCGTAGAACCACCAGAACCAATACCAGCAGGCATCCCGGCAATACCGACAACAATACCAAGCACCAAAAGGCCATCCTTCAAAGCATCCATCTCAGCCATCCAACTCTCAGACAGAACCTGTAGATATCCAGCAACAGATGCTTGAGGAGATTCATTATTTTCGAAATGAACTGCAAGATCTATGGATTGAAGTTAATCGCTTATCCCATTGGAGAGATGAACATACAACCCTTGCTACAACCATTCCCGCCAAATTTTAAGCTAACCCTAATAGTTTGAACAAATCTCAATCTTCTCAACAAAATGCCAGGTATACTACTTAGACTTTCTCATATCTGAACATGAGATCCTTTCGTTTGAGAATATCAATGCTATGTCACTTAGGAGCAGAAGGACCATGGCCGTGCTTGATCGGCAAGGGAAATGGATCAAGAAGACTCGGGAGATCGACCGGAGGATACTTTCGAAGGTGAATAAGAAAGAAATCTTAATTCAGTACCTTTGAGGATTCCACTGCATAGGAAGGATAAAGCACCCATGGAGTCTACAAAGGACCTTGCACCTCAAGTTGCTACTAATATACCTTTGTCATCTTTTCAACAACATGATGTAGATAATTTTGATTATTATCAGCAGCAAAATAAAGGTGATTGTAATAAGAACTCCATTTCTAATAAAGATGCTCTTATTTATGATTCGGGTTCTTTATCTCATGTCTCGACTGCTTTCATTCCTTTCCCCCATGCTCTTATGGGAAGAAAATGCAAACCAAAGAAAATAATTCAAGATGACTCAGAAATGACACGATTTTGTCTAGAAAACATTACAGTCAAAGTACCATTTGATCAATATGTGGCTAACAATCCGGCATTTAAAAAATACTTGAAAATAATGCACTCCTACGGACTCGTAGTGAAACCAAGTCAATTTGTGAAGACTCATATCTTGATAGTGGCAACTACCAAATGTGTCAAAAATCATCATCTACCAAGAAAAAAGAGGGACATGGGTGCTCACTATGTTGAGAGTCGCATCAACATCATTACGTTTGCACAAACACTCTTAGATAACGGTTCTTCAATCTATCTTCAGCGTTTAGCCTTATCTTACAAATTGGAGTTAGGACCTCTCATAAAATCATTATCTTTACTCCAATTTGCTGATAAATCCACTAAAAGACCTAAGAGAGAAGTGAAGAACGTTGTTATTTTTGTTGAAGGGATATAGTACAAAATGGACTTCACTGTCCTTGATATGGAAACCACCAATCATTGGAGAGAATCTCAAATCATTCTTGAATATCATTTTTATGGACCGCTGGAGCAGTATTCGATTACGGTACATGAATGATGGAATTTTTCTCTCCAGGCAGAGAGGTGCACTTGAAGATAAAGTAGACAAAGTTGCAAAGACCCGACTCCGAAACTACCACGGACTACTCAGAATCTTTAGAGATAGAATGCAAGTTCATTAGCACTAATTGGCCTTGGCATCAACTTCCAGAAGTTCAGGGCGATATTCTCTCATCAGACGAAGAAACAATGCCTGATGCAGTTTGCCAGGTGTTGCCTGTATTACTGAAACACACAGATGCCTATACCCTTGATGACATAGAGATCCCCTTGGATCTATCTATTTCATCTTCTTTAGAACAGTCAAGGGACATAGATGACGAGTCGAACGTGGCTTTGGCTGAATTACCACACTATCTTTGCGATCTGACTCACCTTGCACCAGAATTGGTAGCCAGCAAATCACATATTGATCCACTTTCATCCAACATAGAGCCGAACTCAAAAGTCATTCAGCCGAACCTAATTGACGATTCAGATTTGCCTGAGCTGAAACCACTTCCTCCTACACTCAAATACGCATTTCCTACGGGACCCAAAGAGAGATTTCTTGTAATCATTACCTCATCATTAATTAAAGATCAGGAATCTAGATTGCTTGAAGTTCTTGAGTGGAATCCCAAGGCCATTGGTTGGACTGTGTCAGATCTCATGGGAATCAACCCCGCTCTCTGCTCGCACCAAATAAATGTTGAGGATAACGCAAGTCCTTCTCGTAAATTTCATAGAAGATTAAACCCTAATCTTTGAGAAGTAGTTAAGAAAGAGATTGAGAAATGGTGCAAAGCAGGGTTTATATACCCTATCTCAGACTCCAAGTGGGTGGCCCCCCTTCATGTTTTCCTGAAGAAGTCGAGAATCCAGATGGTCACCAACGAGGAGGGGGTAGAGATCCAACACGAGTACCCACGTCGTGGCACGTTTGTATCGATTACATGCACCGAATGCTGCGACTAAGAAAGATTACTTTCCACTGCCATTTATTAGTCAAATATTGGAGAGACTTGCAGGGAAAGCATTCTTCTATTTTCTTGATGGGTACTCGGGCAACAATCAAGTAGCTGTTGAACAAGATTTTGCGGAGGTCGTGTTAATTCACAAGGTGAATCAACAGTCGTTGAGTTGACCTCGCACGAAATCCTAATTCAAACAACAATTAACCCACAACAGAGATCAAACAATGAAAAGCGATGCGAAGTTAAAATTTATTATAATTCTACAATAGATGTGTATAACATGCAAGCATGTAGAGGTCGAACACAGGGAGCAGACAGGTAGATCAAAGCAATAATGCACAAAATGTGAATGTGATGATTCGTCTATAAGTGCTATTTTTGTGGGTTTTTAATCTTATATTTTTTTTATTTTATTTTTAATTTTTTAATTTTATATTATATTTTTAATTTTTAATTTTGTATTTTCTTTTTATATTTTATTTTTTAATTTCTTTTTCTTTTGAATTATAACATACAATATATATACAATAAAAGAAAAGAGAGATAATGTATTTATAAAAATATGTAAAAATAAATAAAATTCAAGAAATAAAATATTTTTGTGCTTTTTATAATTTTTAATGTTTTTGTGATTTTTCTATATTTTTGCTATTTTTTGGTATTTTTAAAATAACAAAAATTACATGATTTAGATGTCTGAAATCATGTTTTTCAATCAAAATCATACCGTTTCAGACCACAGTTCGGCAACAGAGAGGAAATAAATCGGTCTCGAAGATCGTATATGGCTTTGAGCAGCGCGGGGAGTCACAAGGGACCGTGCCAGGGTGAGCGACGGCGGTGCGGAGGTGTTGCGACTCCCTTGCGGCGACGCTAAGGCCTCTGTTGGCTGTTGTGGTGGTGTGGGGGGTCGCTGCTGCTACTGCGGTGACACACGGGGCCCCGACAGTAGTACATGGAGCTGCGACAGTGATGCACGGGGTGCTCAAAGGCACACACGGAGGTTGGTAGGCGGGGTTTAGGGCTTTGGTGGGGTACTCGAAATCCGGTTTAGGACCGTCGCTCTGATACCATGATGAGGGAAACTAATAAATTGTGATCTCTTGAGGCTCTAGGGTTATCTTATATAGAAGAGAGACCCATTGGGTAAATTACATAATGAAGAGATAAAGAATAGAAATACATAAAAGAGATAAAAGTTAGAAAATATCTCAACAAATATCATTTTGATGATGTTGATTGTGTCCTCGATCTAACTCTCTAGATCTACAACTCTACATCCACCTTTATGATCAAACTCTTTAGATAAAAAACTATATGATATCAAGATGGTCATGGTACACTACCCTATACTAATGGACCTTTATTAAAGTGTAAACACAAACATTTAATTCAGATGATGAAATAAAATAACTTTTCTTGCATTAATGGGTCGCTAAAGGCTTACAAGTCGAATAATGTTGTTCTTATTTCCTGTTAGTTGGTCAACCATATGCCATCCTCCGTGTTAGGAGAAAAGGTTCCTTTTTCGACTGCATTTCCCGATAATGATATTTTCTCTCTAACACCTTGCGTTTTTGATGCTATAGCTTTTGTACATCACCTAACTCGTGGTCGTGACAAGATCTCCCCCAAAACTGTCAAGTGTGTTTTTGTGGGCTACTTCTAGACCCAGAAAGGGTGCCAGTGCTTTGATCCTGTCAAATGAAAGTACTATGTTAGTGCTGACATCACATTCTTTGAGTATGTAATGTACTTTTTCTCCTGCAAGTGATAAGATGATTACGTCTGAGTTTGGTGAGGACGTTTACATTCTACCTCCTCCTTTACCCCCACTTCCCATCACACCTCCTCCACCTTCTCCTCCTGTGGTTCAAACTTTACCTCATTAATATGTTCGCTGGTCGCCAACTGTACCCCTTGGTCATGTGCTTTCACCATCATCCAACATGTCTAGATAAATTCTGAGCACTTGATTTTCAATGATAGAATTAGTAATTTGGTCTTTACAACATGAGACTTTATAGGTTGAGCATGTAGCACCTCGGAAGAGTACTATACTCGAGAGAGATCATCTAAAGGATCTTGACCAATCCATTTCTCTTTAGAAGTGGATGCATACATATGCTACATATCCTCTTGCAATTCATATTTCTTTGGAGCATCTTTCAGATGATTTTGGGAAGTTTGTTGTGGGATTGTCAGTCGTAGAGATCACACACACGCATCAGGAGACTATACAAGACATATATTGACATCTTGCTATGGAGGAGGAGATGGATGCACTTCATGGCACATTGAGTTTGATTAATGCTCCAACAGGGGCTTCTGTGGTTGGTTGCAAGTGGGTCTTTATAATGAAGCAGGGAGCAGATGGTATGTTGATCACTACAACATTAGACTTGTGACACATGGGTTCACTTAGACATATAGGGTGGACTTTCAAGATGTTTTCCCCAGTGGCTCATCATTCTACACTTGGGATTCTCCTCTCTGTTACATTGGTACATGACTGATCACTTTCCCAACTTGATATCAACAATCCTCCTCTCTATTGTAGTGGTATACGACTGGTCACTTTCTTACCTTGATGCCAACAATGCTTTCTTGTATAGAGACCTGCACAAGGATTTCTATATGTGACAACCACCTGGTTTGTTGCTAATGGGGAGTATCTGAACATATACAGACTTCATAAGACTGTTTATGACCTTAAACAGAGTCCCAGAGCATGGTTCCAAAACCTATCAATCTTGAGAGAGCAGCATGGCTTCAAGAGATCGACTGCAGATTATTCGTTCTTTGTACACAGGAGGCATAGAGGTATTATTTTCATTCTAATTTATGTTGATGGCATTATTGTTACTGTAGAAGGGAAAAATGAATTGAATTGATTAATGGGAGGCCCTCGGGTTTTCTTATGGAGATGAACCTATTGGGAAAATTACACGAAGAAGACAAAATAAATAGATAAGATAAAACAGTGCAAATGATAGGAAATATCTCAGCACTCCCCCTCAAGCTAGAGCATAGATATCGATAAGGCTCATCTTGGAACATCTCTGATAAGGACCTCTGGCTAGGGCCTTTGTAAAAACATATGTTGTCTGATCTCCAGAGCTGACGTGAATAGTGGCAATAAGACCCTTCTGTATCATGTCACGAGTGTAGTGACAGTTCACCTCTATGTGTTTAGTCCTCTCATGAAAACCTGGGTTGTTGGCAATGAAAAGAGTAGCCCGATTGTCACATTGGAGGTGTATGGGAAGAAGCACCTTTATAGTCAGGTAAGTAAGAAGAGCTCTGACCTACATCATCTCCGTGCTAGCCTGTGCCATGGCCCTGTATTTTGACTCAACACTCGATCTGGCAACCACGATCTACTTCTCTCTTCCAAGAAACTTGGGAGTTCCCTATGAACATTGCAAAACCTGAAGTAGACTTTCTATCCTTTGGACACCCATCATAATCTGCATCTGCACATGTTGTAACTGAAAGAGATGTATCTTTGCTGAACAGAAATCCCGTACCTGGTGAAGTCTTCCGATACATCAAAATCATATGGACTACATCCATATGTGCATGTCTGGGCTGCTCCATAAACTGACTCACTTTGTTCACGGCAAATGATATGTCAGGCCTGGAAATAGTCACATATAGTAGCTTTCCAACAAGCTCCTTGTACATCCTCTTGTTGACCTCCTCAGTGTCGTCATCATATAGCTTTATGGTTGGGTCAATAGGAGTAGTGGCAGGTCTACAATATGCCATGTCTATCTTTGAAAAAAGATCTGTAACATACTTCCTCTGGGTCATCACAAGACTTCGCTGGCTCCTGGCAAACTCCAGTCCAAGGAAGTACCGTAAATTACCAAACTCCTTGGTAATAAACTGTTGATCAAGGATGTTCTTGGCACTCTGAATACCATGCTCATCATCCCCTGTAACAATATCATCAACGTAAACAAGAATGAAAATGGTACTTCTTTGGGTCATGTGCACAAACAAAGAGTGATCTGCAGTCGATCACACAAACCCTTGTTGCTCTATCAAGTTTAAGAGCTTTCTGAAACCATGCTCTTGGGCTCTGCTTAAGGCCATAGTAGCCTTGTGAAGCCTACATATCTTCTGATACTCCCCTGCAGTAGCAAACCCAGGTGGCTGCTGCATGTAGACCTCCTCCTGTAGATCACGATAGAGGAAGTCGTTCTTCACATCAAGCTGGTAAAGGGGCTTCATGGCAACAGAAAGTAGAATGCATAGAGTGGAATGTCTGGCAATTGGAGAGAAAGTATTATGATAGTTCACTCCATATGTTTGGGTGAACCCTCGTGCCACAAGTCTTGCCTTATAGCGATCTACACTGCCATCTGCACGGTGTTTCACAGTAAACACCCATTTGCATCCCACCAAATCTGCAACAACTTAAGCAAAAACAAGACTCCACGTACCACGTGGCAGTAACACAACCATTTCCTCCTCCACGGCTAATCTCCACTGACTGTCCTGAAGATCCTCCTGATATGTTCGTGGTATCTCCACAACTGATAGTGCTAAGGTAAACCTTCTGAAATCCTCTGATAGTCTGCTCAAGGAAATCTGGGATGCAATCGGATAAGTAGCACTCCTACGTTTTTGCTTGCGTAGAGCAATCCACACATCCAGATCATCTGCCAAGGGCACCCACTCATCCTGTATGGAATCCTGCTACACAGACAACTCAATATTGCCATCAGTAGAAACAATGTGCTCATTACATACCTGAGACACGTTGGATGATGGGCAAGAGCTGTGAGCAGGGGGAGCCGAGTGAGACCTGCGAGTAAAAACACGTGGCAAAAATTGAGTCACGGTATGAGGTGGAACCACAAGAGTAGGTGTAGAGGCAGGGGTAGGTGTAGGAAGTGGCAGCGACGGTGGTGGTAGAGGTGGTGGTGGTAAAGTAGGAGTAAATGGAGGTGGTGGTACAACAATAGGGGGTGGAGGCATGTAATTCTCATCATCAGAGTCGGACGGAGCTAGTTTGTCGCCTGTAGGAGAAAAATATATGACAGACTAAAGAAAGTAACACCAACACTCACAAAGTATTTCTGCTTTAGCAGATCAAAGCAATGAGACCCCTCTTGGGTACGAGAGTTGCCGACAAAAACGCACTTAGCTCTGGAAGAGAGCTTGTCACGACCTGGAGAGACATCATGAACAAAAGCTATAGAACCGAACACACGAGATGTAAGAAAGAAAAGATCCTTCTCGAGTAACGCAATTGAGAAAGGAATCTTCTCTCCCAACGCAGATGAAGGCATGTCATTTACCAGATAGCAAGCCGCGAGGACATCATCTCCTTAGTAGGAATGAGGAGCACGACTCTATATCAACAATGTTCAGGTCACATCAATTAAGTGACGGTGTTTGTGCTCGACAACACCATTCTGCTGGGATGTATAGGCACATGAGGTCTGGTAAACAATGCCAAGAGATCTAAGAAAGTCAGAAAGCTATAAGGTGTAGAAATCTAAATCATTATCAGAATGAATATATTTGACAATGGCAGAAAAAACATTCTTTATCTCACTAATAAAATATTTGATCACAGACCCAGCCTCAGATTTATTCTTCGATAAAATGACCCAGGAAAGTCTAGAAAATTCGTCGACAACCACAAGATAAAAACGGTGTCCCTGGTGATCAGGAACATGACTCGGACCCTAGATATCTAAATGAAATAACTCAAATAACTAAGAATTGCTCTGACTCTGATGGGTTGAGAAGGAGGAACGGTGATGCTTCCCAAGCTGGCATGCCTCACACTGGAAGGAGGATCTCATGGAAATCTAAGGGAGAACATGACGTAGCTTTTGCAAAGTAAGGTGGCCAAAACAAAGGTGCCACAGATATGGTGAGATCAATCCAGTAGGTCTAATAGAAATGCCAAGATGAGGAGGTTGGACCAGTCTGTATAGTCCTTGCTGCTCACGGCCACATCCAATCACCCTGCTCGTGAGAATGTCCTGAAACACAAGAGACGAAGGGTCAACGATGACACGATAATGCAGATCCTTGGTAATCTGACTAATGGAAATGTAAATTCATATGAAAGTCAGGAGCATATAAAACATTCTGAAGATGCATGGACGGCGTCAAATGCACCTCCCCCTTGTCCAGTAATGGGTAAGTGGTCGCCATTGGCAATAACAACCCATCTACCAGGTAGTATGGTCCTATAGGACCTCAGCTGTGCTCTGTCTCCACAAAGATGATGGGAAGCACCATAGTCCATAATCCACTCTATCATATCTGCATGATTACTACCAGTGAAAGCATAAGCGATGCCTATGGAGTTCGAAGAGGCTCTGGCTACAGCTGCGGTATTTGTAGTGGTAGTTCCTGCGACATGAGTCATCATCTCTCGGATACGAGAGACGATCTCACTGAGGAGAAGATCAGACTGGGAAGAAAGTGTATCTGAAGGCTCAATCTGTTCTGCCATGCGAGCAGAAAATGATATTCATGTTTCTGGTAGCATGTATCCTCTGCATGTCTCGATCGACGGCAAACGGTGCAAGGACCACGTAGACGTCCACCACCTCTGCCACAAGGGATGCACCCTCTTGACTAGGCCGTCACTCTTCGGCCACGAGACATGGTCATATTTGATGAGGGTTGAGGAGTGGTCGTAGGAGGCTTGATGATCCGACTGAGACGGTTATAGGCCTCCTCTATGGGAGGTATGATAGCTCCAGTGAGAAGCTGAGCACGTACTACGTCATACTCTGTATCAAGACCGACCAAGAAAACTCCAACCATCGTGGAGTTCCTATATGCCTTCTGCTGCTCAGAGATGTCGTAATAGGCATATAGCTATGAAGCTTCTCAAACATGCCACGGAATGAACTATAGTACACATGCAGAGGATGGCCATTCTGCTTGGCCTTATAGATGTCAAACTGTAGCTGAAGAATCTTGGCCTCATTCTTTATCTGATCATAGGTGGAAGCCAAAGTGTCCCACATCACCTTGGTTGTGGGCTGGTTCAGAATATCATTGGTTATATATGTGGTGAGGGTCCCACATAGCCAAACACACGCTTACGCGTCATCTTGATTCCAAGAAGCATTTGCCCCAGTCTTATCTGTTGGCTCTGGAGCTATCAGGATGTGCTCCTTGTTGTTGCACTGCATGAGGGTGAGAAATTGTATGGACCACAACTCATAGTTGGTCACATCAATCTTAGCGATGGGAGCCGGGCCCTTGAAGGCTCCGAACGAAAAAATATCACCCTTATTCTCTGACATGATGGGAAAACGGTCAAACACTGGAACTCAACTGGGGAGTAGACCGATATGAACGAGTCTACAAGATCATATGGAGGATTGGTTGTAGTAGACTCATATAAACATCCTCATCAATCTCTGATGTGCACTAGGGCCGGTGGCATGCTAGTGGGGAGGGCTTGGGCGGCCTAGGGTAGTCTGATCGGCAGCCTGACTGACCTGGACAACGATCGGGCGCAGCAACGACCTAGGGCCATGCGACGTCGGAGGAGGCCGGCGGCTGCCGCGGGGGGTGGGGGGGGGGGAGGTAGGGCTAGCGTTTTGGTAGGATAAGGGAACTCCGGTCTAGGACTGTTGCTTCGATACCATGTATAAGAGAAAAATGAATTGAATTGATTAATGAGGGACCCTTGTGTTCTCATATATAGGAAAGGAACCTATTGGTAAAATTACATGAAGAAGACAAAGTAAATAGATAAAGATGAAACAATACAAATGATAGGAAATATCTCAGTTGTTACATGAGATGACTTACAAAGCATCAATTTCGTTATGTCGTTCTTTGAACAACAACATCACCAAGGACCTTGGAGAACTATGATACTTGGGCTTGAGTTTGCTTAGAAGCAGAGAGGTGTTGTAATGACACAGAGGAAGTACAATGCAGATCTTCTCCTAGAGATAAGGATGACAAACTGCTGACCTTCCACTACTCCTATGGACCTCAGTATGAAGCTCTACGATGATAATACATATGAGGTGGATAAGAGGAGATACATGGAACTTGTTGGGAAGCTCTTCTACGCTAATTACCGTGCCGAATATCTCCTTTGCAGTGACCGAAGTCAACCAGGGGGCAGCCACAACATGCTCACATTGATGTTGTTCACATGTCCTATGGTGTCTGAATTCTCCTTCAAGTACATGGTTGTTTTTTTAGCAGAGGAACATCGTTTTCCATCATGGCCTATGCAGATGGTGACTATGCATGTTGCTTTAAAAACAAGAAATATGCCTCTGGTTTTGTGGTTTTTATAGGAAGTCCGTTGTTCTGATGGAAAGGCAAGAAGCAGAATGTGGTTGCTTGATTTAATGCGTAGTCAGAATATAAAGTTATGGTGCATGAGAGTATTGAGATGATGTGAGTCAGATCCTCTCTAAGAAACTTAGCTATTGATGTGCCTCTTCCCATGTAGTTGCTTTGCAACAACCAGGCTGTTGTACTCATTGACAACAATCTCTCTTTCTATGAGAGAACTAAACACATTGAGGGAGATTGCCATTACACATGAGATATAATACATAAGGGCTTTATTCTACTTCCATGTCAGCTTAGTGGAACATATAGCAGATGTTTTCTCCAAGACCCTATCTAGGGGGCCATTCCAGAGTTCCAAGTTGAGCATGATTGAAATCTATGCTTCATCTTACGGTTCAAATCTTGATTTTTATTTCGTTTCGGTCACCACGGAAAGGGAAATTTCACTGAAATTTCGAGAAATTTCGACGATTTCGGTGGAAATCTAGGAAATGACTCAAAAAAGCTGTTTTTTCTTTAATTTTTTTGTAAATTAAGATCATCCAAGTTATTAGAACAATAAACAACTTACAAATACACAATTATATCACACATATCGCTCATCTATATCCCTTATATTGCACATATTGGTCATATCATTGTTAATGTAGATAGTTAACTGATAGATATTGGAAATGGAGTTCATCCAAGTTCTTCAAACAATAAATTTAACAAATATACACTTATATCATGTATATCAATCATATATGACTGTTATATCACACATCGATCATATCAAACATATCCTTGTTAATAACATACTTATAACAAGTAGAAATGCATGTAGACTTCCTCCTGAAGATCACCATAAAAAAAGGTATTCTTGACATCCAACTGAAACAGAGGCCAATCTTGGACCACGACAACATATAAGAGGATCCGTAAGGTAGAATGACGAGCTACTGGGGAGAACGTGTCAAGATAATCTACCACGTATGTCTGAGTCATGGAAGGCTATATCACGATATATCGACGATATATTGCTATCGACAGATGACCAATATATTGTCGATATGGCAAGGCTATTTTATTCACAAACTCAGTTTGATATCGACGATATGGTGTCGATATAGCATCGATATGTCAATGATATATCGTATCGACATGGTACCTATATCGATACCGATATGGCCTTCCCTGGTCTGAGTAAACCCACGGGCAACCAGTCTAGCCTTGTACCTTTAAATGCTACCATCTGCATTCTGCTTCACCATAAAAACCCATTTGCAACTTACTATAGATGCCCCAGTGGGGGCGGGGCCAAGGCTCCAGGTACCTCTCAACTGAAGGGCAACCATCTCCTATTCCATAGTTAATCGCCACCGACTGTCCTATAGAGCCTCTCGATAATTCTGTGGAATGGCCACGGCTGACAATGCAACAACAAATTTCCTGAAATCGCCAGTCAAACGATCAAAGGAGACCATGGATGCTATAGGATATGATACACATCTACGCTTCTACTTCCGAAGCGCAATAGGTAAGTCCAAATCAGCAACCTCCACGCCTGTCTTCTGTAAAGAGCCCTGCTCATGTAGAACACCAGACCCATCGTTAGATATTGTGTATTCAGAACATATTATGCTTCTAAAGCGCATTAGGTAAGTCCAAATCAGCAACCTCCATGTTTGTCTCCTGTAAAGAGCCCTGCTCATGTAGAATATCATACCCATCATTAGAAATTATGTATTCCAAACATACTCATGTGTGCTAGATGATGAGTGGTGACCATGAGCAGAAGTAGGCCGCGGGTATAGTGATGCGACAAAGGTGGAACTGGGACCGTAGTAGGTAGTGGAGGTGGTGGTGGTGGTGCTGCTGGTGGTGACGGTGGTGGCGGTCTTGGTGAAGAAGGTGGTGATGGTGGTGGTGGCATGTATATTTCATCATCAGAGTCTAAGGAAGCTAACCGATCACCTACAGAAGAAAAGTACCGACTCGAAAATGATGACATCAACACTAACATAATATTTCCTCTGCAGTGGATCATAACATCTTTACCCTTTTTGTGTCCTGGAGTACTCAACAAAGGCACACTTGACAACTCTAGGAGAGAGCTTGTCAATATTTGGAGGCAACTAGTGGACGACCGAGCCAAACACACGAGGAGTAAGTGAGAACAATTCCTTTTCAGTAAAAGCAAGAGAGAAGGGATTTTTCTTAAATAAAACAGACGAAGGCATGCGATTAATAAGATAGCATGCCGTAAGTACAACATCGCCAAAAAAGAATGCGAAGCACGTCTTTTAATGAGAAGAGTCCTTGTAACATCAAGCAAATGACGATGCTTCCTCTCTGCAACACCATTTTATTGGGAAGTATAGGCACATGCTGTCTGATGAATAATACCTTGGGTTGAGAAGTAATTGGAAATAGTATGGGTACATAATTCCAAGGCATTATCAGTTCTCACAAATTTCACAGAAGAAGAAAACACATTTTGTACTTCAGGGAGAAAAGTTTTGATAACATCTCCAACATCGGATTTATTCTTTAATAAAAAAAACCCAAGACAAGTGAGAGAAATCTTCTACTGCAACAAGATAAAACCTGTGTCCTTGATGATCAGGAACACGTCTGGGACCCCCAATATCTATATGAAACAACTAAAAAATGGAGCTACTGCTCCGACTTTGATGACTAGGAAATGCAGACTGATGATGCTTTCCCAATTGACAAGCCTCACATTGAAAGGACGAGTGAGGAGAGATCTGAGGCAGAACACGACACATTTTCTGAAGTGGGAGATGGCCAAAGCGCAGGTGCCACGTGAAGGGAGAGACATGTCCAACATAAAGAGAAGAAATGCCAGCATATGGAGTTCAAGTTAAGCGATAGAGGCCACCTTGCTCACGGCCACACCCAATCACCTTGCTCGTAAGGATGTCCTGAAATACAAGAGAAGATGGGTCAAAAATAGCTTGACCATGTAAATCCTTCGTAATCTGACTAATAGATAACATGTTCATAGAGAAGTCGGGTGCATGCAACTCATTCTGTAAATGCATAAAGGGTGTCAAACTAATCTCCCATGTCTAGTGATTGGGGAATGAGTCCCATCTGCAATAATCACAGTTCATCCTAGAGAAACCTGTCTGTATACTGTAAGTCGACCCCTATCTCCACACAAGTGATGTGTGGCACCAGAGTCCATAATCCATTCTCTAACATTGGATCCACTACTGCAAGTGAGTGCATAAGTACTACCTGAGGTACTGGAAGAGGCTGAAGCAACCACATCAGAGTAACCCCAGAGGTCGAGGAAGACGTAATGAGATTGGCTGGAGGTATAATGCCCCTCAATCGTGCTAAAAGGTCATCAAATAGTTGATCCATAGAGGAGGCAGCCGGAGGCTCAATCTGCTCAGCCACTCGAGCAGAGGCAGGAATTCCATGCTTAGAGTAGTATGTATCTTTAGTATGTCCAAAATGATGGCAAAAGGTGCAGGATTGACGAACACGACCTCCTCTGCCACGAGGTCCTCGTCCACGAAATTGAGAAGAGCCTCCTCGACCTCAAGAGGCTGTCATCGCTGAGGAAGTCTGACTGACAGTAGAAGATGGAACAGAGGATGTATATAACAAGTGGAAAGGC
Source organism: Ottelia alismoides (assembly GCA_037367405.1). NCBI lineage: Eukaryota > Viridiplantae > Streptophyta > Magnoliopsida > Alismatales > Hydrocharitaceae > Ottelia > Ottelia alismoides. The sequence continues at coordinate 224,201 of JAZKJV010010219.1, read as the reverse complement.
CGTCCATTCTGTTTGATAGTAAAGATATCATGCTAGAGTTGTAGAATCTTTGTTTCATTCTTTGCTTTTGAATAAGTGACAGTAAGAATTTCCCACATCACGTTGGTTGTGGGCTGATTGAGTATATCATTGGCGATCTCTCTTTCCAATGTACCTGAAAGCCAAACCTTGTAAAGGATATGGTTAGATCCTCAAGCGCATCACGGAAGCGTGAGCGTCGTATCGAATACGACGAAGAGCGACTAGTCGCACTAGTTGCTCGATGCAGCAGAATTTAAAAAATTTTCTTACGACGAAACCACATGATCCAAGAACACTTCTCGGATCGTTTCGTCTAAACCACAAACAAGTAATTAGGATTACCTCTTGAAGCGTGGTTGCGATCGAGTCTCTAAACGAAGAGACCTCCTGTCTCAAGTCCGATCCGACGGAGGAGACGCTTGCGAGCGCGGGGATGAACCGCGTGCTTCTCGCAATCCATGTTGACGATCCAAGCGGCGGATCTCCTGATCTCGACACACGAGATCCAACATCTTCTTCACGAGCGAGGCGCACCAAAGGAGATGGAGATCCACGAGCAGAAGAACGGGCAGCATAACGACGATGCTGCGGTGATGGAGAACCTCTCCATGGCATCCATGGTGGACGGCCATGAGAGAGAGAGAGAGGGCTGACCTCTAGAGAGAAAGAGAGAGAGAGAGATGCTTCTCAAGCATTGTGTGTGTTAAGAGAGAGCATGGGTATGCCTCTCTATTTATAGGGTTTTGGGATCCATGGATCTCAATCCATGTGTCATATAAAATCAATGGTTGAGATTGATTTATGACAATCCAATGGTCAAGGTTGTTGTTGGTAAAAGCCAACAACTTGTGATTTAATTTTGATTAAATATATTTGATAAATCAAATAAATATTAATACCAAATTAAATCAATCAAATAAGGTGAGAAAATACAAAGGAGATCAACTTCCCCTTTATGGGGCAATCTCATGGATTCCCATGAGATTGCACATCTCCTTGATTTTCTCTCTACTTATTTTCCAACAACTATTTGTTGGGATTTTTATTCACCAAAATAATTCTCAATTAAATTTGGGAATATTGCAATCTTGATATTGGAATATTGTGAATCACATTCACAGCCCAAAACAAAATGTAATTTACATTTTCAATTAATTAAACAATGTGTATCCAATACACATTAATAATTAATCTACTAATATAAATTATATTTAACTCTCTCTAATACATTATAAATCACATTTATAATATATTATGAATAATTGGATATTACTATCCACATTATTCTTATCCTTGATAATTAAATCATATTTAATCATCTTGGATCTCTTTATCTCATGTGTTCAAATAATATGAATCACATTCACATTATTTACATCTTTGATAATTAAATCACATTTAATTATCTAAGATAACTCTCCTTATAATATGAATCAAATTCATATTATTCATGATAATTAAATCACATTTAATTATCCATTTTCTCAATGCTCGGATACATATATCAACAATAGAATTATCCATGAACTTTTTCAAGGACAATGCGCTTTCTCCGTGAATACTTGGAGATAAGGACAGGGCGATTGTATTGTTCCACGTATAGTGAAATGGATATTGAGATCACATCTCAAATCCAGATCTCGGGCCTCCCATAGATGCTTGATTAAATCAAGACCGCTAATCTAATCTTCTCATTGAATCTGAATCACATTCAGATTAATGTCCAACATTTGGACTAAGATCAGATTACTTCTCTACTAAGAGGAGTCACTAAAATCCAGACCCGTTTCATCACTCCCTAGGAATGGAAGCGTCATGGTTATACAACCATTTATGATCACATCACCCTCAGGCATTCCCAATACCTGTACATCCTGCATACTGGAAGACTCAGAATAAACCCGAAGTATTAGATCAACTTTATACTGTCTACTTCAGGGTTTTATCAGTAAGTTTCTCATTCGATCATTGGGAGTCGGTATCGATCATATACTTTCCAAAAAAGCATATATCATACCTAGGTCTTGATCATATACTTTCCAAAAGTATATATCAAACCTACAAATTCAGTCAAGCTTCCAAAGCGAGACGACCGTGCGCACGGAATTTGATTCTTCCCAATATCTCATGAGTGAGCTCATGTCTTCCGGTTCAGTAGTGAACCTGTATGATCCCTTTTGAGAGATCGTATTACTCATATGCCCTTATATGCACACCAGCGTGCCGGTGTATAGACCTTGATTAGGTCATCAACCTATTGGTCTGCCAAATGTACATACTCAGACATATAGTAACACATCTGTCTCCGGTCAGAGGATGTGTGCCTATATCATGACAGCATATGATATAGGACTTTGGTTATCTCGATCTCGTTAAGTCAACTCTTTGACCTAACTCATCCGACACCTCCGAATCTCTATTCCTATGCAGAGGACATGCATCAAGAGGTCAGTCAGATATCAACCTAAATGAGATAGGATTGCCATCTCCTACTCAGGCTGGAGATCATCTCTTAATAATCATTTGACGGTGCTTGATGAGTCCTCAATCTAACTCATTAGATATTCATCTAAGCACCAGCCTCTATGGTTCAATAATTGAATCAACAGCTGTATGATTATTAAGATGGCCATGGTACATAACCCTAATTGTACTAAGGGACCTATTATGCAAATTATGTACTCTTTATTTCAGACTAAGGAGTGAATTGCAATAACATTTATTGCATAATGGCTCGCCGTGGGCTCGCATGTCCAACAATCTCCCACTAGCCCAAAGAGCCATTAATGGGCTAATCATTTAAACCCACACTCATGTGACAATCATAGGCTATTAAGAAAATAGCTAGGTAAGTTGATCAGTCACTCTGTTCCCAAGAGACTATGCCAAATCCTTTTACGGCACTTGCATATCTCCTAGTAACAGTGCTCGCATCCAATGCGAATGTTGCATCTCATGCAACCGATACTCAATTTTGTTGGTTATAGTGTCCTTGACACTACATCTTATTAATTATCATAACCAGTATTCCCATAATCCTTACTAGAATACCTTCATTCCTGGAGATCTCTATCTCCTAAGGTATCTACTGTTAAGACCCTTATAGATCACTATCTACAAGATCTTAAACTTTTGAAGATAAGACTTTGAGATCACTATCTCTAAGTTTCATCATCTTTTGAAGATATTGTTATTACTGCAATCAAGTGTTTTATCTCCATAGTAGGATTAGTAACAGTTTACTATTCCCACTGCATGGCAGACATCTGGCTCTTGTACACATCTAGCATATACCGAGCTTCTCATAACTGATGCACAAGTGCAAGCAGTTCTAGCATTCACTTCCTCAACTCTTTGAGGTGCTATCCCTTTAGACAGGTCACTACCACATCTTAAGGGAAGGAAGCCTTTCTTGGAATTTTCCAGAAAATGGAATAAGTGCAAGGTGTACTACTAATGCGACAGTCCCAATACCCTCTTCTCTTTGCTTCTGAACGACTTCAGAATTAAGATCTAAGAGGTATCTTTGAGATCATATCCCAAAGTATGGAACAACCAAATTTTAAAACACTTTATTATTTATTCTTATATCATTTTAAATGATTAGAATAATATCTACATTTAGCACGATGAACACAATGGTACTCCCACTAAGCTTTACATGGTTCATCAAGATTCTATCTGAAATCATAACATTTACAATTTCATCAAATCTTATGTTCCAAATACAAGAAACTTATTGGAGTCCAAAGATGGAGTTCTTTAGCTAGCACACCTTGCTTTCCTCAACCATGAAGCCCTGGGGCTACTTCATATGAATATCCTCAGAGAGGTATTCATAGAGGAATGCAATCTTGACTCACACCATGAAGATGTCATAGACAAGTTGTGTAGCTATAGTTAGCAATATTCTGATGGGTTAAAGCAAGGTCACTGGAGAGCAAGTCTTATCGCAAGCGATGCCTTCTCTTCGGTGTGTAGCTCATGGCTACGAACCGTGCTTTGAAGGTCTATACCTTCTCATTAGTTTCCCTCTTTCTCTTGATGATCCATTTACACCTTAATGGGTCTGACCCATATAGGTGGATCCTCGAGGGTCCATATACAACACTTGTATATGAAGTCTACATTAGACTTTTATTGCTAACATCCATCTTTCCATGTCATGATCCTCAGGAGCTTCATCACATGAAGTCCGATCATTTTCAGATTTAACTGACACATGGAATCCATCCTCGAACTTATTTGAAGAGGTATTAATGTTTCATCTTTAATTATCTATTTTAGTTTCCGATTTCAGGAGCCTCATTATCTTTTCAAGATTAAATGAGTTCCTTTACTTCATTTTCATCTTGATTCTCAAAAGAGTCATCCTATAAGAATCATATTCTCAAAGATGAGATTTTTTAAGAATCTCAAGGTCATAAAGTAGGTATCCAATACCATCCTTTATTTTCCTAATGAAGTAGCACTCTCTAGTGCTAGATTCCAGCTTACTTGCATGGAACCTTATTAAGTATATAATGCAGTCTCTACTACATATATATCTTGGAAACTTAAGAGATAATTATGCTAGGATTAATCATTGATTAAATCATGTCACACATGATCAATTGTATCTCCCTACAACTCCTTTGAGTTAAGGTTCATTAGGAGGATTGAGATAGGAATGATATTCATATCTCCATAAGGTATTTCTTGAATTCATCTAATAGGTACGGGCTACCTTGGTTAGATCAAATTCATTTCATCTTCCTTCAAACTTTGGTTCTAAACCAAAATTGCGAAATCTTTGAACATTTCAAAGGTTTCTTAGGTGAAGAGAAGAGATCTCATATCATACATAATCATTAACAGATATCACATATCCATAATGTTTACTATGATATAGATGATCTACATTATGTATGAGATCCTTAATACCTTGACACCTTACACCTTTCCCAAGGAAGGGTGTATTGGACATTTTTACTTTGAATACAATATTCACAAGTATGTGAGATTTGAATCTTTAGACAATCTAAAGTTTCATGTCTTACCAGTCCATTGATTTCATCAACAGACATATGTCCAAAATTTGATGCCAGATCATTGTCAAATGATCTTTATCTTCATATTGATCTTCTAAAGGTTTAATTTTCAGTATTAGAAATCTTAATGAACCATTCAATAATTTTCTAATTTAATAGAGTCCTCTAGATTTTAGATTATTATCTGAAATATTTCCATCATAACTCTTTATGATAGATTTATTACAGAATTCATGTTCATATCCAACAATTAGAAATAAACAATGAGTGTATTCTAATATCTAGGTCATAGAGACATTCTCTAAGACTAAGGGCTCCCACTGAAAATATGAAGTCTATTGATCTCATGGAAATTGTTGCAACACTTGCATCACTTTCAATATGGATGGCCAATAAACCTTAAGATCAAATTTCTAATACATATGCAACCAATTGCAAGTGTCATTAGAAAATTTGAGATACAAGTATTAGACTTTATCTTATCAAATAAGTAAGTCAATATCAATGATTATATGTAGATTATACTGATGCTCCATCCGAGTTCTTTTCTGAGGATTCTAGACAGACTTGATAGTCATACTATCAACACATCAACTTATTGCAGTATTGGCATTCATCCAACTCTTTGGATGTCATATGGAAGTCACAGAAGTACAGTCAACTCTTTGACTATACCTCTTACTTGGGTCCAACCCATGCTTCCACTGCGCTCCCTTTGTCTATAAGCAACCTTTGCTCAAGACCAAGGATCTCTTATGGTAAAATCAAAAATTTCAATATAAGAGTATTTCAACATTTATACAAGCTTCACCCAATTCATACAATATGAATATTATGAAGCTTCATGAATGACTAGAGTATAGAGAGTAGAATGATGACACTCATCATCTACATCCATCTAAACTCTTAAAACATAGGTTCAGGTAGGTATTCAAATAATTTGAATACATCATCTCTTATAGAGCTACCATTCTGCATGATGTAGAGAACCACATCATTCATGATTAAATGTCGAGAGCACATATGTATGCCAGAATATCTTTATTGATTTTATAAGGATTAATTTGATAATTACGATCATCATCGACATGTCACTTCAAAAATACATTCGATAAGATCAAGACTTATAGAGACATACAAACCCTAGGGTTTTAGTCCTATTGTCTATTTAATTATCACTTCTCATTGTTATGAGGAAACTTGCACATTGCAACCACATACATTGTGTGTCCAATTGCAAGTATAATATCTGGATTATAGGGTCCAATCCACGATATTTTACTGGTTATTATTGAGTATAAAATTGAGTGGGTTTAATGAAGGATTATCTGAAATAAGAAATTTGCATGAGTGTATATATTTATATATATACATGTTTTACTTTGAATTAGGAATTTTATATCAAAGCTGTCTTGCCTTGTCAAAGACACTGAAAGTTCATTCCCTTAATCACTTTCAATGTAAGAGATATACTTACCATTATATCTCAGCAAGATCTGGGATCTCCTCTTTATCTTTGTTACATCCCAATAATATGAGAAACTGTAACTCCAATGAAGAGAAGCGGGAACACATTCCGCCTTGCAAGTCCAACTTGCATTTCCCAATTCGGTCTTTAACACCCGGGCCCACCACCCCTAAGGTGATGTTGACCCGTCGTTAATTGAACCAACCGTCAACAGGAATACAACTCGCTATGCGCAATCCAATATCGCCCCAATAATATGAGGACCCGATATTGGGGTCACTACGCATACGTCCTTACTCTTTCGAGAAGCGACGAGCCCGATCCAAATGGATCATATGCAGGAGCTGTCACTTCGGACAGGCGTCTCCCACATATAATATCTGGCGACGAAACCCTTCGCCTTGACGGGAGACCATGCATGTCACTTATGTGATCCTCCATATCTTATTCAAATTAAATTAATTTCTATGAATCACATTCATATAATTAATTCTTCCAAGGGAATTATTAACTCTAATCATATTAGAGTATTCTTAATTAGACATAATTAACTTAATCATATTAAATTAATTATCAATCCAATTTAATCAATCAAACTTAATTTTATGCTTGAATATACATATATGATATTATTCTCAAAGTACGTATTAATTCGAATTTTAATAATTAGAAAAATACATCATAATCCCTCGGACATTATCCCGGCCCTACCCGCTGTCATGGCCAGTACCGACGGGAGTGGGGCGGACCACATACGTTGCAACCCGCTGACCAGCGATCCCCGACTAGACACCATATCCACCTCGGGAAAGGATAATGACAAATTGATTATTTTGTACTTGAGATGATCATCGGTTCTTCAACCGAAATTATACCATATAGTAATCAAAACAATTTTGATTTTAAGGAAATTTGCTAGGCAAATTCCCAAGTCCTATTCAAGCAAGAAGTTTGATGATTGTAATTCCAATTAAGGTTTAGATCAAATCTAATCAACTAATTGGTTGGGGCCAAGTCAATTAGGCAAATAATCATGTTTCAATATTTCACAAATATTTTTCAAGATTATTTCACGAAATTAACAATTAATTTCACTAATTGACAATCACTTGGTTCTAGATTAGGAAAGCAATTTCAGCAGTGACCCCTACTTACTAAAATTGGCATATCTCAATCATATTAAATCCAAATTAAGCAAAGTCAATTTCTAAAGTTTGCTAATTTGATTTAGGACAGAACCTAAGTGATGTTTCACGCATTTCGAGGCAAGTCTAAACAGTAATTAACATTTTAATCACGTTCAGATTCACAGTTCCCGCAACAGTGCATACATGTTCATTAAAACTACCATATCTAGAGCATACGAAATCCGATTTACGTAAACTCAGATCCTATGGTTTCCTTATTTAATGAGAAACAAAATCCAAGTGCTATTTTCGTTTAAACAATTTAAACATGGCCGAAAAATTACACCAAACAGATCTGTGAAATCAAATGCGATAAAAAATTTCGCGACCTTAACGAACCCAAATCGTCCTCGGTTAGCGAATCATATTCGAAACCGTCGACCTGAGGCTCTGATACCACTTGAAGGATATGGTTAGATCCTCAAGCGCATCACGGAAGCGTGAGCGTCGTATCGAATACGACGAAGAGCGACTAGTCGCACTGGTTGCTCGATGCAGCGGAATTTAAAAAATTTTCTTACGACGAAACCACATGATCCAAGAACACTTCTCGGATCGTTTCGTCTAAACCACAAACAAGTAATTAGGATTACTTCTTGAAGCGTGGTTGCGATCGAGTCTCTAAACGAAGAGACCTCCTGTCTCAAGTCCGATCCGACGGAGGAGACGCTTGCGAGCGCGGGGATGAACCGCGTGCTTCTCGCAATCCATGTTGACGATCCAAGCGGCGGATCTCCTGATCTCGACACACGAGATCCAACATCTTCTTCACGAGCGAGGCGCACCGAAGGAGACGGAGATCCACGAGCAGAAGAACGGGCAGCATAACGACAATGCTGCGGTGATGGAGAACCTCTCCATGGCATCCATGGTGGACGGCCATGAGAGGGAGAGAGAGGGCTGACCTCTAGAGAGAAAGAGAGAGAGAGAGATGCTTCTCAAGCATTGTGTGTGTTAAGAGAGAGCATGGGTATGCCTCTCTATTTATAGGGTTTTGGGATCCATGGATCTCAATCCATGTGTCATATAAAATCAATGGTTGAGATTGATTTATGACAATCCAATGGTCAAGGTTGTTGTTGGTAAAAGCCAACAACTTGTGATTTAATTTTGATTAAATATATTTGATAAATCAAATAAATATTAATACCAAATTAAATCAATCAAATAAGGAGAGAAAATACAAAGGAGATCAACTTCCCCTTTATGGGGCAATCTCATGGATTCCCATGAGATTGCACATCTCCTTGATTTTCTCTCTACTTATTTTCCAACAACTATTTGTTGGGATTTTTATTCACCAAAATAATTCTCAATTAAATTTGGGAATATTGCAATCTTGATATTGGAATATTGTGAATCACATTCACAGCCCAAGACAAAATGTAATTTATATTTTCAATTAATTAAACAATGTGTATCCAATACACTTTAATAATTAATATACTAATATAAATTATATTTAACTCTCTCTAATACATTATAAATCACATTTATAATATATTATGAATAATTGGATATTACTATCCACATTATTCTTATCCTTGATAATTAAATCATATTTAATCATCTTGGATCTCTTTATCTCATGTGTTCAAATAATATGAATCACATTCACATTATTTACATCTTTGATAATTAAATCACATTTAATTATCTAAGATAACTCTCCTTATAATATGAATCAAATTCATATTATTCATGATAATTAAATCACATTTAATTATCCACTTTCTCAATGCTCGGATACATATATCAACAATAGAATTATCCATGAACTTTTTCAAGGACAATGCGCTTTCTCCGCGAATACTTGGAGATAAGGACAGGGCGATTGTATTGTTCCACGTATAGTGACATGGATATTGAGATCACATCTCAAATCCAGATCTCGGGCCTCCCATAGATGCTTGATTAAATCAAGACCGCTAATCTAATCTTCTCATTGAATCTGAATCACATTCAGATTAATGTCCAACATTTGGACTAAGATCAGATTACTTCTCTACTAAGAGGAGTCACTAAAATCCAGACCCGTTTCATCACTCCCTAGGAATGGAAGCGTCATGGTTATACAACCATTTATGATCACATCACCCTCAGGCATTCCCAATACCTGTACATCCTGCATACTGGAAGACTCAGAATAAACCCGAAGTATTAGATCAACTTTATACTGTCTACTTCAGGGTTTTATCAGTAAGTTTCTCATTCGATCATTGGGAGTCGGTATCGATCATATACTTTCCAAAAAAGCATATATCATACCTAGGTCTTGATCATATACTTTCCAAAAGTATATATCAAACCTACAAGTTCAGTCAAGCTTCCAAAGCGAGACGACCGTGCGCACGAAATTTGATTCTTCCCAATATCTCATGAGTGAGCTCATGTCTTCCGGTTCAGTAGTGAACCTGTATGATCCCTTTTGAGAGATCGTATTACTCATATGCCCTTATATGCACACCAGCGTGCCGGTGTATAGACCTTGATTAGGTCATCAACCTATTGGTCTGCCAAATGTACATACTCAGACATATAGTAACACATCTGTCTCCGGTCAGAGGATGTGTGCCTATATCATGACAGCATATGATATAGGACTTTGGTTATCTCGATCTCGTTAAGTCAACTCTTTGACCTAACTCATCCGACACCTCCGAATCTCTATTCCTATGCAGAGGACCTGCATCAAGAGGTCAGTCAGATATCAACCTAAATGAGATAGGATTGCCATCTCCTACTCAGGCTGGAGATCATCTCTTAATAATCATTTGACGGTGCTTGATGAGTCCTCAATCTAACTCATTAGATATTCATCTAAGCACCAGCCTCTATGGTTCAATAATTGAATCAACAGCTGTATGATTATTAAGATGGCCATGGTACATAACCCTAATTGTACTAAGGGACCTATTATGCAAATTATGTACTCTTTATTTCAGACTAAGGAGTGAATTGCAATAACATTTATTGCATAATGGCTCGCCGTGGGCTCGCATGTCCAACACCTTGGCATATGCATCATCTGTCTCCCATGAGGTGTTAACCCCTGTCTTCTCAGTTGGTTCTTCCTCGGTAAGAATGTGTTTCTTACCCGTAGACTTCATCATGCTCATGAACTGCATAGCCCACAGATCATAGTTTGACCCATCCATCTTGACTATAGGCGCAGGACCTCTGAAGGCACTTGTGGAGGGAATATTGACCTTGCTTTCAGACATGACGGTTCGAGAAGACTAGGGCTGAAGACTAAATAGGGTATTATCTACACTGCCATAGAGAGATTTGATTGCATGTTTAGACTCATGCAACCAATCTCATTAAGAAAGAGGGATCAACAGCAATGGTTTTAGAGGAAGGTGGAGACACTCCTCTTGGAGAGAGGATTTACAAGAGCTGGCGCCACCCGGGCTGCAGTGTGGGCCAGATGATGGAGCAACGGTGCCTACGTGGGCTTTAGGCAATGTTGCAAAAGTCACTCGACTAGCCTAACTAGTAGGTCCGACTGGTCTTGTCAGTGCAGTGGTCGACTGAGTACCGACTAATTCCGACTAGGTCCACTACTCAACCATTTTTTGCTAGAGGATACCATATTTTTTACCTTTTTAAAAGCAACGCTTAATGATTTATTTAAATTCAATTACTTCTTTTTAATTCATTATGATAGTAAAAAATATAAATCTATGTAAATATATAATAATATATGTATAAAATGATTTATATATTTAAAAAATCAGAGCCGATTAAAGCTCGACTAAATCTGATTAATCGCCCGACTGCTGATTAATCCTTAGTCAGTGACCTGACCGACCGAGTACCGACTACTGACTTTTGCAACCTTGGCTTTAGGTCCTAGCGGCGGGACCCTGGCGGTGGCGACGTCCCGCATGGGAGGGAGGGTCACGTGGGAGGAAGGGCCGGGCGGAGGTGCGCATGGGAGAGAGGGTCGGGCGGCGGCGCGTGGAGGTACACGAAGAGACCCTAGGGCTCTCTTATATAGGAGAAAAGACTTGGGTTAATTACATAAGAGGTACACGAAGAAAATATAAATAAGAAATAAATATAAAGAGATACAAGTATCTCAACAACATGGACCTGCTCCTCGTCAAGAAGGGTTCTAGTCCCTTCTCTTTGTGTTTTTTCGGGAGGTGGTGGTATTGTTGCACCTCCAGAACCGCTCCCATTGGCACCTGCACCATAGAATTCACATCGTGCATCACCGAGTTCTCCCCTCTCGGACTCTTTCCTCGTAGATTCCTTTGTTGCCCTCTTATATGCCTTCCTCTCCGTTGTTGTCTGAGTATCAGTGGGGTAGACAAAGTCGTCGTCATCTGAAGCGGAGAGGACGTCAGACTCTTTCTCAAACATGAATTCCTTGAATTGTTCATTCCTCCTTGGCCTCTATGTATTCTTCTCCTTCTTCCCGTCCAAGCTAGCCTTCACCATGTCAGTCACATCTTTGGGATAACGTGTGCACTTGATAATATTCTTGTTGTTGCCAACAAGATTTGGCTTCATACTCGTAATCACCCCTCCTCCCAACTTCTTCTCACAAAAGTTGCATTGTGGTTTGCCTTTGTTTCAATCAGGAGCAGTTGCATACCTCCAACCAATGTCCCCACTGAAATCCTTCTGATCCTCAGACTTATCAAATCTCGATTCGGAATGTGTGGCCATGACGATGATCACCAAAGCCTACGAAGAAATTTTAGAACAATCATTCATGAGCCATACAATGAGATCGAATAAATATTTGCAACTTTGTTTAATTTTCAATTTTTAATTGTCAGATTTAATATATTTATAATTTTTCTAATACTTAATAAGTATAAAATCGTGTATACTCGATTTTGAAAATTTTATATAGATTTATATATTTTGATTTGTAAGTAAAAATACCTTAGATCTGGAGATTAGGGGACCAATTTTGAGAAAAACCATAAAAGAAAAACAAAACATGTAAATATAAGATTTGATTTTTAGAATTAATCAATTATTAAATTTTGATTACCAAAATCATTTTCGAAATCTTGTTTTCTAAGTTTTTAACTTAATATCCTAGTTTCTCCTTTGAAAACTCACCATGATTCCACAATAAAACACAAAATCCCCAAATCCATTTTCCATATATTTCAAAAAAATTTTGCAATGTTGTTTTCTACATTTTAAATATGAGATCCGAGTTTGTACTTTCAAAACTCATCATGATTCCACATGAAAACACAAAAGCCCTAAATTTGTATTCCATAAATCTCACAAACTATTCAAAATCTAGTGAAAAATCATTTGCAATATCAACATGAGAGGAACAAAAATCCTCAAAAAATTTACTCATATATCAACAAATTGAAGAAGATTTGAGTTTACCTCAAGAAGAAGGAAGAAAATGACGTTGGAGAAGAAAAAACGGCCCAGTGAGTGCACCGCAACAGAATAACACGAAACAACACTTAACTCGACCAAAATTTCGGTCTTATTTTGCCCAAGTGGGTATTTTTTGAAATTTTGGTTCATCTCGTCTGAAATACGAGAAACTTGATATGCATGCGAGTTTTGAATGACCAGATCCATTGAAACTGGAATTTTGACAAAATTTCACTGAAATTTCGTGAAATCTAAATCCACGCTCCATCTTGAGGAAGGAGTGTTGAGAGTTATATTGTATTTTCCTATTTATTCTGTCTCTCTTATCTAATTTGTCCTCCAGAGTTTCTTCTCTCTGTAAAAGAATCCTATGGCCCTATTATTTTCTTTCCACAATTAAGGATAGAACCAAAATATTTATTAGTCGCTTAGGGACAATGTTGAACAGGTCTTGTAATAAATCATTTTGCATAATCACGTTTAGAATTTATTCTAATATCTATTTGCAAAATTACATAGAGATTGATGGGAGACGGACAACAAGTTGCGCTGCCAATCCCTTTTCAACATATTAATATATCGACAGTGCACTGATGTTCAACATTTTAATGTTAGATGTTGGCTACTAAAAGACTTCTCCCCTCCAAATACATGTTTAGACTGGATGAAAAAGTAAATTATCACAACACTTTGGACCATTACTGCCCATTATGTCATTTTTTAATGTTTCAGAAGTAGAAGTCCTCTCAGCTCCTCCAAAATTAGTCTATAACAAATTCGTTCTGAGGTATACAAACAGCCTTAGTTTCATCCCTTATTTATTCAAGGCAAGTATGTTTAGCATCAATTATTCTTTTTCTCCATTCTCACTCCTTTGTCACCCTTCATAGTATGGCAAGGGACAGATTGAAAGCCGCAGTGGAATGGTGGGACCAACACGTCCTCATTATTGACAAGATAACCCCATCAAATTGGAAGGTACGCGATGAATATAGAGTCAATTGGCAATTCTTGTTCTGGCATGTTTATGGCTTTCTAGCTTCTGCAAATTGCTTTTTCTCTGGCATGCTTATGTTCCAGCTTCTACTTTATTTTCTTCAATACTTGGACGCATTTAGGTGAGAATTTTGGAGCTTGTATGTGCCCTCCTGCAAAAGGTCTAATGGGTAGCGTGGCCTGATGCTCTAGCTAGGTACATTCCCCTAAGTGGCTTAAATATGGTGAAAATGAGAATGTATTCCATTGTTTTGCTTGGCAGATAGATACTTGTAATAGATTGGCATATTTTCCAAATAGAAAAAGATGGGCATGCATTAATAACTCAAAAGGGTGAAACATCTGCTTGATTTGGGGAGTTATACCAATATTTGACACTTTCCAAAGCATGGAATTGTTTTATTAAGGGCAACCTCTTAATTGATTAGCCTGTTATTTTGTTCATGTTAGCTAGTTTTTGGATGGTTTCCAATTCTATCCCAGGTTTTGCATATGAAAAATTCCATAGCATACACAAGGAAAAGTCCAGGGATTTAAATATTGTGACACATGATGTATCAGTCTATGTATCGTGTCTACCGGTCTTGGATACCAATGTCACCATTGATCTCCTTTTCAATAGATACTGTCCATGCCAATGTCGGTGCAATTAGTAGTAGTCAATTAAACTTTTCACCTATATGGTCAATGTCGGTGTTACTTGTTAACATTGTCTCTATTGCATGTTGATATTTCCTGTTTCACGTTTGATAAATAATGTACTCTATGATCTGTATGTTATATCTAATTTCTTTGCTTTCCAGTATCTTTCGGATTATTGTGTATGTGTAGTGTGCAATCTAGTGTACTATTAGTATCTTCCTAAATACACCTTATCCGTGCCTATGAGTGTATTTGTACCTTATTCATTTAAGACCTAGAAGGGATTTCATTCACGAGAAAATTGCTTTTTTTTAATCATTCGAGAGATTCCCACTGACACCTATGACAGATCCCAAATGTTACCATTTTCATACTTGTTAGGAGATCAATACCACTATTTCAGACCTTGGAAATGTCTGTATGCACATGACCTATATATGTTCTTTTCTTCTCAAGGTACTTCACATCTGACATCCTATCGTTTACACCTCAAAAGATGATGCTATCTTTTGGAGGAAGTTGCACCACCTTGATGATGATGTCCGAACTTTATCGGTTCACATGAAAGTTTCCAACATTTTTAAGGGGATTCCATTCCCACTACCACCAGATCAACAATATGTCCTTAAAGAGGTATACTCTACTGTCTTCTCTATCACAGTGAGGAGCCTTTGCCTCTTACATTGCTTATTGTTTTTTAATGCATTACCTTGCTCTACTTTTTCGGTCCGAGGACAAACTCCCTCTTGCAATCGTGTGTTTCTGGAATACTCTTGCACCTAAAAAGGTATCAGTGCTACAATCCTGATGTGCATCGTTACTATGTGTTTATTGATTTTGCATTCTTTGAACAATCCTCTTCAGCAAAACTGCTGGGGATATTTTATTGGAGTTCCTGCCTCTGCTTTATGTATATAACTGGAGGCAACGAAGTCTCCGTTTGTTCCTAATGATGGATAGCCATTTTAAACTTAACCCTTTGAAAGTTTCTGTTTCGAATGTGCATCTTTTATCTTCTCCAGTAGTACTAAATATAATTTCCTTACCTTGCATAAGGTTGTGAGATCCTACACGTCTTCACCCCTTATCCCATAATATTATTGTTGGTAAACCTTAGTTTTGAGTCTTGACATACAATTTACGGATGTATAGATGAACATATATGTTAGTAATTACCAAGGACTATCTTACAACTATATGGAATTATACATGGATGTATGCTATGAGTGATGATATATGTGTAAAGTTGTGGAAAAGAATTGTTTATTCAACGTAGCCCTAGAGCTCTCTTGTTGGAGAAAATAAGAGCACTTATTATTTCTGAGAACCCTAGGCTCTCTTATATAGTAGAGAGGCCTATGTGTAAATTACATAAAGCAGAAAACAAAAAATGATAATAAGAAAGAGACACATATAGAATATGAAAATACAAATATCTTCACACTCCCCCTCAAGCTGGAGCATAGATGTCAATCATGCTGAGCTTGGATGAACACTTCTGAAATGATCCTCTGGGCAGTGGCTTGGTGAAGATGTCCGCGGTTTGCTCTCCAGAGCTGACATGGGAAGTAGAAATCAGGCCCTTCTGAATCATGTCTCTGGTGTAATGGCAATCTACCTCAATATGTTTTGTTCTCTCATGGAACGCAGGGTTGTTTGCAAGGAATAGAGCAGCCTGGTTATCACAATGTAACTCCATAGGTAAAGGAACCTCTACATGTAGATCGCATAGCACTGCTCGAACCCACATCATTTCTGTACTTGCTTTAGCCATAGCCCTATATTCGGATTCGGCACTTGATCTTGCTACAACAGTTTGTTTCTTGCTTTTCCAAGAACGAGAGAAGTGCCAACAAATATTGCAAATCCCGAAGTTGATTTCCTATCCTTAGGACAACCTGCATAATCCGCGTCAGCATATGCGGATACAGAGAGTGTGTCTCCTTTCTTGAATAGCAATCCTGAGCCTGGAGATGATTTTAAATATCTCAATATCATGTATATTGCATCCATATGTACCTGTAGAGGTTGCTCCATGAATTTACTCACTCGACTCACTGCAAATGCAATATTCAGCCTGGTAATTGTAACATAAATGAGTTTTCCAACCATCTCTCTGTATCTCCTCTTATCAACTTCATCTGTATCATCATCGTATAGCTTCATGCTAGGATCCATAGGAGTCGTGGAAGGCCGACATCCAATCATGCCTGTCTCTGCAAGCATATCTGTAACATACTTTCTTTGGGTCATCACTAGACCCTGTGCATTCCTAGCAAATTCCAATCCCAAGAAATACCTTAGG
Organism: Ottelia alismoides; assembly: GCA_037367405.1. NCBI lineage: Eukaryota > Viridiplantae > Streptophyta > Magnoliopsida > Alismatales > Hydrocharitaceae > Ottelia > Ottelia alismoides. The sequence continues at coordinate 207,185 of JAZKJV010010219.1, read as the reverse complement.
GTGTCCAAATCCTTAGTGACAAATTTACTGCCCAGAAAATCTTTCGCCATCTTGATTCCCTGCGCATCATCTCATGTAACAACAATATCATCAACATACACCATGATAGCCGCAGTACCTCTAGACGTCTTCTGCACAAACAGTGAATGGTCTGCATTTGACCGCTTGAATCCCCATCGTTCAATCAGGTCTGAAAGCTTTTGAAACCACACTCTTGGACTCTGTTTAAGTCCATATATTGCCTTATGGAGTCTACAAACTTGCTGACACTCCCCCTCAGCAGCAAACCCTGGAGGCTGCTGCATATAGACCTCCTCTTGTAGATCTCCATATAAAAATACATTTTTCACATCTAGCTGGAATAGCGGCCAATCACGTGCTACAGCAAATAAAAGAAGGACACGTAAAGTAGAATGCCGAGCAACTAGAGAAAACGTGTCCAAGTAATCAACTCCATAGGTCTGAGTAAAACCATGTACCACGAGCCTTGCCTTGTACTGATCAAGGCTTCCATATGCATGATATTTAACAGTAAAGACCCATTTGCAGCTAACAATATACGCTCCTGAAGGAGGAGGAACAAGAGTCCAAGTGCCACGGGACTGCAATGCAGCCATTTCTTCTTCCATAGAAAGACACCATTTTCTATCTTGTAGTGCCTCCTGATAGATGCGTGGAATTTCTACTACAGATAGAGCTGCTGCAAATCTCTGGAAATCGCCTGTAAGACGATGAAAGGAGATCTGGGAAGCAAGGGGGTAGGAAGCACAAGTACGCCTCTACTTTCTAATAGCTATAGTCACGTCCAAATCTCCATCAGCCGCATCCTGCTGTGTTCCCTGTATCAAGAGATCCTCAGGCTCATCATTAGAAATCAAGTTATCAGAACCAACCTGAGGGCTGCTAGCCATGACCTTGAGCAGAGGAGGACCGATGAGTATGATGCTTTGGTAATGGGGGAACAATGGTCACTGGCGGTAGTAAAGATGGAGGTGAAGGTATGATAGAGGATGGTGGTGGAGATGGCACCGACGGTAACTGACTCATGGGAGGTGGTGGCATGAATACCTCAGTATCATAAGGAGAAGTAGTAAGTCTGTCAATTGTAGGAGAGAAAAACATCACAGATTCAAAGAATGTGACATCCATGTTAACAAAATATTTCCGACGCAACGGATCGAAGCAACGATACCCCTTATGTGTCCTGGAGTATCCTACAAACACACATTTGATAGCCCGGAGAGAGAGATTATCAAGACTTGGTCCCAACTGATGGACACAACCAACACAACCAAAAACACGGGGTGGAAGTGAGAACAACTCCTTCTCAGGAAAGGCTAGAGAGAGAGAGAGAGAGGAGATTTCTCACCCAAGACAGACGAGGGCATGCTATTCACCAAGTAGCAAGCTGTGAGAACTGCATCACCCCAGAACGAGCGTGGAGCATGACTCTAAATAAGTAGGGTTCTAGTGATATCCAATAGATGTCGATGTTTTTGCTCTGCAACACCATTTTGTTGTGACGTGTAAGCACATGAAGTTTGATGAATTATGCCACGAGAGGAAAAGAACAAGGACAGAGTTCTAGTACAAAACACCAATGCATTGTCAGAACGCACAATTTTCACAGAAGAAGAGAAAACATTTTTAACTTCATTGATAAACATTGAATCACATCTCCTGCTTTAGATTTATTCTTCAATAAAAACACCCAAGACAAGCGAGAAAAATCATCTACGGCAACCAGATAGAATCTGTGTCCCTGGTGGTCAGGAACACGACTTGGACCCCAAATATCAATATGGACTAACTCGAACAAGGAGCCACTGCTCGACTCTGACGACTCGGGAAAGTAGACCGATTATGCTTTCCCAACGGACACACTTCACATTGGAAGGACGACTTCGGAGAAATCTGGAGTAAAACACGACACATCTTCTAAAGAGGGAGGCGACCAAACCAGAGATGCCAGATATATGGAGAGTCTGATCCTGTAGAATGGAGAGATGCACCAACGTAAGGAGTATGGATCAGACGATAGAGACCATTCTGCTCACAACCATAGACAATCACGTTGCCCGAGGGTATGTCCTGCAAAACAAGAGATGATGAGTCAAAATAGCTCGACAATTTAAATCCATTGTAATCTGGCAGAAATCAGGAGCATATAACACATTCTGCAATCTCAATGAAGGTGTTAAATTAATCTCCCCCTGTCCTGTGATTGAGGAATGTGTCCCATTGGCTATCACCACCGTTCGTCCTGAAGAAACTGGTCTATATGACATGAGCTGTTCTTTTTCCCCACAGAGATGATGTGTCGCTCCAGAGTCCATAATCCAGTTCGTAATCATAGATCCATCACAAGATGTGAGAGCATGAGAGCTACCCGACGTACTGGCCGTGACAGGTGAACTGGCAGATGCAAAGACGGGCACTTCAAACTGACCTTCAGGAGTTGTGTCAGGGGGCATAATATTCCTCAGTATGGCAACAAGATCATTCGTTGGTCCAATGAGGAAGGTGCATGAGACTCAACTTGTTCTGCTACCCAAGATGATGTAGGAAAGCCATGCTTTGAGTAGCATGTGTCTTCAGAGTGTCCAGGTCGACGACAGTAACTGCATAGTTGACGAATCCGGCCCCCACAACCCCGGGGGCCCCAACCACGAAAGGTAGAGGAGCCACCTCTACCCCTAGAAGCTGCCATCGCTGAAGGTGTCTGGATGGCAGTCGAGCTAGGAACAGTGATTCGACTCAGTCGGCGAAAAGCTTCCTCCATTGGAGGAATAGTAGCGTCAGCTAGAATCTGAGACCGTGCAGCATCATACTCTGGATCAAGGGCTGCCAAGAATACACCTACCATGGTAGCGTTCATGTACGTCTTTTGATGTTCTAGAGTGGCTGTCAATGGCATGAAGCTATGGAGCTTCTCAAACATCCCTCGTAGGGAAGTGTACAGTGAGTGAAGAGGGCGCCCATTCTGCTTGACTGTAAAAATATCATGTTGCAACTTAAGTATCTTGGTCTCGTTCCGCGCCTGTGAATATGTCGTCGCTAGAATATCCCACATAGCCTTAGCCATGGGCTGATGTAGTACATCGTTGGTAATTTCTATCATCAACGTCCCAGATAGACAAACTTTGGCATACGCATCATCTGCCTCCCACGAGGCATGCACCCCAGTCTTCTCCACCGGCTCATCTTCGGTAAGAATATGTTTCTTACCATTCGATTTCATCAGGCTCATGAACTGCATGGCCCAGAGCTCATAATTTGTTCCATCCATTTTCATAATAGGCGATGGACCTCTGAATGCGCCAGTGGAGGGTACATCAACCTTGTTCTAGACATCTTGCCGAAAGAAGACTGCTACGGGTGCGAGAAATCAAAGTTTGTGTGTCTACACAGACATATATGGGTTTGGGTGCACGTGTAGACTCATTCACGCCAATCCATCAACCAACTGAGGAAGCCGAGGCGGTACACAAGCGTGGGACAACACGCGATGAGCGTGGTGCACGCAAATCAAACGCGCTGTGCCCGCAGAACAAACGCGCGTTGTGCGCGAGGACGTGTGCGTGGTGCGCGCTAGGGAAGGTACATTGTGCGCGCAGAGCAAGTGCACGATGCGTGCGAGGATGTGCACGCAGTACGAAGAGGCAGCATCGGAGAGGGGGTGCGACGTCGGAGAGGGTTGGAGGTGGGGTTAGGGTTTCTTGGGAATCGAGAACTTTGGTCTAGGACTGCCGCTCTGATACCATGTTGGAGAAAATAAGAGCGCTTATTATTTCTGAGATCCCTATGCTCTCTTATATAGTATAGAGACCTATGGGTAAACTACATAAAGTAGAAAATAGAAAATGATAATAAGAAAGAGATACATATAGAATATGAAAATACAAATATCTTCACATCTCTTATATAGGAGAAAAGCTCTAGGGGGGAAATTACATAAAATAGACAAAAGAAACATCAAATATAAAAGAAGTACAGAGAGATATAAATATCTCAGCACTCCCCATCAAGCTAGACCATATATGTCTATCATGCTCAGCTTGAAACAACAATGATGAAAAGGACATCTAGCAAGGGCCTTGGTGAACATATCTGCAGTTTGGTCGCCCGATGCAACATGATAAGTGTAGATAAGTCCATTTTGAATCAGATCTCGAGTATAATGGCAATCCACCTTGATGTGCTTGGTTCTTTCATGGAAAGCTGAATTGTTTGCTATGAACAGAGCAGCCTGGTTATCACATTGGAGATGCATGGGAAGTGGCACCTCGATAGTCAGGTCAGTCAGGACAGATCTGACCCACATCATTTCCGTGCTCCCTTGTGACATGGCTCTATATTCTGATTCAACATTAGATCTAGCCACAACCGTCTGTTTCTTGCTCTTCTATGAAACCAGTGAGCTACCTATAAACACTGAGAAGCCTGATGTGGATTTCCTGTCCTTGGGGCATCCTGCATAATCTGCATCAGCACATCCTGTGACTGTAAGAGACATATCTATTTTGAACAAGAGTCCTGCTCATGGAGAAGATTTTAGATATCTCATAATCATGTTCATTGCATCCATATGAATTGACGAGTCGCATTTTCGCCTCTCTAATATCTAATATCGTCGTTTTAATAGTAGCACATGAGGAGAAAACGGATCCTCATCAAAGACCAAACTTTCGAATAGGTGGAGAACTTATTTTACTTGGTAAGTGTACCAAGGTCGAACTCAGGGACACATGCCTCTTAAGTTGTTATTCAGATTCTTAATGTTCGGATCAAGTGATTAATTAACAACTAAATAGGTCAACAAATAAGGAAATATGATGCAATCAGTGAAGACAGATGATGCATGAACAGAAGACATTTTTTTATTTTGTTTTATAATGCAATGTGATATGTTGGTGGAAAGAGTTGTCCAATATTCCAAAGAACCCTAGGCTCTCTTATATAGAGATAGCCCGTGGGTAAATTACATAAGATGGAACGAGAATATAAAAAATAGCATAAAAGATACACCAACTACCTAATTATCTCTACACTCCCCCTCAAGATGGAGCATAGATGTCAATCATGCTCAGCTTGGAAGTACACTTCTGGAATGGTTCTCTGAGCAATGGCTTGGTGAAGATGTTGGCAGTCTGCTCCCTTGAACTAACATGTGAAGTAGAAATCAGGCCCTTCTAGATCATATCTCTAGTGTAGTGGCAATCTACTTCAGTATGTTTTTCATGAAAGGCAGGATTATTGGCAATGAACAATGCGGCTTGATTATTACACTGTAGCTGCATGGGTAGAGGTACATCTATATACAAGTCTTCTAGTACAGCTCGAACCCACATCATCTTCGTGCTTTATACATTCCTCGAGCGGGTCATGTTATACATTCCTCGAGCTAACAATATGTCATGACTTGAAATAATAATAATTACGCATGAGTGCATCTACAATCTTAAGTATGCCGAGCGATTCAACTCTCAACAAATTCTTAGACAATATTACAAGGGGTTGTATGTTATCATTATCATCTTGTGGATGGAATCTCGCAGTATCTGTATAGAGGGAGTTAGATGTCTCAGGGGATTGGGCATGCACCCTTGGGCTCCGGGTAGATGCCATGAAACTCGCGACCCTAACGGACGAGTTGGGTGACGCGTTGCACCTAGCAGCCCGGTAGCATCCGGAGTCGCTCGACGGAGTAGGCAGGTGGCGCGGTTGGCGTTCTTGGTTTCACACTTATACACAATATTAAGACTCGGAGTAGAATTAGGTGTGGCCGCACCAAATTCTATTTCGAGTATTATTATTGTGAGAGGTGTTCCGGGATATGGTTTGAAGTTGGAAAATTTGAGGTTGAAATACTTGGAGGTTTATCCAAGATGACAAACAAGTTCCCGCGTAGCGGAGGCCTGCAAGTCGCATACTTGCGTGTGCTAAAATAATACGAGAAAGGATAAATAATTTATGATCGGATGCCAGATATTGTATATCATTGTGGACTCTAACCAACTTGTCAAAATATCAATGATCATTGTGGTAGAACTTAAACGATTATTTTTTTTTATAAAATCAATGTGATCGAATGTGATTTTAACTGCCTTGGCGTTCTTTCTGAATTGTTTCAATACATGCATATTCCATTAAATAAAATTGGGTATACATTCTTTTCTTACCCCCTACTTTAGTCGTTATAATATTTGTCTCGTTACTGGGCAATTGCTCATAACGTTACCCTCGTGTGAACCCAACAGGTGTACTTGAGCAACAACCGCCACAGTAGCGCTCTTTTGAGGAGATCAGACTTCTCTTTGTCATATTCGCATCAGGCAGGGTGCGTCCTGCTTAGAGTAATTTATTTACTTCCGCTTTATTTTATGTTATTCTGAGGGATTTTGTAGTGAGATATGTGGAGAGTTTTTCTACAAAGTTTGAGATTTTCTGATGTATCTCATATCATGGACATGGACTTGATGAGTATTGATCAGAATGGATGTTGCATTTTATTTCCATTTCATATTATTCTCATGCTTTTATTTATATTTCAAATGTTAATCTAATGTGCATAAGATGGTTTGCTGAGTATCATAGATCATGGGCGTAATTGGACCGTAGGTCCGACGCTTCTGTCTCGTCGGTTTCGGTAGCCGGAGGGGCGGGGCGTCACAACTACTTAGGAATTTCACTCGACACATTTGACAACCCTATGCGAGTCAAGAACAGGAGACAACTAATGAACAAAAGCAACAACACCAAAACACAAGGAGTAAGTGAGAATAATTCCTTGTCAGGAAAATCAACAGAAAGGGGAATTTTCTCACCAAGAACCGAGCACGGCATACGATTGACAAGATAACAAGCTGTAAGGAGGACATCTCCCCCAAAAGAAATAGGAGCACAACTCTGAATAAGTAGGGTTTGAGTAATATCAAGAAGATGACAATGTTTTCTCTAAGCGACTACATTTTGTTGAGAGGTGTATGTATATGTGGTTTGATGAATAATACCTCTTGACAAAAAAATTGTGTCAGAGAACGAGTGCAAATTTCCAAAGCATTATCAGTACGAACATATTTCACATGAGACGAAAAAATATTTTGCACTTCATTGATAAGATTTCTGATAACATCTCCTGCTTCAGATTTATTCTTTAATAAAAAGACCCACGACACACGAGAGAAATCATCAACGACTACAAGATAAAACCTGTGTCCCTGGTGATGAGGGACATGACTTGGACCCCAAATATCGATATGAAGTAATTCAAAAGGGGAGCTACTGCTCTGACACTGACGACTAGAGAAGCTAGCTCTATGGTGCTTTCGCAACTGACAGGCTTCACATCGAAAGGATGAACTCGGAGAAATATGAGGCAATAGATGACACATCTTCTTAAGGGGAAGGTAATCAAAGCATAGATGCCATGTATATGGAGAGACAGATCCAACTGCATGAGAGGAGACACAAGCATATGAACTCCAGGTTAGATGATAACGACTATCCTGCTCAGAGCCAGAACCAATCACCCTGCTCCTTAGAATGTCCTGAAATAGAAGAGAAGATGGGTCAAATATAACGCGATAGTGCAAATCCTTTGTAATCTGACTAATAGAAAGTAAGTTCATCGAAACATCAGGGGCATGTAAGACATTCTGTAGATGCATGAAAGCGACAAAGTAATCTCCCCCTGTCCAATAATGGGTGACTGAGTCCCATCAGCTATTTTCACTGACCGCTCTGGTAGAATCTCCCTGTATGACTGATGAATCCACGATTCATTAACTTTTCTGTCGTATTTTGTCTTAAAACCCTTAACAAATGCATGCAAATATTCATTAATTTCCATCTTTTAACAAATTCCCATTCATGAATAAATATTCAATTTTAACCATCAAAAACATGTAAATAAATAAAGAACAAGAAAAAGAACAAAAAGGCAGATTGGATATATGTATATATGTACAATATGACTTAAAATATAAATATAACTGTAAGGTATATTTATAGCCTAACCCCTGAGATCAAGTCAGCATGGATTGGTCGACAAACCAATAAGTAGCGGGAGATAAGGAAAGAAAACCTAAAAATAAATTAATACACACTCCATACATTTCCCACTATTTATAAAATAAATATAAAACTTTAAAGATTTTTAATCAATTTTTACGTATATATTTTTCACCAAACTTTTTTCCTAATTATTTCTAAAAATATTTATAAAAATATAAAAATAAGTTAAATTATTATCCTTTATATAAGCCAAGAAATCCAGTCTATAAATTGTCAAAACCTCAACTTCCGAACATCATAACTTCCTCATACGAACTCCAATTTCACTCTACCCACCTTTAAAGTTCATAAAATAATATTCTCTAATTAATAAAGGTGGTTTCATCGAATTCGGAGTCTGTTTGCAAAAAGTCGGTTTTGGGACCAAAAGCTAACGAGGTTTCTGGGCTATTTATTTTATATAACACACATTATTTATAGTTTTCTTAATTTTATAATTTCTAAATATTTTCATGATCTTGTATTTTAATTCTAAATTATTTCATAATTTTTGGAGCTTATTTATTATTTTAATAAAATCAAAAACACTAAATTATAAGTAAAAATGAACTAACTAGATACTACCCATATTTATTAAAATATGTAAATTAATTTATTAAAATCCATAAAAATTTACACAAGCCTTATTTATTATTCTAATAATTAAGAAAATATAAAATTAATTTTTAGTTATTTATTTATTAAATTAAAAATCCAAAACCTATTTATATATACATATTTATTAATATAATATTTATATTTTGAATAGTATTTATTATTTATAAAAAGTATTTATTCCATAAATTAGATAAATAATTTATTTACATTTCTTGTATTTATATCTATTTAAAATAATATTAAATGCTATTTAGTATTGATTTTAGAAGTATTTAAACCCATCTGGCCAACCAGGTGCTGATACGTGTCAGCACCTGGTTCATCTTCTCCAAGAAACTGTTCAGCCAGCCTGCTCTGACCGACCGACTTCAGCCATTTTTACCGCGCACCTCTTCACTCCTCCAAGCAATCCAAACCGCCAGATCTATTCCTCCAACAACCAGCTCCATCGCCCATCCTTGGATCAAACTTGGGAAGCACAAAATAGATCTATAAAAACCCCCAAAGTCCGCCATTCACGAACTAACTCTCCAACTACCTGAAGCACCCCAGTTCCAGTAGCCGACCCCCCAACTTCTCCACCTTATTCCGGCCATCCTTGGTGGTGACAACATCCAGGAGACGCCTAGCGTGGAGGAAGGAAGTCGGAGCAGGAGTTCCAAGGCCGTTCTCAGCCTTGCATCGCAGCTTGCGCCGCATCACGCTCCAGCCAAGGTCGTCCGTTGAGCTCCATTTCCAAGTAATACACCTTGCTCCCCAGACCTATACCTCCATCCTTTCGAATTTCTTTCTCGAATCTCATGCTTTAATTAGCGATGCTAATCGTATAGTTAGGTAGTTCAATCCCTTAGGTTAGACGCCCAATTGAAATCCCTTCGCATTTCGTTTCAAATCAACTTCAAATCGCGGTGCCATTTCAATGCCATTCTCACGCGTATTGCACTAATTCTGGAAACACCTCCTTCAAGCTTGCAAATCTCTAAATTTTTGGCCGATTCTTCATAAATCGAGCTTATCCATCGTTTATTTGTAGGTCTATCTTCAATCAGGAGCAACCTCAAAGCTCTGGAAGCCTCAAATCCTCAAAAGAATCGCATCCCAAAAGAACCTCAACAAACTGATCTCCAAACACCATTGCAGCGGACCTTCATCTTCATCGCCAGTCTACCGCCGCTTCGAGCCGCCTCCGACCACCACCTACAGCGGGCGAGCTCGAGGGGTGGAGGAGCCACCCCTCTAGCCCCGCCGGAGAGCCAAAGCTACTGCTGATCGTCCGAGAAAAAACGGAGAAGGAGAGCCCTTCATCAGATCTTCAATCGCTCAAGAACAGAATCAAGAACAGGGCGAAGCACAGTTTGCCGACACGTGGCGCGCACGTAACCGTCAGATTAACGTGAATAACTTCTAATCTGAACCGTCAAAGCCGAAGGGGTGTGAATTTTGCAACATAAGCCCAGAGAGCTTTCCAGAATTAATTCCCGCTCCTCAAGTTTCCAGAAATTGCATTTAGGTCCCTCTACAGGGACCTAAATGTAAAAATTATTATTTTCCTTTCAAAACAATCCCTGTAAAGGACCTAACTGCAGAACTTTTTAGTATTTTCTTTACACTTATGCCCCTTGGCTGTAGGGGATCTTTGGACCTCGTTTGACCTCGTTTTCTTGTTGATTTCTTTAGGGTAGTTACGCAACTACCCAAGCAAGTTGTTATTAAATTTCCGTATCTTTTTCTCGTGTTTTCATCGTGTTTTCATTTTTTCAAAAACCGAACTCGTTTTGTTTTGTTTTCGTGTGCTTGTTCGAGCCCGCTGCTCGACCCGTTCCATCTATTATATAGTATCATCTACTTATATTCCATCTATTATATAATAAATAAATCTTTTGAAAAATATCCCTTTTGAAAATTAAATAAAAATTAGAAAAGATTAAAATCAAATAAAAAATCAAAATAAAAATTAAATAAAAAGTGTTTCCTTTCTTTGATCACTTTTAGAAGAGATAAAATAAAATTGCAAAAATATTCCTTAAAAAAATCAAAGCATTCTATTCTGCCTCCTTGAGTTCGACCCAGGCACACTCACCTGGATAAATAAATAGTGTAGGTTTTCCATCGAAAATCGAATTTGTATGATTCGAAGCTAGGATCCGGATTGCGGCTTTCTACATCGACAACCGTATTTTCTAAAAGCCGTAAACTGACTTCTAGTCCTCATATCAAATTGGCACCGTTGCCGGGGGGTTAGAATATTTTGTTTTTTTTTCGAATTTTTGTGATTTTATTTTCTTTCTTCTTGGTTTTTCGTTGCTTTTCGTACGGTTTTTCGTACGGCTTTTCTCAATCGACTTCTTTTTGTTTTCATTCGATTTTTCTTACGGTTTTCTCGACTCTTTTCTCAATTGATTTCGTACGGCTTTTCATATGGCTAAATATTTTTTGCAGGGCCTGCAGGATCAAACGGCTTCTTAGGGAGCCGAATCAGTTGAAAGAGCAGAGGCCGGCTTCTTCTTCACGAGTCGTCTGCAGAGGGCAGACTTAATTAGATTATTTTTCTAAAAGAGAGAGAAAGGGAGAGAAGCTATAACAGAAAATAAACAAACCCCCCCCCATTTTTTTCGGGGTCTGATTCGCCGAATACCTTGTATTCAGGGGATCAGGGCACCCACCACAGTTTTTCTTGCTTATCGATTTTTCTGTGGCTTTTTAGATGCTTGCATAGGTTTTTTGATTCTATCTGATTGTGCCTACGTAGTTAGTCTTAGGACTCGCGACCTCGGTGCATGATTTTAGAGTTTTTATAAAAAAAATAAAAAAATCGATAGATATTTGTTTGAAAAAACCCAAAAAAATTACAAAACCGCAAAATAAAATCGGGAATGCTAAAATATCTGACTTTAAAAACCATAACGATTCATTTGTTTTATGAGAGTAACCCCCACACAATTTCTCAAAGTGCACGAGCAAAAGCCGACACATAAGGTTAGAGCCAAAACCCCGTATTTCCCACGAAATACTAGTTAGTTCATACACCTGATCAGTGTTCCTCAGTGGGTAAGCTCGGGTAGCCGGAAACGGTCTGGGTTTACTTAGAAGAGTGGGAGGTTTAGAGGACACTACGCAAGGCTCCGTCCTCAAGTAACACGGGTAGATGGAAACAATCCGTACTTACTCCCATACTGGCTGAGTGCGAGTGATCTTTTGTAAGGACTCGGGCTAATGTTTCGGAGAAACCATCAAGCACCTATTAGCTCGCTCAGCCTGCGATAACCACGATATTTGTTTTCTAATTACAACCCTAAAACCGACAAGATAAAAGACCGAACTCTTACGGTCTTCATTGGGTTGAGTTGGTGAACACGGGGTTTGCTTTGTGTTTTCTTGCAGTGCGTGAGTTTCCGCGGCTTTCGTATTTTTCCATCTCCTTTGAATTGTACATCGTGCTCTCCCGATCAATCCTCTTGACATCAAAGATGATGTCTCGATGGCTTTTCTGCTCAGAATCCGTGAGCTTTTGACCGTCCACCATCGAGCGTACTTCTTCACAAGCTCGAGATGACCCTCTTCCCGAGCTGGTCCCATCAGATCTCGAGGAGAGTCAGACCCAGACTCCCTCGTCTCCTGGCCAGAATATTGAGGCAGACCCTTGCCTCAATACATCATCTAGATCTCCAGCTTATTTTTCGTTGAGTTCTTACGAGAGCTTCTCTTTCACAGACGATCAGATGGCTCGAGGTAAAGGACCAGCAGCAGACGAGAGGCCACCAGCTGGGGAACATCAGGAAGGAAGACAGGATCCACCTGCAGATGTTACTACAGGTATTCTCGATACGCTTCAGCAGATGAATCTACAGATCCGAGAACAATTTAGAGTTCAGAATGAACTGTGGGCTGAAATAGCCGCGCTGCGAGCAGGGGTCAGGAACCAGTTACCACCTGCGGTTCCCGCGACTTTACGAGATGAGTATGACCCGGGCGCTAGAATGCTCCACCATTGGATTCGGCTACCGCCGAATCAAGGGCCATACGAGCTGAGACCGTCCTTCATTTCTTTGCTTCCCAAGTACTATGGGAATGCCGCAGAGGAGCCGTTTACCTTCTTACAATAATTTGAGATGATTTGCGGTATGGCTTGCTACCCTGGAGTTACGCAGGAGGCTGTACGCCTCAAGGACTTCCCCTTTGCCTTAGCCGATAATGCTCTTTACTGGCTGAGTCATCTGGGGAGGGAAATCTCTACATGGGATGATCTGAAGTCCACTTTCCTGTGTAAATATTTTCCTCTGGGAAGGACAAACATGATAAGGAGCCAGATCTCCAACTTTACGCAACTCCCGCACGAATCTTTCCATGAGGCATGGGATAGATTAAAGGATCTTACGGAGAGATGCCCACATCATGAGATCTCGATGAAGGTGCTAGATCAAAACTATTTCGGAGGACTCCAGCCGAACATACAGGGGCTCGTGAGTGCCACATGTTGCGGCAGCTACTTGAACAAAGACGCCGAGTCAGTCTGGGCCATTGATGATTACATTATATGCTGTGATAATAGGCTCACATTATGTGGAATACAATATCAATTCTTAGGTTACAAACTCTAAATTCACATAATATATGTTTACATGCACATAGGCATATAAAATCATCAATAAATCAAGGAAACATCTGATAAAATATTATCATCATTAATCAGATTTATCAGAGAGAAATTGAGTACACTCATAGAGCACTAATTTATCAACATCCAACATATTGATTTGGCTCTACAAATACCTCTTACATTTTTGTTGGAAAGAAAAGAGGAGGGGGGTTAATGTAAAACTTCCATTTATTATTCCCATGTACCATGAGCCCCATCCCATGCACACTCTTAAATTTCCCTCTCCCCTTCCCAAGCACACTAGCCGTCCACACCTCATGCTTCCCCATGCAAAAATTATTTCTCCATGCATTCATGATGATATTTTGTCTTTATTTGCAGGGAATGTCTCCCTATAAAATAATGCATCCCCCACTCTCCCATTCTCAACTCACGCATACCCTCCCTCTCATTTTTCTTCTCTCTCTCACACTCTCTCCCATTATTCTCTTCTCTCTCGCATCCCTCCCCCTCATCACTTTCATGCACGCACAACACCCCTCTCCCTCACGCATCTCTCTAACTCATGCACCCTCTCCCTCTCCCCCATTTTTAATGCACGCACACCTCACTCTCCCTCTCTCTCATGTTCTCTTCTTCCCCCGTTAGATCTCCCTCTCTCGATTATCTCTCTCCCTTCATTTTCCATTTTTTTTGCAGGTCATCACCTCCAGCAACTGCGACGCACCTCGTGGCCCCTCGCATCCAGCTGCGCCGGAAGGAACGTTGCTCTCTCACCAACTCGCCACCTCCTCCGCGTACTTTGGCTCCTTCTCCGTGCACTCCGGTTCCACCTCCCAAGCTTCCGGCTCCTTCCTCGTGTGGCCTAGCACATGTCCAGCACCTCCCCACGCGGCCGGATCATTGTGCGTGTTCCCACCAACTCGCGCGCCCGCCTCCTCGACGTCCAGCACCATCATTGTCTCCATTTTAGATTCGCAAGCTCGAATAGAGAAGACTTCTTTCTCATCATTATTTACCTTTTGCATTTTTTCCTCTAGTCATTTTATTTAAGTTGAACTTGAAGGAAACAACTCTCTTGTTATAGGTTCTCTTATTTTTTTTATATTACTTGTTTTGTTTAAGTTGAACTTGGAAGCATTCTTATTTTGTAAGGTTCTTTCTCAACTCTAAGTTGCCTTAATATATTGCAAGTTTACCTTCCATTATTTTGTTTTGAAACATTGCAAATGTCACATTAATTTTTCTATCTTAATTCACAATTCTACCCTTGTCTTCCTATTTAGTTGCACTCATGCCCACATTTGTTTACTTTGAGTTCTAAGAAATATTTTTACCATAGATTGTATGTACTCTTTAAGATTTCATAATTTTTTCTCTCATCGTCATGGAGTAAGATTTGATTTGAGTTTAAAAGAAGAACAAATTTCACAAATTTGCTTGGTCCCTATAGATTCGATCCTCTACTTACCGCTTATATTTTTTTGTAATCCGACCATGCTTGTAGTTGTAATTTTATTTGTTTGATTGCGATTTTTCATGGAACAACAACGACATGGTAAAACCAACTTTTTAAACTGCGTAAAATCGCATCAATATTTTGGCGCCGTTGCCGGGGACTAGGCAACATTTGCAATTTTTTTCTTCTTCTTCATTTCTACTCATTTTCAATTATCTAATCCGTGCATTTTTTTGTTTTGCAGGTACTTAGGCTTCAAAAAGAAAAAAATTTTACTTGTCTTTTCATGCATTTTATTTTTGAAAACTTGTAATTTGGTAAAAAAATTGTAATCTTAATTTCCCCCTCCCTTCTCGGAAAAGCTCGCCATCAGCAGGACAAAACATTACGGATTAGCGCCAAAAGTGCAGGCACTGTGAGTCCATCTTTCTCTTAGGCGTCTTAGGCTTTTAAAATTTCCTGCATTTATTTGCGCTCCGAACTTAAATTGAAAAAATTTAAAAAAAAACACTTCTTCTTTGCATCATCTCCATGGTCTTCTCCCTCTGCTCACCTAAAAAGATCACCAAGATGTGTTTTATCACGCTAAAAAGATAAGCTTGAAAGGCCACCGCAGTGGTACGAGCAAAAAGCGGGAAAAATTCTGATTGCTTATTTTGATGCACGTGTATGACACAAAAATCACGAGTACATAGAACCCTTGGATAGAGACAAAAATCCCTGGTGCTACGTGGGATTGCAGAGAGAAATCGTAACTCCTCGATGCGTTGGGCACAGGTTCTTGTGGGAAGAAGCAGATCTCGATCTGAGTACCGCACCCTGGATCCCCCAGCCGGATTAGGATATCAATTTCTCACAATCTTCCACAACCACCTCATCTTTAAGGCCTAATTTCTCTGAAAACTTTTGTTGAATCACTAAACTAAAATTGAAAAGATAACCGCTCCCGCGGTAATTTTTTGTGTGAGTTGGTGAATCAACAAATTGTCTGGTGTATTGTGCTGTGTATGTTAGGTTGTATATCTTTGAAAAATCAATTGCAGTAACTGCTAGATTACGACCTGATCTATAAAAGAAAATCCCACCCATTCTTTTCTGTACTTGAGAATCTTTATTCATGGAAAAAAATCAAGTTATGCTCAATGAGATGCACGAGAAAACGAAACTGAATCGGGCTATTGCATTGAATTATTTGGAGGATAGGAAACGATCTTCTCGACCCATTGATCCACCTATTTTATTACCGATTGAGCATGAGATTGATGTAATGATGCATCTAGTGCAAAAATACCAAGAAGATCAGGAACACAAAAAGAACGAGTCATCCGATCAAACGTCAAAACCACCCCATGATGACCCTATATTAGAGGAATTTCTTGCATTACCTTCTCCCGCATGTCCTTCCTTTGTCTCTTCCAAGCCACTTTCACACGCATAACACTCATCCATTTCAGATACTGGATTAATCTCCGATTCTCTAAGAAATCCCTCATTCTCCTTACCCCTATCACCGACCCATGAAAGTGACTCTCAACATACTCTTCATGAATTAGCTATCCAAATCCAACAAAACCAGGGAGCACTTATGGATGAGTGTAATAGGATGCATGAGAATGTCAGTAAACAACTTTTGGAAATTCGTGCTCACTTGATGAATAGGCCAAATAGTTTGACGGGTGAATGCAATATATCTCAACAATATTTTGAGAAACATCAAGAAAAGCAAAATTGAGGATTTCAGACACTCAAGGGAAGAAGAAAAATGGGTCCCAATATCAGTGAATCAAACAATGATACTTCCTTTTGATGAATTAGATGTGAGATGTATAGAAGAAGAATTTATTGATGAAATAGTGTCATCTCCATGTCTCCTCAAATCTAGATTGGCGACATTTTATGATATCCCCATCTTCACTCCTCTTGTGTCAGACCATGCATTAATTGAAATGCCAAATGATTTAATAGATGAATGTTGTCTCTTGGAAAGACTCGAACGCTTTGAACATGAAACTTCATTTTGTGATCTTGAGGGGCATCTTATGGATGAAATTGAGGAGGAATGTGATATAATTTCGGCTTTCATGAACCACGTTGATCATAATGATTTTGGAGAGTATAATAAGGACATTTTTGAAATTGAGATCACACCCCTAATACAACTCGATCACGACCCACTCTTGATGGATACATGTATTAATGATAGCATCGATTTTTCCTTAGACTATTCTGAAGGTTATGAACATCAGTCTACTAATGATATCGATTGGTCTGAGATAATAGTTGAATTTGAGGATAGTATTGGTATTGACTCCAACGAAGAAATCGAGGAAGATGTGATGTTTGATGTTAATTCCGAATGTGATTTTACGATTAATAAAAAAAGTCCAAACTTAGAGTTTGAATATGAGGACATAGTAGATAATGAATTGACTTTTTCATGCACCAAGACTCTCTTCCAACCAACACATGATTATATGTTGAAGATCTTTTATGATGACCCTTTCAAAGATGAGATTTCCCACTCCATTGCCTTCACCATTGAGAAAGAAGATCCACTCATTTGGTTGATGAATATAATAATACATCTTCTACTACTGAGTCAGAATCTGATCAGAATGATTTTTTATTCTCTGATCCTTTTTGGAATGAAACTGAAGAACTACTCAAAATATTCGAAGATAATCATCCAATCATTCATGCGACTCAACCTTTGCCAAATCCGACCTCTATTGCCATACCTCCTAATTCAATAGCCAACACTCCCCTGCTTCTGACCTTTGAATACCCAAATCATATTTTTGGGAGAGAATCACCCTCGTGGCTTAAGCAGAGAACTGAAATGAAATTCACAATAGATGCCACCGAAAATAGCCATGATGATTATTTGAGGGAAAATGACGATTTATCACAATATACAGAGGACCTCATGGAGGAATCAATTCTTGATCATGTAGAGCTCGACTTCAATATATCATATATGGTCCATGAGCCCTTCACCAGTCCACTCATTTCCCTCCCATCACATCCAATCTAAGATCAAACTGATTCATCTCTCATTCCGATTCATCAACCAATTAATGTATTTACTGTATTAATGAGAGCACACATTTATCAAATTCATCAACCGCACTCTCACATCTTGGTCATGATATCCATATCATATCAAGAGTTTCATTTCGGTTTCTGAATACAGCTTCTGCACTCACACACAACACTGGATACTCTTGATAAGCTGAATCGTCGAGTTGGGACGTTAAACCAACAACATTTTATGGGTCCACACCCATAGGTATCTTTTCCTTTTCTTTGTATCCTTCTCTTTACTGCATTGCATTAGATAAATATGGGGGTCCACCTCCACACTTAAAAAAAACAACAAAAAAACAAAAATACTTTTCACAATCACTCACACCTTTTGATCCTCCTATTACACTTTGTCTTCACCATGAGGACATGGATTCTGATAAGTATGGGGGGGTGTCTGCATAGTTTTCAAAATTGCATACTTTTCAAAACAAAAAATTGCAAAAATTCTCCTAAAAATATTTTCAAAAAGCAAGAAAACCACCAAAAATATATCCTTCCTAGTTTTATCCTAATTTGAGAAATTAGATCTTCACTGCATAGATCATAGATTGAGGTTGAGTTGACCCTAATCTACTTAACTTCATTAGAATTTCACTAGGCATGAATTTTTAAGCTTTCTTCAGGTCCATGTGGACTTTATTCTCTCAGTTCCTCTAACTCTACCGGTGAATGAACTTCTGTATCTAACTAGATCACATGAGCAACTAGTAGCACTCTTAAACTCTTCAGTGGATATCAAGCAACTGCACATTGCACTTAGCTTGATTGAGTTTATTTTACGAGATACAATTACAATTTAGTTGAGGTGAGGAGTTGTCCTCTTGGTTGTGCCAATGCCTGAACCTTATCTATAGCCAGTGAAGGAACTTGACTCAAGGGCAACATGATCTCTCTAGTCTAAGTATGTCAGCAATTAAGCCAGTATCGTGCCTCCAAAGTCAATATTAAGCCGATACTACCTTTTGATGCCAAACCCAAAATAAAAACACCACAAAAAGGCATATCACAATACAAATGACAAAAACCACCAATCATGCAAAGATGTGCGAAGCAAAAGCAATGAAAGAAGACCACCAAATAACCCTTCTCCACCAAAAAGCTATGGTAGCAGCCTAATAATGCTATCTAAATTCTTAAAAGAGGCCCAGGGTTATGCTCTGCAAAAGAAAAAAATGAGAGCAACGGACCAAAGCAGTCTACGGAAAACCCCGAAAGTTAAGTCCCATTTTCCAAAGAACTATGACCTATTTCTTTACGCTGATATACTTGGTTGAAAAGAGAATATGCCTAAATTCAGGTGAGGACTGAGGATATATGAGTAGGGAATCATTCGGTACCTTGATAGATTGTGTTGTTAGCTCGTTCTCTTGACTCACAAAAGCTAAAACATCACTAACACTGTTTATATCCATTCAAAGTCAAGGAGAATACTTGTTTCTTAGGGATGAGATGACCTGATCGACCTTCTGAAACAATGTCTGATTTTGTTGGAACTGAGAGGCTGTTGAAACTACAAAACTTGAGTCAAGTTGACAATTCCAACAAATCATTAATTCATGGGTTGACTCTACTGAAGTCTGTGTATATGTGTGGTTAGGATCTGAAAACTCGAGACTTTGTGGGTATGTCTGCTGCAAACCCTCACCCAACCTATCTTGGCTATTTATCCTGTCCTTCATTATTACTTATCATATTCTTGCTCGGGACTAGCAAGATTTAAGTATGGGGGTGTGACGATTACATTATATGTTGTGATAATAGGCTCAAATTATGTGGAATACAATATCAATTCCTAGGTTACAAACTCTAAATTCACATAATATATGTTTACATGCACATAGGCATATAAAATCATAAATAAATCAAGGAAACATCTGATAAAATATTATCATCATTAATCAGATTTATCAAAGAGAAATTGAGTACACTCATAGAGCACTAATTTATCAACATCCAACATATTGATTGGCTCTACAAATACCTCTTACATTTTTGTTGGAAAGAAAAGGGGAGGAGGGTTAATGTAAAATTTCCATTTATTATTCCCACGTGCCATGAGCCCCATCCCATGCACACTCTTAAATTTTCCTCTCCCCTTCCCAAGCACACTAGCCGTCCACACCTCATGCTTCCCCATGCAAAAATTAATTCTCCATGCATTCATGATGATATTTTGTCTTTATTTGCATGGGATGTCTCCCTATAAAATAATGCATCCCCCACTCTCCCATTCTCAACTCACGCACACCCTCCCTCTCATTTTTCTTCTCTCTCGCACACTCTCTCCCATTATTCTCTTCTCTCTCGCATCCCTCCCCCTCGTCACTTTCATGCACGCACAACACCCCTCTCCCTCACGCATCTCTCTAACTCACACACCCTCTCCCTCTCCCCCATTTTTCATGCACGCACACCTCACTCTCCCTCTCTCTCATGTTCTCTTCTTCCCCCGCTAGCTCTCCCTCTCTCGATTCTCTCTCCCTTCGCTTCCATTTTTTTTGCAGGTCATCACCTCCGGCAACTGCGACGCACCTCGCGGCCCCTCGCATCCAGCTGCACCGGAAGGAACGTTGCTCTCTCACCAACTCGCCACCTCCTCCACGTACTTCGGCTCCTTCTCCGTGCACTCCGGTTCCATCTCCCAAGCTTCCGGCTCCTTCCTCGTGTGGCCTAGCACATGTCCAGCACCTCCCCACGCGGTCGGATCATTGTGCATCCCGTTGATGTTCCCACCAACTCGCGCGCCCGCCTCCTCGACGTCCAGCACCATCATCGTCTCCATTTTAGATTCGCAAGCTCCAATAGAGAAGACTTCTTTCCCATCATTACTTACCTTTTGCATTTTTTCCTCTAGTCATTTTATTTAAGTTGAACTTGAAGGAAACAACTCTCTTGTTATAAGTTCTCTTGTTTTTTTTATATTACTTGTTTTGTTTAAGTTGAACTTGGAAGCATTCTTATTTTGTAAGGTTCTTTCTCAACTCTAAGTTGCCTTAATATATTGCAAGTTTACCTTCCATTATTTTGTTTTGAAATATTGCAAATGTCACATTAATTTTTCTATCTGAATTCGCAATTCTACCCTTGTCTTCCTATTTAGTTGCACTCATGCCCACATTTGTTTACTTTGAGTTCTAAGAAATATTTTTACCATAGATTGCATGTACTCTTTAAGATTTCATAATTTTTTCTCTCATCGTCATGGAGTAAGGTTTGATTTGAGTTTGAAAGAAGAACAAATATCGCAAATTTGCTTGGTCCCTGTAGATTCGATCCTCTACTTGCCGCTTACAATTTTTCTATAATCCGACCATGCTTGTAGTTGTAATTTTATTTGTTTGATTGCGATTTTTCATGGAACAACAACGACATGGTAAAACTAACTTTTTAAACCACGTAAAATCACATCAACAACCATCTTCGAAGGGATGGCCGAGAACTCGAGAGTCGTGGACTCTACTCGGGCATTTCAGAAAGCCCCGCAACCACCACATCACCGAGATCATCATAAGGTGGCTAACATTTCAGACTCTGAATCCAACACCAACATGGGATACATTAGCGAGAAATTGATGTTGGTGGACGTGATTTAGAAGCAGGTCCAAGACCTACAGCCGCTGCGAGAGTTGGACAAACTCTCATCTCTACCTCAACAGCTGAGTGATCTATCGAAGAAGGTCTCTGATCTTCAGCTCCAGTACCAACAGAGCCAGTCTTCTTCATACGCACAACCAGTACGGAGGATCGCACCCGCTCCACCCATCCGTCCGATCCACTTTGTACAGAGCGAGCCAGAAACTCCGCAGCTTGATTGGCATGAGGATCAGACTCACGCCAATCCCGGCCAGATCACCAGCACCGCAGAGATGGAGGTGGAGCCGCAATCCACTCTCGAGATCAACGGGATTTGGTATACTCCGATTCAGCAGCCGAGTATACCGAATCAGCAGCAACAACAGCCGTACGGTCATCCGCAGCATGGACGTCTGAATTTCCAGCACCGCCAGAACTTCAAGTCGTAGCAGTCTCACCCGAATGTCTATCACTAGAGACCGCATTCATATCAGCACCCTGCTCATTATTCACAGAATTATCCTTATCAGCAACCGCAACAGTCTTCCTCCACACCACAATGATACTCACAGCCTTCTACTTCTCAGCAATACACGCCAAGGTAGGAGAGAGGAGCAAGCCAGGGCCACCACACCGAACCAGAGATATCTTCACAGGCCCAGGCACTCAACCAGATCATGGACATGCTGAGTACGCTCCAGATTGCTCACAAAACCGAGATGGAGCAGGTTAACTGTCGTCTGGACGAGTTAACCGCGCCGAAGACCACTCTTCCAGCCCAGCCTCAGATGAACCCGAACAACAAGAGGAGGCATCCAGATCAGGTAGACACTACATGTAAGATCTCATTTCCTAAATTTTTATCTAACTTCATTCGTCTCAGGAGCGGTAGATCACCACAAGCACCTGCTGGAGTAGAGGAGAGGGCATCAGAGGAGCACGAGCAGATCCATGAGCCGCAAGAATCTGAAGCCCAGGAGGAGAACCCGCAAGATGATGAGGACCACTCTGCAGACTTGAGAGATGAGAGCGATGCCAACACAGTAGATATGGACACTGGTGACTCAGACGATGACACCACGCCAGATCAGGCAGAGATTCCCGAGAAAAACATTTCTTCCCCTATCTTAGAGAGTTTTGTACATAATTCTGAAACTCTCGATGTACAAGGTGATTCAAGAATGAATAAAAATTCTGATTTTTTGACTTCTGATTTTGTTCCTTTTCCCGATGCTTTGTTTGGAAAAGGAAAGAAAAAAACCAAAAAGAATGTTGCTTCTCCAGAGATCGAAAAATTACTAAAAGATCACATCTTTCTGAAGATCCCGCTTCACGATGCCTTAGATGAGTTTCCTACGCTTAAGAATCAATTAAAAAAACCGATGCACCATGCGTAGGAAAAAGAGATCCCGAATAGAGAAACATGTCTTGACTAAGGCTACATCCTGTGTGTTACAGAATAAGTTGCTGAAGAAGAAGAAAGACTCAGGTGCACATTATGTCAGATGCGAGATCGCAAAGGTCGATTTCGATCGCACTCTATTAGATAACAGTTCCTCGATCAAAATCGGATACCCTCTTCTTTACTCGATAATCTCGAGTTAGGCCCTCTTTACAAATCCCGCACGATCCCGTAAAGAGACCTAAGGGTATACTTAGGAACATTATCGTAACCGTGCAGGGTCTGCAATTCCCAGTGGACTTTACGGTCCTGGACATGGATTGCCCTACACAGTTACACCTTACCCCGATCATTCTCGGGAGGCCTTTCTTAGAGACCGCAAAGGCTCTCTTCGATTATGATATAGGGAAGGTATCTTTTCGCGCCGAGGGCGAGAAGGTACATATAGAGATGACGAGAGAATCGAACACAGCCAGTGATGCATCTTCTGATTTTCTGAGTTCTTTAGCCTCCTGCGATTACATGGATGAGGTTTATCTTGACGACCTCGAAAGGTATCAGGTAGAGACCCAAGAATGTTTAACAGAGGATGGGTCCGAGACCACGGGGGTTAATTCTTCAGACGGAACTTTATATTTTAGTCTGGATGATGAGAAGCAAAGGGATCAAACTTCTGACGAACTTATTGCAGACCTTTCAGAGACAGAGACTTTACACGATTCCTCCATCTCAGATGATCCAGAGACAGAGTTTCATTTAGCTGAGTTATTTTCCTCTGATCATTCTGAGGAGTCAGATGATGTTTTGAACATCTTCTGTAGTCTGACTCTAGAGCACATTGAGATGGTGGATAATCAAATCGCAGATACATCCACAATCGATACAGATCCCTGTATATATACAGAGGATGTTTCAGCAGATACAGATACTACCTTACCAGAATTAAAAACTTTACCACCAAACATGAAATATGCTTTCCTTGCGGGTCCACATCAATGGTTTCTGATCATTATCAGCTCATCTTTGACCAACAATCAAGAATCTCGTCTGATGGAGATTCTAGGAAAGAAACCGCAAGGCTATTGGGTTGACTGTATCCGATCTCCGTGGGATTAATCCTGCTTTGTGTTTGCATCATATCTATCTCGATCATGATAGCAAACCCTCCAGAGAGTTTCAGCATAGGCTGAATCCGGTGTTACGAGAAGTTGTCAAGAAAGAGATCACGAAATGGTGTGACGCAGGGTTCATTTATCCCATCTCCAACTCCGAATGGGTTAGCCCATTACATGTTGTCCCGAAGAAGTCAAGAATTCAGATGGTTAAAAATGAGAGTGGAGAGGAGATTCTAAAGAGAGTAACCACGTCGTGGCGAGTATGTGTTGATTACAGAAAGATAAACACCGCGATGAAGAAGGACCACTTCCCTTTGCCTTTTATAGACCAGGTCATAGAACGGTTGGAAGGGAAGGAGTACTTCTGTTTCCTTGACGGTTACTACAGATACAACCAGGTATCAATTGCTCCTAAAGACCAGGAGAAAACCACCGTCACATGTCCGTTTGGCACGTATGCCTTTAGACGGATGCCCTTTGGATTGTGCAACGCTCCTGCTACTTTCCAGAGGTGCATGCTTGCTATTTTTCTGGACATGATCGGTGATTTTCTAGAGGTTTTTATGGATGATTTTTCGGTCTATGGTGAATCCTTTGACGATTGTTTAGCGCACCTAGACCAGGTTCTGAAAAAATGTTGTGAGGTAGATCTCGTTCTGTCTTGGGAAAAGAGCCATTTTATGGTTACTCACGGGATCGTGTTGGGGCATGCCATCTCCCAACGAGGCATGGAGGTTGACCCTGCCAAGGTGGATGTCATCAAGAAACTCGAGCCACCATCCAACATCAAACAGTTATGGTCATTTCCGGGGCATGTCGGCTTTTACCGATGGTTTATCCAAGACTTCTCCAAGATTTCCCGACCGTTAACTGAATTATTAGGCAAAGACATCGAGTTCGTGTTAAATGATAAATGTCTTAATGCCTTCCTCCATTTGAAAGAGAAGATTATCAGTGCTCCTGTACTACAACCGCCTGATTGGTCTCTACCCTTCGAGATCATGACAGATGCTTCAGATTTTGTGGTCGGGGCTGTATTAGGACAGAGGAGGAATAGACTTCCCATTGCCATTCACTATGCCAGCAGAACCTTAGACGATGCTTAGAGAAATTACACAGTGACAGAAAAGGAGATGTTGGCAGTAGTGTTTGCATTAGATAAGTTTCGATCATATCTTCTTGGCGCTAAAATCACAATCTATACTGATCATTCAACTATCCGGTTTCTGATGGAAAAGAAGGATGCTAAGGCACGCCTTCTTAGATGGATTCTATTACTTCAGGAATTCGATTTGGATATCAAAGATAAACCTGGGGTATAGAATGCGGTAGCTGATCACCTCTCCCGATTACAGTCAGATCAACCTTCAGATGAGTACACGCCAGAGATCGCAGAGAGATTTCCTGATGAGAGCATCTTTGTGGTTACCGAACTTCCGTGATATGCAGATATAGTAAACTTTCTGGTCACACAGAAAAGTCCTCAGGGTTGGCCTAAGAACCGAGTTGATAAACTAGTTTCTGAGGCACAATACTACCATTAGGAGGATCCAATTCTTTTTCGCGAAGGACCGGATTGTGTTTACAGACGTTGTATTCCTCAGGAGGAATATAATAGTGTCCTCACTTTATGTCATTCTTTAGAGTCAGGAGGACATCACTCAGGGAAGAGGACAACACAGAAGGTACTACAGAGAGGATTACGGTGGCTGACTTTTACTAGAGATGCCTGCACATTCGTGAAGAGTTGCCCAGATTGTCAGAGAGCTGTAGGGACAGTCAGTGCCAGAGATGTAATGCCGATGCGACCCATCATTATTTGCGAGATCTTTGACGCATGGGGCATAGATTTCATGGGACCGTTCCGTTCTAGCAGCGGCTTTGAATACATTCTTCTCGCTGTAGACTATGTTAGTAGATGGGTGGAGGCTATACCCACACGAACCACAGACAGTAAGACCGTTTGCAAGTTCCTAAGGGAACACATTATTTCGCGGTTCGGGATCCCACGTATTCTCATTTTTGATGGGGGTAGCCATTTCATTAATAAGGAGGTGAAAAAGCTAGTGAAGCAATACGACATTGATCACAGAGTAGCTTCACCTTACCACCCACAGACGAACGGCATGGCTGAAGTTTCAAATAGGGAGGTGAAATCAATTCTCCAGAAACTAGTACGACCAGATAGGAAGAACTGGTCACTGCCTCTAGATCAGGTTCTTTGGGCATATCGTACTGCATACGAAACTCCCTTAGGTACTTCACCATTCAGATTAGTTTATGGAAAGCCATGCCATTTGCCCGTAGAGATCATGCACTAATCCGAATGGGCAATTCGAGAGATATTAATGGATGCACAGAAAGCAGGGGCCAAGAGAAAGATAGATATGAATGAGCTGGTAGAGATTCGAAATCAAGCATACGAGAACACACTCATTTATAAGGACAAAGTGAAGAAATGGCATGATAGATATTCAACACAAGAGCTTTGTCCCTGGGCAGAAAGTCCGGTTGTTCAATGCAAGGTTGAGAATTTTTCCTGGCAAATTAAAAAGCAAGTAGGAAGGACCGTACATAGTCAGAACGGTGCACGACAATGGTAGTATAACAATAACAGATGTGTCACCTGGTGCAGAGCCGTTCGTGGTTAACGGGCAGATGTTGAAGCACTTCGTCGAGACTACTGATCATCTGGACCATACTGAAGTGATCTATTTTGTACAGGAATCATGATCATTCTTTCACTTCATCTCATCCTGTACAAATTCTTTTGAGCCATTCGATTCTAGAGATCCACAACACTTGTATATTCTTCGTAGACCACAATCGTCCCCATTTTTGCTCGTCTTCTATGCTTAGGATACCAGATACTAAGTATGGGGGGGACCAATTGTTCGCTGACTTATGTTTTATTTTTTGTTCTGATTCTTTTGTATAGCCTTTCTTTTTCACAAATCACTGGTCTCCGATTTTTGGCTACACTCTTTTCTGTATTTAGGATGCCTTATCCTAAGTATAGGGAGGACCGAGTGATTTCGATGATTTCGTATTCTTTTCCTTTTGAACTTTCGTTATTTATTCTTTTTCATTCAGTCATCCCGTTTTTGCTCTCTCTTTATACTTACGATGACCTGATCGTAAGTATAGGTGGGGTTGACTGACTTGTACCTTTTACTCTTTTTCACCCACTTTTACTTAGCACGAGTTATGTCCTCCTTTTTCTCTTTTGACGCTATGAGGACATAACACAAGCCAAGTATAGGGGGGTGCGTATATATTGTATATATACGTTTGTCCATAACTCGTAGTTTTATGTATTTTCTATATTTATAAAATCAATAAAAAGTGGGTAAGGGTTAATTTAAAATCCATTTATATATATATATTTATTAGTTATAAAATCCTTGTAAATAAGTAAAATATGTTTAAAACTTGTAATTAAAACTTGTAATTAAAATATGTATTTAAAATATGTATTTAAAATTTGTATAATACTTATTTAAAATCCTATTTATTAAAATATGTGTAAAATCATTCAATCCTTGTAAAATTCCTTTGTAAATAAAATCTATAAAACACATTAGATATTTAATCCAAATAAAATATATCTTGTAAAATTCATGGATTAAAACTTGTTTATAAAAGCCATAAAATCCACAAAAAAACAAAGTCCTAAAATTCATAAAAATTACAAAAGCCTTAAAATCCATAAAAATGAGTAAAATTCAGAAAATATACTTCACAAAAACATGGTTGCATTTGCATTCGCATTTTTCAGAATAAGTTTGATTTCTGGAACTAAGGACTGAGTCTAGTCTAAGGGATGGAGCTTGATTACGACCTTTAATTCTTGTTGTAAGGAGCCTGGTTAGGATCTGGAATTTAGACTCTTCAGGTCTTTTTGACTTAAAATCTTTGGGTTCTGTAAGACCATATTCGAGAAATCAAGTCATATGTGCTTAAGTAGACCATTTGGAGTCATCCGTACAACTCTACACCATTGAACCAATCTTGAACACATGCACTCTGCACCTAGCTCGACTCGCATGGAGTTACGAAGGGTAGTACATCTTAGTAGTGCATTTCTATCCTTATCTTGCGGCATTGACATCTAAAGATGGGAG
The DNA here is from genome assembly GCA_037367405.1 of Ottelia alismoides. NCBI lineage: Eukaryota > Viridiplantae > Streptophyta > Magnoliopsida > Alismatales > Hydrocharitaceae > Ottelia > Ottelia alismoides. The sequence continues at coordinate 179,155 of JAZKJV010010219.1, read as the reverse complement.
AGATTGGGGTTGCGATAGTTGCTTCGGATGAGGGAAGGATCTGCTGACACAATTTTTCTAAGACCTCAAAAAAGGGATGGAATAAAAAGATGCTATATCCGTCGAGGCACAAAAAGATGAATGCAGTGCAAGCAAATTACAAAGTCAAAGCCAAAAGAAGCCACCAAATAAGACCACAATGGTCCAAGCTTCCACCAAAAAATCCTGCACATCTTAGTGGAGACTCAGCTACACCGGTTGAGCTTCACAAGGAGATGCGTCTACACTGGTCACACTCCACTTCTTTTCTCATTCTTCCACTTTCTCCCTATATTCGATTGTGGACATAGCAGAACTGAACTAAGAAGGGAATACCTCCCTCCCCGAGGAAAGAGTGGCGGGATGAGGAAGCCGTAGAAATGTATAGTCAGGATGGACAGTTTTCTTCGTTTCTCTAAGCAGGAAGAGCTAAATCAATTCACACACTGTACAAGTTGACTTCAAGGATGATAGAGTTTGCGATATGAATAAGTGAGTCTGAACTAGCCAATGAAGTGATCTTGAATAAGGATTTGTGGAACTTGAGGACTGTTGAGGTTAAAATCCTAATCCTAGTTAAGGTTCCGATAAAATGCTTGTTTCCGGCCCGATCGAGCTCTGTCCTTTGTCCGTTCTCATGAATTGGTTTAGGAAAACAAATTCATTCATTCTTTCTTTCTTTTTCACTTACTTTTCAAATAAGTGTTTGCTAAGGGACTAGCAAAGTTTAAGCATAGGGGGATGATGAATCCATGATTCATTAACTTTTCTGTTGCATTTTATCTTAAAATCCTTAACAAATGCATGTAAATATTCATTAATTTCCATCTTTTAACAAATTCCCATTCATGAAATAAATATTCAATTTTAACCATCAAAAACATGTAAATAAATAAAGAATAAGAAAAAGAACAAAAAAGGCAGATTGGATATATGTATATATGTACAATATGACTTAAAATATAAATATAACTGCAAGGTATATTTATAAGCCTAACCCCCGAGACCAAGTCTGCATGGATTGGTCGACAAACCAATAAGTAGGGGAAGATAAGGAAAGAAAACCTAAAAAATAAATTAATACACACTCCATACATTTCCCACTATTTATAAAATAAATATAAAGCTTCAAAGATTTTTAATTAATTCATACGTAACATATTTTTCACCAAACTCTTTTCCTAATTATTTCTAAAATGTTTATAAAAATATAAAAATAAGTTAAATATTATCCTTTATATAAGCCAAGAAATCCAGTCTATAAATTGTCAAAATCTCAACTTCCGAACATCATAACTTCCTCATACGAACCCTAATTTCACTTTACTCACCTTTAAAGTTCATAAATAATATTCTCTAATTAATAAAGGTGGTTTCATCGAATTCGGAGTCTGTTTGCAAAAAGTCGGTTTTGGGACCAAAAGCCAACGGGGTTTCTGGGCTATTTATTTTAGGGATATTTACCCAGCAGACCCTAAATCTTTCTAAATTACCTCTACGACCTTTGAAAACATCGTAATTCCTCCCTAAACCCCGTAATCTTGCTCCATCTTACTCAACAACCCTGCCGTCAATATTAACTATATTTGAGTCAAATACCCGAGTTAGTCTTGAGTTAACCTAAACCAATTATCATCGGACGGTTAGGATTAGCCAAAATAAAAAAAGGGAAAAAATCATGTAGGCGTTCTTCGTCAGCGCAGGCGGCTACATCGCGGGGAGAGGGTGGTGGCGGGCCAAGCAACAGGGAGGCCAGAGGTCCATCGTCGGCGAGGGGAGGTGCGGGCTCCATCGGGAGCCCATCGGAGGGGTCGAAGCAACAGCAGGGCATGCAGGGGGGAGCCAAGCAACAGCTAGGGGCGGAGGTCCATCGCCAGCGGGGGAGGTGGGGGGCTCCATCGGGAGCCCATCGGGAGGGGCCGAAGTAGCAGCAGGGCACGCAGGGGGGGGGGGGGAGCCAAGCAAGAGCGAGGGCGGAGGTCCATCGTCGGCGGTGGAGGTGGGGGCTCCATCGGGAGCCCATCGGGAGGGGGACAAAGCAGCAGCTGGGCACGCGGGCGGGCGGGGGGGGGGGGGGGGGGCAAGCAACAGCGGAGGTCCATCGTCGGCGGGGGAGGTGGGGGGCAGGAGCCCATCGGGAGGGGGCCGCAGCAGCCGGGCGGAGGTCGGGAGGTGGGGGCGGGAGCCCATCGGGAGGGGGCCGCAGCAGCAGGGCGGAGGTCGGGAGGTGGGGGCGGGAGCCCATCGGGAGGGTGCCGCAGCAGCAGGGCGGAGGTCCATCGTCGGCGGGGGAGGTGGGGGGCAAGCAGCAGAGGCAGAGGGGGCGCCTCCATCGTCGGCGTCGGTGGGGGGAAGGCTGGGAGCAGCAATCGTCGTCGTGCGGGGAGGGGGGGAGCAGGATCGTCGGGATGCGGAGAGGGGGGCAGGTCTCAGATGATGGAGTGGCATTCAACGTAAATTTAATAAAAAAATGGGTATAATATAAATGAACATAACGGAATCAGGTTAATTTTTAACGGGCAAATTAACGGGGCTTAACATAGGGTCTGTAGGGTAAGGGTTAGTAAGATTACAGGGTCTAGGGAGGAATTAGAATGTTTCAAAGGTCGTAGAGGTAATTTAGAAAGATTTTTAGGGTCCGCTGGGTAAATATCCCTTTATTTTATATAACACACATTATTTATAGTTTTCTTAATTTTATAATTTCTAAATTTTTCATGATCTTGTATTTTAACCCTAATTTATTTCATAATTTTTGGAGCTTATTATTATTTTAATAAAATCAAAAACACTAAATTATAGGTAAAATGAACTAACTATACACTACCCATATTTATTAAAATATGTAAATTAATTTATTAAAATCCATAAAAATTTACATAAGCCTTATTTATTATTCTAATAATTAAGAAAATTATAAAATTAATTTTTAGTTATTTATTTATTAAATTAAAAATCCAAAACCTATTTATATATACATATTTATTAATAATAATATTTATAATTTGAATAATATTATTATTTATAAAAAGTATTTATTCCATAAATTAGATAAATAATTTATTTACATTTTCTTATATTTATACCTATTTAAAAATAACATTAAATGCTATTTAATATATGATTTTAGAAGTATTTAAACCCCATCTGGCCAACTAGGTGCTGACATGTGTCAGCACCTGGTTCATCTTCTCCAAGAAACTGTTCAACAGCCCTGCTTTGACCGGCCGACTTCAGCCATTTTTCCCGTGCACCTCTTCACTCCTCCAAGCAATCCAAACCGCAAGATCTATTCCTCCAACAACCAGCTCCATCGCCCATCCTTGGATCAAACTTGGGAAGCACGAAATAGATCTATAAAAACCCCCAAAGTTTGCCATTCGCGAACTAACTCTCCAACTACCTGAAGCACCCCAGTTCTAGTAGGCGACCCCCCCAACTTCTCCACCTTGTTCCGGCCATCCTCGTGGTGACAACATCCAGGAGACGCCTAGCGTGGAGGAAGGAAGTCGGAGGAGGAGTTCCAAGGCCGTTCTCAGCCTTGCATCGCAGCTCCCGCCGCGTCACACTCCGGCCAAGGTCGTCCGTTGAGCTCCATTTGCAGGTAATACACCTGTTCCCCAGACCTATACCTCCATCCTTTCGAATTTCTTTTCTCGAATCTCCGTGCTTTAAATTAGCGATGCTAATCGTATAGTTAGGTAGTTCAATCCCTTAGGTTAGACGCCCAATTGAAAATCCCTTCGCATTTCGTTTCAAATCAACTTCAAATTGCGATGCAATTTCAACGCCATTCCACGCATATTGCATTTAATTCTGGAAACACCTCCTTCAAGCTTGCAAATCTCTAAATTTTTGGCTGATTATTCATGAATCGAGCATATCCATCGGTTTATTTGCAGGTCTATCTTCAATCAGGAGGCAACCTCAGAGCTTTGGAAGCCTCAAATCCTTAAAAGAATCGCATCCCAAAAGAACCTCAACAAACTGATCTCCAGACACCATTGCAGCGGGCCTTCATCTTCATCGCCAGACTACCACCGCTTCGAGCCGCCTCCGACCACCACCTACAGCGGGCGAGCTCGAGGGGTGGAGGAGCCCACCCCTCTGGCCCCGCCGGAGAGCCCAAAGCTACTGCTAATCGTCTGGGAAAAAGGTAGAAGGAGAGCCCTTCATCAGATCTTCAACCGCTCAAGAACCATAATCAAGAACAGGGCAAAGCATAGTTTGCCGACACGTGGCGTGCACGCAACCATCAGATCAGCGCGAATAACTTCTAATCTGAACCGTCAAAGCCTAGCCGAAGGGGTGTGAATTTTGCACATAAGCCCCAGAGAGCTTTCCAGAATTAATTCCTGCTTCTTAAGTTTCCAGAAATTGCATTTTGGTCCCTCCATAGGGACCTAAATGTAATAATTGTTATTTTCTTTTCAAAACAGTCCCTGTTAAAGGACCTAACTACAGAACTTTTTAGTATTTTCTTTGCGTTTATGCCCCTGGGCTGTAGGGGATCTTTGGGACCTCGTTTGACCTCATTTCTTGTTGATTTTTTTGGGTAGTTACGCACTACCCCATCAACTTGTTATTAATTTTCCGTATATTTTTCTCGTATTTTCATTGTGTTTCATTTTTTCGAAAATCGAACTCGTTTTGTTTTGTTTTCGTGTGCTTGTTTGAGCCCGCTGCTCGACCCGTTCCACCTATTATATAGTATCATCTACTTATATTCCATCTATTATATAATAAATAAATCTTGTAAAAAAATATCCCTTTTGAAAATTAAATAAAAAATTGGAAAAGATTTAAAATCAAATAAAAAATAAAAAATAAAATAAATAAAAAGTGTTTCCTTTCTTTGAACACTTTTAGAAGAGATAAAATAAAATCGCAAAAATATTCCTTAAAAAAATCAAAGCATTCTATTCTGCCTCCTTGAGTTCGACCCATGCACACTCACCTGGATAAATAAATAGTGTAGGTTTTCCACCGAAAACCGAATTTGTTTGATTTGGAGCTAGGATCCAGATTGCGGCTTTCTACATCGACAACCGTATTTTCTAAAAGTCGTAAACCGACTTCTTGTCCTTGTATCAATGACATAAGTCTGTCTCTGTCGCGACAAAGATGGTATGTGGCACCGGAGTCCATGATCCATTCTGAGACATCAGAACTATAACATTATGTAAAAGCATAAGCACTACCTGAGGTGCTAGCAGTAGCAGAAGTACTGGCAGATGCTGAAGCAACAATATTTTGAAGGGCCTCATGGAGAATCTGTAGAAATAGGAGGCATAATATCTCTCAATCTCGCAACATGCTTCTCAAACCTCTTATACGAAGTAGATGCCGAGGAAGATGCAACATGTTCGGCTACTCGCGTCGAGCAAGGAAATCCATGCTTAGAATAGCGTGTATCCTCAATATGGCTTGTCCGATGACAAAAAGTGCATGGCTGACGAAAACGACCACCTCAGCCACGAGGTCCACAACCACGGAATGAAGAAAACCACCTCTCCCTCTGGAAGCAGCCATCGCCGAGAGTAGTGGAGTAGAAGCACTGGACGAGACAGAGATGCGGCTAAGCCTCCGGTAGGTGTCCTCCATAGGAGGAATGGTAGTATCATCAAGTATATGTGATCGGGCAGCATCATATTCAAGATCAAGGGCTGCAAGCAGAACCCCCACTATGGTAGCAATCTTAAATGTCTTCTGCTGCTCGGGGGTGGTCGTGAGAGGAATAGTACTGTAGAGTTTCTCAAACATCCCCCGCAGGGATTGTAGAGATATTTTAGTATTTATGCACTCACGTGTTATGTTTACTTTATTGTTCCACCTTATGTAATTTACCCATAGAAACCCTAGTTCTTCGTCTCCAGCAACAATGTCAGAAAACAAAGTCGATATGCCCTCCATTGGTGCCTTCAAAGGTCCAACGCTGATAGTCAAAATGGATGGGATGAATTACGAGCTCTGGGCGATGCAATTCATGAGTCTCATGAAGTCCAACGGTAAGAAGCATATCCTTACCGAAGGTGAGCCGGCAATGAAGACATGGATTTACGCCTCATGGGAGGCTGATGATTCGTATGCCAAGGTATGGTTTTCTAGCACTCTGACGATGGAGATTGCCAGTGATGTCCTCCATCAGCCCACGACTAAGCCATGTAGGATATTCTTGCCACAACGTACTCGCAGATGAGAAACGAGACCAAGATCCTCCAACTTCGGCATGACATATTTACGGTCAAGCAGAATGGACAGCCGTTGCATTCATTGTATACATCCCTACGAGGGATGTTTGAGAAGCTTTATAGTATCATTCCCCTGACGGAGACCCCTAAGCAGCAGAAGACGTTTCAGAATGCTACAATGGTGGGGGTCTTACTAGCAGTGCTAGACCTGGAGTATGATGCGGCTCGCTTGCAAATACTAGCAGATGCTACTATTCCTCTAGTAGAGGAAGTGTACCAACTGCTCAACAGAATCACGGTTCCTTCTACATCCACTACGTCGCCTCCTTCTGTGATGGCAGCTTCCAGAGGTAGATGTGCATCTTCCTCTTTATGTGGTCGTGGACCTCGTGGTCGAGGTGGCCGATTCTGTCAGCCATGCACCTTTTGTCATCGCCCAGGTCATGCGGAGGATACATGCTATTATAAGCATGGCTTTCCTGCATCCACCCGTGTAGCCGAGCACATTGTGCCTACACCGACATCCACTTCAGATCGACAGTTTGAGGATCTTGTTGCTAGGCTACGAGATATCATGCCTCCTGCCTTTACTGACTTGCAATGAAGTCACTCTGATATAGCAGCTTTAGCCTCTGCCAGCACGTCGGCCACAACTAGCACATCAGGTAGCGTTTATGCCTTTACGTCCTGTCACAGTTTTGATGTTTCGGATTGGATCTTGGACTCAGGTGCGACTCATCATCTCTGTCGAGACAGAGATAAGTTTACATCCAACAGGGAGATTCCATCAGGGAGAACGGTAGTAATATCAGATGGGACTCATTCCCCCATCATCAGAAAAGGAGAGATCAGTTTGACATCCTCCATACGACTACTGAATGTTTTGCATGCTCCAGATTTCTCGATGAACTTACTTTCCATTAGTCAGCTTACAAAGGATTTGCATTGTCGGACTATCTTTGACCCGTCGTCTCTTATTTTTCAGAACATTCTAACGGGCAGGGTGATTGGTTGTGGCTATGAGCGGGAAGGCCTATGTCGGTTGGTTCGCACCTCCTATGTTGGTGTCTCATCTCAGTCTAGTGGATCTGCTTCTCCCTTTACTTGGCATCTGCGTTTTAGTCATCTCCCTCTTCAGAAGCTGCGACATATCTTGCCCCAGATCTCGCCAAAGTCTTCTTTTCAGTGTGAAGCATGTCAGTTGGGAAAGCATCACAGATCTACTTTCCCTAGTCGTGAGTCACGGAGCAATCGCTCCCCTTTTGAGTTGTTACATGTTGACATTTGGGGTCCGAGTCGTGTTCCTGACCACCAGGGACATAGGTTTTATCTAGTGGTCGTTGATGATTCTCTAGGTTGTGTTGGGTCTTTTTATTATAAATCTGAAGAGGGGAATGTAATCAAAAATCTTATCAATGAAGTTCGGAATGTTTTTTCTTCTAATGTGAAGATTGTGCGCACAGATAATGCCTTAGAATTTTGCACTCGTGCTCTTTCTCATTTCTTCTTGTCTCGTGGTATTTATTCATCAAACAACTTTTCCATACACATCTCAATAGAACGGTGTTGAAGAAAGAAATATTCGTCATCTTCTTGATATAACTCGGACTTTACTCATTCATAGTTCTGCTCCTCTGTTTTTCATGTTATCTAGTTAATCCTATGCCATCTTCTGTGTTGCTGGGAATGTTCCTCTTTCTGTTGTCTTTCCTGACAAGGAATTGTTCTCACTACCTCCTCGTGTTTTTGGGTCAGTTTCTTTCGTCCATCAACTCAGTCTGGGGATTGATAAGCTCTCACCTAGGGCTGTCAAGTGTGTGTTTCTTGGGTACTCTCGTACTCAAAAGGGTTACTGATGCTATGATCCTGTGAACAAAAGATATTATGTCAGTGCCGATGCCACCTTCTTTGAGACTGTGATGTATTTTTCTCCTACAGGTGACAGGTTGACCCCTTCCACTACTGATTATGAATTTATGTGTCACTTCCTCCTCTGTGTCAGTCTGATAACATACCTCCTCCTGTTGTGCCAGCAATGTCACCACCACCACCACCTCCGCAACCACCAGTCCCACCTTTACCGAAATTTTATATCCGTCATTCTATTCCTGCTCATGGAGGCTGTCCTTCACCCACCACACCCCAGATATGTCCAGGTGATATTACTACCGATAGGACTGACAATGCGCAAGTGCAGGACAATGACATACAGGAGGACACTGCTGATGACTTGGATGTACCTGTTGCCTTGAGGAAGTTTAAGCGGACGCGTGCATCCTATCCACTTGCTTCACATGTTTCATTCCATTGCCTCACTGGTGATTTCTAGAGATTTGCTATTGCCTTATCTATCGTGGAGATACCATGGAATTATCAGGATGCCTTGAAAGACAACAGCTGGTGGTTTACCATGGAAGAGTAAATGGCTGCTCTGCGGTCTCGTGGTACATGGAGCTTGGTTGCTGCTCCCCCATGAGCGTCTGTTGTGAGTTGTAAATGGGTCTTTACTGTCAAATATAATGCGGATGGCAGCCTTGATCGCTACGAAGCACGCCTAGTGGCACGTGGGTTCACTCAGACCTATGGCGTGGATTATATGTACACCTCTTCTCCAGTGGCACATCATTCCACTCTACGTGTTCTTATGTCTGTCATTGTGGTACATGATTGGCCTTTGTTATAGCTTGATGTTAAAAATGCCTTATTATATGGGGATCTACAGGAAGAAGTCTACATGTAGTAGCCTCCGAGGGTTTGCTGCTGAGGGGGAGTGTGAGATGGTGTGTAGACTTCACACGGCCATCTATGGTCTTAAACAAAGTCCGCGGAATTGGTTTCAGAAGCTTTCAGATCTCATCCAGAAGCAAGGGTTCATAAGATCAAATGTTGACCACTCCTTGTTTGTCCAGAAGACTCCCAGAGGTACTATTGTTATTATGGTATATGTTGATGATATACTTGTTACGGGAGATGACATGCAGGGGATAAAGATGGCAAAAGAATTTTTATGCCATCAGTTTGTGACTAAAGATCTTGGTACTCTACGATACTTTCTGGGATTGGAGTTCGCACGGAATGCATAGGGTCTTGTGATGACTCAGAGGAAATATATTACATATATGCTTGTTGAGACAGGTATGATCGAATGTCGCCCCTCTAGTACTCCCATGGATCCTAGTATGAAGTTATATGGAGATGATACAGAGGAAGTTGACAAGAGAAGATATAGAGAAATGGTGGGAAAACTTCTCTATATTACTATTGTTAGAGTTATTAGATTTACATTTATGTTTGTAACCCTTCGGGTTCTATAACCTCCCGTGACCCTTCGGTTTCCATAACCCTCTGTGACCCTTCGAGTTCCGTAACCCCCGTGACCTTTCAGGTTCCGTAACCCTTGTACTCTAGGGTTTTCTCTCTATATAAGAGACCCTAGCTCTATGGAATAAAAATCTCATCTGTTCCTCTTCTCAACATGGTATCAGAGCGACGCTCCTAGACCGAAGCCTAATACCCTAAATCTGCCACCACCACCAGCCCTCACTCCATCGACAAGGAGAGAGGGTTGGACCTCCTGCATTGCTCGTGGATTCGATGCTCCCACGCAAGGCAGTCTGAGTCTCCAGCAGCACCAGCTGCTACCTTCAGCGGCACCTAAAGCGCTACCCGAGGCTCCAGCAACTCCAACCGCACCTCCTACATCGCCGGCACCGCCTGGAGTCCCCCCCAACAACGCCTACTTCACCATGACTTATTTCTTCCAACTTTTTGTTTCTCCCTACTTGATGTTCCATACTCTTTATTCTATCAAGTATGGGAGAAAGGAGGAGTCATAGATGATTCTTCAGGACGTCTGCTGCCCTACCACGACTGATAGACCGACACTCCAGACTCCTACTCAGATCATCCGTCTTCACCGAGCATCGACTTCTTCGTTAGGGCGTATACTTCTTCTTTTACGACCCGACTACTACTCCGCGATGGACTTCTTCTACAGCGATTATTCTCCAAGCACGATAGAGATATGTTTCAGTGACCTACATGCATGACATGGATACGTTCCGGTAACCTGATATCACAGCGACTCTACATGCATGGCAAAGATACGTTCTGGTGACCTGAAAGTCGTAAACCTGTCCTCGAGCGAGGTCTTCTACCAGCATCGGACATATGTTCTTATGATGCATCATGTGAAGATGTGTATACTTTTTCTTTTTGTTAAAAGTTGTAGCTTTCTCAGCTCCAGCTTGAGGGGGAGTGTTAGAGTTATTAGATTTACATTTATGTTTGTAAATCTTCGGGTTCTGTAACCTCCTGTGACCCTTCGGGTTTCGTAACCCTCTGTAACCCTTCGAGTTCCGTAACCCCCGTGACCTTTCAGGTTCCGTAACCCTTGTACTCTAGGGTTTTCTCTCTATATAAGAGACCCTAGCTCTATGGAAGAAACATCTCATCCGTTCCTCTTCTCAACATGTTGAGAAGGGTTACAAAAATAAATGTAAATCTAATAACTCTAACAACTATCATTAGACCCTAGCTCTGATACCATGTTGAGAAGAGGAACGGATGAGATGTTTATTCCATAGAGCTAGGGTCTCTTATATAGAGAGAAAACATTAGAGTACAAGGGTTACAGAACCTAAAAGGTCATGAGGTTACGGAACTCGAAGGGTCACACAGGGTTATGGAACCTGAAGGGTCACAGGAGGTTACAGAACCCGAAGGGTTACAAACATAAATGTAAATCTAATAACTCTAACAACTATCACTAGACCTGACATTGCTTTTGCAGTTAGTCGAGTGAGTCAGTTCATGGAACAACTCAGACAGGTACACATGGATGCTGTTATGACACTAAGATATCTAAAGTCATCTCCTGGTGCAGGATTGTTGTTCAGGAAAGAAACAAATCTCTCTATCTCTGCATGTGCTGATGCAGATTGTGCAGGATGTCCTAGAGATCAGAAATCTACCTCAGGTTTTGCAGTGTTTGTTGGCAGTTCCTTAGTTTCTTGGAAAAGCAAGAAACAGACAGTGGTGGCTAGATCTAGTGCTTAATCTGAGTACAGAGCCATGGCACAGGCAAGCATCGAGATGATGTGGGTTCGATCCGTATTAACAGATCTGCATATTGATGTACCATTACCCATGCAGTTACAGTGTGATAATCAAACAACATTATTTATTGCTAATAATCCTGCATTTCATGAAAGGACGAAGCACATTGAGGTAGACTGTCATTATACCAGGGATATGATTCAGAAGGGTTTGATCTCTACTTCCAATGTCAGTTCAGGAGAGCAGACCACAGATATATTTACTAAGCCGCTGCTCATAGGGCCGTTTTAGAAATGCTCTTCCAAGCTGAGCATGATTGACATCTATGATCCATCTTGAGGGGGAGTGTAGATATATTTCTAGTATTTATGTACCCGCCTTTTATGTTTAATTTATTATTCCACCTTGTGTAATTTACCCATAGGCTTCCTCTATATAAGAGAGCCTAGGGTTCCCTGGAATAAACAAGTTCTTCATTTCCACCAATAGGGATGCATACATGGAGTGAAGTGGCCGCCCATTCTGCTTTATTGTGAATATATCGTGCTGGAGCTGTAACATCTTGGTCTCATTCCGTACCTGTGAATATGTTGCCGCCAGTATGTCCCACATCACCTTAGCGGTGGGCTGATGGTGGAGAGAAATCCTCTCATTGTTTATAAGGACGAGATTGCTCACTTAGGTTAGAGCCACAAATCTGAAGTTGTCATTTCGACTATTGTTCTTAGAAATAACCAGCTACTTCTCAGTAAGGGAAACGAGTAGTCGTTCTATGGTTAGTATTTCCCTTAGAAAAGTGGATGGTTTAAAGGATAATGTGTAAGGCATTGTCCTTAAGTAACGGGTAGATGTTTTACGGTCCGTACTTACACCTATACTGGCTGAAAGTGGGTGCAACTAATTTTATGAACTCGGGACAGACTTTGTGAATAATTTCGGCACCTAACAGTTCTGCTTAATCTTCAAGATTGTATGATCATTTAAAATTAAAATCGAAAAGATAAGCGATCGAGCCCTGACGTGCCCTCATCAGTGTTGAGTAGGTGAATTGATGAGTTTGATTTGTATTTGTTTTGTATGAGTCTTTTGTAGATTTGTACTTCCAGTGGATTCTCTCTCCTAAGTACTTCTTTGTGCTTCAAACTGCTCCTTTCATCCGAGATGGATTCTTCTGGAGTTCTTCGTTCGGACTTTGCGAATAAATCCTCGAGCTCCTCATCCTAATGATTTAAAGAACGCAACATAAAGAAGAAAAACTCACCGAGGTGGCGCCAGCAGCTAGCTCTAGCGATACGACTCCAGCGAGCTGGATCAGCTTAATTCGATGCCTTCGTAGCCTCCCGAAGGATGCGATCTATTCCTACTGTCACCAGGAAGATTACTAGGCTTCAAGGTATGAGGTTGGAAGGTGGAAGAGTGATCAAAGGTCAAAGGAAAGTCGTGGGTTGTTCTTATGCATGTTGACGAGCATCTCCCAAGAATGATGTGTATCTCTCAATGCAGCGTTGAAAAGACCTAAAAAATGCATGGGCATGTAAGATCAATAACTGAGGAAGAAAAGCTTAGAAGGAGTCGACATGAAAGGGTGAAAGGTACGGTCTACAAAAAATCGCGAAATCGAGGAAAAACACAGCTCTGACAATGCTACAGGGTAGGTCAGAGAGTTGACCAAAGGTCAACTCTCGGACGCTCCTAGTTGGTCCACATGGACCAACCAGGAAAAAGCCTGGAGAAAATAATTGGAAATTAAATTAAAAATAATAAACAATTTAATTAATTTTAGAGTATAAAATGAAAATTGTTTCTTATTTTCTGAAGTATTTATCATGATTTTTATTTATTTTTAGAGGTTTAAAATTACAAGTTCACTTTTTAAGGGCTATATAAGTATATTCATCTATATATTTTAATCTTTTATTTTTATTTTGTATTTTTAATTTTATTGATTTTGTTTATTATTTTATGGGAAAAGGGAAGCTACACCGGGTGGTGCAGCCAACTAGCTACACCCGGGCATTTTTCTCATTGGTTTTTGATTTTTTTTAAGGAAACCTATGGGGATTTACTTAGTTTATTGACAAGAATATGCGTTTCAAATTTCATGCAAAACAAACATTCCTAACATGCCCATCTAGATAGGGTCAATTTCAATAATTCTGAAACCGTTAAAATGTCATAGCCTTGATGGAGATGATAGAAGTGTCGAATTTAGTTAAAATTGGTATGATATCGTGATGATATATGGTGATTTAAATCCCCCTAGGTTTCATTTCAAAAACGCAAAAAATCAATGAAAAAAAGGACCGGGTGCAGCTAGTTAGCTACACCCCCGGGTGCAGCTTCCCCAGCCCCTTATTTTATATATTTATAACTTATTTTTATAAAATTAAATATATTTTTATTTCATGTTTATGATGTATTAGATACATTTAAATAAATAGTTATATTATCTATATAGATATATTTACACTCATTATACATGTGTATTGTATGCAAGTATTTTAATTGTATGTTTTCTTGATGTTTTATTCCACTTTTAATATACACATGTGTTATAAATAATATTTACAAAATTATAAAAATATAAAATCATAAAAATAATGAATAATAAATAAAATGAATATTTTAATCGGGTAAAGTATACAATAGGGGTCCAAAACCTAACTTTTACATAGTAACTCCAAAAAATATGAAACCGCCTTATTAAATAGCTTATTAAATGTTATATACAATTAAAGTGATTTTGATACCTTTTGAGTTTTTATTTGAGAGATACAAGTCTGAGAAGTTGGAGTTTCGGAATTTTATTCAGTTTGTACATTATTTTTGTATGAAATCAGTTTTGTATTTTTCTATATTTAATTATCTACAATTTCATGTACAAAGTTTCTTTATTTGAAGTATAAAAAGTGGAACTAAAAATAGGTCCCAAAAATGAATAAGAATGAATAAAATAAAAGAGAGTTTTATTGGTTTTTGGCCCTTATCTCTCCCTACTTTATTCCGTGTCGACCTAGTCATCGAGATGCGGAAGTCTCGGGGTTTCAGGTCATAAAATATTTGCAATATTTTATTCTTTTTCTATTCTTTTCTTCTCTTTTATCTATAATTTTCGCTTTAAAAACAATATTTTGTACATTATTTACAACCTAATGCATGGATGATAAAATGCTTAAATCAAGCCAATTTATACGCATTTACTAGGGTTTTTAAGCGCAAAATGATAGAATAAAGATGATGAAACAGAGATTCATCAGTTGCTGCTGGGACGAAGTGCCTCTGGCAGACCACCTGAATCCGAGATGATCACGACGGATCCCGGGATGTCGGTCATACCAAATACCATTGACTTCCATCAACGGCTCGTGCTCGTAAGGGGAGGGAGGAAGAACTGCCAGGGCTGATCCTGCTGGTACACCACCATCTGAGTGTCCTGAGATGGTGGTGGCTGAGAGTAGTGCTACTACAACGGCTGAACCGGCTCCGCCTGGATGTGGTGAACCTGGCGGTACAGGGCGGAGTGTTGGGAAAAGCTGTTGCTGCTAGGATTAGCCCGTCACCTGAGACGGGGCTGAGAAGATGTCTATGCCTTCTATATACACATGTCTGGGTCTTTAGGTCACTGAGGGTCTGTGCCAATTATTCGATCTACATCATGCCCTGGCACTGCTTCTTCCCGATGATCTCTATGCGGTCAAATTTCTCGTTGATGATACCCATGTCAGCTGCCGACGACTCTGCCTATGCTACTGCTGACGAAGTGGATGGACCCGCATCAACCCGTACTATCCTCTAATAGGACACGACCTATGGAAGGGGCTTCCCTTGTGTGTAGATTCAGGTATGGGACATCGTTGTATAATTCTCAACCATCTCCTCGTAGATGACCTAGACCTGGTCCTCATCCTTGGCGAAGTAGGAGCCCTCACAAGAAGCATTAACTAGCCCATGCAGCTTCGGTGTAAGCCCACAAAAGAAGCTCTGGAAGAGATTGGGCATGGATATGTCATGGTGTGGACATCGGTCGATGAGCTGAAGAAATCGATCCCACGCCTCATGGAACTCCTCGTTGGGGATCAAGGTGAAGTTGTTGATCAGAGCTCAAGCTACGTTGGTCTGACCGAGTGGATAGTACTTGTTCAAGTACTCAGTCCGGATCTGCTCCCAACTAGTAATGTATCTCCCCAAATGCTTCGGCCAGTAGGTTGCTCTGTCGATGAGGGAGAATGGAAATGCTATCATCTTTATGGTGTTCTCATCCATGAATCTGTCATGGACCGTGCTGCAGATCATCTCAAACTCCTATAAATGTAGATGCGGCTCCTCGGTGGCTAGCCCATGGAACTTGGGCAAGAGTTGAATGGTCTGGGGGTCGAGCTTGAAGTTGCCTAGAATCCCAGGAAGCTGGATCCAACGATGGGTAAGGATTGCACCAGGGCTATGTAACTGCCTCATTGGTCGTGTTTGTCTGGTTGGCTCTGGCTGATCCTCTAGGTGTTTGTCTGCTCCTCCTCCAGGTGCAGGGATATCTCCACCAGCTTCTTGGTTCAACTCTCCTCTATCGGCTCGCATCTGTGCTAACTCACGGCGCACCTCATCCATAAAGGCTCCCTGATCTCTAATATGTCTCTGCATCATCTCAAGGGAGGCTAGAAGTGAAGGATATGGGACGATCCTTAAGCGCATCATGGAAGCATGAGGATCGCATCGTATGCGATTGGGAGCGACTAGTCGCACTAGTTGCTCGAGGTGGCGGAAATTAATTTTTTTATATGATGAAACCACATGATCCAAGAACACTTCTCGGATCATTTCATCTAAACAATAAACAAGTAATAGGATTACCTCTTGAAGAATGGTTGCGATCTAGTCTCTAAATGAAGAGACTTCCTGTCTCAAGTCCAATCCGACTGAGGAGACGTTTGCGAGCGTGTTGATGAAACATGTGCTCCTCGCAATCCATGTTGATGACCAAGCGGTGAATCTCCTGATCTCGACACACGAGATCCGAAGTCCTTTTCACGAGTGAGGTGCACCGAAGGAGACGGAGATCCACGAGCAAACGATCGGGCATCATGACGACGACACTGCGGTAATGGAGAATCTCTCTAGGGCATCCATGGTGGACGGCCACATGAGAGAGAGAGATGGCATGTAGAGAGAGAGATCCTTGTATTTCTCATTATCATATGAAGAGTAAGGGGTGCCCTTCTATTTATAATATTTTTGGATCCATGGATCTCAATCCATGGACAACAGAAATCCAATGGTTCTCATTGATTTGTGTTTCTTTAAATTGCCAAGATCTTTATTGGTAAAAACCAACAACGATTAATTTAATTTAGATTAGATATATATTGATAAATCAATATGATTTAATTCCAAAATTAATCAATCAAATATGGAGATAATGGGAGAGAGAGAGAGAGAGTGCTTCCTTCCATATACATGGAGTGGACGGCCACTCTTTCCTAATAGGAATTGGTGGCCGTCCCTTCCTTCCAATATGAAAGGGGCATCTCCAATGTAATCTCCTAAGATTACATTATTCCATGTATCTCCAATTTTACAACAAAAATTGTTGTATATTATTCTACAAAAATAATTCATAAATATTATGTGAATATTGCAATCTTGTCATTGGAAATTTGTGAATCACATTCACAACCCAAAATAAAATGTGAATTAGATTTTCAATTTAATATCCAATGTGAATCCAATTCACATCAGCATTTAATTAACAAATGTTAATTACAAATAGCTCTCTCTTATATATTATAAATCACATTTATAATATATGATTAATATGGATAGTACTATCCACATTATTCATATCCATGATAATCAAATCACATTTAATCATCTTGGATCTCATATTCTCATGTGCTCAAAAAATATGAATCACATTCACATTATTGACATCTTTGATAATTAAATCACATTTAATTATCTTAGATAACTCTCTTTATAATATGAATCAAATTCATATTATTCATGATAATTAAATCACATTTAATTATCAAATTTCTCAATGCTCGGATATATAATATCAACAATAAAAGTATCCTGGACTCTTTCAAGGATAACGCGCTTTCTCCGCGGATATTTGGAGATAAGGATAGGGCAATTGTATTGTTCCATGTATAGTGACTTGGATATTAAGATCACATCTTAAATCCAGACCTCGGGCCTCCCATAGAGGCTTGATTAAATCAAGACAGCAAATCTAATCTTCTCATTGCATCTGAATCACATTCAGATCAATGTCCAACATTTGGACCAAGATCAGATCACTTATCTACTGAGAGGAGTCACTAAAATCCAGACCCATTTCATCACTCCTTAGGAATGGACGCGTCATGGTTATACAACCGTTTATGATCACATCACCCTCAAGTATTCCTAATACATGTACATCCTGCATACAGGAAGACCAAGAATAATCCCGAAGTATAAGATCTACTTTACACTGTCTACTTCAAGGATTTATAATTATGTTTTTCATTCCATCATTAGGAGTTGGTATTGATCATATACTTTCAAAAAGCATAAATCATACCTAGGTGTTGATCATATACTTTCCAAAAGCATATATCAAACCATACAAATTCAGTCAAGCTTCCAAAGCGAGACGACCGCGTCCAGAATTTGATTCTTCCCAATATCTCATGAGTGAGCTCGTGTCTTCCAGTTCAGTAAATGAACCTGTATGATCCCTTTGACAGATCGTATTACTCATATGCTCTTATATGCACACCAGCGCGCTGGTGTATAGACCTTGATTAGGTCATCAACCTATTGGTCTTCCAAATGTACATACTTAGACATATAGTAACACATCTGTCTCCGGTCAGAGGATGTGTGCCTATATCGTGACAGTATACGACATAGGACTTTGGTTATCTTGATCTCATTAAGTCAATTCTTTGACCTAACTTATCTAACACCTCCGAATCTCTATTCCTATGTAGATGACCTGCATCAAGAGGACGGTTAGATATCAGCCTTTAGAGAAAGGATGGCCATATCCTTCTCAGGCTAGAGATCCTCTCTTAATAATCATTTGACGGTGCTTGATGAGTCCTTAATCTAACTCTTTAGATATTCATCATAGCACCAGCCTCTATGATTCAATAATTGAATCAACAGCTGTATGATCATCAAGATGGCCATGGTACATAACCCTAATTGTACTAAGGGACCTATTATGCAAATTGGTTATTCTTCATTTCAGATCAGGGAATGATATTTGCAATAACATTTATTGCATAATGGCTCGTCGTGGGCTCGCATGTCCAACAATCTCCCCTAGCCCAAGGAGCCATTAATGGGCTAATCTTTAAACATGCACTCATGTGACAATCATAGGCTATTTAAGAAAATAGCTAGGAAAGTTGATCAGTCACTCTGTTCCCAAGAGACTACGCCAAGTCCTTTTACGACACTTGCATAGCTCCTAGTAACAGTGTTCGCATTCAATGCGAATGTTGCATCTTATGCAACCTGTACTCAATTTTGTTAGTTCTAGTGTCCTTGACACTACAACTTAATAACTAATATAACCAGTATGTAATTATCCTTATCACAATACCCTTATTCCTGGAGATCTCTATCTCCCAAGGTATTCATATTTAAGACTTTTTAGATCTTCTTCTATAAAGTCTTAATTTCTTTAAGATAAGACTTAGAGATCACTATCTCTAAAGTCTTGTCATCTTTGAAGATATTGTAATTACTGCAATCAAGTGTTTTATTTCCATAGTAGGATTAGTAACAGTTACTACTCCTACTGCATGGCAGACATCTGGCTTTTGTACACATTTAGCATACACTCAGCTTCTCGTAACCGATGCATAGGGGCAAGTAGTTACATCATTCACTTCCTCAACTCTTTGAGGTGCTATTCCTACAGATAGGTCAGTACCATATCTTTAGGGAAAGAAGCCTTTCTTGAAATTTTCAAGAAAATGGAAATGTCCAGGGTGTAACATTAATGTGACGGTCACAATACCCTATTCTCTTTGCTTCTGAACAACATCAGAACTAAGATCTAAGAGGTATTCTTGAGATCATGTCTCAAGTTATGAAACAACCAGATTATGAAACACTTATTATTATCCTTATATCATTCCAAATGATTAGGATATTATCTACATTTAGCATGATGAACACAATGGCACTCCCACTAAGCTTTACATGGGTCATCAAGATTCTATCTGAAATCATAACATTTATAATTTCATCAAATCTTATGTTCCAACAACAAGAAGCTTATTTGAGTCCATAGACGGAGTTTCTTTAGCTTTCATACCTTTCTTTCCTCAATCATGAAGCCATGGGGCTACTTCATATGAATATCCTCGTAGAGGTATTCATAGAGATCCTCGTAGAGGTATTCATAGAGGAATGCAATCTTAACCTACATCTTAAAGATGTCAAAGTTAAGTTGTGTAGCTATAGTTAGAAATATCGTGATGGTTCTAACCATGGTCACTAAAGAGCAAGTCTCATGGCAAGCGATGTCTTTTCTTCGTTGTGTAGCTCATGGCTACGAACCGTGCTTTGAAGGTCTCTACCTTCTCATCATGTTCCCTCTTTTTCTTGAAGATCCATTTACACCTTAATGGGTCTTACCCATATAGGTGGATCCTCGAGGGTCCATATACAACATTTGTATATGAAGTCTACTTTAGACATTATTGCTAACATCCATCTTTCCATGTTGTGATCTTCAGAAGCTTCATTACATAAAGTCAGATCATTGTCAGACTCAACTGACACATGGAATCCATCCTCAAACTTATTCGAAGAGGTATTAGTTTTTCATCTTTTATTGTCCTTTTAGTTTCCAATTTTAGGAGCCTCATTATATTCTCAAGACTAAATGAGTTCCTTTACTTCATTTTCATCTTGATTCTCAAGAGTCTCATCGTCTAAGAATCACATTCTCATATATGAAATATTTTAAGAATCTCAAGGTCATAAAGTAGGTATCCAATACAATCCTTTATTTTCCTAATGAAGTAGCACTCTTAGGTGCTAAATTCCAGCTTACTTGCCTGGAACCTTATTAAGTATATATATTGTAGTCTCTACTACCTATACATATACCTTGGAAACTAGGAGATAATTATGCTAATATTCATCATTGATCATATCATGCCACACATGATCCAATTGTATCTCCCTACAGCTCCATTGAGTTTAGGTTTATTAGGAGGAGTGAGATAAAAATGATATTCATATCTCTATAAGGTATTCCATGAATTCATCTAATATGTAACGACTACCTAGATTAGATCAAATTCATTTTCATCTTCCTTCAAACTTTGGTTCTAAACCAAAATTGTGAAATCTTTTAACATTTCAAAGCTTATTAAGGTGAAGAGAAGAAATCATATATCACAAATATTCATCGAATGATATCACTTTTCATCAATGTTCATCATGATATAGATGATCCACATAAATCAATATGTATGAGATATTGAATACCTTGACATCTTAAACCATTCTTAGAGAAGGGTGCTTTGGACATTGCTACTTTGAATACAATATTCACAACTATGTAAGATTTGAAATTTTAGATATTCTAAAGTTTCATCTCTTACTAGTCTATTGATCTCATCAACAGACTTATGTCCAAGGTTTGATGCCAGATCATTATCAAATGATCTTCATCCTCCTTTTGATCTTTAAAGGTTTAATTTTCATTACATCATAACTCTTTATGATAGGTCAATTACATAATTCATATTTATTTCCAACATTTAAAAATAAATAATGAGTGTATTCTAATATCTAGGTCATAGAGACATTCTCTAAGACTAAGGGCTCTCCCGCTGAAATTATAAAGTCTATATGTCCAACAGAGATTGTTGCACCAATTGCATCAATATCCATGTGGATGACTATTAAACCTCAAGATCAAAATTTCTAGTCTTTTAAAAAACATAAGCAACCAATTGCAAATGTCATTAGAAGAATGAGATGCAATTATTTGACTTTGATCTTATCAAATAAGAAAGTCAATTCCAATGATTATATGTAGATGTAGATTATTCTGATGCACCATCTGGATCCTTCTCTACGGATCCTAGATAGACAAGATAGTCATACTCTCACTAAATCAACTTATTGCAGTATCAGCATTCATCCAACTCTTTGGATGTCATATGGAAGTCACAGAAGTACAATAACTCTTTGACTTTCCTTCTTACTTGGGTCCAACCCATGTTTCCACTACACTCCCTTTATCTATAAACAACCATTGTTTAAGACAAAGGATCTCTTATATTGAATTCAAAAGATTTCAATATAAAAGCATTTCAACATTTATCCATGCTTCATTTCAATTCATACAATATGAATATTATGGAGCTTCATGAAAGACTAGAGTATAGACAGCAGAATGATGACATTCATCATATCTACAAACATCTTAACTCAAAGACTTTTGGTTCAGGCGGGTACTCAAATAATTTGAATACATCTTCTCTTATAGAACCACCATTCTACATGATGCAGAGAATTATGCCATTCATGATTAAATTTCGAGAGCACATATGCATGCCAAAAAATCTTCTTAGATTTTATATGGATTATTCGACAATTACGATCATCATCGACATATCACTTCCAAAGTACATTCAATGAGAGATCAAGACTGTAGAGACATACAAACCCTATGGTTGTAGTTCTATTGTCTATTTAATTGTCATTCCTCATTATTATGAGGAAACTTGCACATTGCAACCACATACATTATGTGTTCAACTGCAAGTACAACATCTTGATCATGGATCCAATCCATGATATTATAACGACTATTATTGAGTATAGTACTGAGTGAGTTTAATGAAGGATTATCTGAAATAAGAAATTTGCATAAATATATGTAAATATACATTTTTACTTTGATTCAGAAATTTTTATGTCAAAATTGTCTTGCCTTGTCAACATTGAAAGTTGATTCCCTTAATCACTTTCAGTATAAGAGATATACTTACCATTATATCTCAAGCAAGATATGGGATCTCCTTCCTTATCTTTGTTACATCCCAATAATATGAGAACCTGTGACTCCAATAAAAAGAAGTGGGAACATATTCTGCCTTGCAAGTCCAACTTGCATTCTCAATTCGGTCGTTAACACCCGGGCCCACAACCACTAAGGTAATGTTGACTCGTCACTAATTGAACCAACCGTTAATAGGAATACAACTCGCTATGCGCAATCCAATATCGCCCCAATAATATGAGAACCCGATATTGGGGTCACTACGCATATGTCCTTACGCTTTCGAAAAGCGAAGGGCCCGATCCAATGGATTGTTTGCAGGAGCTGTCACTTAGGATAGGCATCTCCTACGTACAATATTTGGCGACGGAACCCTTCGCCTTGACGGGAGACCATGGATGTCACTTATGTGATCCTCCATATCATATTCAAATTCTAATTAATCATCATGAATCATATTCATTATGATTAATTCTTCCAAGGGAAATAACATCTCTATTAGAATTAGAGTGTTTAGTTTTAATTGGATTCCAATTAATCAAAACATATTAGATTAATGATCTAATTAATATCCAACAAATAATCTTTATTATTACTTGAATTATGGTATTATCTCAAATACGTATTATTCTGAATTTTAATAATTAGAAAAATACATCGTAATCTCTCCTACATTATCAAGTCCCTATCCGCTGTCATGCCCAGTACCTACGGGAGTGGGGCAGAATGCACACGGTGCAACCTGCTACCCCGACGCTCCTCGATCAGACACCATATCCACCTTAGGAAAAGATAATGCCAAATTGATCATTGTGTACTTGAGATTATAATCGGTTCTTCAACCGAAGTTATACAATATATAATAATAATCAAAACGTTTTTTATTAACATTATAAGGAGATTGGCTAAAAAATCCCCAATCCTATTCAAGCAACTTTGTTTGTTGGAAAGTAGATTGTGTAACCAATTATGATCTATATCATATCTAATCATTTATTGGTTAAGGCAATGTCATTTAAGGGAATAATTAGATATTTTATAAATATTTATCCATAGTTATTCCAAGAAATTAAATCATTTAATTTCACTAATTGATTAAATGACAATCACAAGGTTCTTGATTAGGAAAGTAATTTCCAGCAGTGGTCCTCACTTACTAAAATTAGCATATCTCAATCAATTTAAATACAAATTAAGCAAAGTAAGTCTCTAAAGTTTGCTAATTTGATTTATAACAGAACGTAAATTATTTTCATGCCTTTAAAGGTGTTTCTAAACAGTAATTAACTCCTTAATTACGTTAAGATTCGCAGTCCCCGAAACTGTGGATACATGTTCACTGATTTGATCATAACTTGAGCAAACGGATTTGAAATCACGGAAACTCAGATCCCACGGTTTCCTTATTTAATTGGGAACAAAATCTTAGTTATTGTCATGTTTAAACAATTTAAATAGGGTCGAAAATAAGCACTAAACAGAGATGGGAAAATACAATGCGATAAAAAATTTCGCAAACCCCAACGAACCCAAGTCGCCTTAAGTTTATGGATCGTATCCGAAACCTTCGACCTATGGCTCTGATACCACTTGAAGGATATGGGGAGATCCTTAAGCGCATCACAGAAGCGTGAGGATCACATCGTATGCGATTGGGAGTGACTAGTCGCACTAGTTGCTCGAGGCAACGGAAATTAAAATTGTTTTTATGTGACAAAACCACATGATCCAAGAATACTTCTCGGATCGTTTCTTCTAAACCACAAACAAGTAATAGGATTACCTCTTCAAGCGTGGTTGCAATCGAGTCTCTAAACGAAGAGACCTCCTGTCTCAAGTCCGATCCGACGGAGGAGACACTTGCGAGCGTGTTGATGAAACACATGCTCCTCGCAATCCATGTTGATGATCCAAGAGGCGAATATCCTTATCTCGACACATGAGATATGACATCTTCTTTACGAGCGAGGCGCACCGAAGGAGACAGAGATCCACGAGCAAATGATTGGACAACATGACGACGATGCTGCGGCGATGGAGAATCTCTCTAGGGCATCCATGGTAGACGGACACATGAGAGAGAGATGGCATGTAGAGAGAAAGAGAGAGAGAGACTTGTATTTCTTATTAGCATATGAAGATCAAGGGGTGCCCTTCTATTCATAGTATTTTGGGATCCATGGATCTCAATCCATGGACAACACAAATCCAATGGCTCTCATTGATTTGTGTTTCTTTTAATGGCCAAGATCTTTGTTGGTAAAAAAACCAACAATAATTAATTTAATTTAGATTAATATATATTGATAAATCAATATGATTTAATACCAAAATAAATCAATCAAATATGGAGATAATGGGAGAGAGAGTGCCTCCTTCCATATACATGGAGTGGACGACCACCCTTTCCTAATAGGAATTGGTGGTCGTCCCTTCCTTCCAATATGGAAGGGACATCTCCAATGTAATCTCCTTAGATTACATTATTCCATGTATCACCAATTTTACAACAACAATTGTTGTAAATTATTCTAAAAAAATAATTCATAATTATTTTGTGAATATTGGAATCTTGCCATTGGAAATTTGTGAATCACATTCACAACTCAAAATAATATGTGAATTATATTTTCAATTTAATGTCCAATGTGAATCCAATTCACATCAACATTTAATTAACAAATGTAAATTACAAATAGCTCTCTCTTATATATTATAAATCACAATTATAATATATGATTAATATAGGTAGTACTATCCTCATTATTCATTTCCATGATAATCAAATCACATTTAATCATCTTGGATCTCTTATTCTCATGTGCTCAAAAAATATGAATCACATTCTCATTATTCACATCTTTGATAATTAAATCACATTTAATTATCTTAGACAACTCTCTTTGTAATATGAATCAAATTCATATTATTCATGATAATTAAATTACATTTAATTATCAATTTTATCAATGCTCGGATATATAATATCAACAATGAAATTATCCTGAACTCTTTCAAGGATATTGTGCTTTCTCCGTGGATACTTGGAGATAAGGACATGGTGATTGTATTGATCCATGTATAGTAACTTGGATATTAAGATCACATCTTAAATCCAGATCTCGAGCCTCCCATAGATGCTTGATTAAATCAAGACAACAAATCTAATCTTCTCATTGCATCTGAATCACATTCAGATCAATGTCCAACATTGGGACCAAGATCAGATCACTTCTCTACTGGGAGGAGTCACTAAAATCCAGACCCGTTTCATCACTCCCTAGAAATGGAAGCATCATGGTTATACAACCGTTTATGATCACATCACCCTCAAGTATTCCTAATACTTATACATCCTGCATACTGGAAGACCCGGAATAATCCCGAAGTCTAAGATAAAATTTACACTGTCTACTTCAGGGATTTATCAGTTTTTCATTTGATCATTGGGAGTTGGTATCGATCATATACTTTCAAAAAGCATATATCATACCTAGGTGTTGATCATATACTTTCCAAAAGCATATATCAAACCTTACAAATTCTGTCAAACTTCCAAAGCGAGACGACCGTGTGTGGAATTTGATTCTTTCTAATATATAATGAGTGAGCTCATGCCTTCTAGTTAAGTAAATGAACCTGTATGATCCCTTTGAGAGATCGTATTACTTATATGCCCTTATATGCACACCAGCACGCTGGTGTATAGTCCTTGATTAGGTCATCAACCTATTGGTCTGCCAAATGTACATACTCAGACATATAGTAAGACATCTGTCTCCGGTCATAGGATGCGTGCATATATCGTGACAGTATACGACATAGGACTTTGGTTAACTCGATCTTATTAAGTCAACTCTTTGACCTAACTTATCTAACACCTTCGAATCTCTTTTCCTATGCAGAGGACCTGCATCAAGAGGACGGTTAGATATCATCCTTTAGAGAAAGGATTGCCATCTCCTTCTCAGGCTGCAGATCCTCTCTTAATAATCATTTGACGGTGCTTGATGAGCCCTCAATCTAACTCTTTAGATATTCATCATAGCACCAGCTTCTATGATTCCATAATTGAATCAATAGATGTATGATCATCAAGATGGCCATGGTACATAACCCTAATTGTACTAAGGGACCTATTTTGCAAATTAGTTATTCTTAATTTCAGATCAGGGAATGATATTTGCAATAACATTTATTGCATAATGGCTCACCGTGGGCTCACATGTACAACAAGAAGTGTGTTGTTGATGGCACCCTTATCTAGAAATAGGGGGAACCCTGGTGCTGTCTATTGGTGTGCTCCTTACTATTGGACATCTCAGGGGTCTCTGCAAAAGGTAAAAGACTCGAACTCAGGTGCCGTCAAAAGAACAAATATCAGTGTTGGTATCTGCTCGGGCACCTCAAGACTGGTGGGGGAATGGTGGTCGAGGGGGAACAGGGAGGAATCGAACCCGGGTTTGGAGAGCGAGTCTAGGCTCCTCGAAACCTCCTCAGATAAATGAGTCGTAGTGCTCGAGAATGGGTCTACCAAAGGTAGTCTAAGGGATCTCCGGCCCGTCATCATGACGGGGGAATAGTACGGATGAGATCTGGTAAGCAAACAAGTTCAAAAGTCAAAAAACCCCAATTCACCTACTCAACACGAGCTTATGACCCTCAAGGATCGGTCGATTATCTTGTCGATTTTATTTTAGGTGATAAATCAGTCTTGCAGAGCGATTAAGCGAGCTGGTAGGAACCCTATGCTCTCAAGAGACTGGCCCAATCCCAAAGCTAGATCATTCCTAGCCAATATGAATTGAGGACCATTTACCGTCTACCCAATCAATTCAATATGTTAAGGACGTCATGGTCCTCTTTACCGGTTATCAGAGAGATCCTCACTGGAGAACGACTAACCCTAAAATCAATAGTCTAACAGAAGTTCAGGTGTGGCTCTAGCCTAGTGCGCAGGTCACTCTCACGCTCAAGAAAACCAAACAATGTGGGGGTGACTCGCACTAAAACAAATGTTTTTATGTGAGGTGGGTTTTAGGGTCAAGTTTACTTAAACAGTCCCAATTTTATGATTTTCACCTTTTTATGTATTTTTCAAAATCAAACATGCCTAACTAATTTTCTGATCTCCTAATTTATTTTAAGTCCAAAAACCGGGGGAGAAGTCATAAAAGCTGATGCACAATCAAACATTATGATGCATGTAAAGTAAGAGATA
This sequence comes from Ottelia alismoides, assembly GCA_037367405.1. Classification (NCBI taxonomy): domain Eukaryota; kingdom Viridiplantae; phylum Streptophyta; class Magnoliopsida; order Alismatales; family Hydrocharitaceae; genus Ottelia; species Ottelia alismoides. The sequence continues at coordinate 151,647 of JAZKJV010010219.1, read as the reverse complement.
CGTACCTGTCACTAGTATTCTACATGTAGAGTGATCCGTGCATAAATTTAAAGATAGAATTAAAACTAATCTAAATAATGCACGAAGAAAATGACCTTAAGACGAGCAATTTCTAAATATTGTGAAGCACAATAGTTAACTGATCAGAGAGAGGTCATTGTCTGGTCTCGGATACCAATCGGTGTCTACCATATCGGATCCTGCATGCGCTATATACGACCTCTAGCAGCATGTGACCTCTCAATCAATCAAGTTAACTTTTTATTATGAATTATTAATAAGGTCCAACTACTCTCTATAGGTGCAAGCAAATGATTAGGGATTTGGCCTTAAGTTATTTACGTCACAATCAAGAAACCTCCTGAGTCTACGGGCCAAATTCTATCAGAATCAAATAGAAAAAATGTGATAAAAAAACTTGGGAAAAACGTTGTGAGTCTCGTCGAGCACACCGGTGCTCGACGAAACAGACCCCGATAGGTGAAGTCCAACAAGAAGTGTCCAGAGGTCCAAATTATTACAACAATAGAAATAAATATGCTGCTGAAAATAAAACTATTCTACTCTATACATTCTATAAATGCTATAAATGCCTCCAATCTCTGCTTCTGCTCCTCCTTGGGTGCGTATCTCCTTCAAAGTGTCCTCGGGCGATTCCTCGCACGAAAAGTGAAACAGAAACGGGTCAAAAACTGTTATAATAGATAGAGATATAAATAGGCAGGAAATCTGAAAAGACTTCTAAGCCGTGCTCCCCGGCAACGACACCATTCTGATGATGCGCTTCATGACTCAGGTTAAGGAGTCAGGTAAGCAGAAGGTCGTTGTTACCTAAATCACGAAGCTAAGCCAACAAGAAAAATCGAAATCACTCAAATCAGACAATCAAGGCACAATACCAATGTTAGTTGTCTCCGCTATTTTATTTTAACCTGGTATAGCGACCAAGGTTGAACTTAAGGAGCACGTGTAAACCTATGAAGTAGTCGTGATCAGATAAATAAAAGCATATTTTATTTTTTTTTGTTAATTTGTAATTTTACAAATTTTTATGGTTTTCAATTAAGGAAAACAATCAAGAAAATAAGGCAATAAAGCACACAAGCAAGCCTTTATAATTTTTATTAAGGCTAAAGATACTCAAAAATCAAGAATAAAACTACTTTTATGTTTTCCAAACATTCACAAGTTTTTGGTGATTTTTTGGGGTTTTTGATTTTTATATGATTTTATAAAAATCAAACAAAGAAAAAAGGGGAAAACAGTATACAACCTGGACTAGAAGGCAAATTAAAAATATAAAAGTGCCCAAATGTCTTGGTTGTGATTTTTATGAGAAAGTAAATAAAAATATCTAACAACAGAAACTGAAAGAATTATTTTATTTTTTTAGAATTTTTAATGATTTTTATACGTTTTTAAGGGTATTGAGAATTTTAGGGTTTTATAATGATTTTTAAAATAAAAATGGAACTGGAAGTAGAGCAAACATAAATAAACATATATTAATTTTTTTTGGAATTTTTAGCACAATTGTTATATTTTTTATGTATTTATAAAATAGACAGAATAGTTTTTGATGGTTTTTGATATTTAGAAAACAAACTATTTCAATAAAATTAATCCCAAAAGGAGCTTACAATAATATTTTCATAATTTTTGGACTTAATTTGATAATTATTTAATTAAAAACAAGACATAGTGCACAGGGACCTAATTGCAATTACTGTAAAGTTCATATGCCAAATATTAACATAGGTAAGAAACATAGGGCCAGTAGCGCAAAATGTCCAATTAATAAACGCATATGTTGAATAACCCACACACAAGGGTACAAATGCAAATATTAAAAAGTTCTACTCAAAACATAACATTCATGGAGTTCAGGATGAAACATGCAAATACACCAAAATAGCACGTGAGACAGCAGGCGAGCTCATACAAACAGGACCAAAACACAAATACTGGAAATAGCTAGTGTCCAAATGCAAAATAACCAAACTATTTTAAACTACCACAAATATTTATATGACTAGACAATAAAAACACAACAGAGAGGGACCTAAGGTCTAGTTACCCCTTATTTGGCGTGATCCAATGGCCAAGGTTATTCCACTTACGATCTGACGACTGTGCTTTACGGATGATGCTTCGACGATGAAGGGCGTAGATGGGATCCTCAGATGGATCTAGCGACCGAGGCTCTCCCGTAGATGGATGATAGACATTAGAACTGGGGGAGCCTTCGATCAGACGGTGGAGAGATCGTCTAGAAGATCGGGGAAAAACTCAACTCCGTCGAGTTTCTACCGTCGATTGCGCGCGTCTCAAATGTCCTCACAAGCTGCTTGAAGATGGAAGATGACGGCATTGATGCTCCGCAGTGTCTGGAAGGCTCAGTAGGGCCTAGGACCAAGCGAGGGGCCCTGGGGATGAATGGTGGACCTAGGGCTCTTCTGTGATACCTTCTCCCAAAACCCCTCCCATGAGCGAGGTGCGACCCTTGATGAATCCAAAAATCATGAACATTCTTTATGCATTTTATCTTAAAATACTTAACAAATACATGTAACTATACATTAAATCTCATCTTTTATCAAAAACATATTTATGAATAAAAATACCATTTTATGCATTAAAAACATGTAAATAAATAAAAGAATAAAAAGAATGAAAATAAAAAGAGGCAAACTATAAATTTGTACAGTATGATTATAAAATATAAATATAGCAGAAGGATATATTTATATAACTTAATCCCAGAGTCCAAGTCAGCATGGATTGGTTGACGAACAAATAAGTAGGGGGAGATAAGGAAGAAAACCATCAAGAAGAAATAATATACGTTGTGCACATTATTCTTTATGTATTCAATAAATACAAAAACTTCATTGATATTTAATTAATTAATTTGTATATATTTTTCACGAAACGTTTCTCCTATTTATTCTTAAAAATATATAGAAAAATATAAAAATCCAGAAAAACCAGCTTGTATATATAACAAGAAATCCAACTTTCAAATTATCAATTTCCCAACTTCCGAACATCATAACTTCTTAATACAAACTCCAATTCCTTCTACCCAAGTTTAAAGCTCATAAAATTATATTCTCTAATTATGAAGATGATTTCACTAAAATCAGAGTTAATTTGCAAAAAATTGTTCTGGCACAAAATGACATTTGGTTTCTGGGCTATTTATTTTATTTAGAACATACTATTTATATTTTTAGTGATTTTACAATTTTTAATTATTTTCTTGATCTTGTAGATGATGTGTAAATTTTTTGCAGATTTTTAGACATTATTTAATATTTTAAATAAACCAAAAACCCTAATTTATAGTTTTATTTAAACTACAACATATACACGTATTTTTGTATATATGTAAATAAATTCTTTAAATTCTTAAAACTTCATATACATCTTATTTATTATCCTAATAATTAATAAAATATAAAAATGACATGTTATTTATTAAAATACTAATTAATAATCAAAATCCTATTTATCAAGTATTATATATAACTATTTATTAATATTATAATTATATCTCATTAAATATTTATTATTTATAAAAATAAGTTATATAGTTAGTTAGGTAATTAGGACCTAATCTACTATTTACTAATTAATTAATAAGTTATTTCTAATTCCAACCACCCAGGTGTTGACACGTGTCAACACCTGGTTCTTCTTCCCCATGAACTGCTTGTTGCCGTTTTGTTTCACTAACCAACTTCAGCCAATTTCCCCGTGTCCACCTTTTATCCTTCTCCTGTTCTGAACCCTCCATCGTAGAGACCTAACTCCCATAACACATGCCTACCATCAGATCTACCTAAAATCCCCTTCGATCTCCCTATTTAAAGATCCAAAGTTGGTATGTTCAAACTAACAACTTCCATTACCTGAATTAACTGGCTACCGCACCACCTTTCTCCATCATTCTTCACCATACACAGTTGTGACAAAGCTCAAGGTGGAGTCCGCGTGGAGTAGGAACGATAGAGGATTATTTCCAAGTCCTTCGTTCGCCTTGCAGCGCCACCTAGCATGGTATCCAGCTTCGGGAACCTCACCGGCATGTAGAAGTTAAGAATTGAAGGGTCTTAAACCCTTCTTTCCCAGGTGACCTTCAGTTCATCCATTAATCATTTCTCGTGTCCGTTTAGATCATTTAATCAAGCCATTAGTAGTATTGATCACCATTCTTTCATTCATAATGAAGATCTCTTTCCCTTTCGAATAAAATCCGTCGAAATTGCAAACCTAAATCCCTTGTCTGGAACCCATTTATACATGCTACAAGAATATTAAATCCACAGCTGATTTCTTAGCAAATCGAGAAAGACATTCATATTTGCATGTCTGCATCAAATTTTAGAGAGATATTCATCACTATCTTCCTCTGAGTTCTGTGTTTGGTGTTGATTGCATTAGATCCGAGCAGGACTTTGTCCAGATATCACAAACCCTAGCAGGTCCTACCTCTTACATCATCGCCATCTCCAACGCATTCCTGTCGAAGGAGAACTCGGTGGGGATAGGTGATCCACTCGCAACCCTGTAGTAGCTCAGCCATTACTCGCAGTAGCCATGACTTTGCTAGACTAGAGGAATCGCTGTCGTGCGAGGATTTGGAGAAGAATAAACCGCAAGAATGTGGATAGCAGGATGCTAACACATGGCAACAAGGGATGTCCAGGATTCGCGTGTAACTTCTAATCTCACCTATTGATTTCAAAACGGTGTAAAAATAGCATCTTAGATCCTTCAGTTCTAGAGAATTCAATGACGCCTTTGGAAGTTATTTTATTTGCAACTAGGTCCTCATGCAGGGACCCAATTGTAAATATCCATCAGTTTTTTTACAATTAGGTCCCTGATAAGGGATCTAATTTAAGGAAGAACTTTTCTTTTTATTTGTATTTTTTACATACTTCTAATTGGATATTGGACTACTTGTAGACACTTTGGATATAGTTGGACCATATTATTACATCGTAGTATTTTTTAAATTTTACGTAGTATTGAATTTCAAGGATTTCTTTGCATCTTATTTTGGATTTTGAAATTCGATTTTGACCCGTCTTTATTTCTTTTTGAGTTCTTCTTAAAGCTCAAGTCGTTTTATCTGCTATATAATATCACCAATATCTCTTATTCTTTCACGTACTATATTGTAGATAACTCTTTTGAAAATATCATATTTGAAAATTAAATTAAAATTGGAAAATAAAAAAAACTAAAAAAATATAAAAATTAAAATACAAGAAGAGCTTTATCTCCTTGAAGAAGAAAATAAAAGGAAGATAAAAAACAAAAGTAATATTCTTCACTTGAAAATCACAAGAGTGATTTTCTGTCTCCTTGTGTTCAACCCAGGTACAATTACCAGGATAAATAAATAGTGAACAACTCTGATCTTCTTACTGGACTTAACTTTTGTTTTATTAGCTCGAATTTTGTTTAGTAGATTTCTACACCTATTTACCGCATGCAAAATTCTTGTTATCAAAATGGCGTCGTTGCCGGGGTGGTGTGGCCACACTTGAGATTTTTTTAGTCATTTTTATGACATTTTTTCCTTTCTCAATTTTCTTCTTTTCATATTTTCTTGATTTTTCATCGATTTTTCGTGGTTTTCGACTGTTTCTTTTTCTCTTGATTTTTCTTGATATTTTATCTTTATTTTATTTTCTTTGTGAGTTTTTGTGTGAATTTTTTACTTCTTTAATTTTTCTTTATTTCCCAAGTTTTTCTTTTCTCAATTTTTATCGACTTTTGTTGAGTTCTTTTTCTTGGTTTTTGAGTCAATCTTCTCTCTGTCTTTCTTTGAGTTTGTGGATTATTTTTTTCTTCCTTTATCTCTTTTGTTGAGCTAACTTATTTTCCAGGGCATGCATGATTAGCTAGCTACTTAGGAAGTCGTCTCAGCTAATAGTGTAGAGATCGGGTCATTCTACTCCGATCCGATTGTAGAGGGCAGAGCGAGTTATCTAAATAGATTTTTTGTGTATTTTTTCGAATATTATTCTTTGTTTTCTTCTAAGAGAGGGCACTTGCCCATTTTTCTATTTTTGTGAGAGATGAAGGGGAGCTTGCTTGTGTTTTTTATTATAGCAAGGGGTCCACTAAGGAAATCCCGACTATACACAGACTTTTGACTATTTTTCGGGGCCAGTTTAACCATGTGACAGTGTACTTGGGGGACCTTAAAGCAGTTTTTGATTATCTTTGATTTCCTTTGTTTCACATCTCTCCTAATCTACACTTAGGCTTAATTTAGAGATTTTTAAAATGTAATTTGTTCTTATGCTGGAACTGTTGATTAGGACTCGATTTTTCTCGACTATTCATGTATTAGCCTAGGTTTGCAGTTCTGCGGGGAACACTTACATGTAGGCTGTTGGTGTAACGTATTATTTCTATCTTTACATGCATCATCGTTTTCCGCCGTATTCCATGATTCTCCCTCCATTAGACACATATTTGAAAATTAAAAAGAACTAAAATCTCCTTAAATATTTCTGAAAATATCCAAAAATAATGAAAACCATCAAAAATAAAAAAAAAAGATTTTTTTCTCTTTTAAAAACTTGACAAAAATAAAAAATACCTTGACTAAATTTGTATTAGGAGAGAAAACCCCTCATTGTATTCAAGTACATTCCAGATAGTGTTCCCGAGGACCCAATCTTGAGGATTAGAGCCAAAAATTCCTGGAATTGTGCCTTAAGTACCTATGCATCACTTTTTGGTGCATGGTTGCAACTGTAAGCACTTGCTTCTGACCATAGAAGCTATTTTGGTGTACTCATACTTTGCAGTTCCTTTTGGGTCTGATATAACCCAACAACCTAGGCAGATATACAATTGTTTAGGGGACTGTGAGCGTGTATGCTAGGCGACAGGGTGACACCCTTTGTGAGTTTGCTAATACAACTGATTAATCACCAAAAATAAAATTGAAAAGATAAAAGATCTAACTCTTACGGTCTCCACCATGTGAAGTTGGTGAATCTGGGGTTTGCATTGCGTTTGCATGTGAGGTGTGCGTTGTTGTCCGTCTTATATGCCTTTACACTGATGTTCTTGACTTGATATCATGTTCGCTTTTACTTATTTTTGGCATCGAAGATTGCGACTAAACAGAATTTGTGCTCAAACACTGTAAGCTTTCGATCTTCCACTGTCTATCGTATGTCTTCATGGACTCAAGATGAACCTCTTCCCAAGTCTGTCCCACTTAGACATGAGGTGAGTCAGACCTAGACTCCCTAGCCTCCCAATCATTTAGGTTAGGCTGACTCCCACCTAGATTTTTTTTCTGTTCCTCATGCATGTTTTTCATAGAGTTTATGAGACTTTTTCCTTTCCAGAGAATTCAAGGATCATGGCTAGAGAAAGCGACCAGTTGGGGACAGAGTTGTTGAGGAGAAATCGCATGATGATGAGAGACATACAAATGGGGGACATGATCCAGATTCAGACATCACATATGGGATTCTAGATAAACGTTGGCAGATGTGTATACATATCAGACATCAGTGTAGAGTCCAAGATGAGCTTAATGCTAAGATCACTGCACTGAGAGCAAGAGCCGAGAACCCACCACCACTGGCCATGGTTCCTGTGACATTACGAGATGAGTATGGCCCAATGGCAAGGACACTACACCATTGGATTCGGTTACCACTGTATCAAGGGAATACGAGCTGAGACGGTCCTTCATTTCACTTCCAAAAATCTATAGAATACTTCAGAGGAGTCGTTTACCTTTCTATAGTAGTTTGAGATGATATGTGGTACGACTAGTTATACAGGAGTTATGTAGGAGGATGTACCTCAAGGCCTTCCCCTTAGCCTTAGCAGATAAGGTGCTTTACTGTTAGAGTCACTTGGGGAGGGAGATTTCGACATAGGACGATCTGAAGTTCACATTCCTACGTAAATACTTTCCTCTGGGACGGACAAATATGATGATGAGTCAAATCTCCAATTTAACACAACTTCCACATGAACCATTCCATGAGGCATGGGATAAATTCAAGGATTTATTTGAGAGATGTCCTCATCATGAGATACCTTTGAAGGTGCTTGTTTAGAAATATTATGGAGGACTCCACCTGGATGTATAGAGCCTAGTGAGCATTCCATGTGGCGACATTTATCTGAATAGGTATGCCGAGTCTGCTTGATCCATCTTTAAGGGGATGGTAGAGAATTCACATGTAGTTGACTCCACACTGGCATTCCTGAAGGGCCCATAGCTATTCACACCATAGAGAGTATCATAAGGTGGCACAAGTTTCTGAGTCTGATTTGTGTTCTAACATGGGATTCATTGCTGAGAAGCTGACATTAGTCGACGTGATTAAGAACCAAGTTTAGGATTTACCTTTGCTACAAGAGTTGGAGAAACTCTCATCACTTCCTCCGCAGTTGAGTGATTTGACAAAGAAGGTGACCGAGCTGCAGCTTCAGTACCAGAAGTCTCGCACTTCTTCCACTTCCCAGCATGTACGGAGATCTTTACATGCTCCTCCAACCAATCAGATTCAATACATTCATAGTGAGGTGGTACAACCTACTAAGCCTCCATAATGGATTGTCATGAGGATATGTCTAATGCCAACATGAGTTAGATCACTATCCCTAGAGAGGATAATGTTGATTCTCATTCCACTCTTGAGATCAATGGGATTTGGTATGCTCCTTTTTAGCCACCATCACAATTTACTCCTCAGAGCTTACACCACCACCACCACCACCACAAGCATAGTCATCTGAAGCTTGGACGCCCATATTTCTAGAACCGTCACCACTTCACGTAGCAACAATCTCACTAGCATGCTTATCAGAGACCATATTAACATCAGTATCCTTCTACATATCCACATGCCTATTAACACCACCAGCAGCATCAACAGTCTTCTTTTACTCCACAGAGGTCTCCTCAGCCTTTTACTCCATAGCAGTACACTCCTAGACATGAGAGAGTAAATAGCCAGGGACACCACATTGAGTCTGAGATATCTTCATAGGACCTGACACTGAATCATATCATGGACATGTTTATCACGCTCCAGATAATGTGTAGAACAAAGACGGAGCGGGTTAACCAACGCATGGATGAGTTAGCTGCGCCTAAGACCACTCTCCTAGCCCAGCCTCGGAAGAACCCAAACAAAAAGAGGGGGCATTCAGATCAAGTAGACACCACTATAGGTACAATCCCTTTTCTTGAATTTTTATCATACTTTATTCGTCTCAGGAGCGGTGGATCATCACAAGCACCTGATCGAGAGGAGGAGATGGCACATGATGAGGAGCAAGAGCCCATCCATGATGATCATGATGGTTCACATTCTAATGCTACAGAGGAGGACCATCATGATGAGGACCAGCACGATGTCCACCATAACGACATTTAGGGGAGCAATGTAGAGACAATTGACATAGACACGGGCGAGTCAGACGATGGTATCACACTAGACAATGTAGACACTCTCGTTGCAGATTTTTCTTCTCTCATTTTAGAGAGTTTTGTACATACTTGTGAGATTCTCGATGTACATGATGATTCCACTTCTGATATGAATAAAAATGTTGATTTTGTCATTCGTGAGATTGTTCTTTTTCCATGTGCATTATATGAAAAAGGAAATAAAAAAATCCAAAAAGAATGTTATCACTCCTGAAATAGAAAGACTACTGAAAGATCACATCTTTTTCAAGATTTCACTCCATGATACCTTGTATCACTTCCCTATGCTTAAGAAACAATTGAAGAATAGATGCACCATGCATTCGAAGAAGATATCACCTATAGAGAAGTGTTTTGACCAAGGCCACATCTTGCACTATAAAGAACAAATTGCTAAAGAAGAATAAAGATTCAATAGCACATTATGTCAGATGTGAGATTTCTCATGCAGCATTCGATTGCACTCTATAACGGGTCCCCAATCAATTTGTTACCATCTAGTTTACTCGACAAGCTCGAGGTAGGTCCTCTTTAGAAATCTCGTGCAATCCTTCAGTTCACTAATAGAACTGTAAAAGGACCTAGGGGCATTTTGAGGAACGTTATTGTGATTGTGTAGGGAATGTAGTTCAGAGTGGATTTACTATCTTGTACATGGATTTCCCTACATAGTTACACCTTACCCCGATCTTGGGAGGCCTATCTTGGAGATTGTGAAGGCCCTCTTCGATTATGATACATGGAAGGTATCTTTTTGCATTGAGTGAGAGAAGGTACAAATATAGATGGTGATTGAATCATCCACACCTAGTGTCATATCTTCAGTCAGTTTAGATGCCCCAAGTTCCCTAGACACTTGCTATTACATGGATGAGGCTTGTCTTGACAACCTTGAGAGGTATCGGGTAGAGGCCCATCATATCCTAGCAGAGGATTGGTCTGCGACTATAGTTGACAGTTTTTCAGATGGTACATTATAGTTTAGCATGGATGATTAGCAGATGAACAGACACTTGATGGTTTTATTGTAGATATTCCATATTTTGAGAGTTCACATGATTCCTCCACCTCATATGAGTTAGAGTCTGATTTTAATTTATATGAGTTATTTTCCACTAGGCAGTCTGAGGATGAGCACAGTAGTGAGTCGGATGATGTTTTAGACATCTTCTGTAATCCAACTCTAGAGCGTATTGAGATGGTGGATAACCATATCGTAGACATATCTACCACCAGCATAGATCCCGATATACAGACATGGCCAAATTCCACCTTACCAGAACTGAAGACCTTGCCACAAAACATGAAATATACTTTCCTTACGGGTCCACATCGACAGTTTTAGGTCATTATCATCTCATCTTTAATCGAAGAGCAAGAATATCATCTGATGGAGATTCTTAAAAGAAACCACAAGGCTATTGGGTGAAATGTATCTGATCTCTGCAGGATAAATCTAGCTTTGTGCTCCCACCAAATTTATCTCGATTATGACAGCATACCTTCTAGAGAGTTTCAACGCAGGCTGAATCTGATTTTATGAGATGTTGTTAAGAAAGAGATTATGAGATGCAGAGTTTATTTATCCCATCTTCAACTCTGAATGGGTTATCCCGTTACTTGTTGTCCCGAAGAAGTTGGGAATTCATATGGTCAAGAATGAGAGTAGAGAGGAGATTCTAAAGAGAGTAACCTCATCATGGTTGGTGTGTGTTGATTATAGGAAATTGAACGCCACGACAAAGAATTACCACTTCCCTTTACCTTTTATAGATCAGGTCATAAAGATGTTGGCACAGAAGGAGTACTTCTGTTTTCTTAACGGTTACTCCTAATAGAACCAGGTTACTATTTCTCTTGAAGATCAGGAGAAGACCACTTTCACATGTCCCTTTGGCACATATGCTTTTAGATGGATGTCCTTTGGTTTGTGTAATGCCCCTGCTACATTCTAGAGGTGCATTCTTGCCATCTTTGCAGACATGGTGAGTGATTCTCTCAAGGTCTTTATGAATGATTGTTCGATCTATGGTGAGTCCTTTAACGATTGTCTAGTGCAACTAGACCATGTTCTTCATAAATGTTGTGAGGTGAATCTCGATTTGTCATGGGAAAAGAGCCATTTATGGTTACAAATGAGATTGTGTTGGGGCATGTCATCTCCAGGCGAGGCATGGACGTTGACCCTATCAAAGTGGATGTCATTAAGCATCTCAATCGACCATCCAACGTCAAGCAGCAACGGTCTTTTCTAGGGCATGTCGGCTAATACCGATGGTTCATTCAGGATTTCTCTAAGATTTCTTGACCGTTAATTGAATTATTAGGCAAAGACATCAAGTTCATGGTAGATGACAAATGTCATAGTGCCATCCTCATATTGAAGGAGATGATTATCAGTGCTCCTATCCTACAACCACCTGACTGGTCTCTTCCCTTCGAGATCATGACAAATGCTTCATATTTTGTGGTCGGGGTTGTATTAGGTTAGAGGAGGAATGGACTTCTTCTTACCATCTAATATGTCAGTTGGAGTTTAGATGATGGTCAGCATAATTATACTGTGACAGAGAAAGAGATGTTAGCAATGGTATTTGCATTGGAGAAATTCAGATCATATCTTCTTGGTTCGAAAATCTTAGTTTACACATATCATTGAACTATCAAATACATAAAGGAGAAGAAGGATTCCATAGAATGCCTTCTTAGATAGGTTCTTTTACTTGAGGAATTTGATTTGGATATTAAGGATAAACCTGGGGTAAAGAACATGGTAGCTAATCACCTCTCCTGATTACAATTAGAGTAGCTTTCATATGAGTACATGTAAGAGATTGCAGAGAGATTTCCAGAAGAGAGTATCTTTGTAGTTATAGAGCTTCCATGGTATGTAGACATAGTGAACATTCATGTCATACAGAAGAGTCCATATGATTGGCCGATGGACTGGGTTTACAGACTAGTTTCCGAGGAATGATACTACCATTGGGAGGATCCGATTCTTTTTCAAGAGGGACCAGATTGTGTCTATATGCGATGTATTCCTCAAGAGGAATACAATAGTGCCCTCACTCTATGTCATTCTTTAGAGGCAGGGGGACATCATTCGGGGAAGAGGACTATGCAGAAGGAACACCAGAGTGGATTTGGTGGTCGAATCTTACTAGAGATGAATGCACATTTGTGAAGAGTTGCCTGCATTGTTTGAAAGTAGTAGGGACAGTCAGTACCAGAGATGCACTGCCAATGCGACTAGTTATCATTTGTGAGATCCTTGGCGCATGGGACATAGATTTTATGGGACCGTTCCCTTCGAGCAGTGGCTTTGAGTACATTTTTCTCGTTGTAGATTATGTTAGTAGATGGGTGGAGGTTATACCCGCACAAACCATTGATAGTAGGACAAGTGCGAGTTCCTAAGGGAACATATTATTTCATGGTTCGATATTCCACATATTCTTATTTCAGATGGGGGTAGCCACTTTATTAATAAGGAGGTGAAAAAGCTAGTGACGAGTTATGGCATTGATCACAGAGTAGCTTCTCTTACCACCCGCAGATGAACAACATGGCCGAAGTTTCAAATAAGGAGGTGAAATCGATTCTTTGGAAATTAGTACGCCCAGATAGGAATAACTAGTCACAGCTTCTAGACCATGTTCTTTGGGCATATCGTATTGCACATGTGACTCTCTTGGGTACTTCTCCTTTCAGACTGATTTATGGGAAGCCATGCCATTTGGAGATCATGCACAAATCTGAATGGGCCATTAGAGAAATTTCATTAGATGTAGAAAGCAGGAACAAAGAGGAAGATGGATCTTAATGAGCTAGTAGATATTCGAAATTAGGCATAGGAGAACACCCTCATTTATAAGGACAAAGTGAAGAAATGGCATAATAGACACATCCATCACAAGACCTTTGTCCCTTGTGAGATCGTATGGTTGTTCAATGCATGATTGAGAATTTTTCCTAGCAAATTAAAATGTAAATGGGAAGGACCATATATAGTCAGAATGGTACATAACAATGGAAGTATAGCTATATCAGATGTGTTACATGGTGCAAAACCATTCGTGATGATTATCTAGCCTGAGTTGAGGTGATCTACTTTGTACAAGATGTTTGACTACTCTTCCACTTCATTTCATCTTGTACAGAGACATGTGAGCCTTTTGGTTTTTGGAGTACACCACCTATATATTCTTCGTAGTCCCCAATCATCTCCAATTTTTTGCTCATCTTTATATACATAGGATATTATATCCTAAGTTGAGGGGGGATTGTCGTTCTATTTGCGTTTTTGATTTTGTTCTTTTTACTTTTCTTTTATTTTCCTTTCTTCTACACTAATCACTAGTCTCTAATTTTTGACCACATTCTTTTTAACTTAGGATTATTGATCCTAAGTATGGGGGGATTGAGTGATTAAGTTGATTTCATTTCTCTTTCTTTTGTTCCTTCGTTTGTATATTTTTTCTCAGTCACCATATTTTTGACTTGGACTATACTTATGATGACCAGATCATAATTATAGGGGGGTCAACCAACTTCTATTCTTTCTATTCTTTTACATGCTCTTTTACTTAGCATGAGTTATGTCCTCCTTTTCTCTATTTTGACGCTATGAGAACATAGCACAAGCTAAGTATAGGGTGCGTATATTATATATATATACTTTTGTCCATAACTCGTACTTTCATGTATTTTCTATATCTATAAAATCCTTAAAAAGTTGGTAAGGGTAAATTTAAAATTTATTTATTTATTTATTATATATAAAATCCTTGTAGATAAGTAGAATATGTGTAAAATTCTTATTCAAAATTCTTAATCTAAAATTTGTGTTTAAAATATGTATTTAATATATATATATAATACTTATTTAAAATCCTATTTTTTGTAAATATATATAAAAATAATTTAATTTTCGTAAAATTATTTATATATAAAAGTTGTAAAACACATTAGGTATTCAATTCAAATAAAACATTGGTAATTTATCTTGTAAAATTATTGTACATATGCCTGTGTATAAAAATTGAAAAATCCATAAAAATACAAAGTCCTAAAATTCATAAAAATTACAAAACATTTAAAATCATTAGAAATGAGTAAGTTTCAGAAAAATGTACTCCATAAAAACATGATTGCATTTCATTAGCTTTTTTCAGAATAAATTTGATTTCTAGAACTAAAGATTGGGAATAGTCTAAAGAGTGGAGCTTTATTATGGCCTTCAACTTTCATTGTAAGGAGCCTAGTTAGGAAATGGAATTTAGACTTTTTAGGTCTATGACTTAAATCTTTGGGTTCCATGAGACTATGTTTGGGAAGTCAACTTAAACTTGCCTACATAGAACACTTGGTGTCATCCATTTAACTCTTCATCAGTGAACCAATTTTTGTACACATGCACTTTGCACTTAGCTCGACTTGCATGGGGTTGTGAAGGGTGGTTCATTTTAGTGGTGTATTTTCATCCTTGTCTAGTGGAGTGGACGTCTAAAGATGGGAGATAGGGTTGAAATAAAGCTTCGGATGGGGGAAGGATATACTAGAATAATTTTTCTAAGACCTCAAAACATGGACAAAAATAAAAGAACCTATAACTGTCGAGGAACAAAAGATTGTTACAATGCAAACAACACTACAAAATATACCAAAAAGAAGCCACCAAATACCAAATATGACCACAATGGTCCAAGCTTCCAAAAAGCCTACACATCTTAGCGGAGACTTAGCTACACTGGTTGGGATTTAGAAGGAGATGTGACTACACTTGTGACACTCTAGTTCTCTTCTCATTCTTCTACATTCTCTCTCTATTCGGTTGTGGACACAACACGACCTGACCTTAGAGGGTAATACCACCCTCCTCGAGGAAAGAGTAGCTGGATGAGGAACCAATGTGAGTGTATTATTGGGATGAGTGGTTTCTTCGCTTCTTTAAGAAGGAAGAGCTAACACAATTCACACACAGTACAAATTGAATTCAAAATTGATAGAGTTAATGATATGGATAAGTGGATCAGAGCTGGCTATTAAGGTGAACCTAAAGAAGGATTTGTGGAGGTTGAGGTCTCTTGCGATTAAAACCCTAATCCTAGTTAAGGCTCCGACAAAATACTTCTTTTATGCCCGACCAAGCTCTATGTTTTATCTGTTCTCATGAATTGATTTAGGAAAACAAATTCATTCTAACTTACTTTCTTTTTCCCTTATTTTTCAAATAAGTGTTTACTAAGGGACTAGAAAAGTTTAAGTATAGGGCGATTATGAATCCATAATTCATTAACATTCATTCTGCATTTTGTCTTAGAACCCTTAACAAATATGTGTATATATTCATTAAATCACATTTTTTATCAAAAGCATACTCATGAATAAAAATGTCATTTTATGCATTAAAAATATGTAAATAAATAAAAGAATATAAAAAAAAGGCAGATTGTAAATATGTATATATGTAAAGTATGACTATCAAATATAAAAATAGCTGAAGTATATATTTATATAACCTAACCCTGAGATCAAGTCAGCATGGATTGGTCGACAGCACATAAGTAAGGGAAGATAAGGAAGAAAGCCATAAAAAATAAGTAATTATACATGTACACATTATTCACTGATTATTCAATATATACCAAATTTTCATTGATTTTAATTAATTCATTTGTATATATTTTTCACCAACATTTTTCTTATTTACTACTAAAAATGTATAAAAAATATAAAATCCTAAAAAATACCAGCATGTATATATGCCAAGAAATCCAACTTTTAAATTGTCAAATTCTCAAATTCTAATCATAACTTCTTCATATGAACTCCAATTTCGGTCTACTCACCATTAAAGTTCATATATTCTCTAATAAATGAAGATGATTTCAATAAAATCCGAGTCTGTCTGCATAGAGTAGGTTTTGGGATTTAATGACAACTAGGTTTCTGGGTTATTTATTTTATTTATAACATACTATTTATAATTTGTAGATGATGTATATAAATTATTTCAGGATTTTTAGACATTATTTAATATTTTAAATAAATTAAAAACCCTAATTTATAATTGAATTTGAACTACAACATAATGTATTTATTTATATATCTAAATTAATTCATTAAAATTCATAAAAATTCATACGCATCTTATTTATTATCCTTATAATTTATAAAATATAAAAATGACATATTATTTATTAAAATACTAAATTAAAATAAAAATCCTATTTATCAAGTATATTATATAACTATTTATTGATACTATATTTATATCTCATTACATATTTACTATTTATAAAAATAAATTAAATACTATGTTAGGAAATTTAATTATCTACATCTTTTATTCTTATACCTATTTATAATAACCTTATCAACTATTTACTAATTAATTAATAAGTTGTTTCTAATTCCAGTCAACCAAGTGTTGACACATGTCAACACATGTTTCTTCTTCCCCATGAACAGGTTGTTGCAATACTGTTTCACCAACCTACTTTAACCGATTTCCCCATCTCCTCCTTTCATCCTTAACCTAATCTGAACCCTCCATCCTAGAGACTTACTCCCATAACACACGCCTACCATTAGATATACCAAATACCCTCTTCGATTTCCCTATTTAATAATCCAAAGATAGTATATTCAAACTAACAACTTCCATTACCATAATTAACTGGTTTTAGCACCACATTTCCTAGTTCTCCATCGTACGCGGCAATAATAGAGCTCAAGAGGAGTCCACGTGGAGGAGGGATGGTAGAGGATTAGTTCCAACACCTTCATCCACCATGCAGTGCCGCATAGCATGGTGTCCAGTTCTAGAAACCTCACTGGCTCGTAGAAGCTAAGATCTGAAGGGTCTTAAACCCTTTATGTCCAGGTGACCTTCAATTCATTCATTCATTTTTCCTTGTATCCATTTAGATCGTTTAATCAAGTCATTAGCAGCATTGATCACCATTCGTTCATTTACAATCAAGATCTCTTTCCCATTCGAATCGAATCTGCCTAAATTGCAAACTCAAATCCCTTGTTTGGAACCCATTTATTAAAGGATATGGTAAGATCCTTAAGTGCATCACGGAAGCGTGAGGATCACATCGTATACGATCGGGAGCGACTAGTCTAACCAGTTGCTCGAGGCAGCAGAATTTAAAATTTTTCATACGATGAAACCACATGATCCAAGAACACTTCTTGGATCGTTTCATCTAAACCACAAACAAGTATTAGGATTACCTCTTAAAGCTTGTTTGTGATCGAGTCTCTAAACGAAGAGACCTCTGATGAATCTGCGATTCGTCATCTTTATTCATTTATTTTAACTTAAAATCCCTTATAAAACATCTGCATATAACACTAACTCCATATTCTTACTAACTTGCATCTGTGTAATTATTGTACATTTCTGACTAATATTAACCTAAAATAAATAAATAAAGAAAGAAAGGAAAAATAAAGAAAAGAAAATTAAAAAAAGAAAAATAAAGAAAAGAAAATAGAAAAAGAAAGGCTGTATACAGGCTGACCCGAACCCCGAGAGAAGGTCAAGACTTGACCTGATCGACCATGAATAAAGTAGGGGGAGATAGGGTCCTTAACCAGAAAATCCAAAAAAATGTGTTCTCACTTATTTTGTATATATTTATATAAAAATGACACTAATTTATTTGTACCTTAATTGACCTCAAATCAAATAACATTCAAAACCAAAATTGTAAATAAAAATGTGTTATAATTACTAAAAATAATTGCACAATTAAATCATGTAGAGAATAAAAGTAGCCACACTTGGAAAAAGCCACAAAGCACTAATTGACATATCAATTCCGACTCCATATGAACTCAAATTGAACCAATATTACTTCCATTGGATTCTAAATTAAATTATCTTCAAAATGGCTGTATTTTCATAATTTTTGGAGTTACGGTTGAAAAGTTGGTTTTCTGGGATGGTTTTTCCATTTCTCCATGTATTTTGTAAATATTGTATTTGTATATATTTGTAAATATTTTTACTAATTTTTAAAATAAAAATAAAAAGAAAAAAATAAAATTCTTTAAAAGCAAAAAGGTTGGTTTCGTCATTTACCCTTGTATATAATGTCATATATGTATATTGTATATGTATATAGTTGCTATTTTTAATTAACCTCCATAAAAAAATAAAAAATAACTTTTTTTACTCCAATTAAATAAGTGACAAAAATTCAAAAAATTAGATAATTTGTTAAATATTTTTATCTCCTTTATTTTATCTCATTTCATCTCTCTTATCTCTTCCACCAAAAAAATTCAAAAATTCATTTCAATTTTCATCTCTTTTATCTCTTCCACCAAAAAATTCAAAAATTCAAATTTCATCTCTTTTCTATTTATATGACTCCTTCTCCCTCATTCCAACTTGATCAATCTTTAGAGAGAGGAGCCCGATCTCTGAGAGTAAATTTCGTCGAGAATTGTGCCTAGCCTCCGAGCCATCCGGTGACAGCGAGTCGACCTTGTCGAGGCGATCACAGTCCATTTCCACTCCTAAGGTGAGATCCACATTTTTCGCATTACTTTTATCTAGTTTAATCGTGGTTTAGATCGCCACATTTTTTTATTTATTTGATTTTCGTCATTTTTATTTCTCTAGATCTAAAAAAATCATCACGATTTTTGATCCACCACCGACTCAATTTTTCATTTCATTTCTCGATCTTCACGTGTTCTATTCTACCTTCCACGATCTATCAACTCTGACCACGTACGGTGGTCGGAGAATCGGATTCGATCCTTCCACTTTTGCCGGATCCCCGTTCATTTTCCGATTTGTAAATAAATAAATAAATAAATCCTTTTTGTTCTCTAATGTTTGTTTTGCAAGATCATATAAAAATAAAAAAAATTCTATCCTTTTTATTTCCTGTTTTTCAGATTTAGAAAAAAATAAAATATTTTTTTATTATTATCTATTGTTTACATAACAAATTACAAAAAAAATAAAAACAAAAAAACAAAAAATTCAAGTAGGCCGGCGCCTGCCACCCCACCTCCAGCGGGGCCGCCCGTACTTGCTGCTCCACCATCAGCCGCCTGTGCCATCACCGACCTCCAGCACCACGTGTGCACGGCCAGGCGGGCCCGCCTCCTTGCCGCTGATCCTTGTCGCGCCACCCGCGGAAACCCATCGCCTCCATTCCACCGCCGCGACACATCTCCCTCCTCCGCCTGGGCAAACAACTACGCTCCGCGCACCCGTCCGCCGCACCCCCGCGCGCGGTGCTCCATCGCCACTCCGAGCCCTGGCCGTTCTCCGCTCCGACCTAACGCCGTCGAGCTCCGCCAGGCCCCTCTGTCCATCGACGCGCGGCAACCACCGTCGCCTCCGCGCGTGGAGCAGTGCGACCGACCTCCTTCATACAGCAGCAGCATCGCGCAACACCGGACGCCCGACCTTCACCTCCCACCCGCTAGAGTCGGTGCCGCCCTCACCGCGTGAAGAAGAAGAGAGGGGGCGCCCCCTCTGGTTGCCTCCCCTTTGGTTGAAACGAAGAAGCCCTAGAGGGTTGCTTTTGATTTAAAAAGAGGGAAAATTGCGTTGAAGCTCCGCTGGACATTTCAGAAATTATAGAAGGGTCCTTGGCTTAAAATTATTATTTGGAAAAGTTGCATCTTCAGCCCCAGACATTTCAGAAATTTAAAGAAGCCCCTTCAGCCTTCAAAGCACATGCACTTCATGTGATATACTGGGTAAATTGTGAGTCTTATTCTATCTTTTATTTTTGCTAATTTGTGGTGCTAAAACTTTGAGAATTTGCATTTCAGACCCTAAACTGCAAAATAATATTTTGCTTGCTCTCTTTGAATGAAATAAATGTTTTTATTAGTCCAAAAATTCCGAAACAATGATGCTATGTTCCTGATTTGCATATCTTCCTAGCATAAATTTTTCATTCCATTTTGATTTCATTTGATATTATTAAAAAAAATAAAAAATAGTGTCTTTTTGTCTTCTTGAAATTCAAAATTTCATAAAAATTCGAAAAATTGCTTAAAAATTCTAAAAAAATTAAGTAGGTCTCTTTCATTATTTTTTAATTTTCTGACCAAATTGCACGCATTAATTATTTATAAAACCCAAAAAAGTTGAAAACATTAAAAATCTTCTAAAAATCATAAACAATTCTACAAAAATCTAAAAATTGGGATTTCAGTTTATATTTGTAGATAATTTCTTCTAGTTTGTCCTAAAAATAATTGTCAAGAGTTTTGAGCACTTAAAATATTTTTAAGTTGCAAATTACTCCAGACTGTGCACATTTTCACATTTTCTCACTGTTTGATTTTTAGAAAAATACAAAAACATCTTAAAATTCCATAAAAATTCTAAAAAATATTTCAAAACTTTTAAAACCCAAAAATATTTTCTTTGGATTTTTCTAAGTGTGAAAAATTGCAAAAAGAGTTGGTGTGCATATTCTTGATCTTGTTTATATTGCTTCGTGTATTTTTGAAAATAAAAAATTGCAAAATCAAAATCACTAAAAATTTGAAAATCAAAAAATACAAAAAAATCAGAAATAAAGAAAATAAAAAATTAAAAGATAAAAAAATCACAAAAACCAAGGATAGTTGTCCTTTGAGATTCTTTTTTTCTTTTAATTGATTTTCGATTAATTAAATAACCCTCGGGAATTGTAGCCTCCCTGAGTTCGACCATGTCCGTTATATAGGTTAATAAGTAGCAAAAATAAAAAAAAATATTTTTTTGTTGTCATGGGATTTTGGGGAAAACATTAACGACACATACTATTTTTTACTAGCATTAATTTTCCATCCAATCCCCTCAATTTTCGTGACAATAAAATTAGGTTGCGAGGGTAGTTAGGTTTCTCTTTTGACCTGCTATTCTTGGTTGCACATATCTATTTACATTTTTTGCCATTCACTTCATTGTTTATATCACTGCATTCATTTCATTTTTTCTTTATTTGATAATTGTATTTCTTACACATTCTCTTTTCTTTTTCTTGTGAGGACCCACAGAGCGAAGGAGGCGATTCTAGGAGAGCCGAAGCACCCAAGCGAAGTGGAGGCGGCTTGATTCTTTACCAAGCCACAGGATAGCGTGAGAAGAGGAGAAGAAGAAAGAAAAATTTGAAGAGAGAGAGAGAAAAGAGAGAGAGAGTTTCCTTTTCTATTTAAACTATGTAAAAGGACATTCATTTGTTGCGGGGTCTGTTTCGCTGAGTGCCGGTGCACGTGGGGGACTTCACCAGTTTTGTTTTCATCGTCTTTATTTTTCTTCGTTTACCACGGATTTCGTGAGCTACCTCTTGATTGCTTTAATTAATTTTCTTGAGCCAGGTAATTAATTAGGTCCAAACACCCTAAACAAGATATTTCTGTGCCTATAGAGTAGAGCGTAATTTGGACTTAGTCAAATTAACTTTTTCTTGCCCATTAATAGAAGTTATCATCTAGGACGGTTCACTTGCATTTGCATATAGGATAGTTATTTCAATTCTGCGCGGATCACTTGCATGTAGAGTGCTGGCGATAAGGTACACATCTCTAACCCCTGCATGCATCATTATTTTTAATCGCGCATTAGCATTTTCGATCTTCTTCCTCATTTTCACTCACATAAGTTAAAAAGTAAATTGGACACTCGGTAGGCGATTCTTTGAAAATATTTTTAACCAAGTGATAATGGCTAAAATTGGGACTGCTAAAGAAAACTCAACCCTAAAAAATACAAGGAAAATAATTGTTTTGGGGAGAGTAACCTCCTCATTGTATTCGTTTTAACTTGCTCACGTACACACTAAGGTTAGTGCCCAAATTCCATAATTCAACCTAAGTGTTTGTACAACTTTGTGATTATCACCTAACTCTAAAACAAACAAGATTAAGAGACCGGACCTTCACGGTCTTCACATTGCGTTGAGTTGGTGAACTAGGGGTTTGTATTGTGTTTGATTGCTTGTGTGCATACTAGATCCTGTTGTGTATTTGCGCCTTTTTCTCCATATCTTTTGATTTGGACCTCATGCTCTCTCATCTTTTGTTTCGAAGATGTCCGACTGGAGTTATTTTAATCTGATCTTCGCAGATACCTCGTACCCTCCAGTTGATCCACCTTCCCTTTTCCAGGAGGATCTTCTTCCTGCTTTTTGTGCATATCTTCCTAACCCATTAATTCAAAAGTCAGAGGACTTTGATTTTCACCCACCCTCATTCAACCCACCCGATCCTGGGATTTTGGAGTCACCTTTCATGATTTCCACACTTAAGACATTGAATCAGATGATGGAGCATATGAATTCAAGGATTTCCAATCTATTTAACATAAATGAGAGCTAGAACGCTGCTCCACTATTTGAGGATATTGATTCATTTGAGGATAATCATGAGAGCTTTAAATCACCCAAAATACAAAAAAAAATGAAAAAATTTCAAAAATCCAAAAAGAATTCGGGAGACACGTTGTTGATTCATTTTGTGAGGAGAGGACCGAAATAGCCGATCATTTACCCACACAGCCTTGTCCCAACCTCGACCCCGAGGATGCCACTGTATAGACTGCTCTTGGCAATCCTCATGTAAATGCTGATTCTGACCTCCTTATATGGATGAGGTCTAAAAATTCAAAAAATGTTGATTGAACCCTAAGTGGTGGCCACCCTTTATGAGATCATTAAAGCTCCACTTCAACAGGTGATGACAGATTTATCTACTCCTCAACACAAGAAGAGAAAGCGAAGGAGAAGATCTGAGCGTCACATCCTGACCATGGCTACTGCCTACGCCATCTCTCACAGTCCGTATTTTAAGAAAGGGAATACTGCAATACCTCTTGTGAGTTGCTCCATATCTGACTATTCTTATGATAACGCTCTCCTTGATGGCAGTTCGTCAATCAATATAATACCCTTCTCTCTGGTACAGTCTCTTCATCTTGGGCCTCTCAAGAAAACCAGGATGATAGTTCAATTTGCTGATGGATCTATCAAGAGGACGAAGGGAATTTTAGAAAGCGCTATCATTCTTATTTAGGGCATGAATTTCACTTCGGATTTTGTTGTAATGCCCATGGAGACCTCCTCCCCTATGGAGCACCCTCCAATCATCCTGGGACGGCCTTTCTTCGCATCTACGGGAGCCGTTATTGATTACGGTTCAGGAGAGATTCGCTTTCGTTCTGATATAGGGAGTGATGTGTTAATCACTACACCCACTATTGTCCAGAGACCTGCATCCCATGAGAGCCCCCCCCCTCGTGTTAGCCAACTCCAAGGAATTTGACCTCGATGGTAATATCAGAGATTCTTGTTATATGTTGGATGATAATGAAACCCAGGAATTCCTCTTCAAGGAGGAAGACTCGGAAAGCATAGACCTTGGAGTTCCCCCTTCTAGTATGTAGTGATGCATTGATGACATCCGCGGAATTTACACGATAGATACCCTAGAGTGGGAGGCAGATTATGAGACTAGACAGGACGTACATGATTCGAATACTTCCACTGATGAGTCCATTCCTATTCACCCTGATGCAGATGAGACCGAACATGCCAAAATTGATTTGATTGTTTTTTTACAGGAATTTGGGCCTTTTGATAAAGATGATGATCTGGTAGAGGCTCGCCAGGTTGAAATTGATCCTACTTTTTCTGATAATGATTTCGAGCCATTTTACTTTGATGTTTGCAAGACTTACCAGGCAGAACATGACCACACTACTTCCAATAATCGGTTTAGGCCTGCACAATCTGAAACCACTGAGGATACATTCTTGGTCGATCCTACTCACTTTATGTCTAATGATGATCCCAATATCAACCTACACCTTGTCAAATCCATACCTCAGCGGTCCCACAAGAAGGTTCGCTTTCGACCTTCTTGACCTTTGTACATCCACTCCTCTTGTATATCCTTTCGTTTTACTCTTTCTTCTCCTGTTTTATCTTTCATCCCTTTTTTGTGCGTGTATATACGCTATACTTAGGATGTGCTTTATCCTAAGTATGGGGGGGTGAACGATCTGTGTTATTCATATTTGTCATGTTCATCACTCTTTTTGTTGCCTATACTTAGGGATACTCTACCCTAAGTATAGGGGGGTGATGTTGCTTATATCGTGTCTTTTTATTTTTGAGTCTGTACATTCTCGTCATCGGTTTTCCCCTTTTGTACACTCTATTATACTTAGTATTTCTTGATCCTAAGTATGGGGGGATCACCATCTTCTCTTCTTTTTATCCTTTCTTTGAGTCGTTGTAGCATAGGAGTTCTTTTCACTTTTCAATACTTAGCACGAGTTATGTCTTCCCTTTTCGCTCTCTGATCACTATGAGGACATAGTTCGAGCTTAGTATAGGGGGTGTCGTATATATTGTATATATACTTTAGACATAACTCGTACTTTTAAATACGTTTATTTGGGGGGTTATGTGTCTAATTTTGTAAAATCCACGTGTGTATAAAAACAAAAAAACAAACAAACAAAAAAACAAACATAAAAACAACACAAAAAATCAAATAAAAAACAAACAAACAAAACAAACAAAAAAATGAAAAAAACCCAAAAAAACCCAAAAAACAAAAAAAAACAAACAAAATAAACAAAAAATCTTGTATATACTTGTTTATATTTTACTAACCCTTTTTCCTAAACAAAAAAAAACAAAAAAAAACAAAAAAGCACAACAAAACCAAAAATATACAAAACTTTGCAAAATTAAAAAAAACTTTCTTTCACATTTGCAATTTTTTCCTCAAAAAAATCCATTAAAAGTTCAAAATTAGAAAATTGTTTTAAAAAATGTGTTTTTTCACATGTGCATCATTCCTTTTAAAAGAAACTCTCTGCATTGTTCATATTTGGCATTTGCATGTGCATTTTTCAGGATAGTGTTGACATTTAAACTATGTCTCCAATAAAATTGAAGAATGGAGCTTAGTTGGACCTTAATCCACCTAATTCTCAGAGGAACTTCACCGAGAAATCGGATTTTAGAAGCTTCAGGTCTTTGACTTAATTCTTTGAGTTCCGCATGACAATGTGCAGCGTTTGACTCTTAGCGTTGATGAATACTCATTCATCACTCTTTATTCTTATATTTTAGCTACAAAAACATTTGCAAATGCATGTAGATATATGTAAATACAAATAATTAACAAAAGCATGCATTGTGTAAAAACCTATAATTAGCATGTTTTTGTGCAAAAATAAAAGAATAAAGATTAAAAAGAAAAAGAGGGGAATATTTAGAATAAATATTGAGCAACCTAACCCAAGGGAGGGCTCAGCATGGGCCTGACCGCATAAAAGCCAAAGTAGAGGGAGATAGGGGCTCATGTGTAAGTATTTATGTAAATAAAATAAAGATATTTTCCTCACCAAAAATATGCTTGTAAATACTTGTATATATTTATAAAATATAAAAACAAAAGAAAAAGTTAAAAATCAAAAAGAATTAAAACACCCCTTTCATCATGTGCATAAGACACTTCTATGTATTTATTTAACCTTGTAAATAAATAAAATTAATTTCCAAACTTTTTGTAAATATTCTATGTTATATATTGTAAATAAATAAAATAAAAACAATTAAAACAAAAGCAAAATAAAAATAGCAAAATTAAAAATACAAAAATATATTGCACATATACCATGTATATAGATGTATATATGTATTTATTTTACCTATGTAAATAAATAATAAAAATAAAATAAAAATACCCTTTTTATTCCTTATTTCATAAAATATAAAATAAGAATAAAATTGCACAAAAATAACAATTAAAAAATAAAAAATCAAAACCCTATATATTGTATATATACTTATGTATAGTACTATATTGTATGTAGCTTATTTTTATTTCGAAAAAATTATTAAAAATCACCAAAAAATAGAAAAAAATTAAAATAAAAATCTTTCATGTTTTAACTTTTTGCAGATTCGGCCCCTAGCTACCCTTAATTTGCACTTGAAGATCCAGCCACGTGGCCTGTCTCTATTGGGTCCTGGGGATGTTGACCGCCCGGTCAACTACCCCCCCCCCCCAGGACCACCTCCCGCGGATCTGGGTCGTGGACCCGACTTCTCGAAATTTTGCCCGCTCGACCCGATCGCCATTCCACCAAACCCCGGGTCCGTTTTGATCCGACCACATCCGACATCCTCGCCGGGCATCCACCTCGGGATCCGCGCGCCTCCACGCCCTACCCGAGCCATCTTTCTCGGACCCCTCCAGCGTACAAAACCGAGCTCCGCCACCTCATTTCTCTATCTTTGGTCACTTGTCTCCACCCCTAGTGAGCTCCAGAGAGTCCGCTAGAGTGACAGCTTGCGTCTCGACCTGTCGAAGCGAGGAGAGGGAGCTTGGCCATCTATCCGGCGAGCTACGCCGCCGCTGCTCCGCCACCTGCGTGAGCACCGAGCCTCGGAGGGAGACGATCCTTGAGGCGACGACCAGGAGCTTCAGCAGGTCCTCCCCATTCTCTTCGACCACCCAGGTATCCCCTTAGGCTTCCCGTTTTCGCTACTTTCCATTTACCCCCAAATCGCTCCGCCGCCGCATTTCATCGATTCCGACCGTCCAGTAGATAGATTCGATCATCGGACCCTACAGACACCTTCGCCTCCTTCCGACACACATTCTTCACCCCTCCATCCAACCCAGCTCGCACAGGAGCTGGGAGTCGAGCTCCTCCGCCTACCCCCTTCGCCAGAGTTCGCCATTTCGACCCACCGTTCATCCCCACTTCGCCTAACCGGGTCGAGGCAGTTTGCCCTCGACCCGCGAGTCTCCTGAGCTGTTTTGCAGGTTGAAGGAAGGCCATCTGAGGCCTTTCGATATCAAGTCAGGAGCGCCGCCTCCGCCGACCTCGCCGGAGTCCTACAGTGCTCGGCTGGGTCATCGGAGGATACCAGTAGCTGCGCATCGCCACGCCGGAGCTTCTCCGATCCTCAGGCGCAGCAGGGGAGGTCAGGAGCGCTTCCACGAGGCCGGCGAAGTTCGCCGGCCGCCTGTTCATCCACGACCTCCAGCTACCGTTCGATCGCCACCTCCCGCTCCAGTTTCAATCCGAGCCGTCCATCTCCGGAGCAACCTTCATCGTCCAATCTGAGGAGGCGACATCTGGAGCGCCCACCGTTAGCCACCATCCGATACTCCACGTGGCGCGCATCCAGCAGTCCGCATAATAAAGGGTAATTTACCCTTAGGCCCTGCCTTGTCTTTTGTCTCGTTTTAGTCCTGTAAATGTTGAACTTAGTTGTTTAGTTTTAGGGTTATTTGCATAGAGGACCTCGTATTTTAGCTATTTGCATTTATACCCCTGTGCGTTGTATGCCACGTGCTTCGTCACGTGTTTATCTGGTTTATTTGCAATATGGACCCCTGTAGTTCTGGTGGTTCTTGAATGAATGAAAGTTTTTATCTATTTGCATTTATACCCCTGTGCGTGGTTTATTTGAGCATGTGCGTTATATTTTGGGTATTTTGCAGATAGGCCCCAGGCACGCGCGTGGCGCGTGTTTTGCTGGGAAAATTGCACCAGACCCCCCAGGCTTGTGGGTATTTGCACTTTGGTCCCTGTGCACTGTACCCTTTTCTTATTTTTGAATAAAAAAGCAAACTACCTCCAAATCCAACGAAAATTGGACACATGGCTCCTGCCATGGTCTAAATTTTCGTGGATTTTTGAGGACATTTTTGATTTCTTTTGATATTTTTAAAAATTCAAAAACCTTTAATTTTGCTACTGTCTAATTTTAAAACCCCCAAAAAAATATTAAAACTCACTTAAAAATTCCACAAAAATTAGTTACTGTCTATTTTGCTTAGTTTGATTTTCTAGCCAATTTTGGCTATTTTTCATTATCTAAAACACCTAAAAATTGACAAACACTCAAAAACTTATAAAAATTCTAGTAAATAGATTAAAAATCCAAAAACAATAAAATTGGTGCCTAATTTTTCCTTGTTTAATACTCTTTACAGGAAAATTACCTCCCAGCTAATTTGGGGGCTTTAGATATTTTATCTAAGCCCTTTTAGCTCGGCTGGATAGTACCTTGTATTTCTGCCACTTTTTGATTTTTAGAAAATTAAATAAACATCAGAAAATTATCAAAAATTCACCAAAAACACTAAAAATTATAAAACACACAAAAATATTTTTGTTTGAATTTTTGGTTGATTTTTAGTGCTTTAAATAAATTGTTGAAGTGTGTGTTTCTTTGTTTTCCTTATTTTCTTAATACATTAAAAATCCAAAAAAATATAAAATAAATTAAAACCACTAAAAATATTTTCTTCTTTTATTTTATTTCTTTTTACTACTTCGTAGGCCGAGAGACCAACCTGTGCTCCTTGAGTTCGACCCTGGGTGTTATACCAGGTTAATCCAATAGCAGGACCGCTGTTTTGAGTTTTGACCGATTTTTATCTATTCTGAGTGGTTCATTTTTTTGATTGAGTGCATTTGATTGCTTGGGTAACAACGATCGATTAGTGCCTTTATCTGAGTGATCGATTTTGTGCTTATCAGAATGGCGCCGTTGCCGGGGAGCACGGCTTAGTAGTTTTTATTTTATTCTCGTTTTTGTTTTCGCGGCTTTTCGCGGCTCTTTCAGAGCTCGTGGCTTTTTCGCGGCTTTTGTTTCTATTTTATTTTTGTTTTATTTTGTTTTATGTTCTTTTTCTTTTATTTTTATTTTTATTTTTATTTTTGTTTTATTTGAAGTGTTTATTTTATTTTGCACTTTTGCATATATACCCTCATTTTCAGTTTCATTTATTTACTTTTTATTTTTATTTGATTATCTTGGTCTGACCACTCATCTCTTTTTCTTGCGAGGGCCCGAGGACCGCGGAGGCGACTTTCGAGGAGCCGGTGCAACTGAGGAACTTGGAGGCGGCTTCCTTCTCTACGAAGCCGCAGGAGAGAGCGAGAGAGAGAGTTGAGTGGGTGAGGTTAGATTAGGTTTTATTTCTATTATTATTGTAAAAATACAGGGACTCTCAGAGGACTTGGACATTGCTTGAACACTTAGCGGGTCTGTTTCGCCGAGAACCGGTGTGCTTGGGGGACCCTTAGGAGTTTTTCGCGGCTTTTGACGTGGTTTTCTTTTCTTTTCTTACTGCCTTTTCCGGTGTTTACGCGGTTTTTGATCGAGCCCCTAGACTTAGGATTTTCACTTGCTTGAGCCGTAATTAGTAGGGTCCCCACACCTAATTGCTTGCTTGTTCCTATAGAGCGCTAATTGGACTCACTAATAATCAACTAATAAAAATAATCGACTCATCTCCTTCGTAGCCTACGTGCCGCAGCTCACCATGTAAAGCGCTTTCTCCTACCCCCGATTTGTCAGGCAGAGGAGGGGTGGGCCAAGACCGGACCCTTTGACTTGGAGGTCGGTGACCGATTAGACGGTTCTTGCGATAGAAATTGCTCATCTAGGACTCGGTTTTTCCCGTTGCATCATTTAGGTAGTTTATTTTTCAGTCTTTAAATTCTGCGCGGATCACTTGCATGTAGAGTGCTGGAGGCAAGGTACGCATTTCTGACTCAGCATGCATCATTGATTTCATCGCGCATCGGCTTTTTTGTCTTCTCCCCCCTGTTTTGGACTAAATAACCGGGAGAACCGAAAAATTTGTTAGGCGTTTGTTTTTATTTGAAAAATACTAAAAAGAAAAATCATAAAATTGGGACTGGTTAACACTATTGATCCTAAAAGACATTCACCATAAAAATTTGTCTTGGGGAGAGCACCCCCTCATTGTATGGTTTGGATGCGCGAGAGAGTGACCCGCACCCTAGGTAGAGCCCTCCGGTGCTAGTCCCGACTGATTACCGACTCTTCCGTATGGGCCAGTCGGTTGGGGTAGCACCGGGTATCCTAACAGGTCACGTAAGCGCTCTGATATCTTGTGTGTTCACCTAATAAAAATTGACAAGATAATTTGACCGAACTTTCACGGTCTTCAGCTCGCGTTGCGTTGGTGAACCGGGGGTTTGCATTCTGATCATAGTTTCTCCAGATCTCATCCGCACTACTCGCCAGATCAAGATGATGGGTAGACGCTCTCTTAGGCAGCCTCTGGCTGCACCGCTC
This sequence comes from Ottelia alismoides, assembly GCA_037367405.1. Taxonomy (NCBI): domain Eukaryota; kingdom Viridiplantae; phylum Streptophyta; class Magnoliopsida; order Alismatales; family Hydrocharitaceae; genus Ottelia; species Ottelia alismoides. The sequence goes on along the minus strand of JAZKJV010010219.1, from coordinate 121,020 downwards.
TCGGGCACGTCTACCCAGTCATCTAGGTTGGCTCGCGAGAGCCAAGACCAGCTCTCCGAGCCCGAGTACAACTCCGCCCTGTTCCCCCTCGACCCCCTTTCTTTCAGACCTGAGAGACATGAGCCCGAGGAGAGATTGATGGATTTGACAGCACCTGAGTTGGGCTCATTTGATTTTGCAGACGTCATGGCCGACAGTTCTGAGGATCGCTCCCGTCAGCCTGAGCACTTTGTATTGGATCAGGGAGCGATCAACTCCACCCTGATCGCCTCGTTAGAGACCGTCCAGCAGCAGCTGAGGGATCAGGGAGCATTTATGCTCGACATGAGGAGAGAGATGGAGCAGATGCGAGCAGAGAGAGCAGAGCGAGAGCAGAGGAGAGAGGGACCGAGGATCCCAGATGATGCGGACGCAGCAACCGCAGCAACAGCAGCAGCCGCAGCCGCGGCCAGAGGACCACCGAGACCGATTCGGGAGTTACACAACCCCGGATCGACGCTGACGCACCACTGGGTAGTACTTCCAGCGATCGTGGGGGACTTCAAGTTCCCCCCTAACACTTTGCAGCTACTCCCTCGCTTCCATGGACTCACGACAGAGGAGCCCCATCTCCACCTCCAGGAGTTTTTGATGATATGCAGCACTGTCCACGACCGTCAGGTGGACCAGGACACGATCAGGATGATAGCCTTCCCCTTCTCCCTAGCAGACAGAGCAGCCACCTGGCTGAAGCATTTGGGGAGGTTTGTTTACACCTGGGAGCAGCTCCGCACCGAGTACTTGAACAAGTACTATCCACTCGGGCGGACGAATGAGCGAGGGCCCTGATCAGCAACTTCTCCATGCTCCCCAATGAGCAATTTCACGAGGCATGGGAGAGGTTCCGAGAGCTCACAGACAGATGCCCGTATCACGACATTTCCAAGCCGAACCTAGTTCAGAGCTTCTTCAACGGGTTGACACCAGAGCTCCAGGGCCTGGTGAATGCTTCTTGCGGCGGGTCCTACTTCGCCAAGGACCACGACCAGTTCTGGGCCATCTACGAGGAGATGGCCGAGAATTACATGGTGATGTCCCAGACCCGGTTGTACACACAGGGGAGACCCCAGCAGCAGCCAGGACCCGTGCAGTACCAGAGGATAGCACGGGTCGATGCCGGTCCATCCAGTTCATCCGTAGTTGCAGCAGCACAGGCAGAGTCGTCCGCTGCAGATATGGGCATCATCAGTGAGAAGTTGGACCGGATGGAGCTGATCGAGAAGAAGCAGTGCCAGAGCATCACGCAGATGGAACAGATGGCACAGACTCTGAGCGACATGAAGACCCAGCTCATGTGTCTCCAGGAGGCACAGACGGCTTCACAGCCTCGTCTTCAGTCGCGAGGCGACACCGGCGGCAGCAGCAGCTCGTCCCAGCGCTCCAGCACCTTTCAGCAGCCTAGACAGGTTCACCTTGTACAGGCGGAGCCGTACCAGCAGCAGCATCCCTCTTACCAGTCCCCACCATCTCCAGACATGCAGATGGTGGTATACCAGCCGGATCAGCCTCTGGCAGTACTCCCGCCAGCCCCCTACGATGCAGAGCCGTTGATGGATGTCAACGGGATTTGGTATGACCGCCCCCAGCTTGGGATCCGACGAGACCATCCCAGATTCAGGTGGGGGAGTGGAGGTACCCAGCCCCAGTAGCAGCCAACCGGTCAGGGAGGGCAGTATGGCCAGCAGAGAGATCACCAGCCGTAGCAGCAGCCCCCAGCATACCAGTCACACCAGCCTTCATCCTTCGTTCCGCGTCCCTATCAGCAGCAGGGACAGTCGTGGAGACGTGAGCAGCAGGCTCACCCATCACAGCAGCAGCATCCTTCCTCCTACCCCTCTTACCAGCAGCACCAGTTCCAGCAGCCTCAGCACCAGAGAGGCTACCCGTCGGGCTCCCATGAGAGCCCCGCCTTGGATGACATAGCCCGCCTCCTCACGGACCAGCAGGCTACATTTAGACAGAAGATGGACGAGTTCCGCTAGGAGATGCGGGACCTTGTGAGAGGGAAGGCCGCCATTCCTGCACAGATCGAGCCGAATCCGAACAACCTGAAGAGGAAATCTGAGCAGGTAGTTTCCACTAAGTACGCCACTCCTAGTGATCCATTTGTTGATACATCTTCGGATCTGTTTGATGCTGATTTTGTTGCACTTAGGAGCGGTAGGACACCAGCAGGCGGCGGCGCTTCGTCTGAGCTACACCACGAGGATACTTCCGGGGTGCCACATGGGGAGGAGGAGAGCGGTACTGAGGCCGCTCCAGATGATGATGGTGGCACTGATGCCACCAAGGATGCTGATTCCACCGGCGGTACTGAGGCCGCCGTTTCACCAGTTCGAGGAGGTGGTGCTGATACCACCAGAGTAGCCGAGCCAGCCCGCGGTACTGAAGCCGCGAGACGTCCAGTTGCAGAGCCAGCCCGAGGTGGTACTGAGGCCACCGGTGTTTGTTTTGATAGAGATGTTGTTTTTCCTCATGTTGATGTATCTCAGAACTCTATTTTGAATAAAGGAAAAGGTTTAGCTTCTTCTGGTCCCACTGTGGTGAGTGATGTATGTGTGGATCCGGCTGTCGAGCCGTCTAGGCCTTTTCCTAGTCCTTCATCAGCGAAGGACCCTGTGATCCCCTTCCCTAGAGCCCTTCAGATGGGGAAGGGGAAGAAAAAAGGAAAAGATCCAAAAAAGAGAGAGCAGGAGGAGTTCAGCCATAGCATGATCGACAGATTTCACATACAGCTGACCCTCCAGGAGGCTTTGCAGCACATCCCCCTACTTCAGCGATCTTTGAGAGACAGGACCACAGTCACGAGGAGGAGGAGAAACCACACTTCAGAGATTCATGTGCTGACGAAAGCCACGTGTTTTGCGATCCAGAACCGTCTGCCAGCCAAGCGGCCAGATTCAGGGGCCTTGTATGTCAGATGCCAGATTAGTGAGCAGAGGTTCGACCGGACTCTATTGGATAGCGGATCGTCGATCAACCTTCTTCCGGCAGCCCTTCTCGATCGCTTCAAGTTGGGCACTCTTAGACAGAGCAGGACAGTCCTTCAGTTTGCTGATCGATCTGTCAAGAGGCCGAATGGGTTGTTACGAGACGTTATCGTCACGATTCAGGGCCTGAAATTCCCCATGGACTTCGTAGTGTTGGACATGGAGATCCCTGATTCAGTGACCGATACCCCCATCATCCTTGGTCGTCCGTTCTTGGTCACAGCCAAGGCGGTGACTGATCATGATAGCGGGAAGGTATACTTTCGCGTCGAGGGCGAGAGTATACAAATAGAGACGGTCGAGGACTACAGAGCTAGAGAGAGAGCACGCTCAGAGGCTAGCACAGATTCAGAGCAGCTGACAGACGCAGAGCCAGACATCCACCAGGACTGTGATTTTGTGATCACAGATGATGAGGCAGCATGGGCAGATCCTTCAGCACAGGCCATCCTCTCATTTTCAGATACAGCTGATGCCGAGATGATAGCAGAGGAGAGTCTGGAGAGCACAGCCCTGGTCCAGGATATTACAGAGGCAGCAGAGCCGGTTCTTGACCGCAACACGGTTTTTAGTGATGGTGGTGTTGAGGCCACCTTGTGTGATGGTGGTACTGATGCCACCATAGTTGATATAGATCCCTCGGATTCAGAGTCTGAGTGGGCAGATTGTGATGATCAGATGCCAGACTTGAGTCCACCTGAGCCTACAGATGAGGAGGAGGTAGATGCAGAGCAGATCAGAGACAGCACAGTTGAGCAGCCTTCTCCAGATCCAGTTTACGAGAGTTCGCTTTCTTTCTCCCAGGCAGATTTGGCAGACTTAGCAGCACTGACACATTTCCTTCCGCAGCCAGATTTGCCAGCACCCAGCTGTCCAGAGCTGAAGTCGCTCCCTACTTCGCTGAAGTACCGATTCCTTGCGGGTGAGCCTGAGATGTACCCAGTCATCATCTCCGTCGATCTGACTGGTGAGCAGGAATCCCGTTTGATGGGGGTTCTTGAAAAGAACCGCAAGGAAATCGGATGGAGCGTAGCAGATCTCCATGGGATTAGTCCATCAGTGTGCTCCCACCATATCTATCTCGAGGAGGGGGCGAAGCCGTCACATGAGTTCCAGCGGCGGCTGAACCCTAACCTGAGAGAGGTCGTAATGAAGGAAATATCAAAATGGTGGAGTGCAGATTTTATTTATCCCATTTCCGACTCCAAGTGGGTCTGCCCCTTGCATGTGGTGCCCAAGAAGACGGGCATCACGACTGTGATCAGTGAGTCGGGAGAGGAGATTGCTACACGAGTACCCACCTCTTGGAGGGTCTGTGTTGACTACAGGAGACTCAACCAGGCTACCAAGAAGGACCATTTCCCCCTGCCTTTTATTGACCAGATCATTGAGAGACTGGCAGAGAAGAGCCATTATTGCTTCCTGGATGGGTACTCGGGCTACAACCAGGTGGCCATCGCTCCTGAGGATCAGGAGAAGACCACCTTTACCTGTCCCTTTGGTACATATGCCTTTCGACTCATGCCATTCGGACTATGCAACGCCCCTGCGACTTTTCAGAGGTGCATGTTGTCGATCTTTTCGGACATGGTAGGGGAGTGCCTAGAGGTCTTCATGGATGATTTCTCGGTCTACGGCGACGGATTCGACTCCTGTCTTGATTGCCTAGACCGAGTACTCCAGCGATGTATTGAGTACCATTTGGTTCTATCTTGGGAGAAGAGTCACTTCATGGTGACTCAAGGGACGGTGCTTGGCCACATCATCTCCAACAGGGGCATGGAGGTTGATCCGGCCAAGGTTGATGTCATTAGAAAACTCGCACCGCTGTCCAATTTGAGGCAGCTACGGTCATTTCTGGGGCATGTTGGATTTTATAGGAGATTTATTCGGGATTTCAGCAGGATTGCCCGGCCGTTGACTGACCTCTTGACGAAAGACACCGAGTTCCTTGTCGATGACAAGTGTCTTTCGTCCTTTGCGACTCTCCACCAGTGTGTGATTGAGGCTCCTATCCTCCAGCCGCCTGATTGGTCTCTCCCATTCGAGATCATGACGGATGCCTCTGATTTTGCCGTAGGGGCAATGCTGGGACAGAGGAGGGATGGAGTTCCATTTGCCATTCACTACGCTAGCCGCACATTGGATTCCGCCCAGCGGAAGTACACGGTTACAGAGAAGGAGATGCTAGCCGTAGTGTTTGCCCTAGATAAGTTTCGATCGTATATCATTGGATCTAGAGTAACTTTGTACACAGATCACACCGCCATCAGGTACCTTATGGCAAAGAAGGATGCCAAGGCCAGACTTACTAGATGGATCCTTCTACTCCAGGAGTTCGACATTGAGATCAAGGATAAGCCTGGAGTCAAGAATGTGGTGGCGGATCATCTCTCCCGTTTAGAGCAGCCTGAGGAGTCTGAGCAGATTGATCCCATTAGAGATACCTTTCCAGATGAGGCGATCCTTGCTATCGCCTCACTCCCGTGGTACGCCGATATTGTGAACTTTCTCGTTGCTGGGAAGGTCCTACAAGATTGGCCCAGGCAGAGGCTTGAGACCTTCCTTGCGAAGGCCAAGTCCTACCATTGGGAGGATCCCATCCTTTACCACGAAGGAGGGGATAGCGTCTGGCGTCGGTGTATTCCTCAGGAGGAACACCATAGCGTCCTCACTTACTGCCACAAGCTTGAGGCAGGAGGACATCATTCTGGGAGGAGAACGGCACAGAAGGTGCTCCAATCCGGCTTGTGGTGGCCTACCCTCTTCAAGGACTCTGATGAGTTCGTGAAGAGGTGTACTGACTGTCAGAGGATGGGCACTTGTGGACAGCATGATATGATGCCGATGCAGCCCATTCACTTCTGTGAGGTTTTTGACGCATGGGGCATCGATTTCATGGGTCCATTCCCTAAGAGTCAGGGATTTGAGTACATTCTGTTGGCCGTAGATTATGTTAGTCGTTGGGTTGAGGCTATCCCCGCCCGAGCCGCTGATGCGAGAACAGTTTGCAGATTTTTGAGGAAGCACATCATCACGCGGTTCGGGGTTCCACGAGTTTTGATTTCTGATGGGGGGTCTCATTTCATCAACGACCAGGTAAAGGCCCTTGCTAGCGAGTTCGGTATAGACCATCGTGTTGCTACACCTTACCATCCACAGACGAATGGTCTAGCCGAGGTGTCGAACAGGGAGATCAAGACTATACTGCAGAAAGTCGTCCGCCCTGACCGAAAGGATTGGTCACAGCTTTTGGACTCGGTCTTGTGGGCATATAGGACGTCTTTCAAGACACCATTGGGCACATCTCCCTTTCGCCTCGTATATGGCAAGCCGTGCCATTTACCTGTTGAGCTGAGGCACAAATCACTTTGGGCAGTTACAGATATTCTTATGGATCCAGATGGTATGGGAGACCAGAGGAGGGCAGAGTTAGCTGCCCTGGAGGAGCTTAGAGATACAGCTTTCTCAAACAACCTACATTATAAGGAGAAAGTGAAGGAGTGGCATGATTCTCATATCAACCACAAGCATTTTGAGATTGGACAGAGAGTATGGCTGTTTGATGCGAGGCTACGTTTATTTCCAGGGAAGCTACAGAGCAAATGGAAGGGACCCTACTTGGTCAGAAAGGTACACGACAACGGTAGCATCGATATATCTGAGTTGTCTTCTGAGAGTACCTTTCGAGTGAACGGCCAGCAGCTCAAACCATTTCTAGATCATGAGCCGTGGGTCGCTGATCTTGCCCCTATTCATTTTGCGTGAGATGTGGTCTTTGACTCACATCTAATGCATCTCACGCCTGAGTTTCACTGATCTTCCGCCTTGTATAGATCCAGATGTCCATATCACTACATTCTTTAGTCCCACATCCCTTTCTTCATCTTGTAATTATGCTATACTTAGGGTGCACTTTACCCTAAGTATAGGGGGGATGTGTGACCTGTTGGGTATTTCTTTTGTTTCTACCTACCCTTGTTTTGCTGCCTATACTTAGGGATATTTCACCCTAAGTATAGGGGGGGTAGACCCTGTACATTCTCCACTCGGGTTCCCTTAGTATACAGCCTGCTATACTTAGGATTATTTAATCCTAAGTATAGGGGGAAGACCCGAGACCCCATTGACTTTTCATTCTTCTTCTTTGTATATAGCCTTTCTTTTCACTTCCCTATACCTAGTACGAGTTATGCCTTCTTCATCGCTCTTGACTCTGAGGACATCGTTCGAGCTAAGTATAGGGGGTGTGTATATATTTCATATATACTTTAGCCATAACTCGTACTTTGTGTGAGTGTGTTAATAAATAAAATGGCTAAAAATCACAAAAATTAAAAATTTTTCATGTACATAAACATTCTTTTATTTGCACATAAATAGCTAGTGTACAAAATTTTTTTGTAAAAATGATTTCAAAAATCTTTTGTGTAAAGTTTGTGTAAATATTTTCTTATCAAAATTATGTATATAGTACAAAATTTTTCCAAAATATTTTGAAAATCAAAAGTTTGCAAAAATCTTGTGTAAATGTGTGTAATTATCTTTTTGCAAAACTTGCACTTCATGCATCATCCATTCATGATTTCAAAACATGTTTTCAAAAATTTTGCATGATTGTAAAATTTGTGTAAATAAGCATCTTTTGTACATATGTATATAGTTTTTCTGGATGATAGTTGACATTTAAACTAGCCTGGAATCAAATTGAGAAATGGAGCTTGATTAAGATCTTAATCCACCTAACTTCTAAGAGGAACCTTATAGGGCTTAGGTTTAAGGCTTTTCAGGTCCATGGTGACTTAATTCTTTGAGTCCACTAGGCTATGATCACATGTCATCTCAATGAGCCTAAGTAGAGCACTTAACAACAACACATGACTCATATAGACAATGGCTTTACTTGGACACCAGCACTATGCACCGAGCTCTCTACGGATGAGGTGGTGAGGAGGCAGTCTTCCTTGACTTGGGGTAGCATATGAGGGTAGTACTTCTAGGCGGAACCTCTCTTCTTCTTTTAGTGAAGGAAGTGCGTCTCAACTTGGTCTGGTTGCCATGAGGTCTAACGACGGGAGTTGTGGGTTGCAATAAAGCTTCAAAAGAGGGATAGTCTACTGGCTCAAGAGGAAAAACTCCTTGTACATATGCTGCACATGTATATGTTGTACAGATGCACTTGAAAAAAAATGCAAAAAGAAAAGAACTCCAAAAAAGTGGTGGGTCTGAGAGAAAATGATAATCCCACCGGAGTATGTATATAGAGTGCAATAAGCAAAGCTTGGTTTCATGATCCACCTGATGTAGCTTGCAGCAGGGAGACTTGGCTACACTGGTCAGGCTCCCAAGGGTACTTGTCTACACTGGCCTTGACCCATTCTCTTCTTCCTCCTCTTCTTGAGTCGGTTGAACTTGAACTTAGAAGGGAATACCCCACTCCTCGAGGAAAGAGTGGCCAGACTGAGGTCATAGAGTTACCTTGTTGGGGAGGGTTGTCAAGTTGCCATTTCTGAGGTGGAGAGCTTAGACCTCACATTCACAGGACAAGAAAAGATTCATGGTCTTCAGGGTTTGTGATTGATGACTTGTTCTGATCTGGAGCATTGAGGAGTCTTGGTTATAGATTAGTGGAACTTGGAGGCTGTTGAGTTTTAATCTTAAGTCTAAATAAGGTTCCGACACATTAATAATCCAAAGATCTGATCGAGCTCCATACCCCAATTTAATGAAGGCAAGTTTAATAATCAACATTGATCCATGGACATCCTCTTTTTCTTTTTCTTTCTTTCTTTTTCACTTCTTTTTCAAATAAGTGTTTGCTAAGGGACTAGCAAAGTTAAGTATAGGGGGTGATGAATACTCATTCATCACTCTTTATTCTTATATTTTAGCTACAAAAACCTTTGCAAATGCATGTAGATATATGTAAATACAAATAATTACCAAAATCATGCATTGTGTAAAAACCTATAATTAGCATGTTTTTGTGCAAAAATAAAAGAATAAAGATTAAAAAGAAAAAGAGGGGAATATTTAGAATAAATATTGAGCAACCTAACCCAAGGGAGGGCTCAGCATAGGCCTGACCGCATAAAAGCCAAAGTAGAGGGAGATAGGGGCTCATGTGTAAGTATTTATGTAAATAAAATAAAGATATTTTCCTCACCAAAAATATGCTTGTAAATACTTATATATATTTATAAAATATAAAAACAAAAGAAAAAGTTAAAAATCAAAAAGAATTAAAACACCCCTTTCATCATGTACATAAGACACTTCTATGTATTTATTTAACCTTGTAAATAAATAAAATTAATTTCCAAACTTTTTGTAAATATTCTATGTTATATATTGTAAATAAATAAAATAAAAACATTTAAAACAAAAGCAAAATAAAAATAGCAAAATTAAAAATACAAAAATATATTGCACATATACCATGTATATAGATGTATATATGTATTTATTTTACCTATGTAAATAAATAATAAAAATAAAATAAAAATGCCCTTTTTATTCCTTATTTTATAAAATATAAAATAAGAATAAAATTGCACAAAATAACAATTAAAAAATCAAAAATCAAAACCCTATATATTGTATATATACCTATGTATAGTACTATATTGTATGTAGCTTATTTTTATTTCGAAAAAATTATTAAAAATCACCAAAAAATAGAAAAAAATAAAATAAAAATCTTTCATGTTTTAACTTTTTGCAGATTCGGCCCCTAGCTACCCTTAATTTGCACTTGAAGATCCAGCCACGTGGCCTGTCTCTATTGGGTCCTGGGGATGTTGACCGCCCGGTCAACTACCCCCCCCCCAGGACCACCTCCCGCGGATCTGGGTCGTGGACCCGACTTCTCGAAATTTTGCCCGCTCGACCCGATCGCCATTCCACTAAACCCCGGGTCCGTTTTGATCCGACCACATCCGACATCCTCGCCGGGCATCCACCTCAGGATCCGCGCGCCTCCACGCCCTACCCGAGCCATCTTTCTCGGACCCCTCCAGCGTACATAAGCGAGCTCCGCCACCTCATTTATCTATCTTTGGTCACTTGTCTCCACCCCCAGTGAGCTCCATAGAGTCCTCTAGAGTGACAGCTTGCGTCTCGACCTGTCGAAGCGAGGAGAGGGAGCTTGGCCATCGATTCGGCGAGCTACGTCGCCGCTGCTCCGCCACCTGCGTGAGCACCGAGCCTCGGAGGGAGACGATCCTTGAGGCGACGACCAGGAGCTTCAGCAGCTCCTACCCAGTCTCTTCGACCACCCAGGTATCCCCTTAGGCTTCCCATTTTCGCTACTTTCCATTTACCCCCAAATCGCTCCGCCGCCGCATTTCATCGATTCCGACCGTCCAGTAGATAGATTCGATCGTCGGACCCTACAAACACCTTCGCCTCCTTCCGACGCACATTCTTCACCCCTCCATCCAACCCAGCTCGCACAGGAGCTGGGAGTCGAGCTCCTCCGCCTACCCCTTCGCCAGAGTTCGCCATTTCGACCCACCGTTCATCCCCACTTCGCCTAACCGGGTCGAGGCAGTTTGCCCTCGACCCGCGAGTCTCCTGAGCTGTTTTGCAGGTTGAAGGAAGGCCATCTGAGGCCTTTCGATATCAAGTCAGGAGCGCCGCCTCCGCCGACCTCGCCGGAGTCCTACAGTGCTCGGCTGGGTCATCGGAGGATACCAGTAGCTGCGCATCGCCACGCCGGAGCTTCTCCGATCCTCAGGCGCAGCAGGGGAGGTCAGGAGTGCTTCCACGAGGCCGGCGAAGTTCGCCGGCCGCCTGTTCATCCACGACCTCCAGCTACCGTTCGATCGCCACCTCCCGCTCCAGTTTCAATCCGAGCCGTCCATCTCCGGAGCAACCTTCATCGTCCGATCTGAGGAGGCGACATCTGGAGCGCCCACCGTTAGCCACCATCCGATACTCCACGTGGCGCGCATCCAGCAGTCCGCATAATAAAGGGTAATTTACCCTTAGGCCATGTCTTGTCTTTTATTTCATTTTAGTCCTGTAAATGTTGAACTTAGTTGTTTAGTTTTAGGGTTATTTGCAAAGAGGACCTCGTATTTTAGCTATTTGCATTTATACCCCTATGCGTTGTATGCCACGTGCTTCGTCACGTGTTTATCTGGTTTATTTGCAATAGGGACCCCTGTAGTTCTGGTGGTTCTTGAATGAATGAAAGTTTTTATCTATTTGCATTTATACCTCTGTGCGTGGTTTATTTGAGCATGTGCGTTATATTTTGGGTATTTTGCAGATAGGCCCCTGGACTTTTGGTACCTGTTACCAATAAGTCCTCGGGACTTATTTTTATTACTTTTGGGTCCCTGAGTGCTCCAGGCACGCGCATGGCGCGTGTTTTGCTGGGAAAATTGCACCAGACCCCCCAGGCTCGTGGGTATTTGCACTTTGGTCCCTATGCACTGTACCCTTTTCTTATTTTTGAATAAAATAGCAAACTACCTCCAAATCCAACGAAAATTGGATACATGGCTCCTGTCATGGTGTAAAATTTTCGTGGATTTTTGAGGACATTTTTGATTTCGTTTGATATTTTTAAAAATTCAAAAACCTTTAATTTTGCTACTGTCTAACTTTAAAAACCCCAAAAGAATATTAAAACTCACTTAAAAATTCCACAAAAATTAGCTACTGTCTATTTGGCTTAGTTTGATTTTCTAGCCAATTTTGGCTATTTTCCATAGTCTAAAACACCTAAAATTGAAAAACACTCAAAAACTTATAAAAATTTTAGTAAATAGATTAAAAATCCAAAAACAATAAAATTGGTGCCTAAATTTTCCTTGTTTAATACTCTTTACAGGAAAATTACCTCCCAGCTAATTTGGGGGCTTTAGATATTTTATCTAAGCCCTTTTAGCTCGGTTGGACAATACCTTGTATTTCTGCCACTTTTTGATTTTTAGAAAATTAAATAAACATCAGAAAATTATCAAAAATTCACCAAAAACACTAAAAATTATAAAACACAAAAAATATTTTTGTTTGAATTTTTGGTTGATTTTTAGTGCTTTAAATAAATTGTTGAAGTGTGTGTTTCTTTGTTTTCCTTATTTTCTTAATACATTAAAAATCCAAAAAAATATAAAATAAATTAAAAACCACTAAAAATATCTTCTTCTTTTATTTTATTTCTTTTTACTACTTCGTAGGATGAGAGGCCAACCCGTGCTCCTTGAGTTCGACCCTGGGTGCTATACCAGGTTAATCCAATAGCAGGACCGCTGTTTTGAGTTTTGACCGATTTTATCTATTCCGAGTGGTTCATTTTTTTGATTGAGTGCATTTGATTGCTTGGGTCACAACGACCGATTAGTACCTTTATCCGAGTGATCGATTTTGCGCTTATCAAGCGTCTAACCTGGTCTCTTCATTTTGGGTATAACTCTGGAATAGGGAATCAATTTGTACTCTTGCACTATGCACTTAGCTCAACTCAGACGGGATGTTGGAAGACTGTGTGAGTTTCTTTTCTGGTAGTGTGGAAATCTAAAGATCGGAGTACGGGTTTAAATAAAGCTTCGGAAAAGGGGTGGACGGCTGGGCACATTTTTTTCTAAGACCCCAAAACATGTACGGAAACAAAAGATTCTATATCCGTAGGGGCACAACAAGATCCAAGCAGAACCACCAAAAATTTAAATACAAAGAAGCCACTACCAAATAAATATCTGACCAAAAAGGTCCAAGCTTCAAGAAAACCTGCAGATCTTGGTGGAGACTCGGCTACACTGGCAAGCTTCACAAGGAGAGGTGACTACACTGGCCACCCTCCAATTCTATCTGCGATTCGTCATCTTTATTCATTTATTTTAGCTTAAAATCCCTTATAAAACACCTTCATCTAACACTAACTCCATATTCTTACTAACTTGCATCAATGTAAATATTGTACATTTCTCACTAATTTTACCCTAAAATAAAAAAAGAAAGAAAGAAAGGAAAAATAAAGAAAAGAAAATTAAAAAAAGAAGAATAAAGAAAAGAAAATAAAAAAGGAAGGATGTATACAGGCTGACCCGAACCCCGAGAGAAGGTCAAGACTTGACCTGATCGACCAGGAATAAAGTAGGGGGAGATAGGGTCCTTAACCAGAAAATCCAAAAAAATGTGTTCTCACTTATTTTGTATATATCTGTATAAATCTGACACTAATTTATATATACCTTAATTGACCTCAAATCAAATAACATTCAAAACTAAAATTGTAAATAAAAATGTGTTCTAATTAATAAAAATAATTGCACAATTAAATATTGTACAGAATAAAAGTAGCCATACTTGGAAAAAGCCACTAAGCACTAATTGGCAGACCAATTTCGACTCCATATGAACTCAAATTTAACCAATATCACTTCCATTTAATTATAAATTAAATTATCTTCAAAATGGCTGTATTTTCATAATTTTTGGAGTTACGGTTGAAAAGTCGATTTTCTGGGGTGGTTTTTATAATTTCCCATGTATTTTGTAAATATTGTATTTGTATATATTTGTAAATATTTTTACTAATTTTTAAAATAAAAATAAAAAGAAAAAAAAATAAAATTCTTTAAAAAGAAAAAGGCTAATTTCGTCATTTACCCTTGTATATAATGTCATATATGTATATAGTAGCTATTTTTAATTAACTTCCATAAAAAAAATTAAAAAAATAACTTTTTTAATCCAATTAAATAAGTGACGAAAATTCAAAAAATTAGATAATTTCATAAATATTTTTATCTCCTTTATTTTATCTCATTTCATCTCTCTTATCTCTTCCACCAAAAAAAATTCAAAAATTCATTTCAATTTTCATCTCTTTTATCTCTTCCACCAAAAAATTCAAAAATTCAAATTTCATCTCTTTTCTATTTATATGTCTCCTTCTCCCTCATTCCAACTTGATCAATCTTTAGAGAGAGGGGCCCGATCTCCGAGAGAAAATTTCATCGAGAATTGTGCCTAGCCTCCGAACTGTCCGGTGACAGCGAGTCGACCTTGTCAAGGCGATCACGGTCCATTTCCGCTCCTAAGGTGAGATCTACATTTTTCGTATTACTTTTCTCTAGTTTAATCGTAATTTAGATCGCCGTATTTTTTTATTTATTTGATTTTCATCGTCATTTTTATTTCTCTAGATCTAAAAAAATCATCACGATTTTTGATCCACCACCCGATTTTTCATTTCATTTCTCGATCTTCACGCATTATATTCTACCTTCCACAATCTATCAACTCCGCTATCAGCCGCCTGTGCCCTCACAGACCTCCACACTTGCTGCTCCACTATCAGCCGCCTGTGCCCTCACAGACCTCCAGCGCCATGTGCGCGCGTCTAGGAGGGCCTGCCTCCTCGCCGCCGATCCTTGCCGCCCCACCCGCGGCAACCCATCGCCTCCATTCCACCACCGCGACGCATCTCCCTCCTCCGCCTAGGCAAACAATCGCGCCCCACGTGCCCGTCCGCCGCACCGCCGCGTGCGGCACTCCATCGCCAATCCGAGCCCCGACCGTTCTCCGCTCCAACCTGACACCGTCGAGCTCCGCCATGCCCCTCCGGCCATCGACGTGCGGCAACCACCGTCGCCTCCGCGCACGGAGTAGCGCGGCCGACCTCCTCCATATAACAACAGCATCACGCACCACCGGACGCCCGACCTTCACCTCCCACCCGCTAGAGTCGGTGCCGTCCTCACCGCGTGAAGAAGAAGAGAGGGGGTGACACCCCCTCTGGTTGCCTCCCCTTTGGTTGCTTTTGATTTTAGAAAAAGGAAAATTACGTTGAAGCTCCCCGGGACATTTCAAAAATTATAGAAGGGTCCTTGGCTTAAAATTATTATTTGGAAAAGTTGCATCTTCAGACCCAGAATTTTCAGAAATTTTAAAGAAGCCCCTTCAGCCTCCAAAGCACATGCACTACATGTGATATACTGGGTAAATTACGAGTCTTATTCTATCTTTTATTTTTGTTAATTTCTGGTGCTAAAACTTTGAGAATTTGCATTTTAGTCCCTGAACTGCAGAACAATATTTTGCTTGCTCTCTTTGAATGAAATAAATGTTTTTATTAGTCCAAAAATTCTGAAAAAATGATGCTATGTTCCTGATTTGCATATCTTCCTAGCATAAATTTTTCATTACATTTTGATTTCATTTGTTATTATTAAAAAAAATAAAAAATAGTGTCTTTTTGTCTTCTTGAAATTCAAAAATTCATAAAAATTCGAAAAATTTCTTAAAAATTCTAAAAAAATTAGAGTAGGTCTCTTTCATTATTTTTAATTTCTGACCAAATTGCATGCATTAATTAATTATAAAACCCAAAAAAATTGAAAAACATTAAAAATCTTATAAAAATCATAAAAAATATACAAAAATCCAAAAATTGTGATTTCAGTTTATGTTTGTAGATAATTTCTTCTAGTTTGTCTCAAAAAAATTGTCAGGAGTTTTGGGCACTTAAAATATTTTTAAGTTGCAAATTACTCTAGGCTGTGCACATTTTCTCACTGTTTGATTTTTATAAAAATACAAAATCATCTGAAAATTCCATAAAAATTCTCAAAAATATTTCAAAACTTTTAAAACCCAAAATATTTTCTTTGGATTTTTCTAAGTGTGAAAAATTGCAAAAAGAGTTGGTGTGCATATTCTTGATCTTGTTTATATTACTTCGTGTATTTTTGAAAATAAAAAAATTGCAAAATCAAAATCACTAAAAATTTGAAAATCAGATTATACAAAAAAATCAGAAATAAAGAAAATAAAAAATAAAAGATAAAAAATTACAAAAATCAAGGATAGTTATCCTTTGAGATTCTTGTTTTCTTTTAAATGATTTTCGATTAAGTGAATAACCATCGGGAATTGTAGCCTCCCTGAGTTCGACCATGTCCGCTATACAGGTTAATAAGTAGCAAAAATAAAAAAATATTTTTTTTGTCACAGGATTTTGGGGAAAACATCAATGACACATACTATTTTTTTACCAACATTAATTTTCCATCCAATCCCCTCAATTTGTGTGACAAAAACCTCCTGTCTCAAGTCCGATCCGACAGAGAAGATGCTCGCGAGCGTGTTGATGAAATACGTACTCCTCGCAATCCATGTTGATGATCCAAGCGGCGAATCTCCAAATATCTGCATACGATATCAACGTCTTCTTCACAAGCAAGGCGAACCGAAGGAGACGGAGATCTACGAGCAAATGATCCGGCAGCATAACGATGATGCTGTGGCGATGGAGACTCTCTCTAGGGCTTCCATGGTGGACGACCACATGAGAGAGAGAGATGGCATGTAGAGAATGAGAGAGGGAGAGGGAGAGGGAGAGAAGTTGTTCACAACTTGTGTGTTGTGTTGTGTTATAACCAAGAAGGGCAAGGGGTGCATCTCCTTTTATAATATTTTGGAACCATGGATCTCAATCTATGGACAATACAAATCCAATGGCTCACATTGATTTGTGCTTATTTTAATGGCCAAGATTTTATTGGTAAAATAAACAACAATTAATTTAATTTAGATTATATATATATTGATAAATCAATATGATTTAATCCCAAATTAAATCAATCATGCATGGAGATTATGGAATGAAGATTGCCTCCTTCGATGATATGGGATTTGATGGCAATCTCATGTAATGTCATGATATCTCATGAGATTACATTGTTCCATGGAAATCTTCAAGATTTACAACAACACTTGTTATAAATTATTCTACAAAAATAATTCATAAATATTTTGTTAATATTGCAATCTTGCCATTGGAAAATTGTGAATCACATTCACAACCCAAAATAAAATGTAAATTACATTTTAAATTAATTGTCCAATGTCAATCCAATTCACATCTACATTTAACTAACAAATGTAAGTTACAAATAGCCCTCTCTTATATATATTATAAACCACATTATAATATATATGATTAATATGGATAGTGATATCCACATTACTCATATCCATGATAATTAAATCACATTTATTCATCTTAGATCTTTATTCTCATGTGCCCAAAAAAATGTGAATCATATTCACATTATTTACATCTTTGATAATTAAACCACATTTAATTATATAAGATAACGGTCCTTATAGTATGAATCAAATTCATATTATTCATGATAATTAAATCACATTTAATTATCCATTTTCTCAATGCTCTGATACTTATATCAACAATGAAATTATACTGAACTCTTTCAAGGATAATGCACTTTCTCCATGGATACTTGGAGATAAGGACATGACGATTGTATTGTTCCACATATAGTGACTTGGATATTGAGATCACATCTCAAATCCAGATCTTGCGGACCTCCCATAGATGCTTGATTAAATCAAGGCCGTAGATCCAATCTTCTCATTGCATCTGAATCACATTCAGATCACTGTCCAACACTTGGACCAAGATTAGATCACTTCTCAACTGAAAGGAGTCACTAAAATCCAGACCCGTTTCATTACTCCCTAGGAATGGAAGCGTCATCTTATACAACCATTTATGGTCATATCACCCTTAGGTATTCCTAATACATGTACATCCTGCATACTGGAAGACCCGATCTAACCCGAAGTATAAGATCAATTTACACTATCTACTTCAAGATTTTATCATTAAATTTCTCAATTGACTATTGGGAGTTGGTATCAATCATATACTTCCAAAAGCATATATCATATCTAGGTGTTGATCATATACTTTCCAAAAGTATATATCAAACCTACAAATTCAGTCAAGCTTCCAAAGTGAGACGACCGTGCACGGAATTTGATCTTCCCAATATCTCATGAGTGAGCTCATGTCTTCTGATTCAGTGATGAACATGTATGATCCCTTTGAGAGACCGTATTACTCATATGCCCTTGCATGCACACCAGTGCGCCGGTGTATAGACCTTGATTAGGTCATCAACCTATTGGTCTGTCAAATGTACATACTTAGACATATAGTAACACATCTGTCTTCGGACAGAGGATGCATGCCTATATAGTGACAACATACGATATAGGACTTTGGTTATCTCGATCACATTAAGTCAACTCTTTGACCTAATTTATCTATCACCTCCGAATCTCTATTCCTATGAAGAGGACCTATATCAAGAGGTCAGTTAGATATCAGACTTTAGAGAAAGGATTTCCATTTACTTCTCAGGCAAGACATCCTCTCTTAATAATCATTTGATGATGCTTGATGAGTCCTCAATGTAACTCTTTAGATATTCATCTAAGCACCAGCCTCCATTATTCAATAATTGAATCAATAGTTGTATGATCATTAAGATGGACATGGTACATAACCCTAATTGTACTAAGGGACCTGTTATGAAAATTAGTTATTCTTCATTTCTGATCATGGAATGATATTTGCAACAACAATTATTGCATAATGGCTCGTCGTGGGCTCGCATGTCCAACAATCTCCCATTGGCCCAAAGAGCCATTAATGGGTTAATCATTTAAACCCACTCTCATGTGACAATCATAGGCCATTTAGAAAAATAGCTAGGTAAGCTGATCAGTCACTCTGTTCCCAAGAGACTACGCCAAGTCCTTTTACGACACTTGCATATCTCCTAGTAACAGTCTCGCATCCAATGCGAATGTTGCATATTATGCAACCAATACTTAATCATATCAGTCATAGTGTCCTTGATACTACACCTCTATAATTATTATAATCATTATGTAATTTCTATTATCCTTATACCCTTATTCCTGGAGATCTCTATCTCCTAAGGTATTCATTGTTAAGACCTTTTAGATCTCCATCTATAAAGTCTTAATTTCTTGAAGAAAAGACTTAGAGATTACTATCTCTAAAATCTTGTCATCTTTGAAGATATTGTTATTACTACAATCAAGTGTTTTATCTTCATAGTAGGATTAGTAATAGTTTACTACTCCCACTACATGGTAGACATCTGGTTTTTGTACAGATCTAGCATACACTCAGCTTCTCGTAACTGATGCATAAGGGCAATCAGTTTTAGCATTCACTTCCTCAACTCTTTGAGATGCCATCACTTAGATAGGTCAGTACCATATCTTGAGAGAAAGAAGCCTTTATTGGAATTTTCCAGAACATGGAATATGCCCAAGCTGTACCACTAATGTGACGGTACCAATACCCTCTCTCTTTGCTTCTGAACAACTTCAGAACTAAGATCTAAGAGATATTCTTGAGATCATATCTCAAGGTATGGAACAACCAGATTATAAAACACGTATTTTCATCCTTATATCATTCTAAATGATTAGGATATTATCTACACTTAGCACGATGAACACAATGGCACTCCCACTAAGCTTCACACAGTTCATCAAGATTCTATTTGGAACCATAACATTTATGATTTTATCAAATCCAATGTTCCAACTACAAGAAGCTTATTTGAGTGCATATATGGAGCTTCTTTAGCTTACACACCTTGCTTTCCTCAATCATGAAGCTGATGAATCTGCGATTCATCATCTTTATTCATTTATTTTAGCTTAAAATCCCTTATAAAACACCTGCATATAACACTATCTCCATATTCTTACTAACTTGCATTTATGTGTAAATAGTATACACTTCATACTAATTTTAACCTAAAATAAATAAATAAAGAAAGAAAGGGAAAATAAAGAAAAGAAAATAAAAAAGAGAAAAAATAAAGAAAAGAAAATAAAAAAAGGAAGACTGTATACAAGCTGACCCGAACCTTGAGAGAAGGTCAAGACTTGACCTGATCGACTAGGAATAAAGTAGGGGGAGATAAGGTCCTTAATCAGAAAATCCAAAAAAATGTGTTCTCACTTATTTTGTATATATTTGTATAAAGCTGACACTAATTTATTTGTACCTTAATTGACCTCAAATCAAATAACATTCAAAACCAAAGTTGTAAATAAAAATGTGTTCTAATTACTAAAAATGATTGCACAATTAAATCGTGTACAGAATAAAAGTAACCACACTTGGAAAAAGCCACTAAGCACTAATTGAAAGACCAATTTCGACTCCATATGAGCTCAAATCAAATCAATCTCACTTCCATTGGATTCCAAATTAAATTATCTTTAAAATGGCTGTATTTTCATAAATTTGGTAGTTACGGTTGAAAAGTCAGTTTTCTAGGGTGGTTTGTGCAATTTTCCCATATATTTTATGCATATTGTATTTGTATATATTTGTAAATATTTTTTACTAATTATTTTAAAATAAAATAAAAAAATAAAAAAATGAATTCTTAAACCACAAAAGGCCAATTTCCTCATTTACCTTTGTATATAATGTCATATATGTATATAGTATATATATAGTTGCTATTTTTAATTAACCTCCATAAAAAAATAAAAAAATAACATTTTTTAATCCAAATAAATAAGTGACGAAAATTAAAAAAAAAAGATAGTTTTGTAAATATGTTTATCTCTTTTATTTTATCTCATTTCATCTCTCTTATTTTTTCCACCAAAAATTTGAAAAATTCATTTCAATTTTCATCTCTTTTATCTCTTCCACCAAAAAATTCAAAACTTCAAATTTCATCTCTTTTCTTTTTATATGGCTCCTTCTCCCTCATTCTAACTTGATCAATCCTTAGAGAGAGGATCCTGGTCTCCGAGAGAAAATTTCGTCGAGAATTGTGCCTAGACTTTGAGCCGTCCGGTGACAGCGAGTCGACCTTGTTGAGGCGATCACGGTCCTTTTCCGCTCCTAAGGTGAGATCCACATTTTTCTTATTTTTATCTATGTTAATCGTAGTTTATTTCTCGCATTTTTATCTCATTATCATTTTTTGTTTATTTAGATATTACAATCTGCCACGATTTGTTTCGCCACCGACTCGATTTTTATCTCACTTCCTCGATCTCCACGCATTCTATTTCTGTCGTCCATGATCTCTCAACTCCGGCCACACACGGTGGCCGAAGATTGGATTCGAATCTCTCATTTCCGCTAAATCCCCGTTCATTTTCCTATATGTAAATAATTAAAAAAATATTTGTTTTCTTTGTTTCTAACGATTGTTTTGTAGGACCATTAAAAAGAAAACAACAAAAAAAGTATAAAAAAATATAAATTAAACAAAAAACTTCTTTTTCTATTTCTGTCTACATTATGTGTTTCACATAAAAATAATAAAAAAACATTTTTTTCTTCTTCATCATTTCATGTTTACAGATCATATAAAAAATAAATAAACAACAAAAATAATAAAAAAATACGCCCTTACGGCCTCCCGCCGTACGCGAGCGGCCTCCGCCTTCCAGATCCGATCAGCGACGGCGCCTTCCATAGCCGTGCACCGCCGACACCCGTTGCCCCACACGCGACCCTTCTCCGCCTGAACGCGGCGGACCTGTGCCTCTCCAGGCAGTTGTGCCTCCACCTGTGCGGCCCCGCATCTTCCTCTGCACGGATGCACACGGTGGCTGTGCTGCCCGAGCCGTGAACGAAGCACGTCCTCGCCAGCCGCCTCCTGCGCGAGCCGCGCCCCGTCCGCAACCAGCCCTCCGTCGCCTCTCGTCCTGGTCGATCCGTCCAACGCGCCTACCCCCTTTGGCGACGGCGGTCTTAGCGTGCTCCCTCCACCTCTTGAAGAAGATACGAAAGAAGCCCTATGGGGTATAATAAAAAAATTGGAGAAATTGCGCTTCAGCCTTCTTAAATTTCAACAATTGCAAAAAGACCCTCGCCTCCAGAGAAGCACATGCAAGGGATGCTCCTTACTAGGTAAATTTCACTTTTCACCCTACATTAGTTTCTTACTATTTTATGATGCAGAAACTTTGTACATTTACATTTTAGTCCATGTTCTCAGACATTGCATGATTCTTCTATTGAAATAAATGTTTTTATTCGTCCAAAAATCTTGCAAAAAATTGTGCTATGCTCCTGATGTGATTCTCTTCTTAGCATAAAATTTTCATTGCATTTTGCCTTCATTTATTATTATTAAAAAATAAAAAACAGTGTCTTTTTGTCTTCCTGAAATTAAAAAATTCACAAAAATTCGAAAAATTGCTTAAAAATTCCAAAAATATTAGAGTAGGTCTCTTTCATTGTCTTTTAATTTCTGACCAATTTTCACATATTAATTATTTGTAAAACCAAAAAATTTAAAAAACATTAAAAAACTTATAAAAATCATAAAAAATTCTACAAAAATCCAAAAATTATGATTTCAGTTCCTGTTTGTAGATATTTTCCTGTAGTTTGTCATAAAAATAATTGTTAGGAGTTTTGGGCATTAAAATATTTTTAAATTGCAAATTACTCCAGGCGTGCATATTTTCCTATTTTCTCATTGTTTGATTTTAAAAAATAAAAAAAAAACATCTGAAAATTCCACAAAAATTCTCAAAAATATTTCAAAATTTTTAAAACCCAAAAACATTTTTTGGATTTTTCTGAGTATTGTTGATTAATTGAAAAATTACAAAAAGAATTGGTGAGTGTATTTTTGATCTTATGCATGTTGCTTTGTGTTATTTTTAAAAAAAATTAAAAAAAGTGCAAAATCAAAATCACTAAAAATTTGAAAATCAGAAAATATAAAAAATTAAAAAATAAAAAACATTAAAAAATAGAAATATAAAAATCATAAAAACCAAGGATAGTTATCCTTTGAGTTTCCTGCTTTCTCTTAATTGATTTTTGATTAACTTAATAACCCTTGGGATTTATAGCCTCCCTGAGTTTGACCCTGTCCGCTATACAGGTTAATAAGTAGCAAAAATAAAAAATATATATTTTTTTGTTTGTCATGGGATTTTGGTAACAACAGCGACCCAACCTTTTTACCATCAATTATTTTTTTTTGACCCTAGGATTTTTGCTAATAACAAAATTGTCAGACCGTTGTCGGTGATAAAACAATAAACAAAAAAAATAAAAAATCTTCGAATTTCCGTAACAATAAAATGGCGCCGTTGTCGGGGAGGCACGGTGAGGGTAGTTAGGTTTCTCTTTTGACCTGCTATTCTTGGTTGTAAATATCTGTTTATATTTTTGCCATTCACTTCATTGTTCATATCATTGCATTTGTTTCATTTTTCTCATATTTGATAATTGTATTTCTTACACATTCTCTTTCTTTTTCTTTTGAGGGCTGCAGAGCGAAGGAGGCGATCCTAGGAGAGCCGAAGCATCCAAGCGACGTGGAGGCGGCTTGATTCTTCACCAAGCCACAAGATAGCGTGAGAAGAGGAGAAAGAATTGACGATTTTTTTTAAAAGAGAGAGAGAGAGAGTTTTTCTTTTCCATTTAAACTTTGTAAAAGGATATTCATTTATTGCGGGGTCTGTTTCGCCAAGTGCCGATGCACTTAGGGGACCTCACCGTTTTTGTTTTCATCGCCTTATTTTTCTTTGTTTCCCACGGATTTCATGAGCTACCTCTTGATTGCTTTAATTAATTTGCTTGAGCCAGGTAATTAATTAGGTCTAAACACCATAAACAAGAAATTTCTTTGCCTATAGAGTAGAACGTAATTTGGACTTAGTCAAATTAACTTGTTCTTGCCCGTTAATAGAAGCTACCATCTAGGACGGTTCACTTGCATTTGCATATAGGATAGTTTATTTAAATTCTGCGTAGATCACTTGCATGTAGAGTGCTGGCGACAAGGTACGCATCTCTAACCCCAGTATGCATCATTGTTTTTAATCACGCATTGGCATTTCCGATCTCCTTCCTCATTTTTACTCATCTAAGTTAAAAAGGAAATCAGACACTCGGTAAACGATTCGTTGAATATACTTAAACCAAGTGATAACTGCCTAAAATTTGGGACTGCTAAAGAAAACTCGACCCTAAAATAAACATAATGAAAAATCATTGTTTTGGGGAGAGTAACCCCCTCATTATATTCATTTTAACTTGCTCGCGTACACACTAAGGTTAGTGCCCAAATCCCATAATTCAACCTAAGTGTTTGTACAACTTTGTGATTATCACCTAACTCTAAAACAGACAAGATTAAGAGACCGAACCTTCACGGTCTTCACATTGCGTTGAGTTGGTGAACTAGGGGTTTGTATTGTGTTTGATTGCTTGTGTTCATACTAGATCCTGCTGTGCATTTGCGCCTTTTTCTCCATATCTTTTGACTTGACCCCTGTGCTCTCTCATCTTTTGTTTCAAAGATATCCGACTGGAGTTATTTTAATCCGATCTTCGCAGATACCTCGTACACTCCAGTTGATCCACCTTCCCTTTTCCAGGAGGATCTTCTTCCTGATTTTTGTGCATATCCGCCTAACCCATTATTTCAGGAGTCGGAGGACTTTGATTTTCACCCACCCTCATTCAACCCACCCGATCCTGCGATTTTGGAGTCACCTTTCATGATTGCCACACTTAAGACATTGAATCAGATGATGGAGCATATGATTTTGAGGATATCCAATCTATTTAACATAAATGAGAGCCAGAACGCTGCTCCACTATTTGAGGATATTGATTCATTTGAGTATAATCATGAGAGCTTGAAATCACCCAAAATACAAAAAAATGAAAAAATTTCAAAAATCCAAAAAGAATTCGGAAGACACGTTGTTGATTCATTTTTGAGGAGAGGACCCAAATAGCTGATCATTTACCCACACAGCCATGTCCCAACCTCGACCTCGAGGATGCCACTGTACAGGACGCTCTTGGCAATCCTCATGTAAATGTTGATTCCGACCTCCTCCCTTGTATGGATGAGGTCCAAAAATTCAAAAAAATATTGACTAAACCCCAAGTGGTGGCCACCCTTCATGAGATCATTAAAGCCCCACTTCAACAGGCCATGACAGATTTATCTACTCCTCAACACAAAAAGAGAAAGCGAAGGAGAAGATCTGAGCGTCACATCTTGACCAAGGCCACTGCCTACGCCATCTCTCACCGTCCATGTTTTAAGAAAGGGAACACTACCACACCTCTTGTGAGTTCCTCCATATCTGACTATTCTTGTGATAACGCTCTCCATGACGGCAGTTCGTCAATCAATATAATACCCTTCTCTATGGTACAATCCCTTCATCTTGGGCCTCTCAAGAAAATCAGGATGATAGTTCAATTTGTTGATGGATCTATCAAGAGGCCGAAGGGTATTCTAGAAAATTATGTCATTCTTATTCAGGGCATGAATTTCACTTCGGATTTTGTTGTAATGCCCATGGAGACCTCCGCCCCTGCGGAGCACCCTCCAATCATCCTGGGGCAGCCTTTCCTCGCATCTGCGGGAGCCGTTATTGATTATGGTTCAGGAGAGATTCACTTCCGTTCTGATGTAGGGAACGATGTGTTAATCACTACACCCACTACTGTCCAGAGACCCGCATCCCATGAGAGCCCGCCCGTGTTAGCCAACCCTAAGGAATTTGACCTCGATGATAATATCAGAGATTCTTGTTATATGTTGGATGATAATAAAACCCAGGAATTCCTCTTCAAGGATGAAGACTCAGAAAGCATAGACCTTGGAGTTCCCCCTTCTGGTATATGGCGATGCATTGATGACATCCGCGTAATTTACACGATAGACACCCTAGAGAGGAAGGCAGAATCTGAGACTAGACAGGACAGACATGATTTGATACTTTCACTGATGAGTCCGTTCCTATTCACCCTAATTCAGATGAGACCGATCATGCCAAATTTGATTTGATTGCTTTTATAAAAGAATTTGGGTCTTTTGAAAAAGATGATGATCCGATAGAGGCTCACCAAGATGAAATTGATCCTACTTTTTCTGACAATGATTTCGAGCCAATTTACTTTGATGTTTGCGAGACTTCCCAGGCCAGACATGACCACACTACTTCTAATAACCGGTTTAGGCCTGCACAATCTGAAACCACTGAGGATACATTCTTTGTCGATTCTACTCAGTTTATGTCAAATGATGATCCCAATATCGACCTACACCTTGTCAAATCCATACCTCAACGGTCCCGCAAGAAGGCTCTCTTTCGACCTTCTTGACCTTTGTACATCCACTCCTATTGTATATCCTTTCATTTTACTCTTTCTTCTCCCATTTTATCCTTCACCCCTTTTCCATGTGTGTATATATGCTACACTTAGGATGTGTTTTATCCTAAGTATAGGGGGGGGGTGAATGATTTGTGTTGTTCATATTCATCATGTTCATCACTCTTGTTGTTGCCTATACTTAGGGATACTCTACCCTAAGTATAGGTGGGTGATGTTGTTCATATCATGCCTTTTTATTTTTTGACATCGGTTTTCCCCTTTTGTACACTCTACTATACTTAGGATTACTTGATCCTAAGTATAGGGGGGGATCACCATCTTCTCTTCCTTTTATCCTTTCTTTGAGTCGTTGTAGCATAGGAGTCTTTTCACTTTTATATACTTAGCACGAGTTATGTCTTCCTTTTTCGCTCTCTGATCACTATGAGGACATAGTTCGAGCTAAGTATAGGGGGGTGTCGTATATATTGTATATATACTTTAGACATAACTCTTACTTTTAAATATGTTTATTTGGGGGGTTATGTGTAGGTTGTGTATAATTTTGTAAAATCCATGTGTAAAAAAATAAAACAAAAAAAAACAAAAAAAACAAACAAAAAAACACAAAACAAAAAAATCTCTTGTATATACTTGTATATATTTTACTAACCCTTTTTCCTAAAAAAACTATAAGAACCAAAAGTCTAAAAATTTTGCATAATTAAAAAAAAAACTTTCTTTTACATCTGTATTTTTCTCCAAAAATCCATAAAAAGTTCAAAATTAGAAAATTGTTAAAAAAAAGTTTTTTTACATGTGCATCATTTCTTTTCAAAAAAACCCTTACATAGTTCTTATTTTGCATTTGCATGTGCATTTTTCAGGATAGTATTGACATTTAAACTATGTCTGGAATTAAATTGAAGAATAGAGATTAGTTGGACCTTAATCAACCAAATTTTCAGAGGATCTTCACGAGAAATAAGATTTTAGAAGCTTCAGGTCTTTGACTTAATTCTTTGAGTTCCACATGACAATGTGCATCATTTGACTCTTAGTGTCTAACCTGGTCTCTTCATTCTGGTTATAACTCTGGAATAGGGAATCAATTTGTACTCTCGCACTATGCACTTAGCTCAAGTCAGACAGGATGTTGGAAGACTGTGTGAGTTTCTTTTCTGGTAGCGTGGAAATCTAGAGACCGGAGTACGGTTGAAATAAAGCTTCGGAAAAAGGATGGACGACTAGGCACAATTTTTTCTAAGACCCTAAAAAATGTATGGAAACAAAAAGATTCTATATCCGTAGGGGCACAACAAGATCCAAGCAGAACCACCAAAACTCCAAATACAAAGAAGCCACTACCAAATAAATATCTGACCAAAAAGGTCTACGTTTCAAGAAACCTGCAGATCTTGGTGGAGACTCGGCTACACTGGCCAGCTCCACAAGGAGAGGTGACTACACTGGCCACCCTCCAGTTCTTTTCTCCTTCTTCTAACTTCTCCCCCAATTCGATTGTGAACACAGCACGACAGACCTTAGAAGGAAATACCTGACTACCCGAGGACAAGTTATTAGAGAGGAGATTTGCATGGTAGTCCGACATTCTAGATGGGAAGAGCTAAAACCTTTCACACACATGAGTCGAATGTTCAATGTTCATAGGGTGTGCTTTGGGAAGAGGATTGATCTAAGATGAATTCTGAGCCGAAACTGTGACAATGATGTATAGAACTTGAAGGCTGTCGTTTTTAAAATTCTAAGTCTCATCGAAGTTCCGATACACTAATAATCCAAAGGTCCGACAGAGCTCCATACTACAATTTTATGAAGATAAGTTTAATACTCAATGATGTCCTACTTTCTTTAATTTTCCTTTCTTTTTCTTTTTCTTCACTTATTCTTTCAAATAAGTGTTTGCTAAGGGACTGGCAAAGGTAAAGCATAGGGGGATGATGAATCTGCGATTCGTCATCTTTATTCATTTATTTTTGCTTAAAATCCGTTATAAAACACCTACATATAACACTAACTCCATATTCTTACTAACATGCATTTGTGTGTAAATAGTGTACACTTCTTACTAATTTTAACCTAAAATAAATAAAGAAATAAAGAAAGGAAAAATAAAGAAAAGAAAATAAAAAAAGGGAAAAAAATAAAGAAAAGAAAATAAAAAAGGAAGACTGTATACAGGCTGACCCGATCCCCGAGAGAAGGACAAGACTTAACCTGATCGATCAGGAATAAAGTAGGGGGAGATAGGGTCCTTAACCAGAAAATCCAAAAAAAATGTGTTCTCACTTATTTTGCATATATTTGTATAAATCTGACACTAATTTATTTATACCTTAATTGACCTCAAATCAAATAACATTCAAAACCAAAGTTGTAAATAAATATGTGTTCTAATTACTAAAAATGATTGCACAATTAAATCTTGTACAGAATAAAAGTAACCATACTTGGAAAAAGCCACTAAGCAATAATTGAAAGACCAATTCCAGCTCCACATGAGCTCAAATTGAATCAATCTCACTTCCATTGGATTCCAAATTAAATTATCTTTAAAAAGCTGTATTTTCATAATTTTTGGAGTTACGATTGAAAAGTCGGTTTTCTGGGGTGGTTTGTGCAATTTTCCCATGTATTTTGTGCATATTGTATTTTGTGTATATTTGTAAATATTTTTTACTAATTATTTTAAAATAAAAAAATAAAATAATAAAAAAATGAATTCTTAAAACACAGAAAGGCTAATTTCCTCATTTACCTTTGTATATAATGTCATATATGTATATGGTATATGTATATAGTTGCTATTTTTAATTAACCTCTATAAAAAAATAAGATTTTTTAATCCAAATAAATAAGTGACGAAAATTCAAAAAAATTAAATAGTTTTCTAAATATGTTTATCTCTTTTATTTTATCTTATTTCATCTCTCTTATCTCTTCCACCAAAAAAAATCAAAAATTCATTTCAATTTTCATCTCTTTTATCTCTTCCACCAAAAAATTCAAAAATTCAAATTTCATCTCTTTTTTATTTATATGGCTCCTTCTCCATCATTCCAACTTGATCAATCTTTAGAGAGAGGAGCCCGATCTTTGAGAGAAAATTTCGTCGAGAATTGTGCCTAGCCTCCGAGCCGTCCGGTGACAACGAGTTGGCCTTGTCGTGGCGATCACAGTCCTTTTCTGCTCTTAAGGTGAGATCCACATTTTTCTTATTTTTATCTAGGTTAATCGTATCTTATTTCTCGCATTTTTATCTCATTGTCATTTTTTGTTTATCTAGATCTTAAAATCCGCCACAATTTATTTCGCCACCGACTCAATTTTTCATCTCACTTCCTCGATCTCCATGTATTCCATTTCTATCGTCCACGATCTCTCAACTCCGGCCACACACGGTGGCCAGAGATCGGATTTGAATCTCTAATTTTTGCTGAATCTCCGTTCATTTTCCAATTTGTAAATAATTAAAAAAACATTTGTTTTCTTTATTTCTAACGATTGTTTTGCAGGACCATTAAAAAGAAAACAACAAAAAAAGGATAAAAAATATAAATTAAACAAAAAAATCTTTTTCCATTTCTGTCTACATTATTTGTTTCACATAAAAAATAATAAAAAAACATTTTTTCTTTTTCATCATTTCCTGTTTACAGATCATATAAAAAACAACAAAAAAAATACACCCTCACGGCCTCCCGCCGTACGCGAGCGACCTCCGCCTTCCAGATCCGACCAGCGGCGGTGCCTTCCACAGCCACGAGCCGCCGACACCCGCTGCCCCGCACGCGTCCCTTCTCCGCCAGAACGCGGCGGACCCGTGCCTCTCCAGGCGGTTGTGCCTCCACCTATGCGGCCCCGCATCTTCCTCCGCGCGGACACATGCGGTGGCCGCACCGCCCGAGCCATGAATGATGCGCCTCCTCGCCAGCCACCTCCTGCGCGAGCCGCGCCCCATCCGCAACTAGCCCTCCGCCGCCTCTCGTCCTGGTCAATCCGTCCAATGCGCCTCCCCCCTTTGGCGACGGTGGTCTTGGCATGCTCCCTCCACCTCTTGAAGAAGATACGAAGGAAACCCTAGGGGGTATAATAAAAAAATTGGAGAAATTACGCTTCAGCCTTCTTAAATTTCAACAATTGCAAAAAGACTCTTGCCTCCAGAGAAGCACATGCAAGGGATGCTCCTTATTGGGTAAATTTCACTTTTCACCCTGCATTAGTTTCTTACTATTTTATGATGCAAAAACTTTCTATGTTTACATTTTAGTCCCTGTTCTCAGACATTGCATGATTATTCTATTGAAATAAATGTTTTTATTAGTCCAAAAATCTTGCAAAAAATTGTGATATGCTCCTGATGTGATTCTCTTCTTAGCATAAAATTTTCATTGCATTTTTCCTTCATTTATTATTATTAAAAAATAAAAAACAGTATCTTTTTGTCTTCCTGAAACTCAAAAATTCATAAAAATAGAAAAATTGCTTAAAAAATTCAAAAAATAGAGTAGGTCTCTTTCATTGTCTTTTAATTTCTGATCAATTTTCATGCATTAATTATTTGTAAAACCCAAAAAAAATTGAAAAAACATCAAATATATTATAAAAATCATAAAAAAAATCTACAAAAATTGTGATTTCAGTTCCTGTTTGTAGATATTTGCCTGTAGTTTGTCATAAAAATAATTGTCAGGAGTTTTGGCATTAAAATATTTTTAAATTGCAAATTACTCCAGGCTGTGCACATTTTCTTATTTTCTTATTGTTTGATTTTTAAAAAAATACAAAAACATATGAAAATTCTGCAAAAATCTCAAAAACATTTCAAAACTTTTAAAACCCAAAAATATCTTTTATGGATTTTTCTGAGTATTGTTGAATAATTGAAAAATTACAAAAAGAGTTGGTTTGCGTATTTTTGATTTTGTGCATATTGCTTTGTGTTATTTTTTAAAAAATAAAAAAAGTGTAAAATTAAAATCACTAAAAATTTGAAAATCAGAAAATATAAAAAATAAAAATAAAAAAATTAAAAAAATTAAAAAGATTTAAAAAATCACAAAAACCAAGGATAGTTGTCCTTTGAGATTCCTGTTACCTCTTAATTGATTTCTGATTAAATGAATAACCCTTGGGATTTGTAGCCTCCCTGAGTTTGACCCTGTCCGCTATACATGTTAATAAGTAGCAAAAATAAAAAAATATTTTTTTGTTTGTCACGGGATTTTGGGAACAACGACGACACAACCTTTTTACCATCAAATATTTTTTTCGACCCTCGGATTTTTCGCTAATAACAAAATTATCAGACCATTGCCGGGGATAAACCAATAAAACAAAAAAAATCAAAAATCTCTGAATTTCCGTAACAACAGAAGCCATGGGGCTATTTCATATGAATATCCTCAGAGAGGTATGAAGAATATGGGATAATCCTCAAGCGCTTCACGGAAGCGTGAGCATCATATCGAATACGACGAGGAACGACTAGTCGCACTAGTTGTTCGATGCAACAGAATTTAAAAAATTTCCATTTGATGAAACCACATGATCCAAGAACACTTCTCGGATCGTTTCGTCTAAACCACAAACAAGTAATAGTATTACCTCTTGAAGCGTGGTTGCGATCGAGTCTCTAAACGAAGAGACCTCCTGTCTCAAGTCCGATCCGATGGAGGAGACGCTTGCGAGCGTGGGGATGAATCGCGTGCTTCTCGCAATCCATGTTGATGATCCAAATGGTGGATCTCCTGATCTCGACACACAAGATCCGACGTCTTCTTCACGAGCGAGGCGCACCGAAGGAGATGGAAATCCACGAGCAAACGATCGGGTAGCATAACAACGACGCTGCGGTGATGGAAACTCTCTCTAGGGCATCCATGGTGGACGACCATGAGAGAGGATGAGAGAGGGTTGATGTGTAGAGAGAAAGAGAGAGAGAGAGACTTATGTTCTCTTATGTGTAGAGAAGAGCAAAGGGGTGCCCTTCTATTTATAATATTTTGGGATCCATGGATTCCAATCCATGGGCAACACAAATCCAATGGCTCTCATTGATTGTGTTTCTTTTAGTGGCTAAGATTTGTTGTTGTAAATACCAACAACAATTAATTTAGTTTAGATTAAATCTATATTGATAAATCAATATAAATCAATCCCAAATTAAATCAAGCAATCATGGAGATTATTGGAATGAAGATTGCCTCCTTCCATAATATGGGATTTGGTGGAAATCTCATGTAATCTCATGATATCTCATGAGATTACATTATTCCATGGAAATCTCCAAGATTTACAACAACACTTGTTGTAAATTATTCAACAAAAATAATTCATAATTATTTTGTGATTATTGCAATCTTGCCATTGGAAATTTGTTTATCACATTCACAACCCAAAATAAAATGTAAATTACATTTTCAATTTAATGTCCAATATGAATCCAATTTACATCAGCATTTAATTAACAAATATAAATTACAAATAGCTCTTTCTTATAAATTATAAATCACATTCATAATATATATGATTAATATGGATATTTCTATTCACATTATTCATATCCATGATAATTAATTCACATTTAATCATCTTGGATCTCTATTCTCATGTGCCCAAATAATATGAATCACATTCACATTATTTACATCTTTGATAATTAAATCACATTTAATTATCTAAGATAAATCTCCTTATAATATGAATCAAATTCATATTATTCATGATAATTAAATCACACTTAATGATCCATTTTCTCAATGCTCAGATATGTATTATCAACAATGAAATTATCCTGAGCCCTTTCAAGGATAATGCGCTTTCTCCGTGAATACTTGGAGATAAGGACAACGTGATTGTATTGTTCCACGTATAGTGACTTGGATATTGAGATCACATCTCAAATCCAGATCTCGGGCCTCCCATAGATGCTTGATTAAATCAAGACCGCAAATCTAATCTTCTCATTGAATCTGAATCACATTCAGATCAATGACCAACATTTAGACTAAGATCAGATTTCTTCTCTACTGAGAGGAGTCACTAAAATCCAGACCCGTTTCATCACTCCCAAGGAATGGAAGCGTCATGGTTATACAACCGTTTATGATCACATCACCCTTAGGTATTCCCAATACATGTACATCCTTCATACTGGAAGACCCAGAATAATCTCGAAGTATAAGATCAATTTTACACTGTCTACTTCAGGGATTTATCATTAAGTTTCTCATTCGATCATTGGGAGTTGGTATCGATCATATACTTTCCAAAAGCATATATCATACCCAAATGTTGATCACACACTTTCCAAAAGTATATATCAAACCTACAAATTCAGTCAAGCTTCCAAAGCGAGACGACCATGCACAGAATTTGATCTTCCCAATATCTCATGAGTGAGCTCATGTCTTCCGGTTCAGTAATGAACATGTATGATCCCTTTGAGAGATCGTATTACTCATATGACCTTATATGCACACCAGCGCGCCAGTGTATAGACCTTGATTAGGTCATCATCCTATTGGTCTGCCAAATGTACATACTCAGACATGTAGTAATACATCTGTCTCCGGTCTGAGGATGCGTGCCTATATCATGCTGTATACGATATAGGACTGTGGTTATCTCGATCTCGTTAAGTCAACTCTTTGACCTAACTAATCCGACACCTCCGAATCTCTATTCCTATGCAGAGGACCTTCATCAAGAGGTCGATTAGATATCAGCCTAACTGAGAAAGGATTGTCATCTCCTACTCACGCTGGAGATCATCTCTTAACAATCGTTTGACGGTGCTTGATGAGTCCTCAATCTAACTCATTAGATGTTCATCCAAGCACCTACCTCTATGATTCAATATTTGAATCAACAGCTGTATGATCATCAAGATGGCCATGGTACATAACCCTAATTGTACTAAGGGACCTATTATGCAAATTATTTATTCTTCATTTCAGATTAGTGAATGATATTCGCAATAACATTTATTGCATAATGGCTCGTCGTGGGCTCGTATGTCCAACAATCTCCCACTAGTCCAAAGAGCCATTTATGGGCTAATCATTTAAACCGACACTCATGTGACAATCATAGGTTATTTAGAAGCTGATCAGTCACTTTGTTCCCAAGAGGCTATGCCAAGTCCTTTTACGGCACTTGCATATCCCCTAGTAACAGTGCTCGCATCCAATGCGAATGTTGCATCTTATGTAACCAATACTCAATTTCGTTATAGTTACCTTGACACTATAGCTCGATAATTATTATAACCAGTATGTCCATAATCCTTATCAGAATACCTTTATTCCTAGAGATCTCTATCTCCTAAGGTGTCAACAGTTAAGACCTTTTAGATCACTATCTATAAAGTCTTAATTTCTTGAAGATAAGACTTTGAGATCACTATCTCAAAAGTTTTGCCTTCTATGAAGATATTGTTATTACTGCAATCAAGTGTTTTATCACCATAGTAGGATTAGTAACAGTTTACTACTCCCACTACATGGTAGACATCTGGCTTTTGTACACATCTAGCATACACCCGGTTACTTGGAACTGACGCACAAGGGCAAGCATTTTGCATTCACATCCTCAACTCTTTGAGGTGCTATCCCTTTAGATAGGTCAGTACCATATCTTTGAGGAAAAGAAACCTTTCTTGAAATTTTCTAGAAAATAGAAATGTCAAAGGTGTACTATTAGTGTGACTGTCCCAATACCCTCTTCTCTTTGCTTTTGAACAACTTCGGAACTAAGATCTAAGAGGTATCCTTGAGATCATACCTCGAGGTATGGAACAACCAGATTATAAAACACTTATTATTATCATCCTTAGATCATTTCAAATGATTAGGATATCTACATTTAGCACGATGAACACAATGGCACTCCCATTAAGCTTCACATGGTTCATCAAGATTTTATGTGAAATCATAACATTTATAATTTCATCAAATCTTATGTTCCAACTACAAGAAGCTCATTTGAGTCCAAAGATAGAGTTCTTTAGCTTGCACACCTTGCTTTACTCAACCATGAAGCCATGGGGCTACTTCATATGAATATCCTCAGAGAGGTATTCATAGAGGAATGCAATCTTGACTCACATCATGAAGATGTCATAGTCAAGTTGTGTAGCTATAGTTAGCAATATTCTGATGGGTTAAAGCAAGGTCACTGGAGAGCAAGTCTCATCGCAAGCGATGTCTTCTCTTCGGTCTGTAGCTCATGGATACGAACCGTGCTTTGAAGGTCTCTACCTTCTCATCAGGTTCCCTCTTTCTCTTAAAGATCCATTTACACCTTAATGTGTCTTACCCATATAGGTGGATCCTCGAGGGTCCATGTACAACACTTGTATATGAAGTATACATTAGACTTTTATTTCTAACATCTATCTTTCCATGTCATGATCCTCAGAAGTTTCGTCACATGAAGTCCGGTCATTGTCAGATTCAACTGACACATGGAATCCATCCTCAAACTTATTTGAAGAGGTATTAATGTTTCATCTTTAATTGTCTATTTAGTTTCCGATTTCAGGAGCCTTATTATCTTCTCAAGATTAAATGAGTTCCCTTACTTAATTTTCATCTTGATTCTCAAGAGAGTCATCCTCTAAGAATCACATTCTCAGAGATGAGATCCTTTAAGAATCTCAAGGTCATAAAGTAGGTATTTAATACCATCCTTTATTTTCCTAATG
The DNA here is from genome assembly GCA_037367405.1 of Ottelia alismoides. Classification (NCBI taxonomy): domain Eukaryota; kingdom Viridiplantae; phylum Streptophyta; class Magnoliopsida; order Alismatales; family Hydrocharitaceae; genus Ottelia; species Ottelia alismoides. The sequence goes on along the minus strand of JAZKJV010010219.1, from coordinate 85,268 downwards.
AAGTAGCACTCTCCAGTGCTAGATTCCAGCTTAATCACATAGAACCTTATTAAAGATTCATCTCTTACTAGATTTCAGACATTCTAAAGATTCATCTCTTACTAGTCTATTGATCACATCAATAGAATTATGTCCAAGACTCGATGCTAGATCATTATCAAATGATATTCATCCTCCTATTGATATTATAAGGTTTAATTTCAGTATTAGAAATGTTAGTGAACCATTCATCAATTTTCTAATGTACCAGAGTCCACAAGATTTTAGATTACTATCTGAAATATCTCCATCACAACTCTTTATGATTGGTCTATTATAGAATTCATGTTTATTCCCATCATTTAGAAATAAATAATGAGTGTATTCTAATATCCAAGTCATAAATACATTTTCTAAGACTAAGGGCTCTCCCACTGAAAATTGAAGTCTATTTATCCAATAGAGTTGTTGCAACAATTGCAACAACATTCATGTGGATGACTATTAAACCTTGAGATCAAATTTTCTAGTCTTCTAAAACATATCTAACCAATTGCAAATGTTATTAGAAGAATGAGATACAATTATTAGACTTTGATCTTATCAAATACGAAAGTCAATTTCAATGATTATATGTAGATGCATATTATTTCGATGCAATATCCGAGTCCTTCTCTAAGGATCCGAGATAGACTTGATAGTCATACTATCAATGCATCGGCTTGTTGTAGTATTGGCATTCATGCAACTATTTGGATGTCACATGTAAGTCACAGAAGTACAATCAACTCTTTAACTTTCCTTCTCCATTGGGTCCAACCCATGCTTCCACTGCGCTCCCTTCATCTATAAACAACCATTGCTTAAGACAAAGGATCTCTTATGTTGAATTCAAAAGAATTCAATGTAAGAGTATTACAACATTTATACACGCTTCATTCCATTCATATAATATGAATATTATAGAGCTTCATGAAAGACAATAGTACAGATAGTAGAATGATGACACTCATCATATCTACATACATTTTAACTCTTAAGACTTAGGTTCAAGTAGGTACTCAAACATTTCGAGTAGATCATCTCTTATAGAGCCACCATTCTACACAATGCAATGAACCATGTAATTCATGATTAAATGTTGAGAGCACATATGTATGCCAGAACATCTTCTTAGATTTTATAAGGATTATTTGACAATTGCCATCATCATCATCGACATGTCACTTCCAAAGTACATTCGATGAGAAATCAAGACTATAGAGACATACAAACCCTAGGGTTGTAGACCTATTGCCTATTTAATTGTCATTCCTCATTATTATGAGGAAACTTGCACATTGCAACCACATACAATATGTGTCCAACTGCAAGTACAATATCTTAATCATGGATCCAATCCATGATATTTTACTTTTTTTAGTATAGTATTGAGTGGGTTTGATGAAGGATTATCTAAAATAAGATATTTGCATAAATGTATCCAAATATATACTTTACTTTGATTTAGGAATTTTTATATCAAAGTTGTCTTGCCTTGTCAACATTGAAAGTTCATTCCCTTAATCACTTTTAATGTAAGAGATATACTTACCATTATATCTCAAGCAAGCTCTGGAATCTCCTTCCTTATCTTTGTTACATCCCAATAATATGAGAACTTGCAACTCGGATAAAAAGAAGCAGGAACACATTTCGCCTTGCAAGTCCAACTTGCATTCCTAATTCGGCCTTTAACACCCGGGCCCATTACCCTTAAGGTGATGTTGACCCGTCATTAATTGAACCAACTGTCAACAGGAATAGACTCTCTATGTGCAATCCAATATCGCCCAAATAATATTAGGGTTCGATATTGGGGTCACTACGTAAACAACCTTACTCTTTAGAGAAGCAAAGAGCCCGATCCAGATGCGCTTGCATACAGGAGCTGTCACTTCAAACAGACGTCTCCTGCATACAATCCCTGGTGACAGAACCCTTTGCCTTGACGGGAGACCATGGATGTCACTTATGTGATCCTCCATATCATGTTCAAATTATAATTAATTATCATGAATTATATTCACATGATTAATTCTTTCAAGGAAAATAACACATCTATTCATAATAGAGTGTCTTAATTTTAATTGGATTCCAATTAATCTAATCATATTAAATTAATGATCCAATTAATATCCACCAAACATTCTTTATTGTTACTTGAATTATGGTATTATCTCAAATGTGTATTATTTCGAATTTTAATAATTAGAAAAATACACCGTGATCTCTCATGCATTATCGAGTCCCTACCCGTTGTCATGGCCAGTACCGACCGGAGTGGGACAAACAACACACGGTGCAACCTGCTACCCCAACGCTCCCCGACTTGACACCATATCCACCTCAGGAAAGGATAATGCCAAATTGATCATTATGTACTTGAAATGATAATCGGTTCTTCAACCGAAGTTATACCATATATAATAATAGTCAAAATATTTTTTGATTAACATTATAAGGAGATTTGCTAAATAAATCCCCAATCCTATTCAAGCAACTTTGTTTGTTGGAATGTTCATGTAACCAATTGTGATCTAGATCATATCTAATCTATTATTGGTTAAGGCAATGTCATTTAAGGAAATAATTATCATCAAATATTTCACAAATATTTATTCATAATTATTCCAGGAAATTAAATCATTTAATTGCACTAATTGATTAAATGCCAATCACAAGTTCTTAATTAGGAAAGTAATTTCCAGCAGTGACCCCCACTTACTAAAATCAGCATATCTCAACATGCATTTCTAAGCATTTCAAATCAGTAATTAACTCCTTAATTATGTCATGATTCGCAGTCCCCGAAACAATGGATACATGTTCACTAATTTGATTATAACTTGAGCAAACAGATTCGAAATCACGCGAACTCAGATCCTACGATTTTCTTATTTAATGATGAACAAAATCCAAGTTTTATTTTCGTTTTTAAACAATTTAAACAGAGCCGAAAAATATCACAAAACAGGGATGCAAAAATGAAATGCGATAAAACTTTCGCAAACCCAAATGAACCCAAGTCGTCCTAGGTGTATGGATCGTATCCGAAACATAAAACCTGGCTCTGATACCACTTAAATGATATGGTAAGATCCTTAAGCGCATCACGAAAGCGTGAGGATCGCATCGTATGCAATCGAGAGCGACTAGTCGCACTAGTTGCTCGAGGCAACAGAATTTAAAAATTTTCATACGATAAAACCACATGATCCAAGAACACTTCTCGGATCATTTCATCTAAACCACAAACAAGTATTAGAGTTACCTCTTGAAGCGTGGTTGCGATCGAGTTTCTAAACGAAGAGACCTCCTTTATCAAGTCTGATCCGACGGAGGAGACGCATGCGAGCGTGTTGATGAAATATGTACTCCTCGTAATCCATGTTGATGATCCAAGCAGCCAATCAACTGATCTCGACACATGAGATCAACGTCTTCTTCATGAGCGAGGTGCACTGAAGGAGACGGAGATCCACGAGCAAATGATCCGGCAACATAACGACGATGCTGTGGTGATGGAGACTCTCTCTAGGGCTTCCATGGTGGACGACCACATGAGAGAGAGAGATGGCATGTAGAGAATGAGAGAGAGAGAGAGAGGGAGAGAGATAGAAGTTGTTCACAACTTGTGTGTTGTGTTGTTGTAACCAAGAGGAGCAAGGGGAACCTCTACTTTTATAATATTTTGGGATCCATGGATCTCAATACATGGACAACACAAATCCAATGGCTCAAATTGATTTGTGCTTCTTTTAATGGCCAAGATTTTGTTAGTAAAACCAACAACAATTAATTTAATTTAGATTAAATATATATTGATAAATCAATATGATTTAATCCCAAATTAAATCAATCGAGCATGGAGATTATGGAATGAAGATTGCCTCCTTCCATAATATGGGATTTGGTGGCAATCTTATGTAATCTCATGATATTTCATGAGATTACATTATTCTATGGAAATCTCCAAGATTTACAACAACACTTGTTGTAAATTATTCCAAAAAAATAATTCATAATTATTTTGTGAACATTGCAATCTTGCCATTGGAAAATTGTGAATCACATTCACAACTAAAAATAAAATGTAAATTACATTTTCAATTAATCGTCCAATGTGAATCCAATTCACATCAACATTTATTTAGCCGATGTAAGTTACAAATAGCTCTCTCTTATATATTTTTTAAATCAAATTTAAAATATATATGATTTATATGGATAGTGCTATCCACATTATTCATATCCATGATAATTAAATCACATTTAATCGCCTTGGATCTTTATTCTCATGTGCCCAAAAAATATGAATCACATTCACATTATTTACATATTTGATAATTAAATTATATTTAATTATCTAAGATAACTCTCCTTATAATATGAATCAAATTCATATTATTCATGATAATTAAATCACATTTAATTATCCATTTTCTCAATGCTCAGATACTTATTTCAACAATGAAAATATCCTGAACTCTTTCAAGGATAATGCGCTTTCTCCACCGATACTTGGAGATAAGGACAAGGTGATTGTATTGTTCCACGTATAATGACTTGGATATTGAGATCACATCTCAAATCCAGATCTTGCGGACCTCTCATAAATGCTTGGTTAAATAAAGGTCGTAGATCCAATCTTCTCATTGCATCTGAATCACATTCAGATCATTGTTCAACACTTGGACCAAGATTAGATCACTTCTCTACTGAGAGGACTCACTGAAATCCAGAACCGTTTCATTACTCCCTAGGAATGGAAGCGTCATGGTTATACAACCGTTTATGATCACATCACCCTCAGATATTACTAATACAAGTACATCCTGCATACTGGAAGACCTAGATCTAACCCGAAGTATAAGATCAATTTTACACTATCTACTTCAGGGTTTTATCATTAAGTTTCTCGATTGACTATTGGGAGTTGGTATCAATCATATACTTCCCAAAAGCATATATCATATCCAGGTGTTGATCATATACTTTTCAAAAGTATATATCAAACCTACAAATTCAGTCAAGCTTCCAAAGCAAGATGACCGTGCACGGAATTTGATATTCCCAATATCTCATGAGTGAGCTCATGTCTTCCGATTCAGTGATGAACGTATATGATCCCTTTGAGAGATCGTATTACTCATATGCCCTTGCATGCACACCAACGCATCGGTGTATAGACCTTAATTAGGTCATCAACCTATTGGTCTGTCAAATGTACATAGTTAGACATATAGTAACACATCTGTCTCCGGTCAGAGGATACATGCCTATATAGTGACAACATACGACATAGGACTTTGATTATCTCGATCTCGTTAAGTCAACTCTTTGACCTAACTTATCTAACACCTCCGAATCTCTATTCCTATGTTGCGGACCTGCATCAAGAGGTCAGTTAGATATCAGACTTTAGAGAATGGATTGTCATTTCCTTCTCAGGTTGGAGATCCTTTCTTAATAATCATTTGATGGTGCTTGCTGAGTCCTCAATCTAACTCTTTAGATATTCATCCAAGCACCAGCCCCCATGATTCAATAATTGAATCAATAGTTGTATGATCATTAAGGTGGCCATGGTACATAATCCTAATTGTACTAAGGGACCTATTATGCAAATTAGTTATTCTTCTTTTCAGATCAGGGAATGATATTTGCAATAACAATTATTGCATAATGGCTCTTCGGGGGCTCGTATTTCCAACATTTATATCTGCTGCATGAATAATAACTCCCCGGCTGATTTCTTCGCAAATCGAGCAAGACATTCATTTTTATAGGTATGCATAAAATTATGAAGTGATCTTTCTCACTATCTTCCTCTGGAGTTTTGTGTTTGGCATCGATTGCATAATATCCAAGCAGGACTTCATCCAGATATCGCAAACCCTAGCAGATCCTACTGCCTTGTCCGACTCATTCCCATCGTAAGAGAGATCGGAGGGGATAGGTGATCCCCTCTAGGCCCTGGAGGAGCTCATCCATTACTCACAGAAGCCACAACTTTATTGGACCAACGGAATCATCGCCGTTGTTCGAGGATTTTGGGAAGAACAAGCAGCAAGAACGTAGATCGCAGGCTGCCGACATGTGGCAGTAAGGGATGGCCAGGATGCGCATGCATTGATTTCCAATGGTTATGAAAATTACACCTTAGATCATGTAGTTCCAAAGAATTTAAAGCTACCTCTAGAATTTATTTTATTTGCAATTAGGTCACTATGCAAGGACCTAGTTGTAAATATCCATCCTTTTTCTTACAATTAGCTCCCTGACCGGGGACCTAATTGCCGGAAGACCTTTTACTTTTATTTGCATTTTTTTAGCGTACTTCTAGTTGGTATTGGACCATATTATTACATCGTGCATTTTATATTTTACTTTGTATCTAATTTCGAGGATTTCTTTGCATTTTGTTTTGGATTTTGAAATTTGATTTTCAAGCCATCTTATTTCTTTTTGAGTTTTTTTTGAGCCCTCTACTCGAGTCATTTTATCTACTATATATTATAACCATTATCTCATATTATTTCACGTACTATATTGTAGATAAATCTTTTGAAAAAATATCATCTTTGAAAATTAAATAAAAAATGGAAAATAAAAAAATATAAAAATTAAAATACAAAAAGAGCTTTCTCTCCATGAAGAAGGAAATAAAAGGAAGATAAAATATTGCAAAAATAATATTCTTTATCGAAAATCTCAAGAGTGATTTTTTGCCTCCTTGTGTTTGACCCAAGCATACTTACTTGAATAAATATATAGTAAACAACTCCGATCTACTTACTCATATTTGAATTTTGTTTGATTAACTCAAATTTGTTTAGTGGTTTTCTACATCGACAACTATTTACCGTAGGCAAAATTCTTGTTATCAACCCACTAAGGATTAGAGCCCAAAATCCAGTATGTAACTGCCTTGTGTATCGCATGGATTTCCGAAGTATTGGTACTTCTATCGTACGTGGATGAGTAGGACCTAGTCAACGACAATGTTTTCGTCGTGATAGGCAACATTCTTGTTATCATCCCACTAAGGATCAGAGCCCAAAATCCAGTCTGTAATTGCCTTGTGTATCGCATGGATTTCCGAAGTATTGGTACTTCTATCGTACGTGGATGAGTAGGACCTAGTCGACGACAATGTTTTCGTCGTGTGTATAACGTCGACCTTGTCTTAAGCACTAAGCATAGGCCATGCCCTTACAGGTGTGTTTGTCTCATTGTCTTGCGTCCGAGTAGGGCCTCGCACGCTCACATGTGATTCTGTTGCGAACGGGTTCTGAAGTAGTGGTTTCGCCTATGGGCTTCCTCTCTCTCATTATTTGGCCGAGTAGTGAAGGGTCACAAGGATCTCAAAAAATGCAGACTACATGTTACAAAGGAGGAGGACAAGTACAAGATACTTTTCCAGCCATACTCTCACTCCTATAGGCTTAGCGTCTAAGATCTTGTTAAAAGATATGCCTGAAATAACAACTCTAAAAATGATACGATGAAAATAGCCGATCTCTTACGGCTTCACATGTGTAGAGGTGGTGAACCCACTTTTGTATCGATTATTTTATGGATCTAGATTATGGTTCAAAGATCAAGTCCCATGCATTTGCGCAAATTTTGTCTAATTTGTTTCCTCTTTGACCCCATGGTGGTTTTGAACCTTTCTACTGTTTTACATTCCTTTTATTCCTTCTTGACCATCGTATCCTTCCTCCTACATCGATCCTTCTTTTCCTCTATGATGTTGATCCATGGATGGTTTAGTCGGGACACCATCGACACTCACATTGATTCCATGGACTCGCCGTTGTAAATAATTAGAGGCAACTCTCAAGAACCCGTTTCGAACTTGTGGACCGATCTCCAGACTCCTCGTCTTTCTTCCACTTTATATTTCTTAATAAATCATACAACTCTTGCCCCATGTCTGCCCATTATGAATGGAGGTCGATTTCATTCTACATCTTTTACTCCATTCCCAACTATCTGATATCGACCCTAATGTCATATTTTTCACTACAACTGGTATTCAGTTTTATAGGTATTCTGATTGGGGTTCCTCTTGCATTGTTGATAGAGGTCAGTCTTGTATCCCAGTCTAGAGTTCGTTTCAACATATTCGGACCTTGAGATGGCTCCTCCCAGTGGAAATAAGAAAGGACCCGATCAGAACCAAGTGAATGCTCAGTTGCTGGCTTCCATCCAAGCCATCTAGCCATAACCAACTAAGCAGACACTATCCAAGACTGCATTTCAAGACATGTTGATGAACTGAGGAACATACCACGAGGAGTAGGAAGAAATGAGGATGAGTTCCTATAGATGATCAAGATGAAGAAGAATAAGGACCTGAGGTGCCCAAGCCTGCGTTGAAGCAAACCTATAATCCTAGAGACAACTAGATGACCGAGTGGAACCACATCCCATCGGTGCATGCTCACATTGAGCTCAAACCTCAGTTCCTTGCTCTCCTGCCTACCTTTCATAGGAATACCAACAAGGGACCTTACATTCACCTACACCAGTTCTCTCGTATCTATCAAACCACACACTACACTAACATCCCATTAGGTGTAGTCAAGATGATCGTGTTTCCCTTCAATTTTTAAGACAAGGCTCTGTACTAGGTTAAACATTTGGGGAAGGTTGTGACAGTCTGGGAGGGACTTAAGTCTGCATTACTTCACAAGTTTTATACTCTCGGTAAGCTCAACCAGATGCGAGCCAGGATTAGCAACTTCTTCTAGGATACCTATGAGTCTATTCATGAACCATAGGAGTGATTCACTTATCTGCAGAAGAAATACCCCCACCATGACATACCAAGGACCTACTTGGTCCAACATTTCCTTAGGGGCATGAATGTTAAATGTCAAAGATTTGTTGATACTTCCTATCTGGGATCCCACTTCAATAAGTATGAAGATGTGGTATGGCAGATTTTTAAAGAAATGGCCGAAGGAGAGGCAACCCTCTCTTCATACCACGCTTACCAAAGACGTCCCCAAGTCCTCCACAAACTTGTGCACATGGCAGCCTCACACAAGGAAGGGACATATGAGATCTCCAACCTAAACATCATCGGGGGACATCTCTCCTAGGTTGATATCATCGAGAAGCGATCACAAGATCTCAAAAAACTTGATGTGATGGAACAAAGAACACAAAATCTGGACAAATTGTATAAGATCACCAAGCAACTAGAGTTGTTGGTGACTCATAAATGCATACCAATCAACAACTCCAACACTCGAGTCTCCTTCTGAGAAGAAAGACAAGTAGCCCAAGCAGTATCACCCTCAATCCAGTCCACGGCAACCAACGGTCCAGCACGTGTACTACATGCAGACTCTCAAGCAGGCAACGCAACAGCATTTAGTAGTTTGCCAACCAAAATTGCATTCTCCTTATGATCCAATTCTCTCCTCCATCGACTGTAATTCAAGAGGTGATTGGAGTTTAGTCGAATGACACGCAGTTGGCCCGTCCAAAAAAACCTCAGCAGGGCCAGCCTGCAAATGCTCGTCCATTCCCTCAACATCAAGGATGGAGATTTTCCCAGTCCCAGCAACCTCGTACCACTAGTCTCCACATTATCAAAATAATCAGAGATAGAATCAACATACCTGCAACTGCAATATCGTTAGCACCAGCTGTATCATCTGTTTGTGGTTGCATCTCACCAGCAGTATCCTTCTCCTCAGTTTCAATATAAACTTCCTCCACCTCAATAATAGTATCAACAACACACTTCTCATCCTATGCACCATGAGCCATAGCGTGGTCAACACGCTGAACCTTCCTAGGCTATTCCTGTGAATTCAAGCCTTGATTGTCTTGAACAATTAGTAAAGGGTCTAGTAGAGATGACTCAGAAGCTGGACGACCTCACGTCCTTGAAAACTCTAATTCTGGCCTAGTTCAAAGCCAAGCCCAATAACTTTAAGCGAAATGAGAAGATAGAATATGAAGTCTCGTTTATGTCTGTATAATCAAATGTTTGTGATTTTGTTTTGTCTAATGATGTTATTCTCAGGAGAGGGAGGACCTTACCTCTGCATGCCACTATTAGGGGGGAGAATAAAGCTTTATATGGTGAATCGTTGTCTTCCAAAAACATGTTTGGGTGAGGAAGAAGAAGAAGGAGACATGCTACCTACCAGCCACCAACTTCTCCAACAAAAATAAAAAAAACAGAAAAATGAAAAAGACCAAATGTGATCGCAGTCAAAGAGCAGTTGCATCAGTCATGGAGGAGCAAGCCCCAACAACTAATCTAGTGCTAGCCGATGGAATGGAGACCACCGTTATTGGATTTCCACCCTCAACTCCTGCTTGTGCACCATTTTGTAGCCCGGGTTATACAGAATATTGTGGACATGCATTTTTGTTGTAAATAAGAATAATATTTTTTATTTCAGTTCTATACATTTTCTTTTTCCTAATGCAATGGAAAAATCCAAAAAATGCAAAATTAAAATATGCATTATCTTATCCAGATGTTGCAGATATTATTAACTCGACTATTGAATTACCTTTGCTGAAATGCATGGAATGTATGTCGGCATTGAAGAAGGGCTTGAAAGAAGCATGTACGAGAAAGCATTGGTCAAACCATAGTAACAGACACTAGATAGTTGAGAAACACGTCCTCAACCTGGCTATATTGGCAGCAATCAGCAATCTCCTGAAAAACAAGCCAGACAAAGGAGCACCTTTAACCAGATGCAAGATTTCTGACCAAATCTTCGAGCAAACCCTTCTTGGCAGTGACTCTTCAATAAACCTCATGCCCGCCTCATTTCTCACAGCATCGGTTGGGACCGCTCAAGCCGACACGTACAATTCTTCAGTTTGCTGATTGAATAATCAAGCGTCCCTGAGGTCTATTGGAGGACGTTGTCGTGACGGTGAAGTTCATGCAGTTTCCTGTTGATTTTTTGGTCCTTGATATGGACTCACCAGCACCATTACTCCTGACTCCTATTATTCTTGGAAAATCTTGAAGGATATGGTTAGATCCTTAAGCGCATCACGGAAGCGTGAGCGTCGTATCGAATACGATGAGGAGCGACTAGTCGCAGTAGTTGCTCGATGCAACGGAATTTAAAAAAAATTCTTACGACGAAACCACATGATCCAAGAACACTTCTCGGATCGTTTCGCCTAAACCACAAACAAGTAATAGGATTACCTCTTGAAGCGTGGTTGCGATCGAGTCTCTAAACGAAGAGACCTCCTGTCTCAAGTCCGATCCAACGGAGGAGACGCTAGCGAGCACGTGGATGAACCACGTGCTTCTCGCAATCCATGTTGATGATCCAAGCGGCGGATCTCCTGATCTCGACACACGCGATCCGACATCTTCTTCACGAGCGAGGCACACCGAAGGAGACGGAGAACCACGAGCAGACGAACGGGCAGCATAACGACAATGCCGCGGTGATGGAGAACCTCTCTTGGTCATCCATGGTGGAAGGCCACATGAGAGGGAGAGAGAGGGCTGTCGAGTAAAGAGAAAGAGAGAGAGAGAGAGAGAGTTTGCTCCAATATTGCATGTAAAATAGAGAGCATGGTATGCCTCTCTAATTATAGGGTTTTGGGATCCATGGATCTCAATCCATGGGACATATAAAATCAATGGATGAGATTGATTTATGTCAATCCAATGGTCAAGATTGTTGTTGGTAAAAACCAACAACTTTAGATTAAAATATAATTGACAAAATCAAATATAAATCAATCCAATAAATAAGGAGAGAATATGCATGTGGGGGCAATCTCATGGAAATCCATGAGATTGCATGCTTCCTTGATTTTCTCCATTATTTATTTCCAACAACTTTTGTTGGTTATTTATTCATCAAAAATAATTCACAATTATATTTGAGAATATTGCAATCTTGACATTGGAAATTTGTGAATCATATTCACAACCCAAAACAACATATAATTTACATTGTCAATTAATTAGACAATGTGTATCCAATACACATTAATAATTAATCAACAAATATAAATTATAATTAGCTCTCTCTAATACATTATAAATCACATTTATAATATATTATGAATAATTGGATATTACTATCCACATTATTCTTATCCATAATAATTAAATCACATTTAATTATATTGGATAACTTATTCATGTGCTCAAATAATATGAATCACATTCACATTATTTACACCTTTGATAATCAAATCACATTTAATTATCTAAGATAACTCTCCTTATAATATGAATCAAATTCATATTATTCATGATAATTAAATCACATTTAATTATCCATTTTCTCAATGCTCGGATACATATATCAACAATAGAATTATCCGTGAACTCTTTCAAGGATAATGCGCTTTATCCGCGAATACTTGGAGACAAGGACAGGGCGATTGTATTGTTCCACGTATAGTGACATAGATATTGAGATCATATCTCAAATCCAGATCGCGGGCCTCCCATAGATGCTTTGATTAAATCAAGACCGCAAATCTAATCTTCTCATTGCATCTGAATCACATTCAGATCAATGTCCAACATTTGGACTAAGATCAGATTACTTCTCTACTGAGAGGAGTCACTAAAATCCAGACCCGTTTCATCACTCCCTAGGAATGGAAGTGTCATGGTTATACAATCGTTTATGATCACATCACCCTCAGGTATTCCTAATACCTGTACATCCTGCACACTGGAAGACTTAGAATAAACCCAAAGTATTAGATCAACTTTACACTGTCTACTTCAGGGTTCTATAAGTAAGTTTCTCGTTCGATCATTGGAGTCGATATCGATCATATACTTTCCAAAAGCATATGTCATACCTAGGTCTTGATCATATACTTTCCAAAAGTATATATATCAAACCTACAAATTCAGTCAAGCTTCCAAAGCGAGACGACCATGCGCATGGAATTTGATTCATCCCAATATCTCATGAGTGATCTCATGTCTTCCGGTTCAGTAACTGAACTTGTATGATCCCTTTGAGAGATCGTACTACTCATATGCCCTTATATGCACACCAGCGCGCTGGTGTATAGACCTTGATTAGATCATCAACCTATTGGTCTGCTAAATGTACATACTCAAACATACAGTAACACATCTGTCTCCGGTCAGAGGATGCGTGCCTGTATTGTGACAGCATACAATATAGGACTTTGGTTATCTCGATCTCGTTTAGTCAAATCTTTGACCTAACTAATCTGACACCTCCGAATCTCTATTCCTTTGGAGAGGACCTACATCAAGAGGTCGGTCAGATATCAACCGTTAGAGAAAAGATTGCCATCTCCTTCTCAGGCTGGAGATCATCTCTTAATAATCATTTGATGGTGCTTCATGAGTCCTCAATCTAACTCTTTAGATATTCATCCAAGCACCAGCCTCTATGATTCAATAATTGAATCAACAACTGTATGATCATTAAGATGGCCATGGTACATAACCCTAATTGCACTAAGGGACCTATTATGCAAATTATGTATTCTTCATTTCAGATCAGGGAATGATATTCGCAATAACATTTATTGCATAATGGCTCGCCGTGGGCTCGCATGTCCAATAATCTCCCACTAGCCCAAAGAACTATTAATGGGCTAATCATTTAAACCCGCACTCACGTGACAATCATAGGCTATTAAGAAAATAGCTAGGTAAGTTGATCAGTCACTTTGTTCCTGCGAGACTACGCCAAGTCCTTTTACAGCACTTGCATATCCCCAGTAACAGTGCTCGCATCTAATGCGAATGTTGCATCTCATGCAACCAATACTCATTCTAGTTAAAGCTATTATAGGGTCCTTGACACTATAGCTTAATAATTGTTATAACAAGTATTTCCATAATCCTTATCAGAATACCTTTATTCTTGGAGATCTCTATCTCCTAAGGTATCTACAGTTAAGACCCTTATAGATCACTATCTACAAGGTCTTAAACTTTTGAAGATAAGACTTTGAGATCACTATCCCTAAGTTTCATCATCTTTGAAGACATTGTTATTACTGCAACCAAGTGTTTTATTTCCAGAGTAGGATTAGTAATAGTTTACTACTTCCACTGTACGGCAGACATATGGCTTTTGTACACATCTAGCATACACTTCAGCTTCTCGTAACTGATGCACAAGTGCAAGCAGTTCTAGCATTCACTTCCTCAACTCTTTGAGGTGCTATCCCTTTAGACAGGTCACTACCACATCTTAAGGGAAGGAAGCCTTTCTTGGAATTTTCCAGAAAATGGAATAAGTCCAAGGTGTATTACTAATGTGATGGTCCCAATACCCTCTTCTCTTTGCTTCTGTACGACTTCATAATTAAGATCTAAGAGGTATCCTTGAAATCATATCTCAAAGTATGGAACAACCAAATTATAAAACATTTATTATTATTCTTATATCATTCTAAATGATTAGAATAATATGTACATTTAGCACGATGAACACAATGACACTCCCACTAAGCTTCACATGGTTCATCAAGATTTTATCCGAAATCATAACATTTATAATTTCATCAAATCTTATGTTCCAACTACAAGAAGTTTATTTGAGTCCAAAGATGGAGTTCTTTAACTAGCACATCTTGCTTTCCTCAACCATGAAGACCTGGGGCTACTTCATATGAATATCCTCAGAGAGGTATTCATAGAGGAATGCAATATTGACTCACATCATGAAGATGTCATAGTCAAGTTGTGTAGTATAGTTAGCAATATTCTGATGGGTTAAAGCAAGGTCACTGGAGAGCAAGTCTCATCGCGAGCGATGTCTTCTCTTCGGTGTGTAGCTCATGACTACGAACCGTGCTTTGAAGGTCTCTACCTTCTCATCAGGTTCCCTCTTTCTCTTGAAGATTCATTTACACTTTAATGGGTCTTACCCATATAGGTGGATCCTCGAGGGTCCATATACAACACTTGTATATGAAGTCTACAATAGACTTTTATTGCTAACATCCATCTTTCTATGTTATGATCCTCAGGAATCTCATCACATGAAATCCGCTCATCGTCAGATTTCTCTGACACATGAAATCTATCCTCAAACTCATTTGAAGAGGTATTAGTGTTTCATCTTTAATTGTCCTTTTAGTTTCCAATTTCAGGAGCCTCATTATCTTCTCAAGATTAACTGAGTTCCTACACTTCATTTTCATCTTGATTCTCAAGAGTCTCAACCTTTAAGAATCACATTCTCAGAGATGAGATATTTAAGAATCTCAAGGTCATAAAGTAGGTGTCCAATACCTTCCTTTATTTTCCTAATGAAGTAGCACTCTCCAGTGCCAGATTCCAGCTTAATCACATGGAACCTTAATAAGGATATATATAATGTAGTCTCTACCACATATATACATACTTGGAAACTAAGAGATAATAATGCTTTAATCATTGATCAAATCATGTCATACATGATCAATTGTATCTCCCTACAACTCAATTGAGTTAAGGTTCATTAGGAGGATTGAGATAGGAATGATATTCACATCTCCATAAGGTATTCTTTGAATTCATCTAATAGGTAATGACTACCTAGATTAGATCAAATTCATTTAATCTTCCTTCAAACTTTGGTTCTAAACCAAAATTGTGAAATCTTTGAACACTTCAAAGTTTTCTAAGTGAAGAGAAGAAATCTCATATCATACATAATCATCAATAGATATCACATATCCATAATGTTTACTATGATATATATGATTCACATACATCAATATGTATGAGATCCTGAATACCTTGACATCTTACATCTTTCCTAAAGAATGGTGTATTGGACATTTTACTTTGAATACAATATTCATAAGTGTGTAAGATTTGATCCTTTAGTCAATCTAAAGTTTCATCTCTTATCAGTCTATTGATCACATCAACAAATAAATGTCCAAAACATGATGCCAGATCATTATCAAATGATCTATGTCCTCCTATTGATCTTTAAAGATTTGATTTTCAGTATTAGAAATCTTAATGAACCATTCATTAATTTTCTAATTTAGTGGAGTCCACTAGATTTTAGATTACTATATGAAATATCTCCATCATAACTCTTTATGATAGATTTATTACATAATTCATGTTTATATCCAACAATTAGAAATAAACAATTAGTGTATTCTAATATCTGGGTCATAGAGACATTCTTTAAGACTAAGGGCTCCCACTGAAAATATGAAGTCTATTGATCCAATGGAAATTGTTGCAACACTTGCATCACTTTCAACATGGATGATCAATAAACCTTAAGATCAAATTTCTAATACTCTAATACATATGCAACCAATTGTAAGTGTCATTAGAAGATTGAGATACAATTATTAGACTTTACCTTATCAAATAAGTAAGTCAATTTCAATGATTATATGTAGGTTATTCTGATGTGTTATCTGATTCCTTCTCTAAGGATTCTAGATAGATTTGACAGTCATACTGTCCACATCAACATATTGCAGTATTGGCATTCATCCAACTCTTTGGATGTCATATGGAAGTCAGAGAAGTGCAATCAACTCTTTGATTATACTTCTTGCTTGGGTCCAACCCATGCTTCCACTGCACTCACTTTATCTATAAACAACCATTGCTTAAGACTAAGGATCTCTTGTAATAAATTCAAAAAGAATTCAATGTAAGAGCATTTTGACATTTATACATGCTTCACCTAATTCATACAATATGAATATTATGAAGCTTCATGAATGACTAGAGTATAGATAGTAGAATGATGACACTCATCATCTACATCCATCTAAACTCTTAAAACATATGTTCAGGTAGGTACTCAAACAACTTGAATACATCATCTCTTATAGAGCTACCATTCTACATGACGCAGAGAACCATGTCATTCATGATTAAATGTCAAGAGCACATATGTATGCTAGGAAATCTTCTTAGATTTTATAAGGATTATTTGATAATTACGATCATTATCGACATGTCACTTCAAAAGTACATTCGATGAGATCAAGACTTATAGAGACATACAAACCCTAGGGTTTTAGTCCTATTGTCTATTTAATTATCACTTCTCATTATTATGAGGAAACTTGCACATTGCAACCACATACATTATGTCTCCAATTGCAAGTACAATATCTGGATCAAGGGTCCAATCCATGATATTCTACTGGTTATTATTGAGTATAACATTGAGTGGGATTAATGAAGGATTATCTGAAATGAGAAATTTGCGTAAACTTATATAAATATATAATTTACTTTGATTTAGGAATTTTTATATCAAAGTTGTCTTGCCATGTCAACAATGAAAGTTCATTCCCTTAATCACTTTCAATGTAAGAGATATACTGACCATTATATCTCAAGCAAGATCTGGGATCTCCTTCCTTATCTTTGTTACATCCCAATAATATGAGAAACTGCAACTCGAATAAAAAGAAGCGGGAACACATTCCGCCTTGCAAGTCCAACTTGCATCTCCCAATTCCATCTTTAACACCTAGGTCCACCACCCCTAAGGTGATGTTGACCCGTCATTAATTGAACCAACCGTCAACATGAATAGAACTCGCTATGCGCAATCCAATATCGCCCCAATAATATGAGGATCCGATATTGGGGTCACTACGCATACGACCTAACTGTTTCGAGAAGCAAAGAGCCCGATCCAGATGCGCTTGCATATAGGAGCTGTCACTTCGGACAGGCGTCTCCTATATACAATCCTTGGCGACGGAACCCTTCGCCTTGACGGGAGACCATGGATGTCACTTATGTGATCCTCCATATCATATTCAAATTCTAATTAATTATAATTAATCATATTCACATAATTTATTCTTCCAAGGGAATTATCAACTCTAATCATATTAGAGTATAATTGGACATAATCAATTCAATCATATTAAATTAACTATCAATCCAATTCAATCAATCAAACATGATTGTTATGCTTGAAAATATATGGTATTAAAATTATTCTCAAAGTACGTATTAATTCGTATTTTAATAATTAAAAAAATACAACTTAATCCCTCGGACATTATCCCGGCCCTACCTGCTGTCATAGCCAGTACCGGCGGGAGTGGGACGGACCTCATACGTTGCAACCCGCTACCCCAGCGATCCCTGACTAGACACCATATCCGTCTCGGGAAAGGATAATGCCAAATTTATTAATTTGTACTTGAGATGATCATCGGTTCTTCAACCGAAATTATACCATATAGTAATCAAAATAATTTTGATATAAGGAAATTTGCTAGACAATTCCCAATCCTATTCAAGCAAGGAGTTTGATGATTGTTATTCCAATTATGATTTAGATCAAATCTAATCAATAAATTTGTTGATGCCAAGTCAATTAAGGAAATAATCATTTTCCAATATTTCTCAAATATTTTTCATAATTATTTCTTGAAATTAACAATTAATTTCATTAATAGACAATCACATGGTTCTTGATTAGGACTGTAATTTCAACACTGACCCCTACTTACTAAAATTAGCATATCGCAATCATATTAAATCCAAATTAAACAAAATCAATTTTTATGGATTGCTAATTTGATTTAGGATAGAACCCAAGTAATGTTTCAAGCATTTCGAGGCAAGTCAAACAGTAATTAACATTTTAATAACGTTCAGATCTACAGTTCCCGCAACAGTGCATACATGTTTATTAAAACAACCATATCTCGAGCATACGAAATCCGATTTACGTAAACTCAGATCCTACGGTTTCCTTATTTAATGTGGAACAAAATCCATGTATTAAATTCGTGTTTAAACAATTTACATAGTGCCGAATTTATTTACTAAACAGATCTACGAAATCAAATGCGATGAAAACTTTCGCGACCTTAACGATTCCAAGTCGTCCTCGGTTAGCGAATCATTATTCGAAACCATCAAACTAAGGCTCTGATACCACTTGAAGGATATGTTTAGATCCTCAAGCGCATCACAGAAGCGTGAGTGTCGTATCGAATACGACGAGGAGCGACTAGTCGCACTAGTTGCTCGATGCAGCGGAATTTAAATAAAAATTTCTTACGACGAAACCGCATGATCCAAGAACACTTCTCGGATTGTTTTGTCTAAACCACAAACAAGTAATAGGATTACCTCTTGAAGCGTGGTTGTGATCGAGTCTCTAAACGAAGAGACCTCCTGTCTCAAGTCCGATCCAACGGAGGAGACGCTTGTGAGCGTGGTGATGAACCGCGTGCTTCTCGCAATCCATGTTGATGATCCAAGCGGTGGATCTCCTGATCTCGACACACGAGATCCGACATCTTCTTCACGAGCGAGGCGCACCGAAGGATACAGAGATCCACGAGCAGACGAACGGGCAGCATAACGACAATGCCGCGGCGATGGAGAACCTCTCTAGGTCATCCATGGTGGACGGCCACATGAGAGGGAGAGAGAGGGCTATCGAGTAAAGAGAAAGAGAGAGAGTTTGCTCCAATATTGCATGTAAAATAGAGAGCATGGTATGCCTATCTAATTATAGGGTTTTGGGATCCATGGATCTCAATCCATGGGACATATAAAATCAATGGATGAGATTGATTTATGTCAATCCAATGGTCAAGATTGTTGTTGGTAAAAACCAACAACTTTAGATTAAAATATAATTGACAAAATTAAATATAAATCAATCCAATAAATAAGGAGAGAATATGCATGTGGGGGCAATCTCATGGAAATCCATGAGATTGCATGCTTCCGTGATTTTCTCCATTATTTATTTCCAACAACTTTTGTTGGTTATTTATTCATCAAAAATAATTCACAATTATATTTGAGAATATTGCAATCTTGACATTGGAAATTCGTGAATCATATTCACAATCCAAAACAACATATAATATACATTGTCAATTAATTAGACAATGTGTATCCAATACACATTAATAATTAATCAACAAATATAAATTATAATTAACTCTCTCTAATACATTATAAATCACATTTATAATATATTATGAATAATTGCATATTACTATCCACATTATTCTTATCCATAATAATTAAATCACATTTAATTATATTGGATAACTTATTCTCATGTGCTCAAATAATATGAATCACATTCACATTATTTACATCATTGATAATCAAATCACATTTAATTATCTAAGATAACTCTCCTTATAATATGAATTAAATTCATATTATTCATGATAATTAAATCACATTTAATTATCCATTTTCTCAATGCTCGGATACATATATCAACAATAGAATTATCCATGAACTCTTTCAAGGATAATGTGCTTTATCCGCGAATACTTGGAGATAAGGACAGGGCGATTGTATTGTTCCACGTATAGTGACATGGATATTGAGATCATATCTCAAATCCAGATCGTAGGCCTCCCATAGATGCTTGATTAAATCAAGACCGCAGATCTAATCTTCTCATTGCATCTAAATCACATTCAGATCAATGTCCAACATTTGGACTAAGATCAAATTACTTCTCTACTGAGAGGAGTCATTAAAATCCAGACCCGTTTCATCACTCCCTAGGAATGGAAGCGTCATGGTTATACAATCGTTTATAATCACATCACCCTCAGGTATTCCTAATACCTGTACATCCGGCATACTGGAAGACTTAGAATAAACCCAAAGTATTAGATCAACTTTACACTGTCTACTTCAGGGTTCTATCAGTAAGTTTCTCATTCGATCATTGGGAGTCGGTATCGATCATATACTTTCCAAAAGCATATGTCATACCTAGGTCTTGATCATATACTTTCCAAAAGTATATATATCAAACCTACAAATTCAGTCAAGCTTCCAAAGCGAGACGACCATGCGCATGAAATTTGATTCTTCCCAAAATCTCATGAGTGAGCTCATGTCTTCCGGTTCAGTAACTGAACCTGTATGATCCCTTTGAGAGATCGTACTACTCATATGCCCTTATATGCACACCGGCGCGCCGGTGTATAGACCTTGATTAGGTCATCAACCTATTGGTCTGCCAAATGTACATACTCAAACATACAGTAACACATCTGTCTCCGGTCAGAGGATGCGTGCCTGTATCGTGACAGCATACGATATAGGACTTTGGTTATCTCGATCTCGTTAAGTCAACTCTTTGACCTAACTAATCTGACACCTCCAAATCTCTATTCCTATGCAGAGGACCTGCATCAAGAGGTCGGTCAGATATCAACCTTTAGAGAAAAGATTGCCATCTCCTTCTCAGGATGGAGATCATCTCTTAATAATCATTTGATGGTGCTTGATGAGTCCTCAATCTAACTCTTTAGATATTCATCCAAGCACCAGCCTCTATGATTCAATAATTGAATCAACAACTGTATGATCATTAAGATGGCCATGGTACATAACCCTAATTGTACTAAGGGACCTATTATGCAAATTATGTATTCTTCATTTCAGATCAGGGGATGATATTCGCAATAACATTTATTGCATAATGGCTCGCTGTGGGCTCGCATGTCAAACAAACCTTTCCTGCTAACTGTAGAGGTTGTGGTTGACTATGGTCTGGGAATATGATGTTCTGCTCGAGCAGCAACAAAGTAACAATGGATATGGCTATCTAGACTGCAACAAGTCAATGCACTGATATAATAACTATTTAGACTATCTAAGATCCTTGGAGAAGGACTCAGATGACAATTGTTATTATATTAGTGCATCAACTTGTTGCAGTATTGACATCCATCATACTCTTTGGATGTCATATGTGTGGAAACGATATAAGTACGATCAACTCTTTGACTTTCCTTCTAACTTGGGTCAGACCCATGCTCCCACTACACTTCATTCATCTATAATCATTGCTTAAGACAAATGATCTCTTATGTTGGACTCAAAAGATTTCAATATGAGAGTATTTCAACATTTATATATGTTTCATTCAATTCATACAATATAATATTATGAAGCTTCATGAAAGACTAGAGTATAGATAGTAGAATGATGACACTCACTATATCAATATCCATCTTAACTTTTAATGACTTTGGTTTAGGTAGGTACTCAAACATCATCTATTATCGAGCCATCATTCTACATAATACAATGAACCATTTTATTAATGATTAAATGTCGAGAGCACATAAATATTCCAAAAGATCTTAGATTTTATAAGAATGTTCGATAATTACGATCATCATTGACATGATACTTCCAAAGGACATTCGATGAGAGATCAAGACTATAGAGACATACAAATCTAAGGTTGCTATCCTATTGTTCGTTTAATTGTCATTCCTTGCTATTATGAGGAAACTTGCACATTGCAACCATATACATTATATGTACAACTGTAAGTACAATATCTTGATCTAGGATCCAATCCATGGTAATTTAATGGTTGTTATTGAGTATAGTTTTGAGTGGGATTAATGTAGGTTATTTGAAATAAGATAATTTACATTAATATATATTTTACTTTGATTAAGGATTTTATATCGAAGTTGTCTTGCATTCTCAACTCTGAAAGTTCATTCCCTTATTCACTTTCAAATCAAGAGACATAGTTACCATTATATCTAATGTAAGATCCGGGATCTCCTTCTTGCCTTTGGTACATCCTAATAATATGAGAAACTGCAACTAGGATAAAAAGAAGCGGGAACTCATTCCTCCTTGCAAATCCAACTTGCATTTTCAATTCAATTTTTAACACCCTAGCCCACCAACTCTAAGGTGATGTTGACCCATTGTTAATGAATGAACCATCGATAGGAATAGAACTTGCTATGCGCTATCCAATATCATCAAAATAATTTGACGAACCG
Source organism: Ottelia alismoides (assembly GCA_037367405.1). Classification (NCBI taxonomy): domain Eukaryota; kingdom Viridiplantae; phylum Streptophyta; class Magnoliopsida; order Alismatales; family Hydrocharitaceae; genus Ottelia; species Ottelia alismoides. Next base: position 62,465 of record JAZKJV010010219.1, on the reverse strand, counting down.
ATATTGGGGTCACTACGCATACGACCTTACTCTTTCGATAAGAAAAGAGCCTGATCCATGTGCGCCTATATGTAGGATATGTCCCTTAGGACAAACATCTCCATCATACAATCCATGGCGACTGAACCTTCACCTTGACATGAGACCATGGATGTCATATGATTCTTTATATCCCATTCAAATTTTAATTAATTATTGATAATCATATTCACATAATCAGTTCTTCTAAGGAAATAACATCTATATTCATAATAGAATGTTTAATTTAATTAGATCTAAATAATTTAATAATATTAAATCACAATAAACCAGCAAATCATTAGGATTTGCTTCATATTACCATATAGTATAAGCTCTTACAAGTACGAATTATTTTTTATTTTAATAATTTGAGTAAAAAGCATTAATTTGTATGAGATCGAAGGGGTGACACACGCCCTCCGATCTCGCGGTGGAGGAGATGATAGCGGTGAAGATGAATCTGTAGGTCTTGCGACGGAGTTGCTATCGGCGGAGGAGGAGCTTCCTCCAGGTGCAGATGTTGGACGGCGCACGCCCAGGTCGGTACACGATGGAGTGGGTCTAGGTGCTTGTAATAGTGGTGGAGGTCCGCCAGGCGGAGTGGGCCTCACATAGGGGCTCGGTTGATCTAAGAATGGGGTGGCGGTCGTGGCCCCAATTTATTTTATTTTTTGTTGTTTTTATAAGAAAAATGAAAACTGTAAAAAAAATTATTATTATTGTATTTTATTTTTTAAATATTTTTTAAAATATTTTTTTGAAAAGACAGAAACTGTATAATTTTTGTAATTTTTTATTCCAACAAATAGAATATAGATAAAAAATGACTCGAGTCTCCTTCTGAGAAGAAAGACGCGTAGCCCATGAAGTATCAACCTCAGCCCAGTCCACATCAACCAATGGTCTAGCACGTGTACTACATGCAGACTCTCGATCAGGCAATGCAATCGCATTTAGCAATTTGCCAATTAAAATTATAGTCTTTTTAAGATCCAATTCTCTCCTCCACCGTCTGTAATTCAAGAGGTGAATGGATTTTAGTCGAATGACACGCAGTTGGCCCGTCCAGGCAAACCTCAGCAGTGCCAGCGTGCAAATGCTCATCCATTCTCTCAACATCAAGGATGGAGATTTGACCAGTTCCAGCAGCCTTGTACCACTAGTCTCCATAGTATCACAATAATCAGAGACAGAATCAACATACCCACAACCGCAATATCGTCAGCACTATCATTCGTTTGCAGTTGCATCTCGCCAGTAGTATCCTTCTCCTCACTTTCAATATAAACTTCCTCCAGCTCAGAAATAGTATCAGAAACACACTTCACAGCCTATGCACCATGAGCCATAGAGTGGTCAACACATTGAACCTTCCTAGGCGGTTCTTGTAAACCCGAGCCTTGATTGTCTGGAACAGTTAGTAAGGGTCTAGCAGAGATGACTCAGAAGCTGGACGACCTCACAACCTTGAAAACTCTACTTCCGGCCTAGGTCAAAGCCAAGCCCAATAACTTTAAGCGAAAAGAGAAAATAGAATATGAAGTCTCATTTATGTCTGTAGAATCAGATGTTTGTGATTTTGTTTTGTCTAATGATGTTATTCTCAGGAGCGGTAGGACCTTGCCTCTGTCTGCCACTATCAGGGGGAAGAATAAAGCTTCATATGGTGAATCATTGTCTTCTGCATCACCCGTGCCAAAAACATGTTTGGGTGAGGAAGAAGAAGATGGAGACATGCCAGCTACCAGCCACCACCATCTCCAACAAAAATATTTAAAAATAGAAAAATGGAAAAGACCAAAAAGATGATCGCAGTCAAAGAGCAGTTGCGCCCGTCATGGAGGAGCAAGCCCCAACAACTAATCCAGTGCTAGCCGATGGAACGAAGACCATAGTTTTTGGATGTCCACCCTCAGCTCCTACTTGTGCGCCATTTTATAGCCCGGATGTACGAAATATTGTGGACATGCATTTTTGATGTAAATAAGAACAATATTTTTTATTTCAGTTCTATACATTTTCTTTTTCCTAATGCAATGGAAAAATGAAAAAAAATGCAAAACGAAAATATGCATTATCTTGTCCAGATGTTGCAGATATTATTTACTCGACTATTGAATTACCTTTATTGAAATGCATGGAATGTATGTCGGCATTGAAGAAGGGCTTCAAAGAAGCATGTACGAGCAAGTGTCAGTCAAACCATAATAATATATACTAGATAGTTTAAAAACACATCCTCACCATGGCTATAGTGGCAGCAATCAGCAATCTCCTGAAAAAGATGCCAGACAAAGGCGCACCGTTAATCAGATGCAAGATTTCTGACAAGATCTTCGAGCAAACCCTTCTTGACAGTGACTCTTCTATAAATCATATGCCCGCCCCATTTCTCACAGCATTTTGGCTGGGACCGCTCAAGCTGACACATATGATTCGTCAGTTTGCTGATTGACCAATCAAGCGTCCCTGAGGTCTATTGGAGGATGTTGTCGTGATGGTGAAGTTCATGCAGTTTCCTGTTGATTTTTTGGTCCTTAATATGGACTCCCCTACGCCATTACTCCCGACTCCTATTATTCTTGGACAACCTTTCCTGCGAACTGCAGACGTTGTGGTTGACTATGGTCTGGGAAGATGGTGTTCTGCTTGAGCAGCAACAAAGTAACAATGGATATGGTTGGATAACTATCTAGACTGCAACAAGTCGATGCACTGATATAATAACTATTTAGACTATCTAAGATCCTTGGAGAAGGACTCAGATGACAATTGTTATTATATTAGTGCATCAACTTGTTGCAGTATTGACATTCATCCTACTCTTCGGATGTCATATGTGTGGAAACAATATAAGTACGATAAACTCTTTGACTTTCCTTCTAACTTGGGTCAGACGCATGCTCCCACTACACTTCATTCATCTATAATCATTTCTTAAGACAAAGGATCTCTTATGTTAGACTCAAAATACTTCAATATGAGAGTATTTCAACATTTATATATATTTCATTCAATTCATACAATATAATATTATGAAGCTTCATGAAAGACTAGAGTATAGATAGTAGAATGATGACACTCACTATATCAATATCCATCTTAACTCTTAAAGACTTTAGTTTAGGTATGTACTCAAACATCATCTCTTATCAAGCCATCATTCTACATAATACAATGAACTGTGTCATTAATGATTAAATGTCGAGAGCACATATATATTCCAAAAGATCTTAAATTTTATAAGAATGTTCGATAATTATGATCACCATCGACATGATACTTCCAAAGGACATTCGATGAGAGATCTAGACTATAGAGACATACAAAGCCAAGGTTGTTATCCTATTGTTAGTTTAATTGTCATTCCTCGCTATTATGAGGAAACTTGCACATTGCAACCATATACATTATGTGTACAACTGTAAGTACAATATCTTGATCATGGATCCAATCCATGATATTTTACTGGTTATTATTGAGTATAGTTTTGAGTGGGATTAATGTAGTTTATATGAAATTTGATAATTTACATTAGGGATTTTATCACTTGTGCCCCTCCGAGATATCGCAATATCAGTTATGCCCCTATCTTTTTAGTAATATCAGTTGTACCCCTCACTTCTTGCTAATCTATCACTTGTGCCCCTCGGGTTAGTGACCGTCCATAATCAACACACACGGACGTTAACTTCAAGGATACAAATGGAATTTAATTTAAAAAAAAGGTTAGAAAAGTCATCCTTCCCCTTCTTCTTCCTCTATGCACTTCCTCCTCTTCCATCTTCTTCCTCTTCCTCCCTTCTCTTCCTCCCTTCTCTTTCTCCTCCACAGCTCCTCCCTCCTCCTCCTTGAGCTCTCCGGCAGCCTCCTCCGTCCCCATCCTCCTCCTCCTCCACCCCCCGCTCCGCCCCCTGCACCTCCCCTCTGCCCCCGGCACTCCCCCCCTCCTCCCCCTGCACCTCCCCTTCTCCTCGCATAGCCCCCCTCTGCCTCCCGCACAGCCCACCACACCCCCCCGCACCCCCCGCACAGCCCCCCTCCGCCCCCTGCACCTCCCCTTCTCCCCGCACAGCCCCCTCCTCCTCCCGTACAGCCCCCCTCTGCCACCCGCAACCCCCGCACATCACCCCTCCGCCTCCCGCACAGCCCCCCTTCGCCCCCCGCAACACCCCGCACATCCCCCTCCGCCTCCCGCACAGCCCCCCTCCGCCACCCGCAGCCCCCCGCACAGCACCCCTCCGCCTCCCGTACAGCCATCCATTCTCCATATCCCATTCAAATTTTAATTAATTAGTGTGAATCATATTCACATAATCAATTCTTCCAAGGAAATTACATCTATATTCATAATAGAATGTTTATTTTAATTAGATCTAATTAATTTAATCATATTAAATCACAATCAACCAACAAATCATTAGGATTTGCTTCATATTACCGTATAGTATAAGCTCTCACAAGTACAAATTATTTTTATTTTAATAATTAGAGTGATAATCATAATTTTGTATGAGATCGGAGGGGTGACACACGCCCTCCGATCTCGCGGTGGAGGAGATGATGGCGGTGAAGATGAATCTGTAGGGCTTGCAACGGAGTTGCAATCGATGGAGGAGAAGGTTCCTCCAGGTGCAGGTGTTGGACGACGCACGCTGAGGTCGGTGCACGATGGAGTGGGTCTAGCCTGGCAGAGGTGCTTCTGACGGCGGTGGAGGTCCGCCAGGCGGAGTGGGCCTCGCGCGGGGGCGCGGTTGATCTAGGAATGGGGCGACGGTCGTGGCCCCAATTTTTTTTGTTTTTATAAGAAAAATAGAAACTATAAAAAATATTATTATTGTTGTTATTGTATTTTATTTTTTAATTTTTTTTAAAAAGATAGTAACTGTATATTTTTTGTATTTTTTTTATTCCAACAAATAGAATATAGATAAAAAATGACTCGAGCGTGACGGCTCAGTCCTTAAATAATCAAATAGAGAATTAGTGGGCGAAGGGTGCCGTCGTTGATGATGGATTGGAACCAAGTATCCGACCACTGTACACAGTCGGAGTTGGAAGATCGTGTGAGGTAGAACGTGAAGGAATAAAAATCTAAGATCTATAATTAAAAATGAACAATAAAATAAAGACGAAAATTAAACTTAAATTTATCTAGAAGAGAAAACGAGAAATAAAGGGCTGTGGATCTCATCTTGGGAGCAGAAAATATCGTAATGGCCTCGACGAAGTCCGGATCGTTGTCACCGGAAGGCTCGGAGGCTAGTCACATTTCTACAGCAAGAAGCTCATGGAGATTAGGCTCCTCTCACCAATGATTAATCAAGTGAGAATGAGGGAGGAGGAGCCAATTAAATAGAAAATAAAATGAATTTGAAATCCAAAATTTGAATGAAAAGGAAAATAAGGAAGGGAGTTAGTGGTGGAATTAAATAAATAATTAAATTTAAATAATTAATTAAACATGAAATTCGGAATTAAATAAATTAATAAAAATGATTAATTGGTAAAAATTAATTAGCCACCTTAGTGGTGGTTATTTAAGGTATACAATCAAATATTGTATACATGGTAAGTTTTCAAATCAAATAAATAAATAAATAAATCAAATTTTGGTAATTATATGAATTTAATTAAGTAATGTTTAGATAATAATTTTTTGGTGGTTTTACATAAGGAGGTTAATTTTATACATATCATATATACGTAATGTACATTATACACATGTACAAATAAGGAAATATTTTTAAAAGAAATTAAATGTTTTATTTACTTTAAATTACAGTGAATGATATTTACGATTATTAAAAATATAATATGCACAAAAATAATAAATTTCATAAATAAATGGTCAAATTGTAAAACTACCCTAGAAAACCGTCTTTTCAACCGTAACTCCAAAAATTATGAATCCATTGCCATTTTAAAGATAATTTAATTTAAAATGGTAGTGAGTTTGATTCAATTTGAGTTCAGATGGAGTTGGAATTGTCTTTCAATTATAACTTTACAACTTTTTTCGAGTGTGGTTACTTTTATTTTGTACATGATTTTATTTTACAAACATTTTTATTATTTAGGAAACATTTTTATTTACAACTTTTGTTAAGAAAATTATTTAATTTGAAGTCAATTTAGATACAAATAAAATAGTGTAATTTTTATACAAATATACATAGAAAAGTAATTACTAAACATTTCTTGGATTTTCTGATTAAGGACCCTATCTTCCCCTATTTTATTCCTGGTTGATCAGGTTAAGTCTTGACCTTCTCTTGGGGTTCAAGTAGCCTATATCTATTACATATATATAGTCTCTCCTTTTTTTTTATTTTTCTTTTATTTGCTTATTTATTTATTTTAGGTTAAAATTGTAATAAATGTACAATATTTACGCACATATGCAAGTTAGTAAGAATATGGAGTTAGTATTATATACATGTATTCTATAAGGGCTTTTAAGCAAAAATAAATGAATAAAGATGATGAAATGCATATTCATAAATTATTCAGAAGAAAAGAGAAGAGGGTATTGGGATCGTCATATTAGTGGAACTTTTTGGACACATTCTACTTTGGAAAATTCCAAAGAAGGCTTATTTCCCTTAAGATATGGTACTTACCTATCTAAAGGGATAACATCTTAAAGTGCTGATGATGTGAATACTAAATCGCATTGCCCTTGTGCGTCAGTTATGGGAAACCTAGTATATGCTAGGAAGTGTACAAAAGCCAGATGCCTGCCATGCAGTGGGAGTTATAGACAATTACCAATCCTACTATGGTGATTAAAAGCTTAAATTGCAGTAATAATAAACATCTTCAAGGAGACAAGACTTTAGATATACCAATCTAAAAGTATTATTTTTAAGAACTTAAGACTTTTATAGATAGTGATCAAAAAGTCTTATCTATAGATACCTTATAAGACTTGAGCCTATATCTTAGCTTGAGGAGATAGAGATATCAAAGAATAAGGGTATTATGATAAGGATGATAGAAATTCCTTACTGGTAATAATAATTGTTGAGTAGTAGTGTCAAAAGCACGGTGACTGCTTTAACAAGATTGAATATCAGCTGCATAAGATGCAACATTGGCATTGGATGCAGAAATGTTACTAAAATTTATGCAACCTATAAAAGGATTTGGCAAAGCCTCTCGGGATAGAGTGACTAGTCAGCTGACCAAGATATTTATCTAAATAGCTTATGATTAGCACATGAGCATGGGTTCAAATATTATAGCCTATTAATGGCTCTTTAGGCTAGTGGGAGATTGTTGGACATGTGAGCCTACGACCAGCCATTATATAATAAAAGTTACTGTAATACGCTCCTTAGTTTGAAATGAAGAATAACTAGTTTGCATAATAGGTCCCTTAGTACAATTAGTATTATGCATCATGGCTATCTTGATATCACACACCTATTGATCCAAACATTGAATCATAAAGGTTAATGTATGGTTGAATATATAAAGAGTTAAATTGAGGACTTAACCACACCATCAAGTGATTGTCAAGAAGGGATCTCTATCCTGAGAAGGGGATGGCAATCCTTACTCCAAAGGCTGACATCTGATCAACCTCTTGATGCAAGTCTTCTGCATAGGAATAGAGATTCAGAGGTGTTGGATGTGTTAGATCAAAGAGTTAACATAACAATATTAAGGTAACTAAGACCTATGTCGTATGTTGTCACGTATAGGCACACATCCTCTAATCAGAGACAAATGTATTACCATATGTCTAAGTATCTACATTAAGCAGACCATTAGGTTGATGACCTAATCAAGGTTTATACAACAGCGAGCTGGTGTGCTTACAAGGGCATATAAGTATATGATATCTCAAAAGGATCATACATGTTCACTAATGAACCGGAAGACATGAACTCACTCATGAGATATTGGGATAAACTAAATTCTAATGTTGGTCGTCTTATTTTGGAAAACTAGAATGGACTTGAAGGTATGATATATTCTATTAAAAAACATATGATCAATACCAACTCTCAATGATCGAATGAGAAACTTAATGATAAAAACGTTGAAGGAAACAATTCAAATAAGATCAGAACTTCGAGTTTATTCTAGGTCTTCCACTATGCAGGATGTATCGGTATTAGGAATACTCAAGGGTGATGTGATCTTAATCGATTGTATAACCAGGATAGTTCCATCCCGAGGGCGTAATGAAACATGTTTGGATTTTAATGACTCCACTCAGTAGACTAGTTATCCCATTACTCGAAATGTTGGACATTAGTCTGAATATGATTCAGATGCAATGAGATGATATGGTAGTCTGTTTGACTTGATCAGACATCTTTGAGAGGTCTTCTAGATTTGGATATGTGATTAGATCTCACTATCCAAGTCACTATACATGGAACATACAATCACATTATCATTATCTCCAAGTATTCATGGAGAAAGCACAATATTCTTGAAAGAGTTCAAGAATAATTCTGTTTTTGACTATATCTGTATTGAAAAATTGATGATTAAATATGATTTAATTCTCATTATAATAATATGGATATGATTCATATTATATAGAGAGACAATTAAGATAACTAAATTAGATTTAATTATCATGGATACGATTAATATGGATAACACTATCCATGATAATCATAAATATTATGAATATCAATCGGATATCAATCTACACTTTAGTTATCATCCAAGCCAACCTTTGTGATTCAACCATAGAATAAACATATATATGATTATCAAGATTACCATGATACATAACCCTAATTGTTTGAAGGGACCTTATAAGTGCATTCTGTCATTAATCTCAGATAGGGAATGAAAATCAATATTTCACATGTCCAACAACTTTTACGTAAAATGATGATCCTTTTTTGAATATAATTATGACTTGCACTACATTGATGTCAATCTTTAGTCGTTAGAAACATTGTTATTTTATTAATGATTACTTTATTGTATGACTTTTTGACATATATAATTGTTGTTATTCAAATTTTTATGTAAATATTATTTTAACAATGTCAATATCTATAAATCTAACAATTTCCCATGGTATTTATTTAAATATTCTAACTTCCTCTTATTTTATGTGGCAAATATGAAATAAGGTGATGATGATCACGCTAGACTTATTATAATTATGTTATTGATTATGCAATAAAAATAATTCTGAGCCTCATACATTCGACAAATAAAAAAATAGAAACAAAAATATTCGCTTCTATCCAATGTCTAAAACTATAAATTTATATACGAAAGAGTTAAATAATTTGAGTTCTTTCATCCTATATATGGAGATGTAAATTTCCATGCTACATAATTGAGGTATCTTTTATATTTATTTTCCATTAGATATCATGAATTTGAGGAACAACTACAACAAAATTTATATCCCATTGCTATGTTATATTTTACATTTCTGTTGTTAACAAAGATTAAAATTTTATATAGTTAGCATATAAAAGTTTATGCACGCCTCACGATTTAGTACGAGTATGCACCCTAGTTAAGATAAAAAAGAATCGAGGATAAGATAAAAAAGGGATGAGGATATGCTCCGTCATCATGACAACGGAAACCTTTGCACAATATGATACTTGCAAAATAATAATTTCAATGCAGGTTTCTTACATATCAAATTATATATAAGAATATTTGGCATATTAAGACCTTTGAAACTTTTTTGATGCTGCAATAACTAATACTACAAATGAACGACACTAAAAATACGTATTATATGTTTCCCCCCGGAATTTACTAGTCTTGAACATAGGAAGCAAACAATAACGCGAATGATCCCTCCAAAGATGACCACAAGCTTAGGGCTGCTAATTGAACTGAATCATTCGAATTCGATTAGGATTCATTCGATAAAAATTCGAAAAAAGTTCGATTCGAAATCAAATGAACTGAATTTGAATTTAACTTGTGGATTCGATTCCCAAATGAATTGAATCTGAATTAACTTGTATTCGTTCGATAAAAATTCGATTCGATTCGATATTTATATACATACATATATGTATATATGTATCTATATATTTATCTTCATATACATAGTACATGCATGTATACATGCATATAATACATACATATTTTACATACATACATGTAACAACCCCACTCTGGGTCTATTAGGATCCTTTCCAAATATTCTTCTGCAAGGAATTATAGCATAATTACATCAAAAGATTGTCATGCATTTATTCGAATTCATTTGTAAGTAAATAGATGCAGAAAATAATATATAAATATGTACTAACGACGCTTAATTTACATTCAAAGATTTAGCATTTGCATTATATCTCTAAGCATAACATGTGCAAGCATCTAAGGATACTCTAAAACCAACTTTCTACAGTTATTAAGTGGTTATTTTTAAGCTTATAATCATATATAGACTCCATTGGTATTTTTTTATCATGTTCAGACTTCATCGTTATGATTACTCCCACAATACACCGACATGGCTTTTCAATGCGTGACATGTATATGCAACATTAGGCACCATTAGTGAGACTCTATCTCTTTCATTCCTCCTTTATAACTAAGTTCAAATGGTTTGACTCCGAAATATGTTATGAGTCAAAGATGTGTGTCCTTCATTCATCGGTTATACAAAATACTAAGTTTTCATCTTTACTTCTTATTTTAGCATGACAGTAGCTTAGATATGAGTTACTTTGTATAAGTAATAATCGATCTTAGCATGCTATTGAGAAATTTTGAGGCATTAAGAGGATTGCTAGACACTTTAAGTTATCCCAATTTAATATGTATGTATATATATGCATGTATAATCCTATTGGTTGAAGAGTAAATGTTGAATATAAACAAGAATAGAAAAATTAAGTTATAAAATCAACTAGAAAAGATCAAATGTTTAAGATAGTTATTCTAATTCCCCACCCACACATTTATTTTAATGTTCCCACGTTACTTACACTATCTTTTTCATTCTCTTTTTCATTATATACCAAAGATTCCAAAAATCCATGGTAGATTATGGTGGCATTTCTCCTAGCACATGAAAATGATGTTTTTGCTACTTCGAGTTCCTCAATATTTGTCGTGGCTCGAAATTTATCTAGATATCTCTCCTCTGCTTTTATGTTTTGATTTTCCATGCATAGCAATCCATGATGATTATCATTGTCAACACGACATTTGTCATCACATGAGTAATATACAAGTTTTTCTCACGACGATGTAAATTATTCTTTTGTACATCAAAAATTCCGTATATTTTATTTCATGGCTTAGTTTTTCAATGTTGAATATCTCCACGCTTAATGAAGAGGTTTTATATTGCTTTGTTATTTTTGTTATTCCTATTATTATAAATAATAATGTTAATTTGTATCAACTTACTATATAAGTTTGTTCTTATCTTGCTTTAACATGCAATGGTAATTATAATGTGTTCAGCTTTTTCATCAATGATATTTTAACTCTTTGATAGCCTCATTAATTATATTGTATTTATATATTCATTCTTATAGAAAAAAGTATATTTAGATTGTAAAAGATATATAATAATTGTAAAAATTAGGTACTTTTTTCCATTGTATTGATTATATAGTTTTTTTTCAACTTATCTTAATGATATATATATATATATATTCAAAATTAGAATTACACGATAAAATATTATATTATATTATTCTTCATATAATATTAGTTATATAGGCTCTAAAACATCAATTTAATATTTAAATTCGAAATAAAATGAATCGAATTTGAATATTCGAAACTCAAAATTAATTGAATCTGAATTTAAGTTGGCAAATTCGTTTAAAATTCGATTCGAGTTCGGATCAAAATTTTTATAATGAATTGAATCAGAATCCTGGCGGATTCGAAGGTATTCGATTCGATTAGCACCCCTACCCAAGCTACGGCAATGACTAAAGATAGAAAAGCAAAGGGGTTCTTACCTCCCGCGAGCGGATCCTTACCTCCCCAATACATGGGGCATGAAACAAACATTGGCTCCGGAGAAACATGCAAACTCAGCACAAGAACAGCACCACCACCCGCTCGCCTGCTTTCTTTGCCCTCTCCTCCCTCCCCTCCTTTTCTCATAAGAGCACACCCTCACTTCCTCGACGCTTGGACCCATCTCCTCATATGGTGCTCCCGACCCCCATGGCTCTCCGTATGGCCACCCTACTATTCGTCCTCGTCGTCGCCCGGCTTGCTCCCTCCTCTGGGGGTGACCTCGACTTCACCCTTACCCCCTTCGTGGATGGGGGCTTCGATCCCACTGGCAGTTGCATCGTCGATGGCATCGTAGGGGACTGTCTAGACGAGGGGGAAGAGGTTGGGATGGAGTCGGAGACGGCTAGGAGGGTGCTTGCATCAGCGGGAAAGAGGTTTATAAGCTACGGAGCGTTGGAAAAGGATAGGGTGCCGTGCAATAGGAGGGGGCAGTCCTACTACAACTGCGCCAAGAGAGGAAGGGCCAACCCCTACAGGCGGGCTTGCACGGCCATCACGAGGTGCGCAAGGGACCTCAGCTGAGCTCTATTACTACGTGGAAAATCTATTATTCCGTTCATGTGTTGGACGTCATGACATGCAACGCGTCTGTCCTTTGCAAGAGGACTTTAAACAAACAAAAATATGGGGTTGTTTAATTTGTTTTCGAGTTACTTTTGTGAAGGTTAATTTGTTATGTCGTTTCTTGTCATTAATAAGTTGCAAGGCAATGTTACCTGATTTTTCTCTGCCTCAGTGAATAGATGTGATGTTTTCCGGATGTTACAGTGATTGTTTTGCGGATTGGGACGACACATTTCCCTTCTATCACTACAAGAAAAATGAGTTGTGGTCATGGAATGTGGCTACGGAAACTTGTGGTCACATAATTCCGTGACCATTAGTTTCTCTTGGCTACAATTCTTTGGCCAAAGTCTTCATACAAGAGTTGTGGCCCCGACAAGTTCCACTACAACAAAACAGGCTTCTAATGACTAAATTTTAATGACAGATTGATGGCTTGTAGTGACGAAAAAGGTTGTTTAGACAACCATTTCGTCACCACAACTCTATCCCCAAAATCTGGGTCACCAGAGCCTTTGGTGACCACAAAAATGTTGCAATGCCGACTTTGACGGATATTTTGTCACCACATTTGAAAAGACATGAGAGTTGTGGTGACGAAATTGGTCAGTCACCACAACTTTGAGGACCAGAACATTTATTGAAATAATACATATTTTGCCAGTGAGAAACCCCATACAAATCAAAATCAATACACACAAGATGAGTGTACAGGTTTTTCTTGTATACAAATAAACATGAAAGGTATACATTCATTTCTATTTAGTCTTACATACAAATCTGCACATAAACATGGAAGGAAAAAGTTTCAACTTTGAATATTTATGCAATTATTGCGAGGTTCTCGTATACCTCCAGCTTTTTCTGTTCCCTCTAACCTGCGTATAACATAACAAAATAAAGTTTCGATACGAGTCAGATATCCAATCAGAATAGATAGGCAACTCAGAAAATCTAAATTACAATGAAATGGAGGTGAAAGAAAAACCATCCATAAGCATATAGAATTCAGGATATCCATCAGAAAGTGCACATTTTATTAGAAGGAATCCTAGATATAACAATGCATACCTTGTGAATTCTTTTTCCATCATCATTTGAGACCTCTGAACAATATTCAGGCATCTACACCAGCCATTTAACAATCCCTTCCAAAAATATAGTATGGACAAAGAAAAAAGGGCACAGGTGTTCTGTTGAACTATCTAAGAAAATCAACAACCTGTACACATGCACAAAATACTGGATCTTATCAGCCTTTGCTTAAGATAAAAAAATGGTTTAGAAGTATACCTTAAAGTAACATCAGATTTTGGGTGTGAAATGCGCATAATGATGATCTACAAAGTATGTCAACATCCATCACCTGAAAACAACATCAAGCATGGTTTTTAAGAGAGGCCGGATTGATATATTCTAGAACTATAGCAGGGACCTTGTAGCTGCAATGGAACTAGAGACAAGAAGCATGCTCAACTAACCTTCCACCAAATAACTTCAATGCAGTTATAAATCCAACAAGGACAACTGAAGTTATACCCTGCATTGCCATAAAAGTCATTGGTTAGACATGCTTGATCTTCATTAGGAAAATCATCAACGTAGATTTTTAAGCTCATGGTAATTCACGTTACATGCTTGATGATCACTGAAATATCATTGTTGAACAATAGATGTGTTTTGTTGTATGTAGCTAGCAATCTGAAAGCACTGTGGTTTGTAAAGTCTTCAGACTGAAAAATTTCATGGCAAATGAGTTTCAAGCATATGATGTATATCAGGAAACACTGAAAAGACATCCATAGTCAAGGCAACCCCATTATGGAGGAGTCTAAAAGAGATTCTAATGGTCAATCACATAGAAATAAAGTCAAAGTGACCAAATGGGGTTCTTGAGCACAAGTTCTGCATCAGATTGCCACACATCCCAAGCAGCATAAAATATTAAAAATACTTGCCTGGAAGTATCTGAAAATTGTGTTGATGCAAAGGACCTTTACCCCAAGGCGGTAGAAGTGGAGGAGAACCTCGCATGACATATACCATCTCTCTATTTCAATGCAAATGCTTAGCTTCAGTTGTAGAGACTGCAGTGACATATAGGAAGAATAATTAAATTATGCAACTCAATATCTGATGCATTTAACATAATCAAAATGTCATTACTCATGATTTATATTCTGAAAAATAAAGACCTACCAAACTTAAGCAAAAATAACGAATACCTTCTCTTGTAGTATAGTCTCTGCTCCCTCCCTCAAAATTTCCACATCCCATGAAAAGCTATATCCGTCTTCATTTCAAATAATCAAACACAAATTCAATCTAGAATTAGCAAATATGAGCACAAAGATCATAGCTTAAATATTGTATAGAGTTCAAATATGCTTTAAGACACAAGAATATATTGCATATAGATCATATCTACATACCTGGAGTCTATCATAGAATTATTTGAGAGCCGAAACATGCTTTAAGATGCAAGAATATACAGTATATAGATTGTAGCTACATACATGGAGTATATTTTTGTGTTGAATATACAGTATACGGATAGTAGCTACATACATGGATATTAGCACTGTGCAGAAAATGGGATTAATCGACGCTTACCTACAAAGTATGACTGGCACAGGACTGATCTTCTGCTCTTCGACGTATGATTTTACATACTGGAGGATCTTATAGACCTGTCAGATTGTGGTTTCTATGTTAAGCAAAAAAGGGAGGAAAAAAATCCTTGGAAGTTGAAAGGTTGATGCCTTCTATTACTGCAAAGATGCTTGCTTGCGTAATCGAGCTATGCAATAGCTATGAAAGGATGATCTGTTGATGGACTCCTCTGCCTCTTGCTCTGCTAGAGAGGAAAAACCGTCTCGAGATGCAGAAGCTGAGCGACTCGATCGCCAAAGTCATTGAAAAGAAGCTTGCGATAGTTTAAAATAATTAGCTGGTTCTTGTGAAGAGCTGTCAGAAGACCTGTAAACAATGACCAGCTCGAATGACCTCGCCAATAAGAGCAAAATTGAGAAATAACTCATCATCATGAGGGTTCTTTACCTTGAAAGTTCAATAAGAATCTCCTCGCCAATAGGATTCTTTACCTTAAAATCTAGGTAGAAAAGATTAATACAACAGATATATATTCTTGGAAAAAAGAGATGAAGTAGTAGATTAAGAACAAACATAAAATGGTCGAGTAATCAATTGCACAAAAGAAAAAATGTAACAACATGTCATAGGAAACATTTAATAAAACTAGAAACATGCATCAAAAGAATTCATAGAAGTTTAAAGTCCATCAATGTCAATTCCATATAAAACATCTAATAACACAATGATGGTCACCATCATCCCAGAAATTGTGTAATCAACAAATAAGAGTGATTGTTTCTCTATTATAAGAGTCAAATGACATCATTTCTAATTCAAATCAACTTTGATCATGTTCCTCCTGTAAAAAGATAAGAAAGAAATTAGTAGATACAAATTTATTATAAATAAATATTACATAAAAAGGATATTATACCAGAGAATGCAATGAATCTTGCATTGTATTCGATGAGTGTGGTAGGACTTTTGAATGGCTCATTAACATATTGACCTCTCTGTTGGAGGACCACAATCAAAATTTAGTAAATAAAGAAACAACAATCATGCTAACTAATGTTTCTATGATGTTTTAAGTTTACCTGTAGGTTACTCCTACCAGTTGCAAAATTTCTAGCACGTGTGAAGTACTCATATTTTGTCTCTGAAATGGTTCTCCATGGGCACCCATGTATAATAATGGAGGGTAAATCCTTTGACTACTACATGCTGGAATATTTCTTCAGGAGTTTTATTATATCTGTTGGAACACTTCATGCAAGGACAAAGATAGATTCCCATCGAATTGCCTTTATAGTTCTCCAATGCAAATTCAATAAACTTTTTGACACCGGATTGAAATCTATCACTGTGATGTCTGTTGGGAATAGAGTACATCCAGGTCCGATCAGTTAAGAAGCCCATCCTAAATTTAAGTACAAAAAGTTCTATCATTATGAATACATAAAAAATTCACTCAATGACAAAAATAAATGCAATATTTAACGAACACCTTACGTCATCCATTTGTACGTGCTACAAATGAGAGCTATGAAGTTTATGTAAAATATGAATATTGTTAAAGAGTAAGGCGATAGTCTACAAATAGATCTTGTATTTTAGATGATTCATGTCAATCTACTGCCTCCACAAAAAGGAGATTCTAAGTTCAAATAAAGAGCATTGAGAACTAATGATCCTAAACTACTTCGAATCAAATATAACAAGCTTTTGTGAGGGTAAAAAGTACATCCTAGAGAAAACTTGACCATAATAGAATGTGTATTTCTTACCCATTGTCTTCATGCTCATCCCTTCGATCATGACTCTCATTCTGCAAATTTTCCATCCGCTCACCTACTGTCATTTTGCTCCAACCACCCATATTCCTTGTACTTCATATACAAAAATAAAAATCCAATTGGAATCAATTAGGCATGCATGCAATTGGTAACAAAATATTCATTAACAGATAGCAAACAAATTTTCAATCAATACAGAAATAAATGCAAGTGAATGGGTGTGTCTTGCAATTCATTCTCGATAGATTCATGTAAGCCTATTTGTTTACAGTGAATCAGTGACCCTTTTAATCAATATAAGGCATGTATAGTGAAAACTAACATGCACATATGAAGATAATAGTCACATTCCAATACCAGCATTTAACAGTGAACGAAATGCAGTACTGATTGTGTACAGTTTTCACTAACATGTTTGTGGAAATTACCATGCAACATTTTAAATGCAACCTGTGGAGGTAACATGCATCATGCAGCAGAGGAGCCAGAACATAAATTTATTGAGTTAAATTATAGTACACTCGAAGTGCCTATACAAAGGGATTCCCCTGAAGTGCTATGCACTTCGAGCTACCATAATGGTACCATGGATTAGATCACATTCCAAGACCATATAGTTATTAGCAAGAAGTAATATGCACTATTGATTGTGCATACTTGTCAGTAACATGTCGTGAAAACTAGCATGCAATTTTTTAAATGGAACCTGTTGATATAACATGCAGCAAAGGAGCCAGCAATAAGAAAGCATTGAGTAAACTTACAGCACACACGAGGTGCCTAACAAAGGGGTTTCTCCTGATGTGCATTGTCTGACAAGCATAGAACATATGAATGTAATATGCACTTTGGGCTACCAGGACCATACATGTACTAGTGAGAACCAATATGAGCTACTAATTGTGTATAGTTGTCAGTAGCATGTTAGCCAAAACTAATATCCAGTTCTATACATGGAACCGGTGGAGCAAACATGCAGCAGAGGGGCCAACAATATGAAAGTATTGAGTTAAATTCCACTGCACTCAGAAAAATGAAGTGCTGAAGTGAGATAAACACGCAACAGAGGAGATAATAATATGAAAGTGCCCATATAAAGGTTAAGACCATATTTTTGGTATGTTACTCAATTAGGCATATCCAATGGTTAATATACTAGTGTTATATAATTAACATGGGAAGTGTTAGAAACAATAATATCTAGGAAAAATTCCTTCAACTTCCTATTAATACAATGAAAGTATTAATAGCAGAAAAAGGTGGATCATGGATGTATAACTATGCAAGCAATATACCCCCAAAATACATACCTGGAATGTGAATAGGCCAGTTCTAGAAACAATTTCACAAATACATAATTATAGAGACCATAGATGTGCACTGAACGAAAATTGAATACCTAAAATATGATAAAATTACAGTATTTTCATCTGCTAAAATTACAGTATTTTCTGATTACGAGAGATTGGATATTATCCAATTAATATTAAAACCAGCTTCTAGAAAAATTATTCTAAACATGCTCCCTAAAAGGTCCTAAACATGTTGTTAATAGGAGAATCGCATTCTATATAGATCATAAGTAAATTTACTCGCAGAATAAAATATATTGCATGGGTTTGTGGATTATAAAATTAGAATGCGAAATTTTACCCAATATCTTCATGTTCTGCCCTCCAATCATTAATTGTGTGTTCGCCAGATTGTCCGCCTTGTGCATCTTCCATACGTTGATTGTTGCTCTCCATCTCCATGCTTGGTACTTGCTCATATCCTCTTACACCGCCTACTGCCACAGAGCTACACCCTCCCACGTTTCCATAGACTTGACTTTCATTCCATTGGCCTTCGCTCTCCGCACACGCCGTCGTCCACTGACATTCATCTCTACAATCACCCAGTGCCCTATTGCTCAACCCACCTCCCATAGAAGTTGTGTTTTGCTGGCCATACTCATCCCAATGGTCACCACCCTCTACCAACACCCTTGCCATCCAACTTTCTCCTCTCTCACAATCCATAGTCCTTGTGTTCCACCCATCTCCCATCATCCCCACACCCTGTCGTTCGATCTCGACAGATGGATCACCGCCATCCCACCAGCACCCCTCCCCTCCACTCTTCACGTCTACCATCACCTGCTACCCGTGCCCATCTGTCATCGTCATCGCGACCCATCCACAATCCATAGCCCTCATGACCTGTCCATTGCATATCACCATCAACCTCAGACCATTGATCATAGCCTACCCTTACCCCTCTCGTTTCCTCCACCTCGAACTCTAGCTCCACCTTGCCCGCCACCTCCAAATTGACCTCTGGCACCACCTTGACCTCCAAATCCATCTCTCCCTCCAGATCCAGCTCGTCCTATGTCCCGACCTCTGACTCCAACTCGCTCTCTACCATCTCCTCGACCTCTGGATCCACCTCTCCCTCCGCATCCATCTTGACCTCCGGCTCCACCTCGCCATCCGCCTTCAACTAGACCCGCTGCTCTATTTCGACCTCCACCTCGCCATCCACTCGGACCTTCAACTCCACCTCGCTCTCCGCCTCCACATCGCGAGCTGCCTTCCACTTGCCCTCCGCCTTCACCTCGACCTCTGGCTCCGTCTCGACCTCCACCTCCGCCACTACTTCTCGCTCCGCCTCGACCTCGAGCTCCGCCTCCACCTCGCCCTCCGCTACCAAGTCCCGCCATTGCTGATGTTACGCAATTCTAGGGTTTTTCGGAAGTAGAGAGAGGAAGGGCGAGTGACGGCTGGAAAGGGCAAGTGACGAGTGGAGATCTCTTTTTATACCATTGTTTAAAGGGTTCTAATTTTTTATGTCACGTGCACTATTGCCGCTACATATATGCGCTTAAGAGGTGCCGATTCTTTGCAGGAAAAGGTTAATTATTTCTGGTATCTTTCCTGTACACTAATTTCTAGTACCACTTGTTCATTAAAATAATGCAGAAGTGGGTTTTTCTACATTATTAAATAAGAAACCTACGGTACATTAAAAAGAATTTGTAGTACATGCTATGTTTTTAAGAGGTTAGATATTTGTGGTTACGATATTATTTAAATTCAAAGTTCAAGTTGGCTGCACGAGCAGCCTAACTTGTTCACTTTTAAACTTCGTAGTTTCTGGGTAGTTTTATAATTTTTCCTTTAAAAGGATTGTAGTGACGATTTTTTTGTCATTATATGTTTCCCTCGTCACAAATTTGTCACTAGAACCATTTTTCCTTGTAGTGTTCTGTGGTCACTTGTAGTAGCCACGACATATCCATGGTTAGAGAATTCTCGCGACGAGACTTGTAGCTACGTCTACTAGTCACGACGAGTTGTGGTCAGAACCCAATTCTGTGGCCACAAGCCTCACATCCGTGGGGATAGTTCTGTAGTCACAACTTGTTTTCCTTGTAGTGTATTTTCTTATTATCTGGGTTTTCAATCACTACTCTGGCTTCATTGATGATCGGATTAACCATGAAGATAGTCCCACAAACGGTACAGTTTCTTTAGAAATTGCATGGACAATATGCTGTGATCAGTCATACAAAATGATTTCTCGGTTGCCCAAAATCCGTCAATATGTATTGTGAAAATATTCATGGTAGGATTTTCTAAGTTCTAAACACCATAACCTAAAAATAACAAATGGGTCATAGGCCATGAATGTTTTAGCCACTACAAGGAAAAGGGATTGTAATAACAAATTTGTGGTGACGAATAGATAAGTTGTAGTGACAAAAAAAGGATATATTAACAGTTACTTCGTCACCACTGTCCCAACTCCAAAAGTCAGGTCACCGCAGGCTATGGTGACGACAATACTGTTGCATTTATTTTTTGATGGATAATCTGTACACCACAAAGAGCTGTGGTGATGGCTAAACTGTCACACTACAAGAATACACGGTTCTTGCTATGAAACAATAACCACATAACATGTAGTCTACAGTTATTTCATAGCTATAATCGGTACACCTCTTCACTCCAATATTTCGTGGCAACAAATAACACCTATAAAATTATAATAAAAGATTTCTGCTAGAGCATCTTGCATATTTACCCAAATATAGAATTAGGGCAAAATCTTCGTAAACCACACCCATCCATAGAGAAAACCCTATTTCTTTGCTGCCATATATACTCTTGATCTCACATGGCATCTCTATTCTCACGATGGTGAGGCTCGATAGGGCTAGCAATGGCAGCACTGGTGGCACCGGTGATGGCGACATTGATGGTGCTGACGTTGGCGGAGGTCGAGGGAAATGGCAGAGGCGAGGATGGCAGACGACGTTGGCGGCAGCGACTCTAGTAGAGGCCGAGGGCAATGGTTGTGGACGAAGGTGAGGGATGATGCTAGCTTTTGTGTTGGTGGTAGATCTATAGTTGACGAACTGTGACCGAGGTCGAGGACATCGGAGGAGGCTGAGGGTATGGGATGGTGCAGGTGACAGATCCAATGACACTAGTGGAGGTCAAAAACAATGGTTGATGACGATGTTAGCGGGTGGTATTGGTGTTGAAGGCGGCGATGGATCTGGCGGTGTTAGGGGCGGTGACAATGGCTTTGACGTTGGTGGTGGATCTAACCGTGGCAGAGGTCGGGGAAAATGGCAAAGGCCGAGGGTATGGGATGGTGTTGGCTACAATGACATGGTCGGTGGTAGAGGCAGGGGACAATGTCTGAGGTCGAGGATGGATAACACTTGTAGTGGTGGCAGTGGCTATGACAGAGGTGATCACTCTGATGAAAATGACAGTGGTCTAGGCAAAGGTCAATGGCGGATGGCGATGGAGGGGGATGGCATTGGCAGTAGTGCCGGCAAAGGCATTGTTGGAGTCCAAGGGAAATGGAAGAAAAAGAGGATGTGTGATGATGATAAATGGTATGAAGTTGATCATGAGAAGCGACGAAAAGATTGTGATAGATATGAGCAGTCGGTGGATCATGACGGCTATGGTGATGGACAAAGTGGGGCGGCATTGGGTGGTCAATGGAGCTCGACGGCAGGTAGTTTTCAAAGTAAATCACATATTTATAATGAACATGATGGGATATTAGAGCAATATATTGACCATAGGTTATTTGTTATTTGATGTCAATCACATATTTATAGTGTACTTGACGTTTAATTACTCATTTCAAACTGCAAAAGTATAGTTCCACCTTCATGTTTACGTTGTTACTTATTTTTTATGTTCTTGACATGCAAGCATATGTAAACAATAGTTGAAATCATTATACTGATTTCCTATGGGATATATCTTTTTGGTTAATAATAATAGTGTGTACATAATTTTTTTAGAAATGAGATTAGATATACTTTGGTTTCATATAGTGTGTTGTTTAATTTTTCTCAAGAGTCATCGTGTTTCCCAAAGTAACAATAAACGAGCATTGTGAAGGTACCTTTCATGTGCATGTCATTGTATTGGTGCAATTTCTTTGGAAAATTATCAATGATAGTGATATAGAAGTTGTGGCCAACTCGATTGTTGTCAACCTCTGCCACTTTTGCTATGAAGCCGAATATGTTATTTTCAGATTTATCAATCAAAGTTAAAGTCTAGTATTGGTGTACACATGCATGCATGGACATGGAAATCTTTTTTCTTTAAAGAATCTTTCTATTTTAATTTTTATGGTACTGTAGATTCTTTTAACCAAGGATGCCTTGTGAAGACATGCACTTCTGCTAAGGGTATAACTGGTATCAACTTGGATCCAATGGGGGGCACCCATCGTACTATCAGTCGACCCATTAGAATGCGGGTCATAACTTGGGGTCTTTTTTATGTGTAAATTTTTATCCATCAAATTAGATTTTTAGGTAACTTCCATCAAAAGTCATGGTGGCCACCAGTTGTGATGAGATGGGACAAAGAGGGGCATCATGTACACTATAAATGTGTGATTAACATGAAATGGGTTGGATTATGAATAAGTATGCTTTTTTTTTGAATTTTAGTCTAATATCCCAGACTCTTTGTTTATGGTCTTTTGCAATATTTTCATAATATTCATAGAAAATCAAAGATCATTTACAGTTGCAGAATAACATTTCATTCCCCACTAGATTTATGGAGTAACATTTCATTCCAAATTTAATTAGAATTATCCCTTCGATAGCTAATGTCGTGGTGGGACTGTTAAGCTACATTGCAATTTAAAGTATGCTAACAAGTGAAAGTATGATTTCATTGAACTATTGCAAGTTAAATTATGCTGAATTTTATGATATGCATTGCTACATTGTTGTTGCTCATAGATTGTAGGCTCGCAGAAGGTGATTATCTTACGACAGATCTTGGAGGAGGTAGACGACGCATTGAATGCGAGGGAGATGTTCGAAGGGTGGATTGTGAGGACAACGAAAGGTATTGCTTTTTTTCTTACCTTTCAGATTCAAATATGCTATAGTATTTGTTTCCAATGTTGATGTCATTGGCCCAATGAAAGACAACCTAGGAAAATCATTATTAATATTTATTTTCATGAACCTATTGTTTTTGTAATTTTCTCTTTGAAAATATATTCTACTTGGGTTTTTATGCATATTAATGGGTTTGCAAGTAGAGCTACCCTGATTTACTACTTAAAAGGTTTTGGTAGAATCCTTTTTGTTGTTAAAATAAAGATTTCTTTCTGATGGAAAGTATGAATGCTTGATGCTTGTGAAAAATGAATGCTTAAATCAAAGAGTGAATGCTTGAAGTTTGTAAATTTATGATGGTAACAAATACAACTTTTAAAAGAGTAGACGCATCAAATTTTACTTATTGTTTATTTTAACTACATACCTTTTTAGCCGGTATTTGTATACTTGTAGAATACCAATTTAAGATCTCCAACTATATGTAAATAGATAATAATATGGAACCCTTCTCTATAATTTACATATGAGGAAGACAAGTTTTTTAAAAAAAAATTTGTCATAGTAACATAGACTCTAAAATAAGCTTTTCATAATATGCTTTTCATAATCAGTTCATAGACTCTAAGCTTTGATACAAAAATATGCAATTAAATATGCAATAAGTTGCAACGAAAGCAAAAATTGTATTGGAAAAGAATTTCACAATTTATGAATGATATCTACTATTTAGAACTGCCTAAACTATATCTATATTTGCATTTTCTGATGGCTACTGATTGGCCGAGAATTCACTTAAATTTTAATTTATTAATAGAGAACGTCGTTGTACTTAAAGAAAACCAATTGAATCAAACAATTATTAAATCCAAATCAAAGAAATCAAAGAAGATGATGGATTTTTGCTATTTAATTATTAACATGGTATAGCTCCCAGGATCGAACACAAGGAGGCAATAATTATTAAGTAAGGGTTATTCAATTCAAAGACAAGCAATGAAATAAAAGAGGGAATCTGAGCAAGCTACTCTTGGATTTTTGTGAATTTTTATCTATTTAGTTTTTTTGGTTTTTAATGTAAACAGACACTTTTTAGTTGTTTTTGAATTATTAAAAATAGAAAATGAAAATAATTTGCAATGCAAAAATTATGAAAGATAAAACAACATCGCAGGAGGTTAATCTAATTTTTAGGGAATTTTTAGGGACAATTTAGCAATTAAATCAAGCAATAAAAACAATAAAAGAAATGCTACAGTACAAGGACTAAGTTGAAATTCCTGAAAACCTTTGCACCAATGATAACAAAGTAATAAAGCCATGGTGTACGTGCAATATTCACCAAAAAAGGGGGCAACAGATCTCGTGATATGAGCTGAAATGGATTAGTTCAGAGACATGAACACAAATTACCCAAAATATATGTTCTACATGCGCGGGGCACATGAGCTCGGCCAAGCGTTGTGCGGTGGGGTGGATTAGCATGCAACGTGTGGCTGGAATATGACCCTTGGATCATATCTAATCCAAGGGCGTCTATACGATCTGGGCAGGCCTCTTGCGTTCTTTTCCCTTTCTCACTGTTGGTAGTGGCTGGTTCGTGATCAGAGGCAATAAAGGATCGACCGGTTCGTCTTCGCTCAAGCGACGATGAGATAGTTTCGAACAAAGATCTCATCAAATGCGACGATGGTTCAAGGATCTTATCTGAATGCGTAGCTGCTCAGATGCTTTAGCGATTGCTGCTCTCTTCGACTCTTCTACTGCAAATGGAAATACTTCTTCTCAATTATATTCAAATTGGAACAGGGGTTATATGCTCCGTAATTCTTTGTTAATGTTAAATCTAGATTTTCAAATTTATAGTAGAGAATCCTTCCCGATATGATAATTTTAAATATTACGGGAATCACATCAAACAATAAGAATGGGTGTATAGTTGTTTAAAGCTACCATTCAAATATGGATGTAGATTACGTAATCACCCAAGGATAATCCCAAAATCACTTCACTATAAAATCTCAATTTCAAATCAGCTTCCTTCCTCAGATTAAATTTGGCAAACATCAAATCAATACAATCCACGGTATGTTATGCAATCTGAAGGAAATTTCTACTTAGGCATGTCGATTGACTGCATTATTCTTGAGAAAGATGTTCTTGCCTTGACGTATAGGAGCTAGGCATAGATGATTTGCTGCGACTCAAAGAAACTCCCATTGATGGCAGGTCAAGGTCCGGATCTCACTGTTGAGCGATCTGGAAATGAGGCCAATGGAGGACCCTGAACCAGCAAATGGACAAACGAATCGAGCTCGAAGCTCGGTCCAAAACAAACAAAATGAGGTGAATGATATGCTCGTGCGTGGATGAAAGGAGAGAGCTCGATCTCCAGCCACCGTTCATGGCTGGAGTTGATCAGATCTGGAAGAAGAAGAAGATAGAAATGGAGAGGGAGGCTGGTGAGGTGATGATTGAAGTGGGATCGACGAGATGAAATGTGTTGGTGATGGATTGGATTTGAAATTGAAGGGGATGCTGGGAATGAGGTTTTGTACTGAAATGAAATCCAAATCGAAAATCACAACTAGAATAAATCTACCATTACCTGATGGAGGGAAGTGCCTGGGCTGAGGATGCTATGATCCTCGAGTCATTGCCTCGACGGATTGGCTTGGCCGGAGGCTGGGCTCGTTGGAGGCGGAGCACGACGACGGATCGCCGGATCACAGGCTGAATCGCACCAAATCCTCTCTACAACATCTCTCTCGCACCTGTCACTCATGGAGATCGGCGGAGCTCACCGGAGATGAAGAAATGACCAAAGATGGGAGGAGGAAGAAGATGGAACCATATTTATAGAAACATCAACTTTCAAATGAAAATTCGGTGTGCAAAACGAGGCCGGAAATTTGAAACTTTATATGAGCAAAATGGAGAGTTGTGAAATCTTTATTTTGGTTAAAAAATCAACTCGATCCGATCAATGACCTACTCTAGAAAATTAGGAGAAAACGGCTTGACTGAGCAGATTATTTAGACTGAAGAAGGAAAATGACGAAATAGGGAAAATGACGAAATAACAGATTAAATAAAATAAATATATAAGATGATTAAATAAATGATTTAAAATTACAAACTAATGAAAATAAATAATGTTAATAACTTAATAAATAATGTTATGGTGATTTTTAATAAATAAAGTAAATTAATTAAATAAGGTAAAATAAATATGAACTTTTACTAATAGGTATAAAATACCTATATAATAAATACTTTATTTTATTTTTGATTATTTTCTGATTTTATAATTTTTATTTTGATTTTATATAAATGAAATAAATAGGTACAAAATATTTAAAAATACAATATGTGCACAAATAAATAAGAAAGTAAATAAATAAAAATATATACAATATATACATATATACAAATATACCCATAAGGTCCTAAAATCCAATTTTTGCATATTAACTTTGATTTTAGTGAAACCACTCTCATTTGATAGAAAATTTTAAAAACAAACTTTAAAACTGAGTACACTCAAATCAGAGTTCATAAATACGGCCAAGTTGTGAGGTTCGGAAGTTAGGCTTTACGGCTTTTAGATTTTGAGATTTATTGGTATCTATTCATATTTATTTTTAAGTTATATTTGTGTATTTTCCTAGTGATTTTTATGAACATTTTAGAAGAAGAATTGATTTATTTGTAGTTACAAATAAATAAAGAAAATAAAGAAATTTTGTATACATAATGTACACATATACAAAGGGTTCCAAACACCAAAACTAACACATTTTATTCCACAATTTTTTCGATATTTTTTTACATATAGTATTAATTATAAAACGAAGTTTAAAAGTGAGTTTGGTCAATTTGGAGTTTTCTATAAATAGTTATGAACCTAAGAAGTTGAACTTTTAGGCTTTTTAGGTTTCATTGTATTTATTTATTTATTAGTTAAATAATTTTTCTGATATTTTTATAAATTAGTATACATTATTACACATAATTTTCCAGAAGTAAATATTTTTATTTGAGGTTGTTTTATTAGTAAATAAAATAGGTGAAAATATGTACAAGGTGGAGAATGATGAATTTGTATAAGTGAGATTTGGTTTTCTTGATTTTTAGAAGTTATGGACCCTATCTTCCCCTACTTTATTTGTAGTCAAGCAGGTCAAGTCTTGACCTTCTCTCGGGATTCAAGTCAGTCTGCATTTATTCCATAAATACATCATTCTTTATTTCTTTTCTTTTTTTTCTTCTTTCTTTTTTTATTTAAAAAAAAGAATGATAAATGTACATTATTAACAAATAGATAATGAATGATAAATAATGATAATTAATGAATATGTACATGTGTTTTACCAAGGATTTTAACTAAAATAAAAGAATAAAGATGTTGAATCAGGTATTCATCATTCTCCTATACTTTACCTTTGCTAGTCCCTTAGCAAACACTTATTCAAAGAAGAAGTGAAAACGAAAAATAAGAAAAGAAAAAGGAAAGAATTTAGAACAATATTGATTATTAAACTTCATAAAATTGAAGTATGGAGCTCAGTCAGACCTTTGGATTATTAGTGCGGCAAAACCTTATTGGGAAACAGGTTTAAGACTCAACAACCTCTAAGTTCCACTATTCTATGGTCAAGACTCCTCAATAACCCAGGTCAGAACAAGTCTACATATGCAAACTCTAATGACTATGGATCTTTCCTTGTATTGTGTAAGTGATATGTAGCTCCCACCTCAGAAATGACAAAAAAATGGCCTCCCTCAACAAGGTAACGCTAATTCCTCAGTCTAGCAGCTCTTTCCTCGAGGAGCGGGGTATTCCCTGCTATGTTCAAGTATATCCGGCTCAAGAAGAGGGGGAAAGAAGAGAATGGACCATGGCTAGTGTAGCCACTTGTTGCTACAGAAATCTCGAGGATCGAAAATTAATGATAGTCGTTGTTATCCCTAAAAATCCCACGGCAAGCAAACAACTTTTTTTTATTTTTGCTAATTATTTACCTGTATAGCAGATAGGATCGAACTCAGGGAGACTACAATTTCCGAGGGTTATTAAATTAATCGACAAAAAATTAATTAAAAGAAAAAGCAGGAATCTCAAAGGCAAACTATCCTTGGTTTTTGTGGAATTTTTCTCTTTTTATTTTTTAAATTTTTTATTTCTATTTTTTTTATTTTTATTAATTTCTATTTTTAGTGATTCTAATTTTGCATTTTTTTGAAATCATGAGTAATAAGCACAAGACAAGAAATACGCACACCAACTCTTTTTGTAATTTTTCAATTATATCAAAAATGCTTAGAAAAATCCAGAGAAAATATTTTTGGGTTTTAAAGATTTTGAAATGTTTTTGGGAATTTTTGTAGAATTTTCAGATGTTTTTGTATTTTTCTAAAAATCAAACAGTGGCAAAAATGAGAAACAGTGCACAGTCAGGAGTAATTTGCAACTTAAAAATATTTTAAGTACCCAAAACTCCTGGAAATTATTTTTATGATAGAATATTGACTATTATCTACAAACAGAGACTGAAATCATGATTTTTGAATTTTTATAGATTCTTTATGATTTCCGCAAGATTTTTAGTATTTTTCTTTTTTTGGTTTTATAAATAGTTAATGCACGAAATTTGGATAGAAATTAAAAGACAATGAAACACAATTACTATAATTTTTTTAGAATTTTTGGATTAATTTTTAAATTTTTATGAATTTTTGAATTTCAGGAAGATAAGATGACACTATTTTTCATTTTTTAATAATAATAACTGAAATTAAAATGCAATGAAATATTTATGCAATGATCATGGACATAACAGAAGTATACACAATTTTTTTTAGAATTTTAAGATCACAAATAGCATTTATTCCAACAAGATAAACATGCAATTTAAAGTCTGTAAATGAAGGACTGAAATCTAAATAATTAAAGTTTCTGCATAAACAATTAACACAATAAAAAGAGAAAGGAACATGCAAATTACCCACATGGGACATGCTTTGTACGTGAGTTAATCTAGAGGGGATCTTTTCGCAATTCTCAGAATCCTTGGGGGTCTTCAATGAAATTTTCTTAAAAAAATATTCAACCCTAGTTCTCTCTTATTTTCTTCATTCACAAGGCGAAGAGGAGGGAGAGGGCCGCCGCCCACCCTTCTCTTCCACGGGCAGCAGCGGTAGTTGCTTCAACGGAGGGCTCACACGGCTTGGATCTGTAAGCGGATGGCGATGGCTACTTCGCCCAAGGTGGCGCCTTGCGTCGGCGGTGCCTCACAGTGGGTTGCTCCTCTCTAGGCACGATAGACGAGGGATGGACCAGAGATGCCCCTCACCCGACACACGGCTGAGGGCAGAAGATGTGCACGGCTAGTCAGGAGAAGGTGCACGCGCAGTGGTGTTGATGGTGGAGGGAGAGGCAGCGAAAGGCGTAGTGGTCCAGGAGGTGATGGAACAGGAGGTCGATGGCGGTGGCACTGCGGAGGAGCGCCCGCTCGCGGCGGGCTGCAGGTGGCTGAGAGGTGCTTCTTCGAGGTGCTGTGATGGGGTGGTGAGGGAGGTGGCTCCCTATAGCTTGCGCGTCTGTTGTCAGCGGCTTGGGAGATGAAGGAGGTGGGCGGCAGCGAAAGGCGTGGTGGTCCAGGCTGTAATGGAACAAGAGGTCGATGGTGATGGCACTGTGGAGGAGCGGCCGCTCGCGGCGGGCCACAGGTGGTTGAGAGGAGCTTCTTTGAGGTGCTGCGATGGAGCGGCGAGGGAGGTGGCTCCCTGGAGTTTGCACGGCCGTGGTCGGCGACTTGGGCGATGAAGTAGGTGGGCGGCGGCGGCTGGATGTGCTCTGCACAGATGTTTATGTCGGTGGTGGCTTCAGGTACTGGAGCGCGGCTGCCGTGCGGGGGTACGACTGAAGACGGGTGGTGGTGATGCCGGCGGAGGCGATGATGCTGGGCTGGCGGCGGGCACGCCAGCAGTTGGAGCGGGCGTGCCTGCTGTCGATTATTTTATTTATTTTTTTAAATTTTATTTGTAAATTAGAAACAAAAGATATAAAACTTTTTTTATTTATTATTTGTAAACAGAATAAAGAAAACCTTTTTTAATGATTTTTTTATTTTTTAATTTTTATTTCCTGCAAAACAAATGTTAGAAGAAAACATATTTTTTTAATTTTTTATTTATAAACAAATCGAAAGGTGAACGAGGATCCGACGAAACGTGAGGAATCGAATCCGGTTCTCCGACCACTGTGCATGGTCGGAGTTGATAGATCGTGGAAGATAGAAGATGAATGCGAAGAGATCAAGAAAATGAGATGAAGGTGAAATCGATGGCGGATCAAATCATGATGGTTCTATGATCTAAAAAATAATAATTGACAACGAAATAAAAATGCGAGAGATAAAACTACGATTAATCTACGATAAAAATAAGAAAACGATGACGGATCTCACCTTAGGAGCGGAAAACTACCGTGATCGCCTCGACGAAGACTGACTCGCTGTCACTGGAGGACTCGGAGGCTAGGCACCATTCTCGACAAGAAGACTCTCAGAGATCGGACTCCTCTCACCAAAGATTGATCAAGTTGGAATGATGGAGATGGGGCCATATAAATAGAAAAGATGGAGAATGAAATTTGAATTTTTGAATTTTTGGTTGAAGAGATAAGAGAGATGAAAATTGAAATGAGATAAAAATAAAGAGAGATAAAGCTATTTACAAAATTAACTATTTTTTTTATTTTTGTCACTTTATTTTTTTGAATAAAAAAGGTTATTTTTTTTATTTTTTATGGTGGTTAATTAAGAATATTAACTATATACATATATTATATACATATATGACATTATATACATGGGTAAATGAGCAAATTAGCTTTTTTATTTTAAAATTTTAAACTTTTTTATTTTTATTTTTATTTTAAATAATAAGTAAAAATATTTACAAATATATACAAATACAATATGTACAAAATACATGGGAAAATTACACAAACCACCCCAGAAAATCAACTTTTTACTCGTAACTCCAAAAATTATGAAAATACAGCCATTTTAAAGATAATTTAATTTAGAATCCAATGAAAGTGAGATTAGTTCAATTTGAGTTCATATAGAGTCGGAATTTGTCTTTCAATTAATGCTTAGTGGTTTTTTCCAAGTGTAGTTGCTTTTATTCTGTACATGATTTAATTATGCAATTATTTTTATTAATTAGAACACATTTTTATTTACAACTTTGATTTTGAAAGTTATTTGATTTGAGGTCAATTCAGGTACAAATAAAATAGTGAAGTATACAAATATACACAGCACACATTTTTTTTGGATTTTCTAATTGAGGACCGTATCCCCCCCTACTTTATTCCTGGTCAATCAGGTCAAGTCTTGACCTTTTCTCGGGGTTCGGGTCAGCCTGTATCTATTATATATGTACAGTCTTCCTTTTTTATTTTATTTTCTTTATTTTTCCTTTATTTATTTATTTATTTATTTTAGGTTAAAATATTATATAAATATACAATATTTACACATAGATGCAAGTTAGTAAGATTATGGAGTTAGTGTTATATACATGTGTTTTATAAGGGATATTAAGTTAAAATAAATGAATAAAGATGATGAATCGTAGATTCATCAGTATCCTTGGGAGGCTAACCAGTGTAGCTAAATCTCCCCCTGCAAGCTTCATGAGATGAGAACGTGTGATACATAAGCTTTGCTTTATTGACTATATACACTCCGACGGGAATTTTATTTTCAATCAGGCCTGCCCACTTTTTTGGAGTTTTGCTTGATTTTGCACTTTTTTTCCTTTTTTTGATGTGCATATATACAACATATCTACATGGTGCAGGATGTATACATAAGGACTTTTTCTTCTTGAGCCAATAGACTATCCCTCTTTTAAAGCATTATTGCAACCCACAACTCCTGTCTTTAGACCTCAACATCGCTAGACCAAGTTGAGGTGAACTTCCTTCCCTAAAAGAAGACGAGAGGTTTCGCCTAGGAGTACTACCCTCGTATGCTACCCCAAGCCAAAGGAAACTGCCCCCTCACCACCTCATCCGTGTGGAGCTGAGTGTAAAGTGTCGGTGCAAGTAAAGTCATTGTCTGTGAAAGTCATGCGTGCATTGTTAAGTGTTCTACTTAGGCTCATCAAGATGACATGTGAACATAGCCTATTGGACTCAAAGAATTAAGTCACTGATGGACCTGAAAAGTCTTAACCCCAAATCCTATAAGGTTCCTCTAAAAGTTAAGTGGATTAAGGTCTTAACCAAGCTCCATTTTCCGATTTAATTCTAGATTAGTTTAAATGTCAATACTATTCTAAAAAATGCAAATGCACATGCAACAAAATATTTACAAAACTTTTTTTAAGAAAATAAAAGAAAAATCTTTTTTGAAAAGTTTTTCAAAGAATTTTGCATTTTTTATGGATTTTGTCTTTTTCAATTTTTAAGTCTTTTCAATAGTGAACTATACATATTTACAAGAATTTACAAGGCTTTTATACACAATTTACAAAGAGTTTTATACAACAATATATACAAGCATTATACACATTTTTATACAAAGTTTTACAAAAAGAGATTTTATTTACAAGTTTTATGTATAAATCTACACGTGTATTTTAAAAAAAATTATATACATATTTTATACACAGATTTTATATACAAGTTGTAAATTACATAAATTGCAAACAATTTCATCTTTTATTCACACGTGGATTTTAAAAGTTTACAAAAATAATTTTTATACCCATAATTTATATCCCACGTGACAAAATATTTTACAAAAATTTTACAAACCATTTTACAAAAATTTTCAAAATAACAACAGTAACAAAGCCTTTTCCCATAATTAAGTTGTGTCGGCTACATGGATTCTTTGCCTCCATTCAGATCTATCTTGGGTCAATCTCGGGCTTATATCCAAAAAAACTAAGATCCCTTCGTATAGTCTCAACACTTCTTGGGCCGTCCTCGCCCTCTCTTAGCTGGCTCAACATCCCAACACTCGCATCTCCTAACCGGTGCATCAGCTGACCTTCTTTGCAAATGACCAAACCATCTTATGCGGTTTTCTCGCATCTTATCCTCGATCGGAGCTACACCAACTTTCTTTCTGATTGCATCATTTCAAATACGATCTTTACATGTATGTCCACACATCCATCTAAGTATTTTCATTTCTGCTACAACCATTCTCTGCACATGTCTATGGTTCAAAGGCCAACATTCAGATCCATAAAGCATAGCAAGTCTCACAGCTGCTTTGTAGAAATTTCCTTTAATTTTTAAAGGATTTTTCTTATCACAGAGAACAGCGGAGGCTCCTCTCCACTTTAGCTAACCTGCATTTATTCTATTAGTAACATCTCCATCAATTTCCCCATCATGTTGTAAAATAGATCCCAGATATCTAAAAGAATCTATCTTCTGAATGTTATCGTCACCAATCTTCACCTCGATTCCTTTACCATTGCTTCCATCAAAGGTGCATTCCATATGTTCCGACTTAGCCCTACTTATATGAAAACCTTTAGTCTCCAATGCATGTGTCTAAACCTCAAGCTTCTCATTTACTCCATCTCTAGTCTCGTCAATCAATACAATATCATCATCAAATAACATACTCCAAGGTAACTCGTTCTGAATGTGACTTGTCAACTCGTCCATAATCAAAGTAAAAAGAAATGGACTCAAAGCTGAACCTTGATGGAAACCAATTTGATACCAAAATAGTCAGTCTTCCCCGTCGGGGTCCTTACACAAGATAAAGCCCTATCATACATATCCTTTATGAGATTAATGTATAGGACGGGTACTTGTCTCTTCTCTAAAACTCTCCACAGTATCTCTCATGGGACGGAATCATAAGCCTTCTCCAAATCAATAAAGATCATATGTAGATTCTTCCTTTTAGCTCTATAAATCTCCATTGTTCTCCTCAGCAAATGAATGGCTTCAATAGTTGAGCGACCTGGCATGAATCCGAATTGGTTTTCTTTTACTTGGGAAACTTGCCTCAACCTTCTTTCGATCACACGTTCCCAAATTTTCATAGTGCGACTCATTAGCTTGATACCTCTGTAATTTGAACAATTTTGAATGTCTCCTTTGTTCTTATAAAGAGGCACCACGATACTCCTCCAATCTTCAGGCATTTTCTTGCTTCGCCAAATAACATTGAATACATTCGTAAGGCAAGTCAAACCACGCTCACCTAAAACTTTCCATACTTCTACAGGGATGTCTTCCGGTCCTACACCTTTCCCAGGTCTCATAACCTTCAAAGCCTCCTCTACTTCCTTTCTTTGTATTCGTCTATAGCATGCACGATTCAAGTAACTTTCACTACTAGCTAGATCACCCAAAGTGATCTCTCTATTTCCTTCCCCAATGAAAAGTTTATGGAAGTACTGCTCCCATCTAGTCTCTATATCCTTCTGAGTAACAAGCACGTGACCTTCCTCGTCCTTAATGCATCTCACTTGAGAAAGGTCTTTGGTCTTTCTTTCTCTTACTTTGGCCAACCTGTATATATCCTTCTGGCCCTCCTTAGAGTCGAGATTTTTATACAAAACTTTATAAGCTTTTGACTTAGCTTCGCTTACAGCATTCTTTGCTTCCTTCTTCGCTATTTTATAGTCTGTGACAGTTTCCTCTGTTCTATCCTTAGACATAGCTTTAAAGCAAGCTCTTTTAATTTTTAGCTTCTCTTGCACACTTTCACTCCACCACCAAGCCTCCTTTTGACCCGGAGCTCCTCCTTTTGACTCGCCTAGCATCTCTTTGGCTACCTTTTGGATACAAGATGCTACTGCCTCCCATATCTCGTTTGCATTACTGCTACAATCCCAAGATAAGTCTTCTAAAACCTTCTCCCGTAAGCTTGATTGCTTTAGTGAAAGATTCCACCACCTAGTTCTAGTGATCTTAGGAACCCTCCTTTTCTTTACCAACCCTTTTATTTGCAAATCCAAGACTAACAAGCGATGTTGGGTTGTCAAACTCTCTTCAGGGATTACTTTGCAATCTTTGCAACACAACCGATCTCTTCTCCTCAACGCAAAGTAATCTATTTGCGTTCTAGTTGAGCCACTCTTGTAAGTAAGTAAATGCTCCTCCCTTTTCTTGAAAAGAGTGTTTACTATGAAAAGATTATATGCAGTTACAAAATCCAGAATGACTTTTCCCTCTTCGTTTCTATCCCCAAAACCATGTCCTCCATGCACAATTGCATACCCTGAAACATCTTTTCCCACATGTCCATTAAGATATCCACCTATGCAAATCATCTCTCTTTGTGGGATTCCTTGTAAAATCTTATCCATGTCCTCCTAAAAAGCTTGTTTAACCCTTTCATCTACACCAATTTGCGGTGCATAAACTGAGATGATATTCAGAATTTCTTCTTCAAGCACCAACTTTAGCAAGATAATGCTATCCCCAAATCTTTGCATCTCAGCCACACAATCCTTCAAATCTTTATGAACAACCACTCCAACACTGTTTCTGCACATATCTTTACTTGAATACCAAAGTTTACAAATAATTTTGAAAATAATTTTAGAAAATAATTTAGAAAATAAGAGGTTGTCTGTGACAACTAGATAGCCAAGAATACAAAAATTTTCAAAACATTTACAAATAATTTAGAAAATAATGTTACAGATGACTTTACAAAATTTTTAAAAATCATTTTACAAACAAATTTTGCAAACAGTTTTTGCAAACATTTCATTTTCACATATTTTACAAACATCTGTACAATATACATAATTTTGATAAGAAATAATTTACAAACATTTTACAAACAAAACAATTTTTACAAACATTTTACAAATCATTTGTACAAAAATAATTTGACACAGGTTTTTACATATATTTTTACAAATCATTTTACAAGATGTTTTACAAAATATTTTACAAAACTTTTTACAAAAAAGTTTACAAACATTTTTACAAACATTTTTCAAAACACTTTATTCCAATTTTATAAATTATAGACATATTATTAAAATACAAAAGTACGAGTTATGGCTAAAGTATATATACATTATATATGACATCCTATATACTTAGCTCGAACTATGACCTCATAGAGATCAGAGAGCGACAAAGGAAGACATAACTCGTGCTAAGTATATATCTCAAAGATCGGCTCATCCTCGTGAGGGTCGTCGAGGAGAGAAAACTCAGACTCAGAAAGATCAGAAATATCAGAAGACTCAGTGTCATGATTCGACAAATTGGATACACATTTAGGAAGTGAAACCGAGTACACAGAGTATGTGGCATTCTCCCGCAGATAACCCTCGGGGAGTAATGCAAAATCATCAGTGAAGAAAGAGGAATCAGAATCTAACTGGCTCGTAGGCTGAAAATGGCCTCTAAACAATCTGGAAATAGGAAATGGTACTGGTCAACAACGCGGAAGCTATCGAAGTGTCTGAAACTGATCCTCGAGCTGCAACAGTGATGGCTATCATCTGGTCCTCATGAAATGTATCTATCTCATCAAACTGGAGGACAAAAGGCTCACATACAGGACACTCAATGTCTGGTATCTCAAAATGGTGTCCCTCATCTAGCGCTGGCTGCTGAAATGTATCAAAATAGCTGTATGATTACGAGAAGTACCTCTGAGAAGTGAAATCTAAATGTTCCTGACATGGAAACTGGAAAGGACGAAAGAACGGCTGAAACAATGTGGGCTCCTCCACTGTTTCTTGGAATACTGAAAGAGGTGGTATCCAAGAATCCTGAACTGTGAAGTACGGGACTGACTCAAACTACGGGTGGAAGACTAATGGAAACTCGATCAGTGTCTGAAGATGGAAACTCACGGTGGCTGGCTCATCGTCAATCATCTGTTCTACTGTAGTATACACGTCCTCTGACTGGTGTGTGATCTCTGAATCTTCATGATATATATCACATGTAACTGGTGTTGCATCTCTGTCATGTGTTGTCCCGACAAAAACATCTTGTAAAGACTGGGAAGTC
Source organism: Ottelia alismoides (assembly GCA_037367405.1). Lineage (NCBI taxonomy): Eukaryota > Viridiplantae > Streptophyta > Magnoliopsida > Alismatales > Hydrocharitaceae > Ottelia > Ottelia alismoides. Next base: position 25,063 of record JAZKJV010010219.1, on the reverse strand, counting down.
AACAAGATGTCAGAAAGCTCTCTAAAGATGGTCCAAAGTGAATCCATGTCGAGACTGTGGTGTGAACAACCACACGAGACATCGACCAGTGTCTTTTGCTCGGCAGTCACCCCCTATAGAAGATCTGTACAGGGTCAGTCTTCAAGATTCCATGCTCTGGAAATCTCCTCAATAGGTCAATAAACCTCAGCCATGAATCATGCAATGGTTCCTAGGGGTCTAAGGTAAAATATCTAATAATAAACCACATCAATTCTGCTCTGTGATGGGGGTAGAATCTCTACAAGAACAATGACCATAAATCACCCCATGTAGCAAACTTCCTTCTCAACCATCTGTGCCAACTCTTAGCTCTACCCTGAAGTGAGAATGGGAAGGTCTTCAGCATTAGCTCCTCAGAAGTGATATTTGAATATGATCGTGATCCACAAAACTCCTCAAACTCATCAATATGCAAATAAGACTCCTCGTGCACTTTCCCTAAAAAATTTAGTAGTAGTTGAATGAACTCTAAATCTAGAATGAAGGGACTCAATGTAGAAGGTGATTGTGCTCCATGATCTGGCTGCTCATCCGTCATCCCAACATAGAAGTCGTCTGAAGCTCGCAACTGCTCAATGTGATCTCCTATGGAATGTACTCTCATCTCAACCAAGGAATCGTCCATGTCTCGCATCTGCTCAATTTGATCTTCGCGGGCATCAACTCCAAGCTCAACATGCCCGGTAGAAAGAGGTAATAGAGTAGGGGAAGAAAGAGAAAGATACGAGAGGTCGATCGGAGTTCCAACCTCAAATGAAGGTAGACAAGAATGATGTAGATGAAAAAACAGAGCCGCAAGATCCGGCTGAAGAGAACATCGATCCATCATCAGGACTAAGAAGAAATGACGAGGGAAAAAGACAAATAAGGGTGGGATGGTGGGATAAAAGAGAAGAAAACAGAGTAAAGACGAGAAGGGAAATAGAAGGTGACTGCTAATGATCTAGAGATGGTGATCGTAACCAACTCACACCAATCACATATAAACACAATGCAAACCCTAATTAACCTACTCAACGCAATGTGAGGACCACAAATGTGCGGTCTTTTTATCTTTTCTATTTTAGATTTAGGTGAGAAAACAAAATATTATATAAACACTTAGGAGGCTCAATGGGATTTGGGCACTACTCCTTAGTGTGTACATGAGCAATTAAAAGCGAAGACAATGAGGGGTGTTGCTCTCCCCACATCAATGAAGTGAATCAGTTATGTTTAATTTTATGGTCAAGTTCAACTAGCAGTCCCGATTTTTAATTTTTATTTTCTCATTTTTGGATATTTTCAATGAAACATCTAACGAATTTTCTGATTTCCTTTTTATTCCTAAGTCCATTAAACAAAGGGAGGAATACATAAAAGCCAATGCACGATGAAATATATGAATGCATGCACGAGATAAAAGTCGTACCTTGCTCTAGCAGTCTACAAGCAATATGATCCACACATAAAATTAAACTAATCTAAATGAATGCAATGCGAGAACCGTCCTCAATAGAAACTTCTATTATTGTGAAGCACAGATTTATTTGTCTAAGTTCAAGCAAGTTCTATAGGAACATATAATCTATTAGGGGCTTTGGACCTAATGCTACATGGCTCAATCAAATTGAAACCTAAATCTAGGGTCTCAAGCACAAAAATCCACGTGAAACAAAAGAAAATAAAGCGACAAAACAAAATACGGTGAGGTCCCCCAAGTGCACCGGCACTCGGCGAAACAGACCCCAAAAAAGTTAAGTGTCCAAAGTCCTAGAAATTATTACAACTTATTACAAGAATGATAATAGAATAAAATGCTAAAAGTCCTCAAAGGATCTTCCAAATCTTCTGCTCCTCTTCTCCTATGCTCTACTGCTGCTCGATGAAGAAACGAGCCGCCTCCGCTTTGCTCGGGTGCACCGTCCCTCCTATGAATGCCACCCTTGCTCGTCGGGCGCTCGCAAAAAAGAAAGAAACAAAAGATATGTCAGACCAAATTATGAAAAATATATCAAATAAAATGAAGCAGAAAATCAATAAAGCAAAGAGAAAAACAAGTATATACACAAACCAAAATAAGAAGGCAAAGAACACCTAACTACCCTCGCTGTGCCTCCCCGATAACGATACCATTTTGATTGGCCCAGAATTCACTTGGGTTTAAGTTTATTAATAGAGAATGTTATTGTACCCAAAGAAAAAACAACTGAATCAAACAATTATTAAATCCAAATCAAAGAAACCAAAAAAGATGCGGGATTTTCGCTATTTAATTATTAAACTGGTATAGCTCCCAATGTCGAACACAATGAGGCAACAATTATTAAGCAAGGGTTATTCAATTCAAAGATAAGAAATGAAATAAAAGAGGGAATCTATGCAAACCACTCTTGGATTTTTGTGAATTTTTATCTTTTTAATTTTTTTGGGTTTTTAATGTAAACAGACACGTTTTAGTAGTTTTTGAATTATTAAAAATAGAAATCGAAAATAATTTGCAATGCAAAAATTATGAAAGAAAAAACAACGTGGCGGGAGGTTAATCTAATTTTTAGGGAATTTTTATAGACAATTTAGAAATTAAATCAAGCAATAAAAACAATAAAAGAAATGATGCAATACAAGGACTAAGTTGAAATTCCTGAAAACCTTTGCACCAATGATAACAAAGTAATAAAGCCAGGGCGTACGTGCAATATTCACAAAAAAGGGCCAGCAGATCTCGTGATATGAGCTGAAATGGATTAGTCTGCAAATAGGATAAGTCCAGAGACATGAAAACAAATTACCCAAAATATATGTGCTGCACGCGCGGGGCACATGAGCTCGGCCAAGCGTTGTGCAGTGGGGTAGATTAGCATGCGACGTGTGGCTGGAATATGACCCTTGTATCAGATCTGATCCAAGGGCGTCCATATGATCTAGGAAGGCCTTTTGCGTTCTTCCTCCTTTCTCTCTGCTGGTAGCTGCTGGTTCGTGATCAGAGGCGGCAAAGGATCGACCGGTTCGTCTTCGCTCAAGCGGTGGTGAGATAGTCTCGAACAAAGATCTCTTCAAATGCGGCGATGGTTCAGGGATCTGATCTGAATGCGTAGCTGCTCAGATGCTTTAGCGATCGAACGATGGGCAGGGAGGTGGCTCTTTTCGACTCTTCTACTGCAAATGGAAATACATCTTCTCGATTTGATTCAAATCGGAACAGGGATTATATGCTCCACAGTTCTCTGTTAATGTTAAATCTAGATTTTTCAAATTAATAGTAGAGAATCCTTCCCGATATCATAATTTTAAAGATTATGAGAATCACATCAAACAATAAGAACGACTATACAGTTGTTTAAAGCTACCATTCAAATATGGATGCAAATTATGTAATCACCAAAGGATAATCCCAAAATCACTTCAGTATAAAATCTTAATTTCAAATCAACTTCCTTCCTCAGATTAAATTCGACAAACATGAAATCAATACAATCCATGGTATGTTATGCAATCTGAAGGATATTTCTACTTAGGCATGCTGATTGACTGCATTATTCTTGAGAGAGATGTTCTTGCCTTGACGTACAGGAGCTGTGCATAGAAGATTTGCCGCGACTTGAAGAAACTCCCATTGATGGTAGGTCAAGGTCCGAATCTCACTGTTGAGCGATCTGGAAAAGAGGCCGATGGAGGATCCTAGACCTGCAAATGGACAAACGACTCAAGCTCGAAGCTCGGTCCAAAACAAACAAGATGAGGTGAATGATAAGCTCGTTTATGGATGAAAGGAGAGAGCTCAATCTCCAGCCACCGTGCGTGGCTAGAGTTGATCAGATCTGGAAGAAGAAAATAGAAATTGAGAGGGAGGTTGGTGAGGTGATGATCGGAGTAGGATTGACGAGATGAAATGTGTTGGTGATGGATTGGATTTGAAATCGAAGGGGATGCTGGGAATGAGGTTTTGCACTGAAATGAAATCCAAATCGAAAATCACAAGAAGAATAAATCTACCATTACCTGATAAAGGGAAGTACCTAGGCTGAGGATGCTATGATCCTCGGGTCATTGCCTCGACGGATCGGCTTGGCCGGAGCATGGCGATGGATCGCCAGATCAAAGGCTGAATCACACCAAATCCTCTCTACAACACCTCTATCGCAAGCTGTCACTCACGGAGATCAGCGGAGCTCACCAGAGATGAAGAAATGGCCAAAGATAAGAGGAAGATGGAACTGCATTTATAAGATTAGAAACGTCAACTTTCAAACGAAAATTTGGCATGCAAAATGAGGCGGGAAATTTGAAACTTTATATGGGCGAAAATGAGAGCTGTGAAATCTTTATTTTGGTGAAGAAATCAACTCGATCCGATCAATGACCTACTCTAGAAAATATCGAGAAAATGGATTGACTGAGCAGATTATTTAGACAAAAGGAGGAAAAGGACAAAATAGGGAAGAGGATGAAACAACAAATTAAATAACAGATAAATTAGATAATTAAATATATTGTTTTAAATTAGAAAATAATGAAAATAAATAATGTTAATAATTTAATAATTAATTTTATGGTGATTTTAATAAATAAAATAAATTTATTAAATTAGGTAAAATAAATAAGAACTTTTATTAATAGGTATAAAATACCTATATAATAAATACTTTATTTTATTTTTGATTATTGTCTGATTTTGTAATTTTTATTTTTATTTTATATAAATAATATAAATATATACAAAATATTTAAAAATACAATATGTGCACAAATAAATAAGAACGTAAATAAATATAAATATATACAATATAAACATATATACAAATATACCCATTAGGTCCCAAAATCCACTTTTTGCATATTCACTCTGATTTTAGTGAAACCACTCTCATTTGATAGATATTTATACAAAAAGGAACTTTAAAAGTGAATACACTCAAATCAGAGTTCATACGATCGAGATGTGAGGTTCGGAAGTTAGGCTTTACGACTTTTAGATTTTAAGATTTATTAATATTTATTCACATTTATTTTAAGTTATATTTTTGTATTTTTCTAGTGATTTTTATGAACATTTTAGAAAAAGAATTAAGTTATTTGGAGTTATAAATAAATAGATAGAAAATAAAGAAGTTTTATATACATAATGTACACATATACAAAGGGGTCCAAACACCAAAACTCACACATTTTATTCCACAATTTTTTTGATATTTTTAATAAATAGTAGTAATTATAAAACAAAGTTTAAAAGTGAGTTTGGTCAATTTGGAGTTTTTTTATAAATTGTTATGAACCTGAGAATTTTGACTTTTAGGCTTTTTAGGTTCATTGTAATTAATTAATTATTGGTTAAATAATTTTTCTTATATTTTTATAAATTAGTATACATTATTACACACAATTTTTCAAGAAGTGAATATTTTTATTTGAGGTTGTTTTATTGATAAATAAAATAGGTGAAAATATGTACAAGGTAAAATGATGAATTTGTACAAGTGAGATTTGGTTATCTTGATTTTTATAAGTTATGGACCGTATCTCCCTCTAATTTATTTATGGTCGATTAGGTCTAGTGTTGACCTTCTCTTGGGATTCGGGTCAATCTGCATTTATTCAATAAATACATCCTTCTTTATTTCTTTTCTTTTTCTTTTCTTTTTTATTCTTTTATTTTTAATAAAAAGAATGATAAATATACATTATTAACAAATAGATAATGAATGATAAATAATGAGAATTAATAAATATGTACATGTGTTTTACAAGGATTTTAGCTAAAAGATGAATCCACATTTCATCATCTTTATTCTATCATTTTGGCCTCAAAAACCCTAGCAAATGCGTGTAAATACCCTTAATTCTAGCATCTTAGCATTCATGCATGTGCATGTAAATAGTGTATAAAATACTGTAATTAAAGCCAAAATTATAGAAAAAATAAAAGAAAAGAAAAAGATAAAATATTGTAAATATTTTATGAATCGAAACCTCGAGACCTAGGCATCTCGATGAATAGGTCGACAAGGAATAAAGTAGGGGGAGATAAAGGCCAGAATACAATGAAGATTCTATTCATTCTTTATTCATTTTGAGACCTATTTTTAGTTCTACTTCTTATGCCTCAAATAAATAAACTTTGTACATGAAAGTTGTAGATAATTAAAGAAATAAAAATACAAAATTAATTTCACTCAAAAATAATATATAGATAAAAAGTTATGGTCTGAATAAAATTCCAAAATCCCAACTTCCCAGACCTATATCTCCCAAATAAAAACTCCAAATGCATCAAACTCACCTTTAATTGTATATAATTTAAAATAAGCTATTTAATGGCGATGGTTTCTTATTTAGCGGAGTTACGATTTGAAAGTTGAGTTTTGGACCCATATTGTATACTTGTACAGATTAAAATATTCATTTTATTACTTATTCATCATTTTTATAATTTTATATTTCTATAATTTTGTAAATATTACTTACAATATATTTGTGTATTAAAATCAGAATAAAAATACAAAAGAAACACAAATAAAAATACTTGTATATTTATAATACATAGGTATAAGACCTATAAACATAACTATAACACATCGGAAAAATAAAATAAAAATATTTTTAAGTGTATAAAAATACATTACAAATTTATAAAATAATAAATTAAAATAAATAAATTAAAATCACAAAATAAAAATAAATTAATAAAAATATATAGATGTATATACCTATATTGCCTAAAATATCAACTTGTATTTTTATACCTCATAAGAATAACTAAAAATCATAATAAAATACCTTATAAAATAATAAACATTTTTTATTTATTAATAAAAAATTATTTAATTCATTCCTTTTTTTTTATCGATTTTACAAAATAATTTCCAGGGATTTTTCCTGGTTGGTCCACGTGGACCAACCAGGTGCCGGCCCCAGTTGACCTCGGTCAACTGGTCGTCCCCCACCCCTGTAGCCCTGACAAACCTAGTTTTTCTTCCGCTTTGGCGGATTTTTCTAGGTTGCCCCTTGCATCCATTCATGATGCTCCTTCTGCAACTTTTGTTCCTCGATTATCCTCCTTTCACGCCCTTGACTTTCCTCGGGCCGGGGCTCAACGATATCATGGATCTCCCTCGATCTTTGGAGCACCAGAACCACATGGTCAAGCCCTTTATAGTGCACCCCAGACTTCCATTTGAATTTTGAGTCCCTTTGGTCCACCTCTCTCCTTTCGAGCTCCACCGGGTCATGGAGGCGATGACTCTACCCTGGTGTCGTCAGCCAATGCGAAGGAGGTCCGAGGCATCTCCAATCACCTCCGCCAACACCGCTGGAATTGAGGTATCACCCTCTGGCTCCGGCCATCGAGGCAGTCGTCTTTATCCCTTTATTTGTTTTGCTTTTTCTTTCCCTTAGTCTTAGGATCAAATCCCCCCACGAATCGTCCATTTTCATCCGTCCAATCACGCTCCACGTATACCTCGCTGGAGTGCACCTCCGGCCGACCACCGTACACCGCCGACCATGCACCATTCCACCTCTGCGGGGTCCAAGCAATTTTCCCTGGACCCTCTCACATCTTTTTGCAGGTCAAAGCTCGTTGACTCGAGCCTGGGGGCTTTTTTGCGCCTCGCCGGAGCTCCGTGGAGCTCTCCAGCTCCGCCGCCCTCCCTCGCGAGCCTCGGCTGTAGCTGAGACCTTTTGGATCCTTCAGGAGATAGAGGAAGACCGCAGGAGTCGCCCAGCCCATTTTGAGCCTTCCAGATCGCCGGAGCACGGAGATCGAGCTCGAGGAAGTTCGCCTTGCCGGCGTTCTTCCCCGTTCTTCCTCCGTGCCTCCCCACCGTCGGATCGGGCCGCGCCTCCAGATTGAACAACCGCCTTTGGATCATTCGCGTCCACCACCATCCGATCTACCCGCGAAGATCTAATCGCAACCAGCCATCATCAAAGCGTCATCGGTCGTTCTTCGTGCGCCACGTGTTAAGTGGCATCTCCTCTGCTGTTGGATCGCGTAGTTTAGGTATTTTGCAGCCTCCACCTTGAGCATTTTTGTAGTTATTATTTAGTCGTTAAACTTTTGTCTGTAGCATAAAAACTTTTGTAATATTTGCATCTAGACCCTCGCACTTTTATTATTTACATTCTGGTCCAATCCACGTCACCTCACGTGATCTGTGCACGTGGGGTGGTGGTGATTTTGCAAGGACCCCTTGGCAGGTTTACTTATTTAGTTTTAGTCCAGAAACTTTTATATCACGTGTAATATTTTTGGGAAAATTGCATCTAAGCCCTTGGGTGTTTCTGATATTACATTTAGGTCCTTCCAAGCGCGTGCCAGTCACGCGAAGGGTTGGGAAATTTGCACTTGTGCCCTAGCGTCTTTGGTTATTTGTCTTTACTCCTAAAAATCGATTAATCAGTTATATATTTTGCCTGAAATTTGTACTTTGGCCCCTGTATTTTCTGCTATTTGCACTTATGCCCCTGCTAGCTGTGTAATTTTTGTTTGTTATTTGTATTTATTTCGTGCATCATTCTAACTCGAAAAATTACCAAAAAAAAATATCATAGGCTCATGTTTGCTTGCTTATTCAGGCTATATTTTTATTTTTCATTTTTATTGCATTCTCATAATTATTAAAAATAAAAAATATGCAATTTTGCTAATGTTTGCATTAGAAAATACCAAAAAAATATCAAACCTTTTTGAAAAATTCCAAAAAAAATAATTTGATGTATTTTAGTGTCTTTTAACTCCTGTCTAAAAATCATTAAAAATTTCAAAACAAAAATCTTAAAAATTAGAAAACCCCTAAAAATTTCATAAAAATCTAAAAAATCCTAGAAAAATCCTAGAAATGCAAACTCAGGTCCTGTAGTTTCCCTATCTTATTATCTTTATTTTAAAATTAATTTGGCAAAATTTTGTCATTGTTTACTATTTTTCGTTCCCATTTTAATTTCAGCCAGCACCTTTATTCACTGTTTTCTTGTATTTCGGCATTTAAAAATACCAAACAAATTCAGAAAAATCCCCAAAAATCATAAAAACAGTAAAAAATTATAAAAAGACCAAAAATATTTTATTTTTTTGAATTTTGGTTATTTTTATTTATTTTTATTAATACATTATCTATCTCTTTCCTTATTTTGTATATATACTTTATTTTATCTTTTTTAAGAAAAAGAAAATATAAAAAAATATAAATTATAAATAGAAAATATAAAATCAGTAAATTAAAAACCAAAATACAAAAATACAAAATTAAAAATTAATTAAAAAATAAAAAAATTAAAAACCCACAATCATTTGCATATTTGTAGACACTCAATCACATATCACACACACACACACACAATTTGCCTGATCTATCCTGCTTTCTCCCTGAGTTCGACACTCTACATACTTACACTATACACATCTTGTAGAGTTAAAATAAATTTGACTCCACATTTATTCTTCATTGCTTGACTTATATATTGTGGGTTCATTGTTGATTAATACGGGATTTTGAAGTGGTCAAGACATCGACTGTTGATTCGCCTTGTGAATCAATACGACCGCTCGAATTTCCGTATTATGACTAAAATATAAGAATAAAGATGTTGAATCATGGATTCATCAGCTACTTGAAATTTTCAATATTTTTGGGGACCTAGTGATGGCTCATAAATTCAGTTTTTGCAAATGCATGATTGATAATTAATGATTTGCATATCTTTTTACCAAGTAGAACAATGATAGGAGATAATGAAGTGTTTGAATATGAGAATAGACATGATCATACTTCAACTCCTCTAGAAGAAGCATCTGATGTACATGTTGATATGATTCACGTTAAGAAAAAAGGATGCGGGTTTAATAAACTAGAGTTCTTCAAGCATAGAGGTGAAAACATTCACAATCTTGAATGGAATAAATATGGCCAAGTAATGGGAGAGAATGCATCATGACAACATGCTGCATGTGCATACTATGCACATTATCGTTGGTTGTGGCCAATCGACAAAAAGTGGAAACAGATGCCTAAAAGTGCATGGTCGGATACATGGGAGCTTCTAAAGGTTGTATTTATTAATTAGTATGCAAATTTTCATACTTTATTGTAAATTCGAAGTTAATCTAATTTTTAACAGGATGATTTTCATTTGGATGGGCACTCAAATACCTTTAATTTTATCTATGGTATTGTACAAGATCGTCACAAAGATTGGAAGAGCACCGTGAAGTCAATATGGATGACTCATGAAAAGAATCTGGAAAGTCTAAAAGATGAACTTTTGAAGGATCCCCGTATCGATGCAAGTCAATTTTCAAATGTCGTTAAGGAATGGGCCACAAATGAATCTAAGGTATCGATTTCCCTTGAGACATCATGTCATTACGTGGATCTTAGTTGTGGGTTTTTGGACATCAAGAGGGCATTTTCTCGGTGATATAATATACAAGATCTATTAGGATATGCCATTAAAGAAAGGCATGGTTCTGAGTACTATTAGGATGTGTGCCCTCCTAGAAGCTCTCAACTTGCATGAATTTTAAGAAGTAACTCATCTCCAAAATCTACTGATGGATCTTTAAAATCTATTTATGGAGGTTTGGGCTATAACAAGGTGGTCAGCATAAAGTTGTAGCCTTGTAGTATTCATCTCTGCAAGCTTGTCTAATATGTGTTTGTTCTTGTCTCATTTTATTTCGAATTTGAATGTATGTCTAAGAGAAGATTTTGGCACTATAGGCCTAAACTTGTTAGATCTTGGGGGGTTTGTTTGAAAAAAGATGGTTGCCATTTTAAAAGAACAATTGCTATTTCTTTTTAAAACTTGTGTTTCCATTGTTATATCATATAAAATTATGCAATGTTTTGAAACGTATTATGTACTAAACTTCTTGTTTAATGTAGCAGATATGAATTATTGTGATTGTTGAAATCTCTGACAATAGCTTGTTCTTATAGAAAGCCTTTGTACAGGTGTGCTCACATTGTTGCCATTGTGTTCATGTTAATCATCTTTTTATCATCTAGTGTCCAAACTTTAATTTCTTTGCCTCTGAATTTTATGAGAAATTTAACATGAATTAGGCAAAAGTTGGATATCTACATCTTTTGCATAACCTGTTCCTTCCAAATTCTATGTAGATCATGTCATTGATTCTAACATTATTTATAGGCAAAGGCATTGATTTATAAAAAAACAATTGCAAAGGGAAGATCTTGCATCATAGATGTGGAAGACGTCTGTTGGCTGCTAAACCTCATGATTTTGTATGTTTTGATTAAGACAATCATGAGATTTTTTTGATATCTTTTAACTTTTGATTTTTTTAAGAAAAGGAGAATCAAAGAGAACCTACAGATATAGAAATGATGAATATTATGTACCTAGAGGAGGAAAAAGTGGTAAAATTGTTAATCTTGTAATAGTTATATACACACATATTAACTTATATTTTTTATTTGCAACAGGATGAAAAAAATATATTAAAATATTCTGCTAAGATAATCCACATTTGTCATCGGAAGATATAATGTCTAAAGCTTATTTGGATGTTGTTGGTGCTAAGACAGATAATTACATTCATTTTCTTGGTATAGGACATGAAAGATCTCACAAAAGATTGGAATATGAGAAGTTGCAAGCATCCTTGCAAAGGAATAGAGGTGAACAGGTAATACAATCAATAATTAGTTTGGTTTTCTTATAGCATGCACTTTATTAATAAGTGGCTTGTTTTAGGAAAGTACAAAAAGGTTGGGAAATGTTGTTGCAGCCCAAGTTACATTGATTCAACAACAAAAAGCGTGGATGCAACAATACACTCTTTGGATGCATTGTGTTAGCCAACGTATTGGATGACATATCCTTTTCCATATCCACAAGTAAGATTAATTTAATTATATTGTTCAATAACTGTAATTTACAGTATTAATATATGTTCTTTTTATTTAGAATGTTCCGAATTCCCCCAAATGAGTGGAAGAAGTATTCACAACAACGGTGAAAGAAAAAATGGAAGTTCTAGTATTAACACCAATGGTGGCGCAAGGGTTGGCGATATGCCATTCTAAATTACCTTTGGATTCCCAACACAAGCAGAAGGGATTCCATCTTTCAACTCCTATAGAGGCCTGCCAATGGATTCTTTTTTCTCTCAATCCGTGGTAAGTGTATTTTCATAATTTCTAGTTATTGATGTTTAAATGGATGTATATCATTTAAATTGCACTATTTACATGGACATGTTCAAAATCCACCTTCTGGAAGTCATATCAGTACATCACCAACAAAAATCCAGGTAGTGTGTAATATATAAATATTGATAGTTTTGTTGGATATATCATTTATTTACTAAATTATTTTTTTACATTTTAGAGAGGTCGATCTAATTCAATACAACGTTCATCGTATTCTAAGGTAAGATATTACTTATTAGTATTAATTTTTATTTAAGATATTTTTTATACTCGTTACTTTTTTTAAGTTATTGCAGGATCCAAATCAAGGTCCATTTGCATCTCGAATTAGAAAGTAGAAAGATTGACTTGGTTTTTTATCTTAATCAGGTAATTATCCCTCAAAATTACATTAAATCTTGATGGTATTATTTCATATCCCTACCTCCATATATGGATGTATTATGACTGCAGTTAGCATTTATATTATTGGCTTTTGGTTTAGTGGCTGGAGTTGTTAAATTGTGCTTGCTCTTATCGGTTAAAAGGTAATATTTTGGTAAACGTATATTTTGGTGAACAATGACCATACTAATGTGTGTAGCTACTATTTTCAGTTTGTTTCTTGATCCAAAAACAACGTATAGATTGCATTTTTGAGTGATTGAGTTTGCTTGTCTTCTTTATTGCTTTATTTGATCTCTCTAGTTTTGATATCTATCTGTGAGCTATCTAACCATTGTCTTTCTTTTCTTCTTGCAAGGGACCACGGATCGAGGAGGAACGGTGCATCCTTGGGAGGCAGAGTCGACTATTCTAGCCTAGCCGGCAGGAGAGAGCAGGAGGATTTGAGAGAGAGGATAGCTACCTCTTATTTATTTTTGTGAGAGAGAGAGAGAGACCATTCTTAATTTGTAATAATACATGTACTTGGACACTCGGGCCTAATTTCCAAGTGATTGTTCACTTGGGCTCACCGCGGTTTTCATTGCGTTTTCACCGATGTCATTTTTCGGTTTTATTTTATTTTCTTTTCTTTTGTGGAATGAGCCCGTAGCTTTTAGGCTTTGCTTGATCGAGTAAATTAGGTCCAAACACCTAACAACCATTGCATGTACCTATAGTGCATTTTGGACTTAGTTTAAATTAAACAATCGCTTCATCATCTTCGAGCCGTCGCACCGCGAGCCCACCCTGCAAGCGCTCCTGAACTCTATGTGTCGAGAGGAGGAGGGGTGAGCCTAGACCGGACTCTTGGATTGAGGATTGGTGACCGACTTGTGGTTCTTCACGCTAGCAATTTCCTGCTTAGGACGATTTCTGTGTGCATATCGGCATTTAGATTAGGTTTAAAAATTCCTGCGTTGCATCCTGCATGAAGAGAGCTGGAGGCACTGTAAGTCTTTCTACTTGAGCATTCATCATTTAGGCACAAAGGTGAGATTTCCATCTTGGGGCCGCCTTGCATTGCTTTTCCGACTCTTCTTCTTCTGTTTTGGATCTAGTAGGAATCAAAGAAAATACAAAAACTGTTAGGTGCTTGTGTTGAATTGACTCAAAGCAAGTGATAACACCAAAAAAATTTAAAAAAGGGACTGCTAAAGAAAACTTGACCTAAATAAAATTGGCTAATTGAAATCATTGCTTGAGGTGAGCAATACCCTCACTTGTATTCAGGTTGCATGGGAAGGTCTCCTTCCAAGTGAGCAGAGCGGCTTCGTAAGGATTAGAGCCCAAAACCCAGTCTGTGGCTGCCTTGTGTATCGCCTGGATTTCCGAAGTATTGGCACTACTATCGTACGTAGACGAGTAGGGCTTGGTCGTCATCGATGACTCTCTATTGTGTAGAGCATCGACCTTGTCCGAAGTATCGAGCATAGACCACGCCTTCATGGGGGTGTCTGTCTCATCGGCTTGCGTCCGAGTAGGATCTTGCACGCTCACGGGTGATTCCGTTGCGAGCGAGGTCCGAAGTATCGGTTTCGCCTATCGGCTTCCTATCTCTTTTCATTGGCTGAGTAGGGATCCAGGAAGGGTTACAAGGACCTAAAAAAGCGCACGCTACAGGTTACACAGGAGGAGGACAAGTACGGGAATACTTTTCCAGTAGTACTCTCTCCTATAGGCGTAGTGCTCTAAGGACTCATTGAAAGATAATTGCATGAATTCAATCTAAAAACTACAAGGATAAAAGCCGAACCTTCATGGCTTCACGTGTTGAGTTGGTGAACCCCTTGTTTTGTGTTTGATTTGCTAGTTGGATTTAGGTCAAGATCAAAAACACCGCACAGTTGTGCGCAATTTTTCCCCCTGCTTTTTCTTCATTTCTTAACCTTGCTCTTCTCAATAATCACGATGATGGGAAAGAGGTCTCTTAGGTCATCTTTGGCGGCACCGCTATCCAGCACTCCTCCCTATTCATCTAGGACGACCTCGGGGAGTCCAAACCCACTCTCCGAGCTTGAGTTCACTTCCACCTTGTTCCCCCTCGACCACCCTTCTCCTTCCATCAGTCCAAGAGTATCAGAGTTTAGTGCATCACAGAGCTCAGAATATTTGACGGCATTTGAGATGGGTTCTTTTGCTTTTTAGAGAATCCAGCCATGGCAGACAAAGGAGAACACCCATATGAGCATGAGCACCCTCCATTTCTGTATGACCAAGCTGCCATCAACAATTCATTGTTATCATCCCTGGAGACTATGCAGAGATAGATCCGAGGCCAGGTAGTATTCATGGGTGACCTCATGAGGGAGATCGTGTAGATGCGAGATGGACGTGAAGATAGACCTGGGGGCGGAGGCGGTGACATACCAGTAGTAGCAGGCGAGGGAGGAGAACCGAATCAGGAGTGGCCGCCACAGACAATAATGAGAGAATTGCACAATCCGCCAGCATCCCTCACTCATCGATGGATCCGACTCCCTACCATCCATGAAGACTTCGAGCTTCGCCCACGCACTATTCAGCTACTGCCTAAATTTCATGGGCTGGTGACCGAAGAGCCACACCTCTATATGCAAGAATTTAAAATGATCTGCAGTACAATTCATGACAGGTTGGTGACTGAGGGCCACCATCAAGATGATAGCCTTCCCATTATCTTTGGTTGATAGAGCCGCTTACTGGCTGAAACATTTGGGGAGGTTTGTCGACACTTGGGCAGAACTCCGGACCGCATGCTTGAACAAGTATTATCCGCTCGGCCGGACTAACGCAGCACGAGCTATGATCAGTAACTTCACAATGATCCCGAATGAAACAATTCCATGAGGCTTGGGATCGATTCAGAGAGCTCATCGACCGGTGTCCACACCATGATATATCCAAGCCCAATCTAGTTCAGAGTTTCTTCTGTGGGCTAACACCGGAGCTGCAGGGGCTTTTAAATGCCTCTTGTGGTGGGTCCTATTTCTCCAAGGGTAAAGACGACGCTTGGGCCATCTATGAAGGGATGGCAGAGAACTCGACAGTCATGGCCCAAGCCATGGTCTACACACAACAGAAGCCCACCCAAGGGGCGGGATCATTTCAGAGGATCGCTCGCATCGATGTCGGTCCTCATACTCCGTCGGCAGCCGCAGTCGACATGGGCATCATTAGTGAGAAGTTGGACCATCTCGAGATCCTCGAGAAAAAGCAGATGCAAGGACTGGCCCAGATGGACTAGATAACCAAGACCATGAGTGACCTGAAGATGCAGATTCTTTGCGTCCGGGAGGCACAAATGTCTACTCAGCAGCCTCCTAGGTCACGAGCTGATCCCAGCACTAGCAGTTCAAACCAGCCCTCTACCTCACACCGCCAGGTCAACCACATTCAGGCAGAGCCGGTCCCATTGCTGCAGTACTACCCATCGCAGCCACCATCTCCGGACACTCAGATGGTGGTCTATCAGCCGAATCAGCCACTGGCGGTTCTACCTCCACCATCCTTCGAGCAAGAGCCATTGATGGAAGTCAATGGGATATGGTACGACCGGTACCCACAGCCAGTCGGGATTCGACGTGATCACCTAGGATTCCGATAAACCACCGGAGGGACCTCTTCCCAGCAGCAGCCTCTGGCTCAAGGATATTAGAACAGCCAGCAGCAGCAGCCCCAATATGCCCACCAGCAGAACCAGCATGGTCCTCGTCCCTCCTATCAGGGACAACAGTGGAGGCAGCGTCAGCAGCCTCAACAGACATACTCCCTGATGAATCACAGAGTCAACAGCGTCAGCATTCTCGTCGCTCGACTCGTCTCCTACAGTTGTCACCTAAAGGTTAAAGGGCTTGACCTCACTTCTCTCGAAAACGGTGGATAGGTGTGAATGTGGCCGGAGGGCGCGTATTTATAGGATGAAGGTGTTGGCCGGAGTCGCTGGAAGGTGGAGTTCGTGGAGGTTTTGGGCGACTCTGGTGGGAGTTATGGTGAGTGAGGGAGTTGGCGAGGATGAGGGGAGAGTGGTGATGATCGTGGAGGTGTTGGCGATTGGAGAGGGTGGCTGGAGTGGGTCCGAGAATAGAAAGGGGCAGCCCCTTGCGCAAGGCTGAGATCGTGGGAGAGAGGTCGTCTGTAGGTAGGAGACGAAGTCCTGGTCGTTGGATCTTGTGATCCAACGGCCCAGATCGAAGCGCTAAGGAGCGTTTAGGATTTGATCCGAAGTGAGGCGATCAAGGGAGCTAAATGCGCCACGCATTGCGTTAAAGATGAAGCGCGAGCAGGCGACGTGGATTAAATCAAGGCGAAGCGGTCTAAGGGGTGCGATTGCGCCACGTGGTGCGATATGGGAGCGGCGCTGGCGCACGGTGGAGATGAGCCCAGGGGTTTGATCGGATGGCTAAGGGTCTGGTGCTAAAGAGCGGTAGGGATCAAGAGATGAAGGTGAGATCTGATGGCACAAATGCCGCCACGTGGCGTGAGGGGAGTGAGGCAGGAACGGGCGGCTATGATGAAAGGCTGGGAAGTGATCTGACGATGGGAATAAAGGACGCACATGGTTGTGGCGCAATCGTTGGATCTGGATGAAGATCCAACGACTGTGGGTGCGGGCGGCTAAGGCAAGGGGAGCAGGCCGCGTGGTGCAATCAAAGGGCGCCACGTGGCCGACTGTGAGTGGCTGAGGAGAAATGATTTTAGAGAGAGAAGGAGGCCGAATTTGGAAAAACTCAAAACATGAAAGTTGTAGATCTTGATGAGATCTACAAGTTTTATGTTGACCAAAGACGGAGATGAGGTCAAATATAATACAAAAATACATGAATACAGATATACACATATATAGTATACATAGAGGCCCAAAAACCCAACTTCTTTCCTACAAGCTCCAAATTGGATGAAATTAGTCTTATTTTAAAGGTCATTGAATGTGTATTACTCTGAAAGTGAGTAGACCTATTTTGGAGGTTGTATGAGGGAATTATGGGCATTTTATGGTCTGGGGGTTCTAGGGCTTTATTGGATACTTTTACAAAGGGGATCTCTGAACTTCTTCCTTATATTATTAACTAAAGATGTATATCTTATAAGGAAGGTGTTATTTTTATAGGTGAATATTTTACAAGTGAATTTGGTTTCTTATTTTAATGCAATAAGTGAATGCTAAAATGCATATTTTATGAATGCATGCATGAATGCTAATTGTGCAAGAAAAAGGAAAATATGCATCTATTTACTCGGGAACAAGCCTCTATTTTCAACTTTTAGAGTGATGAATCACATATTCATCACTCCCAGCCACCCCAACATTATTCTCACCAGCAGCAGCCTCATTTCCCGCAGGGAACACTTCCGGTTCTCAGGCTCCCGCCTTCGAGAACCCAGCTCTAGATGACCTTGCCCGCTTGCTTTATGAATAGTGAGCATCCTTCCGGCAGGAAATGGATGAGTTCCGACAGAAGATGAGGGATATCACCAAGGGTAAAGCTGCCATACCAGCTCAGATTGAGCCAAACTCGAACAATCTGAAGAGGAAGTCTGAGAAAGTACAGTTCACAGAGGATACCTCTCCTAGTGATTATTTGAGTGACACGTCTTCTTTGTATGATGCTGATTTTGTCACTACTAGGAGCGGTAGGACGCCAGCCGGCGACGCCTCATCTGAGCGACAGCCACACGAGGAACCATGAGCGCCAGATGAGCAGAGTAGCGGTGCTGATGCCGCTGATGATGTTGAAGACGGTGGTGTTGAGGCCACCAATGATGGAGATCCGGACGACGGTGCTGAGGCCGTCGTGATACCAGATGCGAACGGTGGTGCTGATGCCACCATTTTTGATGCAGAGCCAGAGCACGGTGCTGATGCCGTGATGTCAGATGCCGTTGGTGGTACTGAGGCCACCACTTCCCCTTTTATTGAGCTCCCACATGTAGTGTTGCCACCTTTTGTATCTAAGGACTGTGGTAACAAAAAGACCAAAAAAATGAATAAAGAAAGGTTTTTGTTTACACTTTAGATCCATATGTGTTGAATGATGATCATGGTATGGATTCTATTCCTTCACAGGCACAGGAATCTATCCCTAGTCCTCCATCTGCGGAGGCCCCTACCACCCCCTTCCCGTAAGCACTCTGCTTGGAAAAGGGGAATAAAAGAGATAATCCCAAAAAGACCCAACAGGTAGAGTTCAGAAACCAGATGATTGATAGATTCCACATTCAGCTGACTCTACAGGAAGCACTTGAGCACATCCCCCTCTTCAAAAACAACTTGAAAGAGAAGACTACAATCCACAGGAAGAGAGGAACCCACAGAGATCAGATCCATGTGCTCACCGATTCTACTTGCTGCACCATTCAGAACAAACTTCCAGCCAAGAAAACCTGATGCAGGAGCTCCCTATGTCAGATGCAAGATTCAGGAGCAGCAGTTTGATCGTACTCTATTAGACAGCGACTCTTCTATCAACCTTCTTCGGGCAGCCTTACTCGACCGATTCGAGTTTGGTCCTCTTCTTAGGAGCAGGATAGTCCTTCAGTTTACTGATAGGTTGACTAAGAGGCCGAAGGGGTTGCTGAGAGACGTGGTCGTTACCATTCAGGGCCTGAAATTCCATGTGGACTTTGTTGTATTGGACATGGAGATCCTTGAGTCTGTAACCGATGCCCCCATCATACTTGGACGCCCATTCTTGGCCACAACCAAGGCGGTGACCGATGATGATAGTTGATGAATACCCATTCATCACTCTTTATTCTTATATTTTAGCTACAAAAACCTATGCAAATGCATGTAGATATGTGTAAATAGGGTCAATTAGCAAAAGCATGCATGTTTGTAAATATAGATAATTAGCATGTTTTTGTGCAAAAATAAAAGAATAAAGATGAAAAAGAAAAGAGGGAAATATTTAGAATAAATATTGAGCAACCTAACCCAAGGGAGGGCTCAGCATGGGCCTGACCGCATAAAAGCCAAGTAGAGGGAGATAGGGGCTCTAGTGTAAATATTTGTAAATAAATAAATTATTTATATTTTCCTCAACCAAAAATATGTTGTAAATATTTGTACATATTTATGAAGTATAAAAACAAAACAAAAGACTAAAAATCAAAAATGCAAAAATGACCCTTCACCATGTACATAGACATCATCCTTATCTATTTCACCTTGTAATAAATTTATTTATTTCTAAAACTTTTTGTAAATATTCTATGTTACATATTGTACATAAAATAAACAAAAAGAATTAAAACAAAAATCAAATAAAAATTACAAAATTAAAATTGCAAAAACATGTTGTACATATGCCATGTATATAGTGTACATAACTATTTACTTTACCCATGTATATAAATAATAAAAATAAAATAAAAATAGCCTTTTATTCCTCATTTTATCCTATAAATAAATAAAATATAAAATAGGAATAAAAATGTATAAAAATAACTAATTAAAAATCCAAAATCAAAAATCATATATTGTATATATACCTATGTATAGACCTATATTGTATATACCTTATTTTATTTCCAAAAATTAATTAAAAATCACAAAAAAATAGGAAAAATTAAAAACAAAAATTATTTCATGTTTTAAGTTTTTGAAAATTCGGCCATTTAAAGGCCCAAAAAAATCAAATAAACAATTATTGCATGGCAGGCTCTAATTGGTCCACGGGGGATTGTTGACCCCCGGTCAACACCTCCCCCAGGACCACCAGAGCCGGGTCTCCTGCGCCCGACCCTTTCCCCTTTTTCCACGGGTGACCCGATCGCCAACCTCCCCAACTCCAGGTCCGGATTGATCACGTCACACCCGAGAGCCTCGCCGGAGCCCTCGCCTTGGGATCCGCGCTCCAGCTCGCCCTACCCGATCGAGTTTTGCCGGACCTTCCACCATCTAAAGCCTGAGCCCCGCCGCACTTTTCTTTCCAGTCCTTGGGCTCCCTACCTTCACTCCGTGACCTCCATCGTAACCACCGAGGTGACAGCTCGCATTGGCCCTTGTTGCAGCGAGGAGGAGGTGGCCGGTCACTGATCCGGCAGCTTCACGCCACCGTGCTTCACGCCGAGCCTCAAGCAGTGATGACCATCGAGGCGACGGACCAGGAGCTAGCCAAGCTCCAGCATAGTCTCCCGCATCACCCAGGTATCCATTTAGCTCGCCCATTTAGTGTAATTTTTCATTTCCCCCAAATCGCATCTCTGCCGTGTTCCTCTGATTCCGGCCACATCGAGTACCATTTCGATCATCGGGACACACCATCATCTTCGCCATCCACCCACGCACGTTCTTCGCCCAGTCATTCAACCCAGCTCGCCCCGGAGCTGGGAGTCGAGCTCCCCCATCCTCCGCTCGCCGGAGCTCATTCGCCCTGACGCCCCATGCACCCTCACGCCGCTTCCTTGGGTCGAGGCACTTTGCCCTCGACCCGCGAAGCTTCTGGTTTGCTTTGCAGGTACCAAGGAGGCCATCTGAGGCTTCCCAACTTCAGTCCAGGAGCTCGTTCGCCGCTGACCTCGCCGGAGCCCCTCCAGGGCTCGGCTGGGCCATCGGATGGCACCCACAGGTGCGGCACACCGAGGCGGACCTGCTCCGATCTTCAGAGGCAGCTGAGGAGGTTCCCAGCTCGCGCACGAGGCCGGCGAACCTCACCGGCCACCTGTTCTTCGAGGAGCCTCCAGCACCGTCCGATCGCCCCTTCGCTCCAGTCTCGATCGCAGCCGTCCATTCACTGAGGAGCAGCTACCGTCGATCACCTGGAGGGGCTGATCAGGACCGTTAGCAGCAGAGAGAGGAACCATCAGCACCTGAGGCCGTTCGATCTTCCACGTGTCCTCTCCTGCACCGTCGATCCGGCTCAAGGGCAGACGAAAAGGAGCGCCAGCCATCCAGGACCGCCCGATCTTCCACGTGGCGCGCATCCAGCCGTCGACGAATAAAGGGGTAAATTACTTAGGCCCCCTCGTAGTTTGAGTCTTTTATTTCTAGTCCTGTAAATATTTTAGTTATTTTTTTTTACGTAGGGTAATTTGCACTGAGGACCTTGTTCTTGTTTTTATTTGCATATATACCCCTGTGTATGTGAGCTCACGTGCTTCGTCACGTGCTTGTTTGGGTTATTTGCAGTATTAGTCCTGTAGTTCTGGCTGGTTTATTAATGAAGAAATACTTTTTGGTAATTGCATTTATGCCCCTGTGAGCATTTTTATTCACGCATGTGCGGATTTTAGTGGGTTATTTGCATCTAAGCCCTGGACTTTTTGGTACGAGTTACCAAAAGGTCCAAGGACTTAGTTTTTCTTACCAGAAGGCCCCTGAGTGCCCCAGGCACGCGCCACGCGCGTGTTTAGCTGGGATTTTTGCACCTTGGCCCCCAGACTTGCGGGTATTGCACTTCAGTCCCTGTGCACAGTGCCCCCTGTTGAATTTTGAATAAATATCAAACCACCTCCAAATTCGATGAAAATTTGACACATGGCTCCTGCCATGTTGTAGGATTTTTGAGAATTTTTGAGGACATTTTTGATTTTATTTAGTATTTTTAAAAATTCAAAAACCTTCTTTTTAGCTACTGTCTAGGTTTAAAAATCCCAAAAAAATATAAAATCACCCCCAAAAAATTCCAAAAAAATTAGTTACTGTTTCTTGTTTGTTGTTTGATTTTCTAGCCAATTTTGGCTATTTTTCATCACTTAAAAACCCTAAAAATCTAAAAAACCCTTAAAAACTCATAAAAATTATAATAAATAATCTAAAAATCCAAAAACAATATTTGGTGCCCAAATTTTCCTTATTTTCCTCTAGAATACAGGAAAATTACCTCCAGGGCCCTCTGAGATCCTAGATATTTTATCTTTGGGTTTTGGGCCTTGTTGGACAGTACCCTTTCTTTTTAGCACTGTTTGATTTTTAGAAAATAAAATATACATAAAGAAATTATCAAAAATTCACCAAAAACACTTAAAAACCTAAAAAACATAAAAACAATTTTTCTGGAATTTTTGCTTGATTTTTAGTGTGGTAAATAAATTGCTTTGAGTGTGCTTGATTTTGCCTTCTTTTATTTTCTTCATATTTTGAAAATCCAAAAAAAATATAAAAATTATTAAAAACCACTAAAAAAGGCTTGTTTTTCATTTTATTTCCTTTTTACTACTTCGTAGGCCTCTGGCCAACCCGTGCTCCTTGTGTTCGACCCTGGGAGCTATACCAGGTTAATCCCATAGCTAGGACCGCATTTCGTGTTTTGATCTCTGATTTGTTTCGCGGTTCGATATTTTTCTTGATTGAGTGACTCTGAGTGATAGAGGTCGCAACGACCTGTTTAGTACATTTACCTCGTTCGCTCGGGACGCTTATCATAATGGCGCCGTTGCCGGGGAGCACGGCTTAGTAGTTATTTTTGATTTGCTTTTTATTTTTGTTTCCGCGGCTTTTCGCGGCTCTTCGGAGCTCGCGGCTCTTCGCGGCTTTTGTTTATAGTTTCTTTTTGATTTATTTTGTTTTAATTTGCTTTCTTTTATTTTTTATTTTTGTTTTATTTTGTGTGATTATTTTATTTTCCATTTTTGCATATATACCCTCACTTTTTATCTTGATTTCTTTTTCTTTTTTATTTGATTATTTTATTGGTCTGACCACTCTCTTCTCTGTTTCTTGCGAGGGCCCGAGGACCGCGGAGGCTACTTTCGAGGAGCTGGTGCAGCCGCGGAGTTCGGAGGCGGCTTCTTTCTCTACGAAGCCGCAGGAGAGAGCGAGAGAGAGAGAGTTGAGTGGGTGAGGTATTAGGGTAGTTTTATTTCATTCATTCATTATTATTGTAATAATACAGGGACAGGACACTTCTGAGACTTTGTGGACTTGTGACCGTAGCGGGTCTGTTTCGCCGAGCACCGGTGTGCTCGGGGGACCCATTAGGACTTGCGACTTTTTCGCGGCTTTTCTCGCAGATTTCTTTTTCCTTTCTTACTGTCATTTTCCGGATTTGCGCGGTTTTTGCTCGAGCCCCTAGACTTAGGACTTTCTGGTGATTGTGACGTAGTTGAGTAGGATCCACACACCTTAATTGCCTATCTGTTCCTATAGACCGTAATTGGACCTACTTAAAATAAATAATAAAAATAACCGACTCGCTAGCCTCTGTAGCCTACGTGCCGTAGATCGTCCTGTAAAGCGCTTACTCCTACCCCCGATTTGTCGGGCAGGGGAGGGACGAGCCAAGACCGGACTCTTTGGCTTGGAGGTCGGTGACCGGTTAGACGTTTCTTCGCTAGAAGTTGCTCGTCTAGGACTCGGCTTCCCGCTGCATCATTTAGCTTAGTTTACTTTCTGTCTTTATTTTATGCGTGGATCATATTGCATGTAGAGAGCTGGAGGCAGGTACGCATTTCTGACTTTGCATGCATCATTGATTTCTCGTGCATCGGCTTTTCCGACTTCTCCCCCCTGTTTTTGACTTAATAACCAGGAGAATCGAAAAATTCGTTAGGCGATTTTGTTTGATTTGAAAAATACCTAAAAAGTGTAACCATAAAAATTGGGACTGCTAAGACTATTGACCTTAAAACTCGCTCACCCTAAAAATTCTGTCTTGGGGAGAGCAACCCCCTCATTGCTTGGTTTGTATGCGTGAGAGAGTGACCCCGCACACTAGGTAGAGCCCCCCGTTGCTAAACTCGACTGACTACCGACTCTTCCGTGCGGGCCAGTCGGTTGGGGTTAGCAGCGGACATCCCAACAGGTCCACGTAAGCGCTCTGATATTTGTGTGTTCACCAAATAAAATTGACAAGATAATTTAACCGAACTTTCACGGTCTTCAGCTCGCGTTGCATTGGTGAACCGGGGGTTTGTTTTCAGATCATAGTTTTTCCAGATCTCATCCGCCCTACTCGCAGATCAAGATGATGGGTAGACGATCTCTTAGGCAGCCTCTGGCTGCACCGCTTTCGGGCGCGTCTACCTCATCATCTAGGTTGGCTCGCGAGAGCTCAGACACGCTCTCCGAGCCCGAGTACGACTCCACCCTGTTCCCCCTCGATCCCCTTTCTGATCTTCCCGAGAGACATGAGCCCGAGGAAAGACTGATTCATTTGACGGCACTGAGTTGGGCTCATTTGATTTTGCAGACGTCGAGATGGCCGGAGCAGGCAGTTCAGATGATCACTCCCGGTAGACCAGAGCACATTGTTTTAGACCAGGGAGCGATCAACTCCACCCTGATCGCATCACTTGATATAGTTCAGCAGCAGCTCCGCGATCAGGGAGCTTTCATGATTGAGATGAGGCGTGAGTTGGAGAGGCTCAGACTAGAGAGAGACCAGCAGAGCGAGCCCGAGGACCCGGATGCAGAGGCACAGGCACGAGCCGCAGCAGCAGCAGCAGCAGCAGCCGCGGCCGCCGCCGCAGCGGCAGCAGCCAGCAGGAGGAGCAGGACCACCTAGACCGATGCGGGA